>JAKCOX010000017.1:11604885-12204885 GCA_022605575.1 Laterallus jamaicensis coturniculus | reverse complement strand
ACAAATTCCTGCAGCTACAACATCATTTGGATGTTTCCCATCTCAAAAAAAGTATTTTTTCTTCAATATGAAAAGTTTTAACCTATTCACTCTTTCTTGTACAGAAGCCACTCCATTATCCCTGATGTATTTTTCAAAATCTTAACCAATTTTAATACATTGGGGTTTAAGTTAATGGAGCATGAATACCCTTTTATTCAACCTTTTCTGTTTCATGTGGTGTTGGAGAGATAAACCACTCTTACACACCAAGCTTCTCATAACTATTTATCTCACCTGGAATAAAGCTGTGTTATTTTATAACTTATGCCACCTATGAGCTCCAATGATCTTTCAATGATCCAGACACAGAATTCACCAAAAATAAAAAACATTTTTACTCTTTCAGAAAATTGTTTCCTAAGCCAAACCAGGTATCAGTCAAAGCATATTGCTTCTAAGAAATATGAACCCAGAACAATGATTCCTGAGCCTGAAACAGAGAACGTGGCAACAGCTTACTAATAAATGTAAAACTAATTGTAACCGTAGTAAGCAGTACATATTAATTATAACTTGTACTGCATTTCTATTATTTTTTTAAATTTACATAATCTTTTTTACTACCAGTTGATAATGGCTACAACAGCCTATCATCTCAAGTCCTTCTTTGTGATCTCAAACATTCACGTGCACACAAATTTAGCTGGGTCAAAATCTGAGAAAAGACACAATTCTCATGAAGAGGCTTGCAGAAATATGAGCTGGAGGAAAGAATTTTCACACAAGCAGGGAGCCATTATACAGTCCATCGAAAACATCAGATCTTCTGTTAGTTAATTTTAATTAAGCTCTGTTATTCAGCAGTAAATTTACCAAAGTCTAGCCATCTGAGTTCTATACTAACTTCTGTAAATTTTTCTTGCTAGCTTCAGTGTGGTAATGATCAGAATCCACTATTTACCCTGCAGAAAGTGAGAAAAGTGTTTAAATATGTAAGAATTATCTACAATTCTTTATGCTAAAGGAGCATTTTATAGGTAAATATGAAAATTTGTTAGTGATCAGAAAAGAAAGCCTGCTCAAAAATCATTCTAATGTACCCTTTGATAATTATTAAATAATTTGAATTTTTTCAGAGTAATTTATTCATATTGTCTTTTTTTAACAAGAGCCACATCACCGTATCAAGAATACACCAAGACAGGCTACCAGTACAAAAAAGTTATATGAAGGGAAAAAAATAAGCAGAAGAAATTAACAAGATAAACTTCTACCTTGATCCTAGAAACATTCACTATATTTCACTACTATTTATCATTCATGATGTCTTCAGCTGAAGATACTGACAGTAGTGATACAGGTAAACATTCATAACAGTGGAGACAAAATAACTGAACTGTCAGCTAGCACATCTTGCAAGTTCTTGTTAAATTTCTGAGACTAACAGGTTGCTACTAATTTTTATCAGTGCTGCAAAATTACATCATCAAGCACAATTTTTTGTTTTGCTACATATGACAAAGCAAACAGTAAAACATGTTCCTGCTCCAACAACTTTCCATTAGTAACATATTATAGAGCTATGGGATTGATTTCCAGAAATACACAGGAAACCTTTTAAATGAAATAATCTTTTGAGAGACACTCATCGGGATCTAAACCACGTATAACTGTCAATAGCTTCTGAATAGAAACCTGAATGTAGTGGTTTTGGAAGCCTGGTCAAAGGAGGATTGTGAATGTCACGTTAAAGTGATGCTAGATTTAGTCACTGGTTGTCTGACTATCAGAGAGCTCTAACAATTGAGCAGCAGTACTGTTTGCCTGAAACATGCCTGCTGAGTCCTTTGACTAACTGAAGCAACTTATTTTTTGCCCAACTGGATATAAGCAAAAATAGCTGTGAGGAAGAAAGGACACAGAGCCAAATATTTTCAAGCTAGAATCCTCATGAACAGTCATCCCTGTGATGAACCAAGATGAACCTTCTCTACTTCATTGTTAAAAATAAAATGAAACACCAAATAGAAGAGAGACTATATGTGGCATGTGGGCTGGATTGGTGGAGCAGGGTGGGAAATGTGTCTGCTTATCATATCTCATAACATAATGCAGGGGGAGATGGAAAGTTTACCTACTTGATTCTTTAAAATAAATTAATTCTTTTACTTGTCAAAATAATATCAAACCTCAGTGGAAAGAACAGACTATTCTTCTAAAAAGTAAACAAACAGACAAGACAGCTTTGATTTGAAATGAAAATAAACAGCTATGAAGGGATAGGCTTTCATTATTTTGGAGACCTTGGCATTCTTGAGGATATATTCATGAATTAATCATTGAAAAACTTAAACTCAAATAAATCATGCATTTTCCAATGCCAATATTCTCTAAAGAGTACTGCAAATGGTTATTAAAGCATAGTTCTTTAAATTCCTTGCATCGGGAATCTCACATACAGATAACTGAAAGAAATGTGTGACATCAATGTCCCCATAATCTTGAAAAACCAAAGAAAATTGTGAGTAGACACTAATAGTATGTCACCACGTATTAACAGTTCTAAAATTTGTTAGCGAAACTACTATACATATAGTAAACAGCAGGAGTTTTGGAATGCCATGCAGCTTTTAAATTATTAGCACTAATTAGCCAAATCAAAAAAAGATCAGGAAACACATTAGAAATGAAGACAAGTCTACCTGTATTGCCGTGTCAAAATTACATTTCCAAACAACCAATTAGTAAAGATGACCTTTCAGCCCAATAAGCCATATGTAAAGTGGGACGGCTTCATTACAGTGGCTCCCTAATTAAAATGTAAAGGCTGCTGATCATTGCATAATTAAACAACGTCATGTGGTTTCATCTGGCAATTGCAAGCAGCTAGGCCTAAAATCATTAATGACTAAGACATCGTCTAAATGAGTCCAGAGACTGTAGAACTACATTCTGTCAGAACAGAGAGCATCCTATGGTCATTATGGAGATAATATCCTCCAAAGGGACTGTTATGTACAAAATGTTGAAGTTCTTTCTCTCAAAATGACTTTGACTTTTTTATATCCAGTATTCTTACTAATTAGCCTAAAAGAAAAAGGCTAGCAGGGCTAATTAACTTCCAGCTACTGTAATGTAAATATGAAGCTGCAGAACCAAAGATTTTCCCCGTGGATATTCTTTAAGTTTTTCATAAGTTAAAGCTCTGCTATTGAGAAATCATTTGTTAGGTAACCTTATACCTTGATTAAGAATCCCTTACGTGCCTTCTCACTTTACAGAATGCCTGAGGAGCAAAAACCCATTTGTGGCAATAGTTCTCTGTGTTCTCTATACCACAGATAGTCCATTCAGCCTTCATTGACAATGCACAGAAATACTAAGAACCAAAACAGTGAATCTGTAGTACTGTGAATTTACTGGAAAATTTTGGGGTGGAATTCTTTTCCAAAACAACAAAGCCAGTCACAAAAAGAGTATATATTGTAAAAATATACATACCTCTCCATCTATACATTCAGAGTTTAAAAGTGCAATGGACAAAAGTAACATTAGTTCAAGTGCCTTTGAAAAGCAGAGTAGATGAGATCTTTTATAAGCAGCCAGAAGCAGCATCTGTTTCACATCCCAATCAATACTTTACAGCTCATCTTCTGCTCTTCTTGCATGTCTGGTGTGTGTCCTTCACACACACCTTTATCGCAAAGGAAGGGACCCTCAAGGGATCCCTTGAGGAAGGGACCTCAAGAGATCATGGGGTCCAACCCCCCTGCCAGAGCAGCTCCCCAGCTCATACTGCACAGATAGGCGTCCAGACGGGTCTTGAATATCTCCAGAGAAGGAGTCTCCACCTTGGCAGCCTATTCCAGTGCTCTGTCACCCTCACTGTGAAAAAGTTCCTCCGCATGTTGGTGCAGAACTTCCTGCGCTCCAATTTGCAGCCATTGGCCCTTGTCCTGTCTCCACAGACCAAAGAAAAGGGTCTGGCCAATTCTCCCTGCACCCCATACTTAAGATATTTATAAACATTAATAAGGTTTCCCCCTCAGTCTTCTTTTCTCCAGGCTGAACAGTCCCAGCTCTCTCAGCTTTCCTAATAGGATAGATGTTCCAGGCCCTTCATCATCTTCATAGCCCTTCTCTGGACTGTCTCAAGGAGATCCCTGTCCTTTTTATACCAGGGAGCCCAGAACTGGAAAATACTTGCTTTTGATCACTTTGATGCATTCAAGGAGGCTTTGCCATTTGTAAGTAAATAATACTGGATCTAATTGAACGTGAAAGAAAACAACTTGGCAGAAAATTAAGAAGTTCTTGGTGCTTGCCAGATTTGCAGATAATAACCAAATTAGGGGAATTTAGGGGAGAAAGAAAAAGGTATAGCAATAATAAATATCTGAAAATAGCAAGTGGGTAATGAGATAAAGCTAAGGGTGAACATATGGAGAATGCAGTGCACATTTTATTTCTCAGCTCACAATAGCTATTTTGCCATTCTCACACCAAGGATTGGTGAATGGAAGAAGAATCAAGACTTCTGCTTGAATTTCACTATTGTTCCTGTGTACAACCTGTTCATTTTTCTTGTCCCAAAACATCACAGAGACTAGTCAAAAAGGAAATGTCCAAGATGAACACTAAAAGTGTACAACCTGGAAAAAAAAATATTATCTCTTCACAAACCCTGTAGTGGAATCCCACTTTAAGTGTTACTTCCAGCATTTTTACTACTGTCATTCCCTCTCTTTAGCAATTCTGAGGACTGACAGATGTAAAACTAATCCAGATAAAATAAATGAACTTCAACCAGTGTAAAGTATGGGAGAAAGAATTTGGACAAATGCTACTTACTGACTACCAGGCTTGTACTTCATACAAGCAATTTGACTCAAAAAATGCAAAGAAATCGTTTCCATTCCAATTAAATGATGTGTTTCCTCTCTGAGGTTTCTGTATTTCTTGCAGCTTAAATTTTGTGTTGGTTCTATGGCACACTGTTATGATTTTTTTGATTATTCCTCTTCATTTCCAAACTAATAATTGCAGTCAACTTGATGTCGAGAAATTGCCCTCAGTATTTCTGTTGTGATTACTCTGCAGACATTTTCTTTGGTAGAAACATGTGGCGTCCAGCAGGGAGCAACACGCAATTCAGTATATGAATTTTAGGTGAAGCAATGAAACCAGGAAGCCATGAAGCCAGACAGCCATTTCATTAGGTGAACTGCTAATTGGTTACACACACTGTTAACACCATATTGATTGGTTAGTGATTATAACGAGTTCTGATAAACCTATCTTACAGCTAAACATCCTTAGTTTACCTTTAATACCTAAAAGCATCCATACACCTGCTGTTTTGACCATCTTGTTATGGTTGGTTCCTAACATGTTCTGTCACTCCCAAATACCTTCCCATAACTGCTTCTTGGTTTAGGGTAGTCTGTACCCCTATCAGCAAGGCCACTGTGTTTTGAGACTGATTATTAAGATCCTCTCAGCATGAGTAACTTTTCCTTTCTCATGGGAACAGAAGAGTATTGTCAGGGCCTATGTCTTGGGAGAAGAGAGCTAGGTCGCTGGCAGGCCTGCTGCCTTCCCCGACAGAAACACAGCTCAAAAAATTATTATAGTAGTAAATACTAGTATTTCCTCATTTTGTCCCTTGTTAACATTAACTGTTGGCCTTCTGCATCTAATAATTTTACTCCTTACAAAGACTGAGGCCTCTTTACAGTAACTCAGTTAAACAATGCTGCCAACTGAAAAATGGACCACAAGACCAAGTCTTAGATTTCTCACTACTGGGAGACCATTACTTTCACATGGGTAAAATATAAAAGGACGACATATCTTTTTTATTTCCATAAAAGACAGCACTCTTAATAAAAGGATATATTTGTAGTTGATCCTTTCGATTCTAAGAGAATCTGCTTACAGTGAAATTGCCTGATTATTAAGGTACTTCTACAAAATAGCCAGTGAATGCTCATAAATTCTCATTTGCATTCATAAGACACCATCAGGTCTGGATTTTCCATTTTTAAATATAGTAAAACAACAATGTTCTTTTCTGATGAGCTAAGACTATATGGTTCAGGTAGAACCTGAGAATTCTAAAGAGCAAAGATTTTTAAAGAGCAGACCGCTGCTGTTGAATAGGGTTAACCCCACCACAGGTTTTCCAAAGTATTCAGAACACTGGTTACTCTGTTTCCTCTAAGAAAGTATTTTATATTGTATACGCAAAATAGTGTTTTACACACATTATAAATTAAATTCTTACAGCTGTATTAATCACTTAATTTTAGAAATATAAAAACATAAAACAAGGTCGATTTCCTCTATAGAAAACACATCTCTTTTGAGCATCCATCTTTGTACATGGAACAAAAAGCAGAAAGTTGCCCTTAGCCAAAACTATTTTCTCTTGTTCTTGCAAGGGTGATGGCTTTGTCCATTTCTCTAGCCTATCATAAAATAGGACAGAGGGATGGTCCACAAATGTGTAATCTGACATGCCAACCTGCTCGCCAGTCCTGAGCTTCTCTGTTCAATTTTTTATCTAAGTTTTCTAATTGATAAGCAATTAAGACAACAACTTTTCAGAAAGTATTACCTCTCCTGGAATTCCAACAGAGACTATCAGGTGATTATTGTGTATTAGCATATATATTCTTTGTGCAAACACTCTTCTGTGCCATACAGATTTTCAGAGAAGGCTCAGAAGTAGAGAAGGGGCAGGGCATGTCACATAGCCAATTGAATCTTTTATCTCCCCTCTGTATGGTATAAAAGAACAGAACTCCACATGCCCATGACCTAAGGATGGAGAATGTGTATCTTTTATGTCTCACAGATGAAGGAATAAGATATGAGGTAGGAGTACATACTTCCTCAGATTAGGGACAGAGAAAGATGTCAGAAAATCTCAGAACCTTTAAAGTAGAATGTAAGAAGTTCAGTATAGGCCAGAAACATTGACGGTTCTGAGAGGGGTTTTAAAGCAGTTAGACAGTAGATAGTAATTACAGGAAACAGCAGACCTGCCTAATAACATCTGTACATTTATTTATTACCATAGCACAGTGACCATCCCAACATTATGTCCAAAGGGACATAATGTGAAGGGAGAGAAGGAAAGGGAGGAAGGGAAGAATGACAGAGTGTAAGGGGACAGAGAAGGGAACAAACTGTGAGAAGTTAAACTGCAATCGCTACACTTCCAGATAACAAATAACAGGGTCTGTGAGTTCAACAAACCATCAGATGTGCTTAGTTTATAACAGACATATGCAATTAGCACTCTCAGTCTCAGAGCACAGCAAAAGTCTGATTCAGTTTTGGAATTTTTTAGGTCATTCCCAGAATTAACCAAGATAGCAGCCATTATTTAACATGGAGTTAAATTGCAGACCAGTAAAATAATTTTGCACTTAATTTTAAATACTAGAATATGATCAGAATTGTTTTCTCTTCTTTACAGCATTTACTTTTTTCCATCACAATTTACAATGAATTCTTCCTCTGCTTGGAACAATCTGAGACCTGGCAGTATTTCAATGAAGCCCTGGCAAACAAGCCTGTCCTTCCCCTGTTCAATGCAACTACTCTTTCAGTTTTGAATGCATTAATCATGCCACAGTCAATAAATGTTATCATACAAATAGATTTAAAAATATAAATATAAACCCAGGGTGAACAGATAGGTAGGGGTCTTTTTTATATAATATATTTTTTGCAGTAAACCATATGATTCCTCATACTTATTAAGTGTACTTAAATAAAGTTTTCCTTCATTCATATGCAGCGTGATATGTTTATATGTACTCTGTATATCAGAAAGCAAATGTGTGCTGCATGTCACTGTGCACATTTCACAATACAAATACATGCCTTTTCTCTTTCTCACTGAAGATATAGCAGGCCAATTCCAATTAATTAATTTTTGTAAGGAAAAGGTAGCAGTTCTTCTTTCCCTAACTATGATGGCAATAGTGAACCACAGCCCTAACAGGGTTGCGAGACTTCACCTGATATGTGATATCACCAAGCTGACTGGGAAGGGATCATTTCAGACACATTTCACTCAAAGCAGGAACCAACTACTTAGTGTTCTAAACAAAGCTCAGCATGGCACATGTGTTTCCATACTTTTTCTTCTGAGTGTCAGATGTTTGGTTTCTTACTATTTGTTCTTTTTCCCATGGCACAGTATAAAATCATCCAAATAAGAATAAAAATTCTGGCTTCATTACACAGCTTTCTAGAGAGCTAAGGAAGTTAGTGGTAAAAGGTGTAGGCTGTTATGTCCATTTCTTCCCCATTATCAATCTTGCAAAAGCTAACTCCACCAAACTGCTAAAACCCTAAGATAGAAAAGAACCAATGAAAAAAAAAAAGATATATATAGAAATAAAAGCAACTGCAATAGAATTTCACCTGCCTTTCAGGGGTGGAACAAGCATAAAGGTTCTGCATTTATATTTCTCCTATCTTTTCAGTAAGGTTACTAATAGCAGTCTGCATTTATTGACTGTGTAGAAGGATTAGTAAACAAAGTATACCAACATGATGGCTCAAAGCAGCTAACACTTTGTGGGACTTTATAGTAGCAGGGTAGAATCATGAGGGATCGAAGAAAAATTCTCAATTTCCAAAGTCTGGCCAAATCCTTATCCATTGTGATGAAGGTTCAGACCCTGTAAGAAGCTACCTGTTTCAGAATCTAAATCATCACAGAGGCAGAGAATCTACATGAAATCATTCCATTACTGGGAAATTATTAGCACTGGCAACATTGCAAAATGTAAACAGTAAATTACAGTGCGTAATTTCTCTACAAAACTAAGAATTCTTAAAGCATATTGAATATAAAAAAAAAAGCCAGAAGGTAAACTTTCAAGAAATTTAGCAATAGTAATTCAAACATGTTCCTAGGAAGCCAAGTATGCTGCAGGCTTATAGCATTTGTTTCTCTCCATGGTCATTCTTTCCAAAAGGTTGGAGTCATTGATCCAAAATCTGTTCGCAGATAAAACTGGACAATCTCATTGCTGTCTAAGCATAAGATACAGTAACCAACAAAGACTCCCCTTTATACCTGCGCTGCAGACAAGACATTTAGGGTCAATACTCTTAGGTAATCCTCTGCATCTTTCCATCAACCTTTCTCAAAAATTATCACAGAAAATATGTCATTATATGATGTATGTAAGAAAATAATGCACTGGTAGTTACACAAATGGGCACTTAACAACATTTCAGGAAAATGATTAAGAAGATTTGCCATCAGACTGCAGAGAAAATCCTTTCTGCAGCATACCTAACAGGCAATCTTACAAAGTCCAAAGTTTGTAAATAGATGGCAGAAGAAAATTTTAGCATAAAATAACTGAAACAAAAGAAATGTCCATGGGGATACTTTCTCATCCTTACAATTAATGCTTTTTCCCCTCAATCATATATTGAATGCTAGATGAGAATTCAACACATAGGCATTTAATTGCAGCCTATTAAAATATGAAAAATTAAGTATGAATGTTCATACATCAGCATTTGAACACATTAAAATATCAGGATATTCTAATGTACACACAGATTTCATGATACTGTAATCCCATTGGTTTTATGGGTTTGTAATTTTTTGCATAGTAAAAGTTGTCATAAAAACATTAATTGACAACACTATGAAGAGAAGACAGAGAAAATCCTGAAATGTACTATGTACAGTGAATACCCCCTGAAAAATACTATTCATCTTAGTATTTTTCTGAGCATCCCTACCAGTGTAACCTCCCATTATTTGTTTTTGGTATTCACATTAGTGAGTCAGAGTGTGTTGTATTGACACTGTCAGATGCCTAAACAGAATGATTTCAGATCACTTTAGCAACAGCATTTACTAAAAAATGAATTGCAAAGTTTCAGGGAATCAAATAAAACAGAATTTGGTTCTGTATCATACCTCTTTATGCACAGTGTCCCAAAGCACTTTATAATAGTACATTACTGAAAGCACAGTAGTAGAGGAAAACGTGGCAGCCAGAACACTCTCAGCAAAAGCTCAGGTATATTCACAGGCAATAGAAATTCTTTTATTGAGAAGACTTGCTGCTTAGGAACTCAGTTTGTTTCTGTTCTTTTTCACAAGAAAGACCTGAGACAAATTTTCCTCACCAAGATATGGATCCTCTTGGATTCTTTACATCAGATGTGTTAACTGGTTTCAGTTAGAAGACACATTATTTCACACCACCTAATAGAATATTGCAAGAAGGCTGAACAAAATTGTGATGAAAATAGTACTAAAATATAGGGATTCTGAAGAAACAGTGTAACTTCTCACACTGATACCATTATGTCTCCTGGAGTCTGAAAAAACACCCAAAACACCAAACATAACCCTGCTGATGGTACAGATGATAAAATTCCCAGTGCAGATTTGATTTCATTCACATTAGTCAGTAAAATGGAAAATGTATGCCAACCAATATATGCATGTATATATACATGTATTACTATACATAAATTTATGCACACATCCATGACATCACAGCTATTATATGGGAAAGCCTGGAATGTAACTGGTAAACCTGAAATAAGTCACACTGGAATCATTCAAACTCTTGCACAGTTCTTGAGGAGACAAATATAACCACAGGTTTTTGGAAGAGGGGGCATGTTTTAGATAGGGTAATGCATTTATATTCCCAGTAAACATCAAGATCCACAAAGTTTTAGTCTCAGAGATGTGTACTCAGCTGCCACTTCCTGTGAAATTAGGATCGTGCTTGTTTTACCAAGTCCACAGAAGGGATGGTTTCCAAGGTCAGCTTCACTCCTGCACACATTCCCTGTTTCCCATTCCATCTACGGTTCACTCAAACTGCAGATTTTATTTCATCTGAAGTGACTCCTCTTTATTGTCTGATCTTGTAACAAGTTGTGGGTTTTTGCAATCAGAGACATTTTGATTGCCAGTTCCAACCAGGTCCTTGAATGTAAAGACATTGCTTTTGTAGCATGAGATGGAGATCCTAGAGAATTACCATGGTTTAACATTGTGATTTCTATGTAAAATATCCCACTCTAGCATGTAATGAAATTAACATCACTTAATGCAATGCATCCACTCAGGGTCACAAACAGTCCTCTGGATTCTAATGGGAGCTTTCTGTTATGCCAGGACTGCCCAAATCATTATTTGGGTTTTTTGCTAATACCATGTATCTTCACTTCAGTGCTGCATTCAAACTTAATTACTTGGCTTCCCCACGGGCCACAAACTGAGGCACCTTCAAAATGAGGGTGGCTTATATTAAATCTATTTTAATTACTGTCTTCTGCTTCCATAACAGTAAGGGTGGTTCTGTTAATCAAGGGGAATGAATTTTCCTTCACTCAGGTCAGTTAGTAAATCTACTTTGGATTTTCACAGGAAGAAATGCCTGTTTATATATATTTTTAAATAGAATATATAACTGCTTTTTTAAAAAATTATGAACACCCATAGAAACTGGGAATCATAGTTCTGTAAACACAAGTTTCACCTAGATTTTCAACTTTGTCCTGGTAGGTTGCATTATTATTACAAAATAAGAGCTATTCATTCATTCTGATCTGCAGATATTCAAGCTTCTGTGCAGAGGTCTGCAGTTAAAAGCTGAAAAAGGTCACTGTGCTTATCCTTTTGAGTCTTATTTTTTACCTCATTTTCTCATTTCTTTAAATTCTTCAATGTACCTAAAGACATGTTTCTAACTGACTCAACTCCAACTGAAGAATCAGAATATAGTTTAGTTGAATGAAAGCTGTCTAGCTTGAGTTCAAATTCATCCTAGCAATCTCAACAAGTAAAATAATTGCTAAATGTAAATTTCAAGGATTTTTCAGCTAAAACCCAAACCAAACACAATGTCAGAAAGGTAGAGAAGAATGAATATAAGAATTTGTGAAGTCCAGACCACTTTAAACAGTGCTGTTTGCTGTAAGGCATGACATTACCAGACAATATTGAGATAGTGATTCTACTGGTCATTCTTCAAATATGCTGGACTAGAGATGGCCAAAGTAAATTGTGCTGTGCTCAATTTAGTGCTCAATATAAAGAAAATAGTAGTTTAACTGAACTTTCAGACTTCTCTGCTTTTTTAGAAATGGAAAATTATTGTTAGAAGGAAGATAATTGCTTAGTTATCTGTGGGGTTTTTTTTAATACTTGCACTTGTTGCAGCTCTTGAAACTTCTATGTAGCATCAGCACTGTTTCTATCCTCATTTGTAATACTGTATGTTAGACTTGGGCCTAATCTTTAGGGAATTACAGGTTACGCAGCCCTGTTGCTCAAAAATTGCTACTCCTAAGTAATATAGTTTAAAAGAAAATTAAAGAAAGAAAACTAAATAATCCAAGGTTAAAAATATCAACCAAAATGGAAAGAAGGTAAGCAAATAAATGGAGAGGATTATTTTAAAACTAAAAGTAGAGTCTCCCCAGAGATGGTGAAAGTAGGAATGTAGTCATATTTTGAGAATACTACAACCCTCAATTGACTAAAAATGCTTCTGGGCAGCTAATGGGTAAGATGCTTACTCTCTGGGGCCTGCAGAGAGCTTCTAGCTGCTTCTTGCAGCAACCATCTCTGCAGCCCCCCCTCTCTACCAGTACCCAGCCACACAAAACTACAACAGAAATCTAAACCAGTTCTGAAAACGTTCACAGGCAGACCATAAGTTACCTGGACTTATTTTTCTGTATACTTTAGCCAACTCTAATCTTGCATGACAACTATACACTGCATAACAAGTAACTTAGGGGTTTGAGGCTTATATAGAACAATCCAAATAGTTTTGTTGTTTCAGAATTAACTCATTTTTCCTCAGTCAGTTGGGTGATTTTTACTTGCTTTTTTTTTTTTTTTTTAAATAAAGCTTTGCAATTAAATACATTAAAAGAAGTACAGAAAAAAATGCTCTATGACTATTCAGGTCATGGTCCTTTTATGGTGCTTTCTGATTATATAACTCCATATCGTTCAGTATTCTAGAACTACAGTAGAAGAAAAGAATCATACCTAAAATATCCTATGCCTTCTCATCATCAGTGACACTTAAACTGATTCAAAGTCCACTTGAATCAATGACAGTCTTCCTAAAATGGTAGCATTTGTCTTGATGGTCTTCAGTTATTCATCCAATACCAAAAAAATTGAAGAACAAAAGGGTATATATAGAATATATATGGTATAACCATTTCTAGAAAGGTGCTACCTGTACAGTTACGCTACTTTCAAGCAACCTACCACCATATGAAAGATCGATTACATAGCTGATTCTTTCAGTTTTGAGCAAGCTGACTGTTCCTAAAAGTCTTGCAGAGGTGCAAGGAGACTGGTGACTTCAGACAGAACTGAGACAAGATTAAACCCTGACATTTCAAATATCATTAATAAAAATACGTACTGAATTCAGTGGCTAATTGAATTACAGGTTTATTGACTACATTCAAACTACATACAATCCTGACTCTGCAGTTACCCTAGATAGCAGAAGGTTACCTAAAGTAAATCCACAAACTACAGTGTTCCTGTTCTAATAATATGGTTAGAGGTCTCTGCACAGCACTCAGTACTAAAGAACTTTCTTCCTCTTACAGAAAATAGCTGCTGCACAATTACATCTGCTGATACTGCAGCCTGTTATACATCTTATTAGAAACCCCTTATTGTCTCCCACATTCATATCCCCATAGTATCCTGCAGAGTAACTTCAGCGCATCTAAGAAAGGGTAAAAGCTTTGGTTTAATAATTCATTCTGAATAGACCATATTTTCATGCAGTGTATATCCAGGTGATCCTATGCTTACTATAAATTCAAAATGTCAGCTTATTAAAAAAAAAAAAAAAAAAAGGCAGCATTTCTGCCTTTAAGTGTGAACTCTGGAATAATTTATTCATAGTACCACAATAAACTGTCAGCTATCTTGACAACTAAAAATGAAGTGTACTGCACTCCTTGGAAATTCCCAGAAATATTTTTTGTGTGTTACAAAAGAGAAGAGAGAGAAAAGACAACACAACGAAGCCCACAGCCAGACTCCATATGCACAGAAACTTCATTCAGATAACACTGCATTAGGATCTGTAGAACCCTTAAGTCATAACAACCCATCAGAAAAAAAATCACCTTAAGTGTTCTCAGCATATCTAAAAATGTTCAACTGTCCTTTTGAAGGAGTAATTCAAGTATTTAAACACAGAAAAAATCTTGATAGAAAATACAAGGAAAAAAGCATGTTAGTGGAAGAGAAACTGCCTTAATTGGGTAGTTAAGAGTATTTGATAGGATTATAAAAAGGCAAAACTGTCAGAATGCAATTCTTCTCCTGGCCACTGGCCAAAGCAGTGCAAATTTTAGAGGAGAGAAGAAACCACCTCAATTACTACAGCATCTCCCACACAAGATAATATCAAAACAGTTCTCAGCATTTCGCTGTTGTTTGCGTGAGAGAATGTTCACTCACTATATAGTTTCCCACTGAATTTCTTCATCATTTAAGCCTTTGCTTATAAAAGGGAATATGCCCAAATGAAAAGCCACTGATAGCCAGCAGCGCCAACACGGATTTCTAGTGTGGACAAACAAATATTATAATTGCACCAGAAGAATTTATTCTCCTTTGAATCATTCCACTCATGTGAAGTGTCTGAACCAGAAGCTGCATCAGTTTAGGTACACCAGTGACTCAGCTGCAGTTGGAGCAAATGTCCAACACAGAAAAACTTTGGAATGATTAGAGGTAGCAGGTCAGCAGCAACTCCCTGCTGCGAGACTTTTATTCATCTTCAACTACCAAAGTGCTTCTCTTCTCCACATGAGCTACAACTTCCTTTTCTCCAAACTTTAACCAGTGATTTTTAAAGGCTAACCATTCTTCTGACCTAAAAAAGCCTGCTGTAAGTAAGGAGAAACTCATCCGGAAGGGAAGATAGAATGAAGACCCCAATACCTGTTCAGCAGTACTGAGACTGGTTTTATTTTCAAAAAGAAAAGAAAAAGGGAAGGGAAAAAACCAAATCAAAACACCAAAACAGAAAAACCCCAAAACCTTGCATTATTTTATATAAATCCTGCAAAACTGCCAGAATTACCATTTGCCCAGTGGAAAGAGGACATTTGTACTTAGTAAAAATAAGAGTCTTCATGTCTGCTGCCTCTGACAAGTAAGGAAGCTTTTCTTGACTTTAGGTGGCAAACTTATTTCTAAGCATGCTGTAATTACAACTTCTGTATCCAAAGGGTACAAACACACATGTGGGAAAAAATGAGGTCATATATTTATCTACCAGTGCTCAGAGATCCATTTCACTTGACCTTAGCCTTTAAGTGGCTACCAATAGTTTGTTCACTTGTTAGTTTATATTTATATATTTAAATTTATTTATATCATATATGTATTGTACATACGTATGTCCTAGACAGCAGACATTACATATTATGCAAACAGCTTTCTCTTTGTTCTCAAAACTTCTTTCACTTGATTTGAGAAAAAAAATCCAATTAAGAACAAGGCTTCAGGGCCATATTTTTTATACTATCTGCCATTTATTACTCTCAGAAGGGACACAAAGTGATGTACAGCAGTGTACACCAGCAATGCACATGTAGGACTGGGAAGGAATAACCACTTAAATCAGTACAGGCTGGGGGATGACCTGCTGGAGAAGAGCTCTGTGGAGAAGGACCTGGGGGTCCTGGTAGATGACAGGTTGGCCATGAGCCAGCAGTGTGCCCTGGGGGCTGAGAGAGCCAATGGGATCCTGGGGGGCATCAGGAGGAGTGGGGCCAGCAGGTCTAAGGAGGTGATCCTCCCCCTCTACTCTGCCCTGGTCAGGCTCCACCTGGAGTATTGTGTCCAGTTCTGGCCTCCCTGGTATAAAAAAGACAGGGATCTCCTGGAGAGAGTCCAGAGAAGGGGTATGGAGATGTTGAAGGGCCTGGAGCATCTCCCCTATGAGGAAAGGCTGAGAGAGCTGAGAGAAAAGAAGACTGAGAGGGGGGACCTTATTAATGTCTATAAATATCTTAAGTATGGGGTGCAGGGGGAATTGGCCAGCCCCTTTTCAGTGTCTGTGGAGACAGGACAAGGGGCAATGGCTGCAAATTGGAGCACAGGAAGTTCCGCACCAACATGGGGAGGAACTTTTCCCCAGTGAGGGTGAGGGAGCCCTGGGACAGGCTGCCCAGGGAGGTGGTGGAGTCTCCTTCTCTGGAGATATTCAAGACCCGTCTGGACGCCTATCTGTGCAGTATCAGCAGGGGAGCTGCTTTGGCAGGGGGGTTGGACCCCATGATCTCTTGAGGTCCCTTCCAACCCCTACAGTTCTGTGATTCTATGACTAACATCTTCAGATCAGTACTCCTCTTTCCATTCCTTTCCTACTACCAATAAAACTTTCTCACATGGGAAAAATACATTGGCAGCAAAAGAAGTAGCAAATACACTAGCAACATTTCTGTTGGGACCACAGGGACAACTTCTTTCAAGCAGGTAACATACATGGCATTCCCATGACTATTCTTGTAGTTAAGGCAGCCCTTTTGCAGAAGGAGGCATCTAAGACAGACATTTGAGAAGAAATACCATGTCTTGTAAAGAGCCTCATATTTTTTTAACATAGCTGCACATTAAATATTAATACTAAAGAATTTATAGATAAAACCCCCTCAACTTATTATGAAGATGATTGCAAAGGAGGAGCCATGACATTTTACAGTATATACCTCACATCTGTTCTGCTTCCAGTGGTAGGCTAATATTTTTAAGTGACATGTAGCATCCTTGCCTTTTCTGCCCCTTATTGGAGATTTTCAGCTTCTGAACTGGGATTTCCAAACACAACAGCTCTGATAACATTACCAAATATTCAGAATTCTGGATAAAATAGCTGCTGAACAAAACAAGTCACCTCTTCATTGTATCTTCAGGGCTCAGACATGCTTATAGCATAGAGAAACATTTCTAACTTCTCAAATTTCAAATGTTCATAGATATTCTAACGACTGATCAATATGCAAAGTGATTGTTTATTATCATTAGCTAAAGAATATTCCTTTGATTCAACTGGAAGCTACCACATTTTGATGCTCCAACACTGTGAGGAATATTACCATTCTTAGGATTTGGTGTCTATTATGAACATTTAATTTAATATGGCATATTAAAGTATCAATAATAGCTTAGTACAATAAATTTTCTTGGCTCATCAAGAGCAGCACACCCTTCATTTTTCCCACAGCTCTTCTGTTCTCAAATACAGCAGCCCAGCCTATTAAAAAATAAATTGATCTTATAATGTCACACATGTGACATTAAAAAAAAGGGTACTTTCTTCCTTCCTTTTTCCCTGAGTATCACTAAGATAATAAACTCCTTAACTCACATTTAAGCACATTCTACTGAACATAGGTGTTGTCTATGAAACTAGCATAAATGATGGTATCTTCAAGTCTTACTACTACATCTCCAGTATCTAAAAATAATTCAAACTTAAGGGAAATCAGAAAGTATATCTATGCAGCACAGGCTGCTTGAAGATTTTAAAAATCATCCTTCCAAGATTGTAAGGAATCTAATTACTATGACAATCCATCATTACCTATTGTGTGTCATGAAAGACAGCTGGCACCATTGGATTCATAACATTCTACCTGTCATCTTACCTATAACGCGCCAGCAAGGGCCAAACTAATCCACCAACTGCTTTATTGTTGTGAGCAAGCTCAGCCAAAACACATCTGCTAGTAAAGGAACTAGTGAAGATTCAAATACCAGCACGAATTACAGACACTGGCATCCTCTTTAGTTGCCAAACAACTACTCTAAAATGAGGTACAGTACTGAAACTACCATCAAGCAGCCCTTAGTGTTAGGAAGTGATCACGGGCGGTCATACCATGCAAATTATGTAATGATACATATATTTGCTTTATAAGCTGTCTCGTGAAGGGTCTATAAATGGTTTGAGTTCCTACAGCTGCACAACAACATTTTTTTTCCTCCCAAAACATTATGTTCAGGATGAAAAATATATTTTAAGAGCCTTATCAGACACCTTCAAAAGTGTCTTTTACTCTTCAAAAATAGCATTACGTAACTTTCATTTCTGCCTGTTAACTTGCACATACTTATAAACATTGACGAATAATTTTATGTGATTCTTGCTATGATAAAACAAGTCCCAGTACCTATATATAATACGGCCTGAGACGGGGGAAAGAGAGAGTCAATGTTTTGGTCTTCCTGAGGGTCATGAGTCTGAATCATTCTTCCTGAATAATCCTACCAAAACATACTTTATGAAGTCAGTACATACCTCAGAGTCCACACCCCACCCATATCTATTGGATGAATCAGCACTTCCTCACCATTAAGAAAAAGATGAAGTGCTCATAGCTTACACAAAGTATATTCATTTTCTTGCTTGAAGAGCATGGAGAGTGACACACTCACTACAAACTTGGTATTCAATTACAAACCAAAAAGCAACATAAGCATTCAATGCAAATTTTAAAAAGCTTTCTTTTTTTAAAGAAAAAGTGCTGTTTCTCTTACAATTAAAAAATGAGGTTTTTAAAATAACCAATAAATATAAGTGAATGGCAACAGCTACAAAAGCAATTTATTTAGATGTCACTTGTTGTTTAATCACCTATAAATTGTCTTTAAATTTTCATTCTTAAATGCTTTCCTGATCACAGTTCCTTAACAAGTAAATACTGTGAATAAAAATACCTTGATTGCTTTTTTCAACATTTCATAAAGTTTCTATGCATTTAGACATCCCAGGATTTATATTTACAGTTTTGAAATCTATGTGAAGAACCAAACATTCTATGAATTACAAAAATTAACTAACACATCAAACAAAAAATGTTTGCACAGTTTAAAAGGCATAATCAGAGGATAAAGAAATAAGCTCATACAATAAGTAAATTAGATTTATGTTTTGCATGTAAAGATCACTGATATCAAGTGCTCACTTGTCTCAATTTGTCTTAAGCAGAAGTGAGGGTAATGGCACTTACAGAAGAGCCTAGAAATGATAAATTACATCTTATTGTATGAAGCCAAAGGTTAAACTTATTATTGCTCACCATAGGCAAACCCTAACCCCAGGATTAATGCCATAAACAAAAAAGAAAATTCAGTTTGCACACACAATGCGCTGGGCTGATGTCTCTGAAGAATTACAAAAGTGAAACGATGCCCCCTACTGCTTCCAGAAAATGTTCCTGTATTAAAAGGGTCTTCTGGTTCAAAGGGAAATTACCATGTAAAACCAATGAACATGTATTTTCAAACTAACCACTGCTCATTAGCATGACATATGCCAAGGACAATTTATTTCTTCTCTGGCTTTTAATTAAAATATATGAAGGGCCTGGCCTTATAGAGGAAACTCTCAAGAACATTAACAGCTAGAGTGAATATATAATTTCAGTTTCTCAGAAGTTAAGCATTGATGTAAAGAAAATACGAAGATTTATTTAAATATTTATTCTTTATGTATTTCTGAATATGTCAAATTTCAAATAATAACTTTTATATAGTAATATATTTTTTCAAATAATGAAGTTGGTAGGGTTGATTTTGCTGTCAGCTAGTAAGTTAATATAATTCACTAACAGCTAAAAGAGAGCATACAGTGCTTTTGAGTTGTGTAAGACCACTGTTGAATTCCCAACTCAGTTGTCTAGTCCTGGTATCACAGCTACTGTGGTAATAAAGTTCCTGATGGGCAGGTAAAGCAACGGGGTTATCATTTGAAATATTTTTCAGGAAAAGAGAGAGTTCAAATACCAAAGAGCCATTACCAATGTCTCTTTTATTTGTTCTGCTCTTAAGCCACAATAGACCCAGTGATATCAATACTGTTACCTCCTGATTTCCACCTGCGTGATAAATAACTCCCAAATTCTTAAAGGTATTTGCACAGATTGAATTTAACTATTTCAAAGTAAAATGGAGACATAAATATGCTTTGGGTACACCATTGCCTGCGCTGATCTGATCATCAGCACCCTTGAGACAATAATTAAAAATATCAAATCTTAAAATTGCTATGACCTGTCTTTTTTCAAGGCTTGCAGAGTGAAATGGCTGCAGTTCACAAGTGTTTATTGCACAAAAATAAACAAAATTAAGTTGGCAAGCAAAGTTAATGATCTGACATGAATAGGCATAGTTTTTTATTACAAAGTTCCGTTATATCACAAATCTTACCATATGCTTGGATGTTATTTAGACAATACTAATGTGACCTCATGTGAGGTCATTTTCAATTCAAAGCACAATGAAACGCTGATACAGGAGGAATCAACACTGAATCGTACATGGACACACCTGCAATAGTACGTGAGAAACCAAAAAACTTCCTTGTTCATTGTCAGAGCATAAGCAATTGAAATTGGAGCAGCTGTATTTTTTAAAATATCTGGATAGAACCATTTCTGCTCAATTATTGGAAATTTACAACCCATCAGCAAGAGAAAAAAAGAAAATATCATGCCAGTTTACCCTTCAAACAATAACCAGACCCCAGACCATTTAGCAAAATATAAATTCTATTTAAAATGGAAAGATTGTATGTCATAACATAAATATCATGCTTCTTCACAAGCTCAGAAATCAAATTTTGACCCAGCACTTTTTTTTTTCTTCTGTTGGCAGTTTCTGACCAAAAAAAATAAAAATAAAGGCTAGCTGAATAACCCTACTGCAAGTGTTTGCAATGTAGCCATCCTCTTCCAATCCACACCCAGTATCATTGCTATGGGTTAACTGGACTTTAAAAGTATATACAGACTTAAATAATTGGGTTTGGTTTTATTTTTAGTTTGAAGTCATAGCAGATGATTCTAAACCACTCAAGAATAAACACTGACCAGGCAGGGAATTCCAATAACTACATTTTATTTCCATGGTAAGAGCAGATCTAACTGTGCTCAAATACAACTCAAATGCAACTGGAGATAGTCCTGACATATCTTTCTACGTGTATGAGGAAAGCGAGTTGGTTTAGGACTTAATAGTCTGGAAATGACTGGAGTCTGACAGGACATCAGTATGAAACACTGGATAACATGACTGCCAGAAGTCTCAGAAATTTCATCTGTTACATAAAGCAAATTACATCCAAGTTATTTTTCCTAGATTTTGATGTAGGAATCTTTATCCTAAAACAAAACTTAAAGCTGAGTTCTACTACTTCTAGTGGAATAGGTTAAATGAGATGCTATGTTCCTGAAAATGTTTTACTATTTTTCTACCACTGTGAAAGCAAGCACATAAAAGGAGGCATCCTATTACTCTAAATATGTTTTCTAAATGTTAAAGGGTTAAAGCAATTTCCAGAGGTCTCTGTCTAGAAAAAGCCCTCCACTGATATTTAATTGAACCGCCTCTGCTCTGAGGCATGTGGCAAAACACACTGGAATCAAATATAAATGCATCATTGGCCTTTATGTAAAGAAAGTCAGCTTAATTTGCTTTTTTCACCGCTTTTACACTAGGCTAGGATGCCCAGTTGGTGTAAGTAAAATTTAATTGAAATTGGCAGAAATATGCTGATTTACAACAGCTGATGATTAATCCCTCTGATTTTAATATGATTATATTAGACCCTATTGTCACAGGATGTCCGTGAGCCTGATTTTTTTACTGCTGTGTTTTTAGGTATAGTTCTCAAGAGAGGATCAGTTACAATGTAAATATCTCAGAAACATTTTCACACACTTTGAGGAAGTAGAAGTCATTGTATGGAATGAAAAGAGGAGCCTACTGCCCACACATCAAAGCTTAAAAAACACAGTATATTCAGAGGGAAAAAAAATACTGCTCTGCAAAAGAAAACATAAGCCAAACATTGTAATTCTTTTTTAGACATTAAAATAAAATAAAAGTTTAGGACCAGATTCTGGAAAAATTGACTAAAGTAAATCAGCACCCATGCCAAAGTGGAGCCAGTGAGAATAACTTCTCTCGAAGACTATACTACACAGCCAGGTAGGTACTTCTTTTTACACCTGTAATGTTAATTTGTGATCTAACAGTCATTAATTAATGAAAATTAATTATTTTTCCTCTCTTAATCCTTGTTGATACTTAGCTTTTGGCATTCAATTTAACTAGGGCTATTACAATTTTGTCTGTTCCTGTACATCTGACTGTCCATATCAACTACTTATGTCACAAAACCCTATCACATTCAGTCAGTTTAGCAGCCTCATTGAAGCCAACAGGACCATACAAAATGAATATAATTAATTTCTATTTGTCTTAGCCTTGTAACTGTTAGACTTTGTGTAAGCTATCTGCAAACTGATACCATTCAGTCATGGAAGTTCTTATATCCATCCTCATGTGCACAAATATAAATAGCAAAACAGAAAGCAAATCACCTACAGTTAGATTTACTACATGCTACATTTCTTAAAAGCATTATAAAGCCATTGCAAGCACATCTTACAAGCTTACTGAACCCTTTATACCTTTCAACTATTGGTGCCAGTCTTCACCCACACTTTTATATTGTATTAAACTTCCCAGAACAAACAGAAAACAGTTATAAGGTCCTATTCTATCAGTAGTCAGCTACCAAAGAGGTACAGTACATACAAGAATGTAGCTTATTAACTATAGCTAGTGCTTTACAAAAAGGAGCAAGCTAGGAGCAAAATTTTGTTTATGAAAATTTTAAAAAAAACCCAAACCAACAAAACATCTTAACTGCAAAAGTCATAAAACCCTAACAGCACTAAAAAGTAAAAAACTTGTGATAAAGTACCAAAAAAATGACTTGAAAGACTTTATAAATTCCCTTGTTACAAGATTAGCAAGACTACTCTTTATCAAAGTTTCAGCAATTGCAAAAATTAAGGTACCCTGATTTTAAACTAACTAAGAGAGTGACAATTGAGCATGGGACACTTTTTGCAGCATTTCAGCTAAATGTATTCCTCAGGCAGCTGCGTGACAGTGACACCCACTCAAATACCATTTGTCATTTCTGTGAGTAATTGAGCAGCGTGCAAGGCCCTCTCAAAATAAAGATTGTACTCTTCAGTTATCGTTTGTTTTGTCAGTCATTCAAGTGAAGCTACAATGTTTAAACACACAGCAGGTACACACTGTGGAACCTTTAAAGGGACTGGTAATAATACAGCTAAATATTTACATTAAAAAAAAAAAAAGAAGGAACTGTCTTCTGGAACATTTCCCAGGCTAAATCACAGCCTTTGCCAATACACCTGCAGCTTTTTCTAACTAATTAAGAAATGTGAGCAAACACACTCAAAAAGAGTAAAAAAAAAATGGCAGGATCCAGTACATAAAAAGAAAAATATTACCCACTCTCAACAACTGACACATGTATAATTGCAATACTTTTGTCTTTTCTTCCTTTTACAAACACAGGAATTACAACAGATTCTTTTGAAAGGAATTGTGAATAAAGTAATTATTTCTAAAATAAAGACACAAAGTAAGTTTCATTAATAGCAATTACTAATTACAGAATCTGTACCTTGGATTATTTTTTAAAACTTTGCCTCTTTATACTCAAGAAATAAAACTAAAGCGATTTCATTCATTATGATGTCAGCATTGCAATAAAGTCTCCAAAAGGGAAAACTTAATCATAGGTGTCAAGCCAGTATAAATGACTCTAACTGCATAAATGAGGAATTGAGTAAGACCTAGAAGTCTGTATTTATAAAGCAATGTGAAGTCATTTTATTTCAAACACTTTTTGCTTTGTAGTTCTGTAAACAAGAAAACAAAACTTTAATTAAAACATACACCAAAATCTCCTAATGTGAGCTTGATACAATCGGGGGCACTCTTAAGTTTCTGAAGTATATTACACAGAAAGATTTGAGAGCTCCAGCCTAGGCTCCTTTCCCTTGCAGAAATATATAGAATTTATCTGAGGTATTGCTTTTTGAAAAAAAACATGCTTCTATTTGTGTTACAACTACAAATTAAAGTTTCTGCTATTCAAATTCATGCAGGATACTGTCTATACCCTAGCATTTTAGTTCTCATGCTGCAAACAATGGAATATGTATCTAAATTTATGCATGAGAATAATCCCACTGAAGACCATGCTACTAATAATAAGGATCAGAGCACCACCTGTAAAGTGCATCATCACTGAGTTGCATAGCTCTTTCAACCAACACAGCTTTGAAGGACAACTTTAAGATTCAGTTTCCACACTGTTTCAACTAGCAAAGCTCCTGCGCAGCTCAAACCCAAACGTTTCAGGAAGGCCCAGTTCCACCAAATCATTTACCTGAAGCATTTACACAGAAATTTTAAATTAAATTAAAAGTTGCACAAGGCAACTGAAGCAAGCTATTTTAAAGCATGGAAGAAAAACACCCTGTTTGCATGTCTCCAACAGCAATATGAATAATGAACTTGATAACAACTCCCATTCAGAACAATCTGTAAAATACCTCACTAGCATTCTGGGTAGACATGCAGTTCCATTGTGTGTAAGCAATTCCTTTGACTGCTGCCAGCTAAACACTGTGCTTTCCCTTCCCTATAAGCTCACAGGCAGCAACCAAAGATTTGGGAAACTGAAATTTCCACTCTAACTAAACAGGGCCACCTATCACTTTTGATATTTTTACTGGGAAAAACCCATAGGCTTTAAAAGTCTTTCTTCCTTGACAAATCCTCTTTGTAAGCACCTTGTTATAAAATATAATTTCTAGTGTTCTCAACCTAGCTCACATTTGGTTTTCATACACCTGAACACGTACTCATGGCAAGAGGTTTGCAATTGCTCATACATACGGGGAAGTTTAAGTTTGGGCTGCAGTTTCAAATCACCACTAAAAAATTGTATTTTTTAAAAATATTGTACTTAAATATTTTTTCTAGGCTAAGTCACAACAATGCAGGGAGAAAGTTCCTGCCTGTTTCAATAACTGTCCCATGTTCGTAACTTTCAAAAGGCCTTTAGTTTGCCTCGAATGGTTCAATGCCAGGTACTACCTAAACTTAGTACACTGGCTAAGGCTGTAGACTGAGCGGCTCAGGCTCACAGTGAGCTCCCAGAGCAGAGTTTTGGACTACCATAATGCTGCAAATAACCTGTGAATACAGATTTATAGAGGATGTGTATGGAACTATATAGATTACAATAAATTCAGCACCGAGACTGAGTTTTACAATATACAGTAAAACAGACCACGAGAAAATATACACAGCACCAGGAATTATCCACTTAACATAGAAACCAGTAGGCTTCCAGTTATCCTGAGGAAACTCCGAAACAGTTTTGACATGAGAGACAGAAATAAAAGCATTTCCTCCCATCTTTTTAATGATATTTCTATCCCCAAACTACTAGCAATTTAAATTTTATTATAAAGCTCCCCGGTTACAATTTAACTTGTAATTAATAATTGCCTAAAACACAACAAGAACTGCAGTGACTACATTTTAGCAGCTGATGGCAGCAATCGCCTCAAGAAACCGCCTGGCTGAACGCTGGGCTTCAGCCCCCGGTGCCGGCGCTGTTGAATAATTTGTTGGGAAAGCAAAACAAAACGTCTGAACAACAAAACCAGGGGGAAAAAAATGATCTTGGGGAAAGTACATCATGTCTCTTGGCTGTGACGCTCGCTGTCAGAGCCCCAGCCCGTTAGAACCCGTCTATCCGTGTAGATGCAGTGTGCGCACTCAGGTGTAATTAGTGCAGTGTCGCCACGTCGCACACGAAAACGATACGGGTGTGAGGGAGGTGACGCTCCCCGTTCCGCCAGGAACACGCGTGCAGCTATGCCTGGACAGCAGCATTCAGCACGGTTCTCCGGTGTGCCAAGAACTGCGGGCTCGTGTTGGGTTAAGGAGTTTCTGGGCAGGGAAACAAGTGCCTTTATGAACACGCTACTTTACAATAACCTTTTGCTGGAGTAGCGTACGGCAGAACAGAACAAAGCACGTAGCTCTGGCTGCGCAGCCGTGAGGCGCTCACCCGTAGGAGGCCGTGTTTGATGAGCGGCTGCCACGGGCTAACCTGGCCGGGCTGCTGGAGGGACGGGCACAGCGGGCTAACCTGGCCGGGCTGCTGGAGGGACGGGCACAGCGGGCTAACCTGGCCGGGCTGCTGGAGGGACGGGCACAGCGGGCTAACCTGGCCGGGCTGCTGGAGGGACGGGCACAGCGGGCGGGAAACAGAGCGCCGCGGGGAAGTCGGAAGGTGTTCACCTGGGAGGCGATGAAAGGAACCAAGATACTCACTCCTTTGCAACACAAAATCTTGCCACTCAGAAAGCTTAGCAAAGCCCCAGGGCTGCTTTTCAAGAACCAGCCCTTGACGCACGCTTTAAGCCTTTTTGAAGTGAAAAGCATCCTCTGTCTCGTGAGCCGCCAGCGCTGAGGATGCGGGCGGGGCTGGCCACGCTTCGGTCCCCCGCGACCGCGAGGGGTAAAACTTATCTTCCGCTGAAAAAGAAACGCGAGACGCCGCTCGCAAGGCGCGGCTGAGCCAGCAGCGCTCCCAGGCTGCGCAGGGTCCTGCCCCTCGGGGGAGCCACAAGGCGGAACTCCCAGCAGAAAGGAGCTCCGCCTCCTGCTGCCCGCCCCCGGGAGGGCGGGGCGCTTCCGCCGCCCTTGCTAAAGATGGCGCCGCGGATACGGAAGAGTGTTTCCTCAGTCTCCTGACGCGAGTTAAGAGTGACGTCGCGGATCGATGACGTCTGCGGTGTCTGTAGAGGGAGCCTGGGGATTCCCCGTGTTGTTGTCCCGGGGCCTGGTAGGATGGGAGGCCGGAGTGCGGGGCGGCGCGGCTGGTGCTGATGGCGGCTCGTTGGGCGGCCCGCGGCTCCGAGCTGGGGATGGACGAGTTCACTGTCCCGGTGGAGAAGAGCCGCCTCCTGGAAGGGAGCCGGGGCCGCATCGAGGGCTTGTTCGAGGTGCGGCTGGCCGTGCCGGAGGTACAGGGGGACTGGCGACCCGTGATGCCGCAGTCTGCCGCCGCCAGGATCTGGGTGCAGTTAGCGGGTAGTGTGAAGGCCGTGCGCAGCGCCAAGGTACGGGGAGGGGGTCGCGGGCGGGCCGGGAAGCGGCGAGGGCGTGTGGTGCACGGAATGGTCCCCTCTCATACCGGGCAGGGCTCGGGGCCGCTACGGGCGTGTGGGAGGAGGAAGGAAAGACTGGGGGGAAAGCACTTCATGGGGAAACAGGAGCGGTTTGAAACCTTGGCAAATAGGCGTGTTCCAGGTGCCAGGGTGTCTCCTGCCGTGTTGACACAAGCGTAGAAGCATGAAGAGAAATAATTCGCCCAGGAGTGCAAAGTTCGTCAGTACGGCAGCGCGCGTTGCGGTCCCCGCGTCGGGGGCCGCCGCAGCCACCTGCCAGCGCTGTCAGGGGGGCTCAGCATCGCTAAGAGAGGGGCACTTTTTTTAGAACACGATTCAAGTGTATCGCTCTCCTTTTTCCTCCACAAGTCAAGAAATTCTTTGCAGTTGTTTGGGTGTTATGTTTCACGGTTGCTTTGCAGGCTTAATTTACTCAGTGGATTTTAGTAGCCTACGAGCAAAGCTCGTGCTAACAGTGCTCATGCTTCCTTAGTGGGAAAGTTGGCTGACCCAGCCGACTTCACCAGTCTGTCTTCTAGAGTAGATAACTAGTTTGATGTTGGCGTTAAAAGACAGTTAAGAACGCTGTCTATGCTGTTTGTGTCTCTGTGACGCTGGATGCTGTGACGTATATTCACAGAATTGTCCCTCTCTACTCCGCCCTTGTGAGGCCCCAGCTGAAGTCCTGTGTCCAGATCTGGGGCCCCCAAGACAAGAAAGATGTGGAACTGTTGGAGAGGGGTCAGAGGAGCCACGAAGGCGATGAGAGCACTGGAGCACCTGCCCTACAAAGAGAGGCTGAGGGAACTGGGCTTGTTCAGCCTGGAGAAGAGAAGGCTGGGGGGGGGGAACCTCATTGCAGCCTGCCAGTACCTGAAGGGAGCAGAGGAACAAGGAGGGGAACCAACTTTTTAAAAGGGTGGATAATGACAGGACAAGGGGGAATGGGCTAAAAGCTAAAAGAGGGAAGGTTTAGATTAGATATTAGGGGGAAGTTTTTTACAGAGAGCATGGTGAGGTGCTGGAACAGGGTGTCCAGAGAGGGGGAGGGTGCCCTGTCCCTGGAGGTGTTCAAGGCCAGGCTGGATGGGCCCTGAGCTTTTTTGTGTAGCTCCAGGCCTTGGAGGTTGGTGGCCCTGTCTGTGGCAGGGGGGTTGGAGTTCTGTGATCCTTGGGGTCCCTTCCAACCCAGACCATTCTATTATTCTATGAATTGTTATGTTAAATTTCTTGTACAACAAACCTTGGGGGAAGGGCTCAGTAGTAATGATTAAATTGATATCACTCATAGTAGACCTGGCAATGATAGCTGTTAGGTTCATGTGACAAGGACAGTAGCATGAGCAATAGCTAGGCTAAGGGTAGCTTTCACAACCAAAGCCTCCATATGTGGGCATTTGTGTCTCTTATGTTTAAATACACGTATGTTAGTGGAGAGCCTTAGCATGTGTTTTGTGACTTAGCTCACAGACCTGGTGGTCCACTTTCAAACCTTCATGTTTTAACTGTATAAATATTGGAGACTTAAAAGGAAAAAACACTGAAAGTTGCGGAGTTTGAATTATTTTAGTCTGAAATTGACTCTAAATATGTTCTCCTGTATACTTAAGCTCAGAGGTTCCAGAAACCCTTACAGGTTGCATAAACAGCTATTCTTGTCCAGGTGGCTGCAGTACAACTTGATTTTTTCCCCCAGAAAGTTTAAGCCTGAAACAAACAGCATTTTCTAGTTGCTGCTTTTATTAATAACATACAAAGCGTCTCCTACTCCAGAGACTTTAAGGAGATGAAGCTTTCCTTATATGTAGGGCGGTTTTCAGGCCCTACCTGGAGGGATTGTTGACTAGAAAGTATGTTCGATTGCACACCTTTATTGTCTCCCTTTCAAAGGTTTTCTGATAGCAATGTGTGTTCTAATTCATCAGTCCTGCGCCATGTACTCATTCTTCAGTGCTGTTTAGTAAATGCAACAGGAAAGAAAAATTCCCAGATTTCTAATATCCTTTTTTCTAACTATGTTATTGTCCTGCTACTTTACAAATGCAGTCATAGGATGACTAAGGTATGAAATGCAATCCTGAGGATTTTGTTCCAGAAGCAGTTTCTGCTAATACAGTCATGAGGCAGCCTGCCTTTAGATACCTGTGGTGATGCAATGTGAGAGTTACAGGAAGTGGTGTTATGTTATTCGTTGCCTTGTCTGTGTTTTCAGTTCCATTTTAGAGATAAGTTTAATTTTTGAGAGTAAAGATGGATAATAAAATTTGGCATACTCCAAATGCAATGACTATGGCTTAGAAAACAGGTTTCGTTACGTTACAGAATTTTAAGCACAGGAAGAGGCTGTTTGGGAAAAATGCTAACTGGAAGAAGAAATAGTATAGTATAGTTCTAAACTCTGTCATATTTAAAACAAGGTCGTGGAGTGAATTTATCTACAGCAACTTCTAGGAGTCAGAAATAGAAATGAGAAGTTGTGTTTGGTGGGGTTTGGGGAGGTTTATGTAAATAAATTTAAAAACCCCACAAACTTCTAGAACACAGAGGTAGCTGGAGCATGGAGCTTTTCCAGTCATTTGTCAGTATCATCTGCTTTTTCAGAATACTGAGTTTCAAAGCCTCACACACTGCCTTGCTGTTGAGATTTTTGGGTGCAATTTCCTTGGGTGTTATATGCCCATTGTAACTAGGTGATTTGGCAATTGTAGTTTTAAAATGCCTATGCTTTATTTGGTTAGTAAGGGAATCAGAGTGCAATAGTGGGAGTTTGGTTTCATTGGTTTTAGGGGTTTGGTTTTTTTCTATAAGGTATCTTCTAATGGCTACTACTGTGTCTAGTAGTTATTGTGTTATGCCACAGGATCAAAGTCCTTGATTTATTAGTGGTAAGTATAGAGTAAGTAATAAATAATTAAAATACTGGATAGCCAGCATAGTGATGAGCCATCAGAAATTTTGTTTAGAAGTTATTTTTCGAAGTTCAGTTTTCTGGACTATCTAGAATTATTTGGTGCAAGGCTTCTAGTTCTTGAAGTGCATGTTTGCTTTGACCAAAGAATGAGTGCGGGAAAACAAATATCTCTTGACTTGTCTCTTTGAAATGTTTGAACTACAACTTAAATACCCTGTTGCTACACATTTAAATTGAATTTATTTATAAATAGCAAGATATAAAGAGATGTTACTTGAAATGATTTTTAAATAAAGGCTATCTGTATCTTGTCTCATTATTTGGTTTAATGGCAGTATTTACTTTCTCTACATTCCTTATGCTGACTTGGCCTTATTTTCTATCTACTTGACCATTACTGACTCAAGCAAAACTAGTTTTATATAACAACTTTTCATAAATGTTGACTCCACTGTCTTTTTTCTTTCTAGGAGTATATTAAGGGACTCTGTGAACCTGAACTAGAAGAAAAGGAGTACTACCCAAAGGACATGCACTGCATCTTTGTTGGTGCACAGAGCCTGTTTCTCAACAGCCTCATTCAGGATACCTGTGCTGATATAACAGTGCTGGAAATAGGATTGCTCAGTATTAAGGGGGGTGCAGAGGCTGTTGTTATGGCTCAAAGTCATGTTCAACAGTTCGTGAAGCTTTTTCAGAATAATGAAAGTTTATTAAGTGACAATGAGTCAGAGATTAAAAAGCAATTCAGACAATTTGTGGAAGCCCATGCAGATAAATATACAATGGATTTACTGATTTTGCCTAGCTCGCTAAAAAGAGAACTCCTAGCTCTTACACAGACTGAATGTTGTGAAGAGGAGAGTGCTATCATAGATCTTACACGTTCTGAAAGCCCAACAGAGCTTTTACAGAACAAAGCCTCCAAAGTAATTGCTGTGAACAAAGGTGGAAAAGCAGATAGTGAGGAAGGAAGGACCAGTGCTGGGACACCTGTAACTGAGCTTACAAAGCAAATGGACACTGTGTTTTCTGATGCTACTGAAACAAGCTTTGTTCCCATAAATGTGCCTCTAACAGAAGCAGTGGTGGCTAAAGAAAGGCAGTCATGTAAAAGAAGATCTTCTGATGGTGAGGAAAGGCTCCCTAAAAAGCAGTTCTCTTTAGAAAATTATCAGGAGGTTAAATCTGCTTCACACAGTAATACTTTGGAGAGGGATGCAGTTGTTGATCTTTCTAACAGCTGCAGCGTATCAGATGATCCCAGTTATTGCCTTAAAGAAGGTGATTATATCAGTGAGGAAATGGAATATAAGATTCTTGTGAACTTTTTCAGAACAATGGGATATTCTCAAAATATTGTAGAAAAAGTTATTGGTAACCTAGGACAATCTGTGGAACCATTGGTATTGCTAGAAGAAATTGAAAAGGAAAATCTAAAGTTTCAGAAAGAACATGAACAGTCATCTCAAAAGCCTAGAACTGTCAGTCCTCTCTTAGGAAGTAATGCAAATAATTCACAAAAAATAGAAGACAAGGGCATTTCTACCAATAAAAGTCCACTTAAATCCAAACATACCTCAAAGGAGAGAAAAATTGAATACCACAAAGTAAGAGATGCACCAAGCATGCAAGTTGATGCAGAAGATAAAATGCATATGTTAGAATGCAAACCTGCTTCTCCTTTCAGTAAAAATTCAGCTATATGCTATAAACAAAGAGACATATGTTGCACTGGTAAGAATCACAGTTCAAGGTCAAGCGATACAGAAACTGATGGTGGTGTAACTTTCAGCACTACACAAACTGGAGCTCTAAAAGATGTTGATTTTGTAGCCAGAGGGAGCTCGGATGTGCAGTGCATCTCAACTAAGACTAAAACTGCAGTTCAGCAAAAATCTACAGGGCTCTCGACTATACAGAATAGTCATCCTGGTTTTGAGGACCAGTTAGGACACTGCAGCTCTTCTCAAATGAGATCTCTCGGCCAATGCCTTTCCCAAACCTCAAATTCTAAACATCCTATCCCAGACCAGGTATTGTCTTCAAAAATACATCCTTCAAATACAGATCGAGAGACAGTGAGACAGCACGGATGTCATCCTGAGCCTTCAGTTACTGGAGTTCAAAGATTTTTGGATTCACTGAAAAAACCATACAGACTGGAGTTGAAAAACGAACCAGGGAAGCCCTATTTAAAGCATATCATCATTGATGGAAGCAATGTTGCAATTTCGTAAGTGTTGTTCTTTTCAGCTATCTCTTTATTAAAAATTCAATGAACTTTCAGATGAAATAGGGACCAAGAGGCTGCTGTGGCACATGGCAGGTTTTTGCTAGCTAGCTTTTTGGTGACCAACAGTCCTACACAGCAAGGTTTTTCAGCCACTGGTAACAGCTGCATCAGTAAGTTAGAGTAAGTCTTGATAATGAACGATGATGTGAGATTGATGTTAGCTGTTTTAATTTCCATCACACAGTAATCATGGTGTAGTTTTTCTTCTCTCTTTAGTGACAACATTCATTTTTCTAACTGGCTTGTTTTGAACTCTTCTCTTTTGTTGTGATACTGTGCATAGAATGAAATCCAGAAGTTTTTAGCAGGTGTACTATATGACAGTTCAGTACACAAATCCAGCTAGAACAGCATGGTTGTGGGATATTCTGTCATGAAACAGTTGTTTTAGAATTTACTTTTGGTTTAAAGAAAAAATTCCCCAGTGTGAAGTTGAACATATGCAATAACTGGTTAAACTAGAAAATGCTTGATTTTTGGTTTAAAAACAGGTTAGTAATTGTAATACTTTAGGAAGTACTTGCTGTGAAGCCATCTAAAACTCAGCTTTCCTGCTTTGATAGAAACTTGTAAATTTGCAAGGACAGATAGAGCAGATTTATGAAGCCGAAATAACAACATGAACAGAACAGGAAATGGAAACTAAAACTAGATATATGTAAGAGGTAGATGAGATCCTTTTGATATCGATGTTTCACAATGGAAAGGGAATTAATTCTGCAGCATTGCTTACCTAGGCACTGGTCAATTTTGAAACCTGGCTTGTGTTATTTCGGAACAAGCTACTTTGAATTACTGATGCTCCAGCCCAATGTAACACTTTAGTTGGAAGTAGTTTTTGTGAGCTTTGCTCTGTTGCAAGCATTTTTATAGATAAAACGTATTTTGCTTTGTGTTCACCTAACAACAGAAGTTGAATTACTGTCAACTTAAGAGTAAAGAGGTTTTCTTTTGTGGTTTGTTGGATGTTTTTAGAACATATTGTCCTTTAACAACATTGCATATTGTTGCTTGGGTTCCATTACTTTTTGCAGATGTAGGCATGCAACAACAATATTCTCCTCCATAAAACTTGCAGAACAGGGAGCCATGCGTATGTGTGTATGCACTTTGTCTCCTATTCCTCCTGATACCTGAGCAAATGTATGCAAACAACAGCAGACAATAATAGGGCTGTTGGATAATTTTAATAGGTTGGCTGAGAAGGCACTAGGCAAGCAAGCCCTATGAAATGAGCACAGTTAATACTCAAAAGATCAAGAAAACGGTCTGTGATGCAGGGATTTTCCATTATTGTATCTCTTTCTTTTTTCCAGAGTTTCTGCTGTAGAGAACTTTGAATTTGCAAATTGCTTTATTTTATTTTCCTTTTTAAAGTTCGTTATAACTAACTGGAATAGCAAAAATCATTTAGAATCTCTCTAAAAAATGCTGTGCTCCACTTGGTCCGTTTTGTCATTTGTACCATCAAAACTACTCTCAAACTGATTGCTAGATAGGAAGAGGCTTGGGTTTGTTCTTTTTCTAAGAAGTCATTTTGGCTAGCATGTCACAGGGGTTTGTCAGTGTTTACTGTGGGATCTTTCTGTAGTTTGGTAGTATGAAAGTGAGCAAGGACAAATGCAACTATTTCTTCTTAATGAGATAGTAGCAGTTTTTAAGAACAAACAGTCTTGACTTTTTCCTGCTTCATTCATCAGTGTAACAATAAGGAAGAGTGAAATTACTATGAGAACTTGATATTTAAGATTGCACAAACCCTTCAAGTACAGAAATTAGTTTTAATTCTAAACCCATGCTGCTAGAACCAACATGGAGTATTTTAAGCAAAACAGTAGTCATTCTGAGAAATACTATCTGTATCCCTGGACGATGTGGCTTTCTGGCTATTAAAATGTTTCTAAACATGTCGCTTTTTGGCTATTAAAATGTTTCTAAAGCAAACTATTTTAACTATATAGATTTTAACCTTGGACATAGAAATCCTGAAGAGTCTCTTATCAGCTATTTAGTTCTAATTAATTCTTAAATAGGGTGTTTTCCAAGAATAGGCCTGAGTACTACCAGTGTTTGTGTGAATTCTGTAGGATTCTCAGATGGAGAAAACCACATCGAGCTGGTTACACATATCGTATGTCATCTACTTCCATCTACTACAGCAAAGAGACTTCCCAAAATAATGGGCTTAAATGCTGTTTAGGGGAATAAACTTTTCCAGGGAAAAAACATAATTATCTTAAGTACCGTAAGAAAATCATGTCAAAGTCTGTCTTGAAGTGAGTTTAATGTTTCAGATAGTTGGCAGCTGGGAGTTTCCTAGAAGTAACAGTGTAAATGGAGAGTTGCACATACATTACACATACCACAATTGTGTAATGGGGTAAAATGGGTGTATGCTTCTAGTTTCACAGAGATAGATAAAGATTCCCTTAGATACTGTTCTTTCATGATTATAAAAGATGGACTGTAACTCCCAAATGTGTTGTCAAAATTCATGAAAAAGTAAAAACTGCCTCAGTTGTTAGGAATAATAAATACTTCTAACTCCCTTTGTAATGTGTGTGAATTATGTTTGATAACAGAAATAATAAAACTATTTTTGTGAAGTGTTAGGAGGACTGTTAATGTTACTTAAATAATTTGAGGAATCCATCTTCTTTATGTATTGTCCTAGCCTGATGTTTTCTATTTCGATATCTTGGTATTTGGTAATTATTTACACAGACTGCTAGATGATATGTTAGAATTCCTTGATGTGTAGGTCATTCAGAAATGTTTCTGCTGATTCTTTAAACTTAACTCATACAAAAATGTCTCCCATCTTGTCTGTTGTTTTGACGGGGTCATGTTATTTGCATGTCTTCCTGTTAGATCGCTGTTTTTCTCCATTCAGAACAAAATGCAGTGGTTTTTTTAAGATGATTAGCTTCAAATGCAGTTTAAGGATGAAGGACTAGTAATTAAAAAAAGTTTGCTGTTAGTCTGGAAAGTCTCTCGCAGAGATGAAGCATCAAAAGTCAGTTTTTCTGTTTATGAAAAGGAGTGTCAGAAGCTTTCTTCATGAGTACCTTTTCCTATTGGTGATTATTAATAGAAGGAGGTGATGATCATCCTTAAAAATGGGCTTCCCTCATTGAAGAGCCCAGAGCTAGACCCTCATGACTGGCAATAGTAAAACTTTTCAGGTCAGTCCCTGGAGAATTAATTGGATTAATAGATTATGTTTTTTCTGTCATTTTATAGTCTTGGTAGCTTTAATAGGTGAGTCTGACATGTTCTATAACTCTTGATGCTGCTTCAATTCAGTGAATAGTTTTTTTTAAGCAAACTTATTTCCTCATTATTCAGACTGTTACTTAGAAAATAGTGATGTAAAAGTGCAAGTCGTGATTGAGTCATAAGCTACCTGGAACATTTAAAAATTCCCAAATGTGTATTAATGGAACAGAAATGCAAATTGTGGTGGTCATGTAGGAAATAACAAATATTCCACATCCTCTTTGTCTATTTTTTTAAATATGGATTTATTTTTTTTTATGTTTCATCTGTGGGAGGTTGTGTCTTTTTTAATAAGATCAACTGAATACATCTGAAACAAATTAACTAAAAGATGATGAGTAAACATCTGCTTATTGCTTTGATGGTTGCAAGACAACTGTACGCACTCTTTAGGCATGTACCCCCAATGTAGGTGTATTTAACGACTATATATGCATTACTGAAGTTCTAATATTTCCTTCACATGCACCAACACACTGTTGTGCATGCATTTCACTTGAATATAGGGAATAGTAGCTGAGTACCACTGATGTATAGTCCCCAAATGGGTTTACATAACATCTGCCTCCTGCTTTTTAACAAAATGAAAACACTGCTTATGAAAAGCAAAGGACAGAGAACTGTCTGAATCATTGAGATATATAAAGATCCTACTAAATAATCAATGCATGGGGACCTGGGTTTTTTTATGTGGGTATTCTGTAGCTTTCTTTAGGCTAAATAAAGCTTCCTTATTTTCTTACGTCTTAGAAAGTGAAGAATTATTTTCAGTTTTACTTCTCAGTACCTGGAGGTTATGGTCTTGGGTTTTTAGTTGCTGGTTGTTGTGGGGGTTTTTTGACCCCTGAATATCACATGTTTGGGGTGGAGGTATTAATACATTGCCCACATGCTTGGACTAAGGCTGAATAGGCTTCTGAATGACTACTTGCCTTAAGTATAGAAAAACTGTAAGAAACTGGAAGAATTTTTCCTATTGACATCGACTAGCCTAGTAAAAAAGGTATGTTGATACAGTAATCATAGAATGCTAGCTATACTAGCTGTACTTTCAGCATACTTCTTGAATGAAGCCCAGAGCTTACTCTTAACTGCTACAAGTGTTTTTAAAAATTGCTGAAAACAGCCCTTTCAGGGCAGACTGAAATATCCAGGTGGTCGTTGGGTAATTTTAGATTAAATTTTATTAGATGTGGAAGGCACTCAGAATGAAAAAATAATCGGATGGATAACAGTATGTACTTTCCTAAATATAGTTACAAAACCAAAAGGAAAATACTGACATGTCCCAGAAAGCAACCTACTGTTGGTTGCTTTGTGCTGCTTAAGATTGTTTCTTGCTTAACTTCAGAAATACCTTTTTAGGGTAATCACTCTTTTCTAAAGAACTGGGACAGCCAAAGCCAGTATTTACAATGGCAATTGGGGAAGAGATGCCATCTTTGAGATGGGTGTCTTGAAATGACCACCTTACTGTGGTAATTTGCTGTCCTTCAGAAGTTTACCTGGCTCAAATAAAGCTTTCCATATATCTGGTTATCTAGTAGTGACAGATTTACTAATATGATAGCTCCCTTTTATTCTACATGTTATTTGGTAGAGTTAATGCTTCTGTTTGCTTGGGGATTTCTTACTTGGTTTTTTTTAAGTTGCTACAAACCAGAAGTTTGTGATCGTGTAAGATGAATCAAGATCTGCTGTTCAGGCTTCAAAACATTTTAAAAAAACAGTGGTCTGTGCAGCTCAGCAGGTATAAAGCTCTAAAACAGGTGAATGGACAAGTCGAGAAGGCATAACTTTCAACGTGAACATTGAGACCTCTGCATCTCTTGAAGTGCAATTGAGAGCCATTAATGCAGTAGAAGTATTTCATAGTTTTCTGCTTTATTGAATGCAATACTAAAGTGGAGTGATAACTGCATTTTAAGCTTATGACCTAGGAGGCTTATGAGGGGTAGTTGTTCTGTGACAGTTGTGTTCCATTGCCATTCTTGGCATCAAGAATGATTAATTTTATTAGGACATGTGTGGCATACCTTTTTTTTTCCTCGGGAAACTGTTAATAAGTCTGTTTTTCTGCCTTCAGATGTAGTTTACTCTGCCCTTCTACATAAAATAATCCTCCCCAAATTCAGAGAACCTTAATAAACTTATATTTTGGCACATTTATTAAAATTAGTTAAAAATTAAGAAACGATATGTGAATTCTACTAAAGATTGAGTTTCAGTGTAAATCATTGCCATGGAGATGTTTTAAAGAATTTCCATTCAGAAGATTTCTTTGTTGGTTAAACTAGGGGTTTAAAGATAAGATTCCACTCAGAACTAATAAGGCTTACTATTAAACAATTGCACAGTAACTAGGTGACTGGTTTACAAAACAGATACCACTTGGTCACTTACTCTTGAGAGAAGCACTGTGTAGTGACTTAACATCTCAAAACAGAATATGTATTACTCTGTAAGAAAAGCTTTGCCTGTTCATGCCAGTGGTTCTGAATCCATGTGGCTTTTTGAACTAAGTTTATCTTTGTTTTTTTCTAAGTGTAGCCTCTATGAAAACACGAGGGGTAAAGTTTCTGAAAGAGAGCTGGATTTAGCCTGATGTAATGTGCTAGTAGGTGTTTTGTAGGAATGTGTTCTAGAGGTATTCTTGATTCTGTCACCTTTGCTTTAAGATTCTTTTTTCCATGTCATTTTTGTGAAGCTGAGTTCCCAAAATCTGGTTAATTGCTAAAGGAGGACTTCCTGCAATGTGTTAAATGAGCATATAGGTTCATTGGGATAATTCTTATTGAGAGGCACCTCACAAGGTTATCATCTCCTATCTATGTATTATTTGTGCTAGGCAGTTACTGACTTTTCTGGAAAGTTACTTAAACTGAGTTGCAAAACTAGATAATAAGCATTGTATGTTGTAAAGGGCGGGGAGGGAGGAGACAGCCCTGAAAACACAGCGTTTTGGAAATCTTTATTCAAAGCAACCATTTCACCAATCAGAGCTATTGTTTTCTAATGGTGAAATGAAGGGAGTGGAGGCACTTCTCTTCAATCTGAGAACTTCTCAGATGTAATCTTTGGGAACCAGTTGAACCAAAGGTGTGCTCTTTTGTAGTGGGATTGTATTTGGAGCCACCGCAATATTGGATTATAATAACCTTAATAGATAGTCAGTATACTTTTTGAAACCATTGCTAGTGACCTCTTTTTAGAGCTAAACCCAGTTCTAATTACTCAAATATTGTTATGGCCAAAAAACTGAAAGGAGGCTGAGCTATAAAGTTGTGAATTCTCTTCTTTTGCTGAAGCTTTCTTTCTATTACGTTCTTCATCCATAACATCCATCCACCTTTTGTTTCTGGTGAGGCTCTAAGTGCAACTTCTAGCTTTGCTTTGCCAGGTTTTGTTCCAATTTTCCTTGCAGTCATAGTAGTAAAAATCTATGCAATTTAATCTCCTTTCTCTTTCTTCCCCCCCCCCCCAGTCATGGTCTGAGAAAGTTCTTCTCATGTCGAGGAATTGCAATAGCTGTTGACTACTTCTGGAAACGTGGGCACAGAAATATTACTGTATTTGTTCCACAGTGGAGAACAAGACGTGATCCTAACATTACAGGTGAGGGAAATAGTTTCCTCATGTTTTCTGTATTAAACTGAATTGTAACTATTTCTTTGAATACTTCTGTGAATATTTGAAGAATAAGCATGAGAAGTCTGGGAGCTCAGCAAGATTTCCATATACAGTGTGAGATGCTTTAAAATGATGTTTAGGGTAACTACTGTAAGTAGAGGCCTTTTTGGTTTGTTTAGTTTCTGTTTGCTCTTCAGTATTTAGTTTCAGTTTTTTCCCATCTTCTCTGCTAATTATCTCTGACTATCAAATCTATGAATAGTTTAGAAGAAAGATTTTGTTTTTAAGAATAGTTATTTCATGTTTTAACAGAGCAAGATTTCTTAACACAGCTCCAGGATGTTGGAATATTGTCTTTAACCCCTGCAAGGATGGTTTTAGGAGCAAGAATTGCTGCTCATGATGACAGGTATGGAATATACATAGTTTTAAGTTCTTTAAACATCTAACCAATAGCTGTGAAAGCTTAATATTTCATAAACAGTAGTACTAGCTAGTTTTTCCACCTGATTAAACTGAGCTATGCATCCAACTTAAGGCTGAGCTCTAAATCTGTTGTTGTTTTACTATCTTAAGAAACATTTTCAGAAATTAATGCGAAATTTAAAAAGTCAACTTCAAATGTCATTGCTTGCATTGGGGAAGAATTTTGTTTTCTGGTAATGTTTTTATGCTTTCCTGATCATGAGTCTGTTCCTGAGTTGTCTTTTATGTTTAAAGACTGCTAGCATAAAGCAGCTACTAATCAGGTACTATTTTGTTCCCTTTTTTTCTGGTGTCTTTGTACAGTACAGACAGATGTGTATTTGTTGCAGTGTGTAGGCTAGTAAATTTCCACATTAGTTTAAGCACCAAAGCTCAGATTCAAAATGTGGAGATCACCTTTCAGTTAACAAGACAACAATAAGCTTTAGGGTGTTTGTTGGGTCTTTTTCATGGGTGTTGTGTTGGGGTTTCCTAGTGCTTACATTGCTGATGCCAAATTTTCCCAGTCTTGAGACATACAGTTGAAAGCATGTGCTGCTGAATTTTTTCCACAACCAGCCTTCCTAATTCTGCATGAATGAGTGCTTTGCAGCTAGCTACAATTTGCTGGATTTAGGTGTCTTGCTACTAATAATCATTCATACTTTATTTTTCTGTCTACAAAATTGTCAGGTTTTTGCATCATCAGAATGCCTTTTTGTTAGATTGTGTAGTCACATACATGACTGCAAAATGTGATATGCAAAAGATATAAAGAGTGCACTTAGTTTTTCTTCCAATGTAAAATATAGCAACACTAATATCTTAAATAATGTCATTTTTAGCAAAGCAGACTATCTTAACTGCCTTTGATGTGAATTTTGCAGGTTTTTGTTACATCTTGCTGATAAAACTGGAGGTGTTATTGTGACTAATGATAACTTCAGAGAATTTGTGACAGAATCTCTTGCGTGGAGAGAAATTATTCAAAAAAGGTAATTACTCAATTTCTGTGAAAGCTTAAAAATACATCTGCCCTAACAGTTGTAGGCATTCTACCTTCATGTGGCACTTTTTAATTAAGCTGTCATGCAATTCTGGTAGAGCTCAATGAAGGAATATGTCTGTTTCACCACTTTGATTTGAGCCTTATAATCATGTGTTGAGTAGTGTAATGCCCTGATTATTCATGTATTCTCTAATGTTCAACTGTTAATTGCTGAAATAGGAGCTTGGTGTAGCAGCCAAGCTGTATGACTTCTGAAGCTTGGTATTAGATCCCATTAGAGTATACACATTGTGGTCCGTTCTTCCACAGGCTTCCTTGTTTTATCTTTAACTTCTTGAAGGAGATACTGTACGTCTGCATCAGTTTTTGTGTCACTTTTAAGGTTTCAGAATCAATCTGTCTGTACTGTAGTACAACAAATCAGTGTAGCTACATAAAGTAATGCTTGCAAGATAACCCTGTAGCTATTCACCTCCAGTCGTTAGTGTTCTTTGGATTTAGATAAATTCACTTAGCTAGCAAATACCCTTGCTTCAGCTTGTGGATTCTCTGTTAGCTACAGTTTCTCCTATGCAACTGGTTGGTTAGTCTGGGGTGGGGAGAGCAGGGCGGGATGGGTGTGGTGATGTTCTTGGTTTTACCTTGCCCAGTTAAATCAGATCATTTTACTGTTAATGTATGATCTTCTGTTGCCTGAATTTCACACTTACCCTGAAAGGAGGCTAGGGAGACTGAGGGATATCCCTACAGCAGTGACTGGGGTCCCTACAGGTCTTAGAAAATAATTTTAAAACTATCTTTGGTTCTCACAGTATAGCTGGGAGAACAGGGAATTGATGCTGTCTAATCATATAGATACTTATGCCACTTTCTGAGTGAATTCTACCCAAGTCAGGTTGTGTTCTCCTGTAGAACTTCACTGAGAGTACTTAGCATGTCATTCTGGGTCTGTGGCTTTATAAGAGCCTGTGTTAACATCTGCCATTAGTTTTACTTCTGGGAAAATTCCACTATTCCAAATTGTCTCCTCATAAACCAGTTCAACTAAAATTTGTCTCCTTTAATGTAGATTTTTTTCCCCATCCCAAAATGAGTCCAGAAAAAGAAGCTTCTTTGTGCCTTTAACTGTGAACATCTAATGCTATGCTTGCTGTTCTGTGGCTTTCTGATAACATGCATTGTTGCTAGGTGGTTGAAGGCCCTTAAGAAGAAGGAGAGTTTGAACAACCAGGAAATCTTTTCTAATTACCTAGAAAATTCTACCCTGGGCTCTTTGCAAAAATTTACAGTCATCAAACAGTTGCTGTCAAAAAAAAAAAAAGGTGGGGGGAGGGTGCTCACTGTTCTGCAGTGAGTTCCCATTAAATTACTTTGGTAGTGAATGGTAGTTGTATCTAAAATGAGCTGCTAGTTACACTTCAGTGTCTGCTCTAAGGCAGTTTGTCCTCTGCAATAGAGGTAGAGGGCAGTGAGGGTGTAATATGTTGTTAGTAAATAATATTGAAAGAGCTCTCTTGCAGGTTGCTCCAGTACACTTTCGCTGGTGACATATTTATGGTTCCTGATGATCCTTTGGGAAGAAATGGACCTAGATTAGATGACTTCCTTCGAAGTGAAGGCCCTTCTAGGTATAAACACTGTTTTCACTTTTGAGACGGTTAAGATTTCAAGCGTCAAACTGTTTTACTGATTCATTTGAACACTTGTATGTAGTAAAGGTAGACCAAAGCTAAGCTAAAGCACTGTAGGATGTTTTTTAACCAAATCATGTTTTTCCTATTCAGTCTGCTCAGAAACTGCTGATGACGTTTGCATCAAATCATGTTCTTTCTCAGCACTAAGATAAGGCAGTAACTTCCTCTGGAGACTTGATTCTGGTGCCTTTCATATAAAGGTGGTCCAAACTGTTAACATGGCACAAAATTGCCAATGGTTTGGGTATGTGGTAGCCTGGTATCCTGTTAATTACAGTGATGTTGTTTAAAACACCTTGATTGATCACTTACTCATAGTGGGACAAAGAGGTGCCACGAAAGAAACAGTCTACACACATGTTCTTTTTCACCAGAGAGGCACATCACACTTAAAGGTGCTGTACTTGTACTAAAACAGTTATTGAGAGGCATTGCTATTAAATGCATTTGTATCCCATTCATAATTTTAAATGTTAATAGACCTCTTTTGTTTCCCCAAGATTATAGTCTTTTTAAAAATGTGTGAATATTAAAAGTATTAATTTGTTTTGCTTAAACTGCCAAGACTTCAGCATGCATTTGCTCCCTTGTGTAAGGAAATAAGCTACTCTTTGCTCTTCTTTTAGCATCTTAGGAATTATAAATGCTAATGATAGTGAGGAGTTTCAAGTGACCTTTTAGAAACAGGTGAGGTAAATAAAACTAGCAATACAAAAGGCAAGTAATGCTTAGGGAGTAATACAAAGTATAAGCAGGAATGTCGGCTCCTAGGAAAAATTGAGCAAAGTGAGGCATGTATATACCACTAGGTCACAGGTTGATGTGAAAATAAGCCTGTAATGTCAACCTGAAAAAACAAGTGCAGTTCTAGAACTCCAGTAAGAAATGCTAAGAAAGCATTCAAGCTCTAATATAAAACCTGTTGCAGATGTAATTTGGAACATTGTGGCTTAGCTGCCTATGTCCAAGAAAAATAACCTGAAAGCAGAGTATGTTCTGAGAGTGAACTGATCATTATAGGAATGGAGAGAGTATTTTTTGAGAAGACTCTAGAAGAGCCTGACTTCCTATCTGTAAACTTGGAACTGGAACTGTGCTTTGGGTTTTGCAGGTGTGTGGCAGACCTTTTTAAAACAAGAGAATGCTTCTGTGTAAGGAGTTAATTTTGCTCCTTTTCTGAGACATTTCTGCTTGAGTTAAATGATGACAGAAAGCATAAATGGCACCAGAAATGAGATCAGAAACCAGAAAAATCTTGAGCAGTTAGAGAGCTTTTCCATGTTGAGTAGTGGGAGGTGGTGTAACCTAAATACTCCTAAAATAGAGCTCTGTAATTTAGGTAGCTTCCCTTGGTGGTAGGAGAATGGCACTGTAAAATGAGTTACCTGGTGGCATCTGAAGTAGACTTGGCCCTAAATTTTGTGGTACTGGTAGAGTAGAAACACCTTTTCAAAGTCTGAAATCTCAGTAATTAAGAATTGTCAGACCCTGCAATTGCTGTAAACTTTTATTTGAGGGAATCAAGGTTGTGATCTGAACGTCAGCACAGCTCAGTCATGAGCAAAAGTAGATGTGGAGCAGTCCTGTATTTTGGTGTTTTTCACATGTTCTGAGTCAATGTATCTTTTGATCCTTTTAGCTCAATAATGCTTATATTGGTACTTCATGAAGTAAGCTTTGACCCTTTCTGTATTCTGTCAAAGTTTACTGGAACTAGCACTAGATAATGTTAGTTAATGTTGTTATTCGTGTCTGATTCAGACTGAAAACTGTTACACCTACTGTTTTGTTTCACTTTGAAAAATGCTTATCACTTGATTCCAATTAGTACCTAGCTGAGCAGTAGTGAAGTATAGGAGTTGTATGCATTTTTCTTTCAGTTACAGAGACTGATGGCATCTCCTTTACCTTAATTTAATGAAACCATTTTATTTTTTTCCACAGAGATTTTCAGTCAGCACGAAAAGCTTTACAGAGCAGTGGACAGTATTCTTCTGAGACACCTGTCTTCATGCCAGTTTTCAAACCAGCCAGTAGCAGTCAACAGCCTAGAAACAGAGTACATGGTGATCATTCATCAACATGGCTTCCACTGGAACCAGACATGGAGGCAATTCCTCTGCAGAGATCTGCCTCAGAAACTGTACAGCTAAGAGAAGCCCTGATAAAAATTTTTCCTGATTATGAACAAAGACAGAAGATTGATCAGATACTAGCTGATCATCCATTTATGAGAGACCTTAATGCACTGTCTGCCATGGTGCTTGATTGAATATTATACAGAGTTTTTATATCATAACTGATCTGACTAAATATCAATGTGAAGAAAATATTGCTCTGTTACTTTGTGAATATTCAGAACTTAATTTTATTTGTATAAACTAAGATATTTTTGTGTATGTTCAGTTTTCTAATAGATGCCAGTTTTTGGTAAATTAAAAACTGCTGCTACAACAGATATGTAGTAATATTTTCTATGAAAAACAAATCATCTGCTTCACTTGAATGTCTTATTAAAGCAGTAGCAGTTCTAAAGAACTGTTGCCACTTTTGTGTTAGCACTTTTTAAAAACCCCTTTCCTCATAAAGGAAAAATGTCAGAGGCTTAAAATTGACTTTTACAGCTATTTTCCAGATGCATGCATAACATATTATAAGATAAGCCATCCTGCACCTGGCAGATATCATTGTTGGTGTTTGTATCTGAAGTATAGATACTCTTAGAAATCCTCTATTAGTATGAACTTCAAAATATTTCTTTATGGAAATAAACCAGACCCTTTTAATATTTTCAGATACAAAGACTTTTACATAGTGTGTATGTGAACCTGCTGTCCTTAAACCTGCGTTGTGGATTTTGGAAGTAGGCTGTATTCCTAGGGGTCTATGGACTGCATGGAGCGTGACAGCCGCTCTATGGGATCAGTGGATGTTCGGTGTGTTGTCGAAGTGCTCTCACAAGGTGGCGATATCTGCCTATTGGTCAGTGATGATCAACGGGAAGGCTTCTGACTCTGAAGTACCTGTTCTTACATAAAGATGAAATGCGATACAGAACAGTATTGTGAGTGTGTTGTGGATTAAATTGTATATTATATGAATAATTTATGCATACTAAGCAGCCTCTGATATTATGGGCAGCTAAGAAGTTTTGTATATATGGGTAAAATCCTAGTGTCCATGGAATGAAACCAAGAAGAATCCATGTGCTTGTTCAGCCAGGTTCAGAGATATTTATGCTGGAGTAGTTGGAAGAGGGAAGGCTTCAGTTAGTGTAGATTCAATAGAAGATTGTTTGTAGTGTTTGAAAAGATTTGTTATACCTACATTGTTAAAGATACCAAAATTATTTGTAGGAGAACTGATGGTCAGAAGACTCTTCCTACAAAAAACAATCTCTGCTGTTGTCTGTTTGCCTTTACCCTGCCTCTTCTAAATCTGAATGCTGCAATGAGCTAGTAACAGTGTCATGTTGACCAATAGGACTACTTAGCCTATTGCAGGAGCAAAGAGAAACTTACTGCATGTCTCTGTACATGCTTAAGTCTGTTATACCTTCCTTTTAACCAGTTTCTGGTGCTAAGGGTTCACACTAGTAAGATCAGATTAGATTGAAAGAAAATGTGGGCTTTAGAACCCATGTTAAATTTCTGAGCTGCTGAGCCTTACCCTAAAATGTAAGAATGTTGTCTTTCTCCCCAGTAAGAGTTCCCTGGGTTCTGAAATCTCTCTGCTTAAGTGCAAAAGAGCTGAAATATACTGAAGAAATAAGGATGTTGAAATTCAGTCTGTCTTGCATGGCCCTTTCACATGTATAGTGAAGTCAGAAGCAGAAGGCAAAGTCTTGGTCCTCAACAGGAGCAAACTAAAAGATGATTGCAGAAAGGGCAAAAGAAAAGCATTAAGGATAGTTATTGCAGCATCTCAAAAGTACAAGTAAGGATGAAGAAATGTTTTGAATACGTTTCTATATCTAAATAGACAAACCTTAATATTTTTTTCCCCTATTTAAAGAGTGGGTAATTATTAGTCATGTGGGCAGAGTTATTCTGACCATCATGTTTGCCAAGAAGCAGTACTTGCCCACTAAGTATATGATAGCCAAGTTGTGTCCCCTTAAAAGGTTCCTAAAGCCTGTTGTCATTGATTTGAGTTGGTGTCATTTTAATAAGTAGTAAAGGAATAAAGTATGACCAATGAAGGGCTTCTCTTTAACAAGGACAGAATCTTACGGAGGGCAGTGGTAACAGATTAGATAATTCTTAGCTCTACACTAGAGTGAAACATAGGTACTTTGGGTCAGCTTCTTAATTCCCAATAAGCTTTCCTAGAGATGAGTGGGAGTATCAAGGAAACGGGCCAAGAGCAATACAAAGTATTCCATCTCTCCTTTGCGTATTAGTATGCTCAAAGCTGAAACCAACTCTGCACTACAGAAGTGCAGATAGATAAACATGGGGTTGTTTTTTTTGTTTGTTTGTCACATGGAAAGAAAAATCTGAGTATGATACTTACTTGCAGGTGCAGCAAATGATAAATACCATGTTAATTACTATTGAGTTTGGGAGATATGGTGAAGTAGGTAAACTTCACTAGCTAGCAGTGAATTAGGGAGCTAGATTAGTGGTGGTAAATGCCCATGTGCTGTTCACTTCTATGCTAAACATCCACCATGAAAGGAAGCAGGTTACGTTTTCATGATACAGGAAGCCTAGCTGGGACTGGCAGCAGTCTAAAAACTGTAATCTTAGCACTTTTTCCCAGATAGAGGGCAGACTTGATAAACTAATTGTGATGGCAGAAGCTTATTGACAGAGAAAATTACAAACATAGCCAGTATGTTCTGACTTTTCCTTGAGGGAAGTGAGTGGAGCTATTGCAATGCAGTGCTGTATGGTGAAGGGACCACCCAGAGTGGCATCTCCACTTAGAACAAAACCATCAGTGTCTTTGTTTTCATTCGTTCTTAGTTCCCTATTAGGCTACTTACTGTCAGTATGACTGTTCATAAAATCCACTAACAGCCTCTTTCAGTGCACAACAGATCTAGCACTGCATGAAACACAGCAGCCTACAAAGTTTTATTGGCCCTAAAAGAACAAACTTTTAAATGAAACAAGACTTCTTTTTTTTAAATGGCAAAGATGCTTTTTTTAACACAGGGAAGTTTATCTGCAGTTCTTTATCCACTGTACAAAGTGCTCAGAGTGGAATGAGTAGACAGAAGAAAAGTCTAAGGCCAAATGTAACCAGAATGTTCCTGTTCCCTAAAATAAACTTTCTGTGAGATGGTATGTGTCATTAATACAGTTTTCAATTTTTTGGTATTTCCACTGAAATGGGAAGGTGAAGGAATAATTCTCTCATCTTGCTTAGAAGTTCCATATTGTCTAGATAAGATATTTATAATTCCAGCTACTTTACCTGAACAGAACAGCCCTGAATTTACCCAGGATAGTAAAAATTGCTGAGACCCAGCAATAAGCAACAAAACCCCTGAAATCCTGGATAGAATCTAGCTAATGCTAAAACAATAAATACCATAATTGCTTTAGTACATTCAAGTAGTTGTCTTTGTCAGAACTAATGTGTAACTGTGGTCGAGTTCTGCTGTGATCATTGCATAGCAAAGACCACTGTAGATACGTCAGTTTGGGGACCAGCAGGATCCAACTCTAAGAATTGATCTTAGAGCTTTCAGCTCTGCTTCCTGCATTGTGTCCGATCCTAGACAGCTCACCCTTTAGAGAGATTATTGGATTCTGTGCTTGCAGAAGAAGCTTACACTGAGTGACATGGTTTTGCAAACAAGTCCTGCACTGATGGTGAGCCTGAACTTTTAATACTTGCTGGGCCTGAGCTAATGCCATGAAGTGTCTTCATACTGTGTTTCCCATTGTGTCCTATAATGTAGCATTTGGGCATTTTTTCCTACCAGTGTTAATGCCTTGTATGTTCCAGGCACCTTTCCTGTCATCTTGGAAGACAGAGTTGACTGAACCTAAGAGAAAAAGCAGCTTATAAATAGGAAGCATACCATTGTATTTATTGCAAAATACTATTTCCTAATGTTAACTTGTATGAAGAAAGAAGAATAGGAAAAATTGTCAAAATACTGTGGTATGTGGGCAAGCTGTTCTTCACTGAAAAAAAAAATTAAGATCAAAACCTTTGTGTGAGTAGGTAAAACTCTGTAGGAAGAGTCTGTTACAGGTCTTAAGTTTTTCCACACAGGAGCATTACATAGGTCCATTCTCAAGTTTGCTGAGGACAAGAGTACCGATTGTGCAGGTAACCTGCTGTGTATATGACAAGAGCCCACATGGCTTTTTGCCTATGAAAAAAATCACCTTTTGTGATTTTTTTCTGAGGCAGAGACTCAATTTCTAGTGTGAATATTGCTACATAATTGTTCTTTTTATAGATAGATCTGAAACGATGCTTAGATTTTAATAGGTGGAAAACATGGAAGAAAAGGGCTTTGACATGAGAACTACAGGAATTTCCAAGAAGAGTGTTTGACAGCTACCTTTTTTCTTTTCAACCAAAATGTTCCTCACAGATGGCCAGCATAATCATTCCCATTTTTCAGAGACACCAAAGCGCAAGAAAGAACAAACTTGCCTGAAACTGCTCGGTATGGTGGATGGAAGTGACCAAGCTCCCAAGCCTCAGTATGGCAACAAGCTCCTTGGGAAATCCCTCCTCATCCCACTACAACATATGAACTGCCTAGGCAGAGGTACAGGGCTGAAAGTTTTTTCTTTTTTCTCAGCTGGTTCCAGCCTACAACCAGCACCACAACAGCACTGCTGCTGTGGAACATGAAGCCTCTGACGGCGTCCATCTTGTTTTGCCTCAGGTGATCTGTGGCAGGGAGTGAGGGAGGGAAAAGGGGCATGAGGAAACTGGGAAGGAGGCTGGTGACTGACACTGCTTAAGGGAATGCTTTGTGAGCTTGTATGGCAGCCTGGGCCACAGGTTTGCTGAATTTCTGCTGCTGGGACCAGTTTTGCAGCTGAAGTGTGTTGAGAGTGAACAAATGCAAGACCCTGAGGGGAGAGGGGCTGGTGGAAAAGTGGCAAGGGATGGGGGAGCACAAGCCAAGCCCCTCTGTGGCAGATGGTGTGGTAACAGCAAAGCCCTCAGCTGAGCACAGAGCAGCTCTCCAGGTACACTTTTTAAGTGAGCTTAAATCTTTGCTCTACCCACATCGTTAGGCTTGACACAACACAGTAATAATACCAATATTAAATTAGGGTGGCAAACTGCAGGCAGCCCACTGTGCTGAACAGTCTACTTATGAGTGAGGTCAAGACTGTATTTCTGTTTTGAAGTATTGGCTAAAAGATACAATTACATGTGTTTCCTGTTAGATCTAAGTTTTAATGGTGTAAATGCTGTAGCTGTCCGTAGTAAAGGAGATGGGATTCAGTCTTTTTACCTCAGTAAATTACTCATGCAAATTTGTTTTCCACAACTGATGGCAAAGGCTTTTGGGGTTTGTTTTTCTTGTCCTGAATGATTGAGCTATACCTGAAAAATGTTAGACATTATGTTCTTATGCCAAAATAAATATTCATGCTCGGACTTAATCAGGAATAGATTAATCACTTCAAAGTCACACAATTACTTAATCAAGTGAAAACAGAACCCCAGTGTGATTTTTGAGTTCTGTTTGTTTGTTCTCAGTTTTAAAGGGAAATGGCCTTCTCCCTGCTTTTGGGCTGATACTAGCTATAGGCTCCTTTAAAGTGCCTGAAGCCTGCATGCATGTGTCAACATGCTTCTTGAAGAACTTGTCTTCTTTCATTTGTGCGTATCCTGTTTCTGTATGTGTTCATTTTTTAGGTGCTAGTGCTGGAAGCAGTGCTTTGAGCGGAAAATAACAGGGACTATCCCTTAAAAGTGAGTGTTGCAGCATTCTCTTTTCTCTCCTTTTAACATTTTATAGAACATCTGTCTCCAGAATATCAGTCCCAGGACTTTGATTCCTGGTGTCAGGATGAGTGCAAGATTTTTGTGATAAACTCAACAGTTTGCTGTTGAAAGGAGTTTTTCCTCAAACTTTTAAGATAGGCATTATGTAAGCTAAATAATTTTATTCCTGTTGTAAAAAAACAAAACTACGAAGAAGTCTTGGTATTCAATGCTGGTGCTGCTGTTTTTCCTTTCTTCCAGTGCCATATTAGGGTAGTCTGTATTTTGGAAGAGTATTTCTGAACTGCCTTTTGCAACAGCAGAGAAAGTGCCTGAGAAAGTTCCATGAAAAACAATGAATCACATAGTGTCTTTCTAATACTGACAGCATTTCCTTCTGCTTTGCAAGCATGCAGTCTGTTTGATACGAATGCCTTTCCTGCTGGAATTTTTTGTAGCTGCATCCAATGCTATATTTAGATCTGGGCCTGATTTGTATTCTGGGTAGCTCTGTTCCATTGAGGAGCTTGTAGCTCTGATATGATTCATGCATAGGACCTTTTATTTCTATAAATGCTGTTTAAAATAATAATTACTTTGCATACTGAAAGGCTACCTAATCTGCTGTGTGAAGCCTTATGAACTACAGTAGGGCATTCTGGTATCTGGAGGAGTCTGATTATAAAGCTAGGTGTGTCTCTGATATATTCAGTTTGTCTCTCATCACAGAATGTAAACCCAAGGGCCTTACAGCAGTGCAACTAATTGCATTCAAGGTACTTTAGTGCCCCTGACTGCTACTGTGTGTACTCAATTTCGTACACACGTGTTGGTCTCTAATTCTGTGCATCTAGGGAAAATATTGCAATGCTCAAGTAAAAGCGATAGACAATTTTTAAAAACGGATGGATTTCAGACATGTACCTTTTTCACCTGTATGGGTGTGCATTTATGTTTAGAATGTGTTCCATTGTACTGTTGCAATGTTGTACATGTTGCATTGTACTTTGCAGCTGCACATGAAAAGCCAAGTTTTACTGTCTGCCTCTGTAAGATTGCATTACATCATTTCAAATGACTAATTCAAAGGAAGTATTTTTTTAAGAGGAAAATGGTTTTGAATGCATTGGTTCCCTTTCTCGGTGTGCACTTGAATACCTTTTTAAACTCTTTTGGGAATGACATTTTCAATGTAATTAAGAAAAATAAAATAGTACATATTTTAAATTGAAGAAAAAAAAAAGGAACCATGCTCCAAAGACATCAGAATTCTACTGAAATATACCAATTAAGTTTTATTTTCTTATCATTAGTTGCTAAGTATGGGAATAATTGTGATTCAGATCCGAAGTAATGTATAATTTTTTGTACCTGGCTGTTGACATGGAATATTTGAAGTATTACAGAGGATATTAGTGAAAAAGAAGGGCAAAAAATAAAATGCTGGCTTGCATGTGTATTGGTGTACACACACACACATAGCAGAAATAGCCGTACTGACATGGTTGTAACAGTGGAGGGAGCCACTTGTTAACACTTCAATTTAAAGGTAAACAGCTGCATACTTGGCCTCCAAAGGTGATTTAGACAGTTATGGGATGATGCATGAACATAATAAATATTTGCAGGTATCCAGTCTTAGTGCAGAAGTTCACTTGTATGTCATACTGTGTTGTTTTAGACCCTTATTGGTACCCTTACTGCTGCTATATGTTAGGTTTCATTTGCTTCTTGGCTCAGGGACTGGATTTATCTTAGCTAATAGTTTAGGTTTGAGATGTAAATGAAATTGCTGGTAACAGATACAGCTGTGGTATGAGTTCTTCGAATTCAATATTGCAACCAGAAATCTGCCACTTGGACAATTCAGGTTTCTCATGCACTGATAACTTTTGGCGATTCTATTAAAAATAATAATAATTACAGGGATTACATTACAAATCAGAGGATATCACAGAGATTAAATGATAGCAAGGTGGCTCCTTTATATGAGGAAGGTTACGGCACCTTGAATCCAAACGAACCCAAGTCACTTGTGTCTTGATAGAAGAAAATTGGGAATATCTAAAAGACAGAGCATAAAGGTCTAGAGATGTTTTCTGAGAGGAGGAGATAAAATATTTTTCTGTGGGACATCTTTGAAGCAGAGGGCCTTGAATTTAAAAGAGCACATCAGAGACCTTTGCCAGATCGCCTACTGGCAGAACACCAAGAATATGGATAAGGACATTCTTGACATTCTGAAGTGAAGGGGCATGAAAATAGTAATATGTGACATTCACTGGAAAAAAAATAATATTTTCCATTGCATTTGTAGCTACCCAAGGATCCTTTACATTAGAGAAATAGAATTTGCTTTATTTTAACTTCTAACCAAATTTTTATTCTCTTAGGATGGGTGTCTATCAGCTGCTAGCACCTTCTATAAAGAGAAATTTCCAGGGATGACTGTGACATAGTGTGAAACACGTAATGTCAACACTCAGCTTCACGTGGTTCAAACTTTGTTTCCCTTCCAGACTTGAGCCAGAAACTGACTTCTGAGTGAATGGGAACAGAGAGAGCACTAAAAATTAAATTATTTGGCAACCTGGTCTAGTGGAGGGTATCCCTGCCCATGGCAGAGGGGGGGGAACTAGAGGATCTTTGAGGTTCCTTCCAACCCCAAGCATTCTATAGTTCTATGATTTAAGGCAATGCTAGTGTGATTATGAAATTAACTTGCAGTCTCTACTGATTCAATGTGTGTACACAACTATTTTTGGTTTAAAGCATTCAATACATTAACTTTGACTAAAAAATCTTTAGGGCTCTCCTTCATAAGCAGTATATGTTGTAGTGACCTAAAAAAATGTTACCAGTGTTAGTTGCAGGACATTCATTTCAGCTGCCCTTGGTACTGCAGGGCTTCTGTGTGTTGGTTCCTTAGTTGTCACAGCTGGCATATTGCTTTAAAGTGCTGTAGGTCATGAGTCAGAGCCCTCAGTTCTCTGCTGTCAACAAAAATGCAGAGAAGATAAAGATATAGTAGCTAGATGGTTATCCTTTGTTTTATAGCATCCATCAAAGCCCTACTTTATAAACGGAAATCAAATTAAGCTTTCCAGTATTACAGCAGCTATGAGTCTTCCAAATTATGATGGATTGAAATAATTCATGCAAAAGCCCAGAATATCTCATCTATCCCATCTGGTGAGTTTAGTCTCAGGGCCTTTCAGGGACATTATTCAAATGTTTCTGGTAGGAGGTGAATGTAATTGCTGCTTGAGGAGCTATTTGGGAAAGGAGGTTATGATTTCTTTTAATATGATATTTAATTATATACAAATAATAAAGCAACTTAAATGACTTTGTAATGTTCCTGTAAAAATGCTCTGGCCTTTTTCTCTTTCCTCACTGATAAGCTCTTGCTTGTCTTTTGTTTGTATTATAATGTGCTAATCGTGAGTGATACATAGCAAGGAGGAGGTAATGGGAGTCTGATAAGTGGGAGGAGAAGACCTGCAGAGTTAGCAGAGTTGCCACTGGTTATTCGGAGCTGTAGTGGCAGACAGAAAGAGAATCTAGACCTTTTTTCCCCATCTAAGGTGTATGTGACATCTTATTACTAGGACTACTATTTAGTTGAGGTAGTCAGGTACTGAATACTAGTGTTGCATGCACGTATTCTCCCCTATAAAGCAGAGCAGGTGTAGTTTGAAAAAGTTTCATTATGGTAGTATCTTCTGATGCTATAACCATCCAGAAACACAGGATGATTTCAGCTAAATTAAAGATGACAAGTTGTTGGGCAAGAAGATACCTTGTTTGTTATCAAAGCAAACAGTAGAGGTTGTGTGCTGTTTTACCTAGACAGATCCAAAGGATTACATCCTTACACAATAAAGCAGATCATTCTGTGCTCTGCTATAAAACTGGGGGGTGAGGGGAGAAGTATGAAAATTTGAAGTTATGGAAGGCTTTTTTGCATTTCTTGTTGGGTGAAACAAACACTAAGAACATTGTTTAACGCTGTCTTGTGGCTAGTGAATGCAGACATGGGACAGAAGGTCTGATCAGATATCAGTGTGTAGAAGGGTGGGAAATATGATAAGTAGTGTTCAGCAGAAGTCTCTGAAACACAGTGGTTATATGGGCAAATTCTGTTCCACAAGTGAAAAAGATGACAGTATATTTGAAATAGATTGTGTTTGTGAGTTGTAGCAACTTGCCAAACTGCCACAGACAATGCTATTGTCTCACTCTGTCACTGTACAGGCTTTAACTGTGGAAGAAGCTGGGTATTAAATCATATCCTACCATACAAGTTAAAATGTTACACTTTCTAACATTTTATCTGAGTTGACTGCCTTTGAGAATTGTCTGTTCTACTAGTTGATTTGACACTCTGTGCTACTGAACAATGTTGGAAATAGGTGCTGGGCTGCTTTTGGCCGGAGTAGAATTAATTTTCCTTATAGGAGCTAGTATGGGGCTGTATTTTGGATATGTGCTGAAAAAACTGTAGATGTTTTCATTATTTTTGAGCAGTACTTGCACAAAGTGGAGGCCCTTTCTGCTTCTCATACCAGCCCACCAGTGACTAGGCTGGGGGTGCATAAGGAGTTGGGAAGGGACACAGCCAGGGCAGCTGAACCAGACTGGCACTCGTGTGCCAAGTGATGCATTTGTGCATTACTTTTAAAAATTATATATATTATTATTATTATAATCATCCCCTCCATTCGATATCCTATTAAACTGTGTTTATCTCAACCCACAGTTCTGGAGTGTTTTTCTGTTCTCCTCTCTATCCCACTGTGGGTGGGGGGAGTGAGAGTGAGTAGCTGTGGGGAGCTTGGTTACCTGCAGGGGTTAAACTACAACAGGTGCACGTTTGCTGTTGTCCATATTTCAGAAAAAAATGGCATATACACTGTGTAGTTCTTACATTACACAGGTAGCAGCCTTAGAGTGTGTGAAGGTCTATGCCCAGGACCTATCATTGTGTAGCTCATCAGGGCAACATTTGCAGTCCTCATGCTTGCAAAGATGCTTCCAAGTCTTTCCTGCTAAGTCAGAAAAAACCTGAAAGGATTTTATTATCTCTTAACAGAGATGAGGGGGAGAAAATATGGCACACACTGTGATAGGTTACAACCTTGTCTGTGTTTTCTTTCCAATCAGGTTGTTCCCTGAAGCTTTCTGCAATCATTGTTATTGAAGGCATCTGTGATACCCCACACACTGATGACTCCTAAAGCAAGACTATGTACTAATAAGGTACTTTAGCTCACAGGTGAACAGAATATGTACTGGAATGAATGGTAACTAGTATTATGGAAATAAATACCTGATAGATCTAGCTGAATTAAGGTTCTGCTATTCTATGTGACCTGCAAATTTAGAGTGAAAGATAGATCGTATTGTGAAGAAACTGCATTCTGAATTGAAAAGTTAAAGAACTGGAAGAGTGATGAAGGTATATGAAAGTTCGATGGCTGTTTTTTCATGTAAGATTTGGGTTCTTTTGCTCTAATTTTCTAGTTATCTTGTAGTTTTGATTGTTGGGTTTTTATCAGTTTTGTGTTGTTTTAGCAGTATATATAAGCTGTTGGTTTGGTGTAGGCTTACTGTATTTTATATTTGATCCTAATGCATTGATGAGTGGTTGAGGATAAAGAAAACAAACCGGTAATGGAAAGCCAGTATTTTGAGTTTGAAAAATCATATGAGCAACTCTTAATTTATAAGGACATTTTTAATGTGACTTTTTTATGTCTCTGCAAGTCCATTTTTATGTTTGCTTTAGTCATCTTGCTGCATCTTAAATAGTGAGATGTATTATGTTTTAGTGAAAAAAATATGTAGGTCTTCATGGTTTATTTATAAATAAGCTAGCAGGTGGTTGGATAGACGTATTTTTTTCCATTCTGTTGCTTTGATTCTATATGAAAACTCTGTTTCAGAGTAGAATTTACTTAAAAGTAAAAATAACTACTGAAAATCTTGTTATGTTATCTTTAGGTGCCTAAATGCTATTTGAGCTAGTTATGTCTAGCTTGAGGAGAAATATTGCATCTATTAGGAATTAGTATGCTTACTTGAATGAACTTTTGCCTGTGTGTGTTTTTCACAAAGATTTTAAGTAGATTACTATGAAGGAGTCCTACAACTGTTCCCATGTCAAAATGTAGTGCCATGAACTGCAATCATGAGTTACTGTTAAACTATTTACAAAATCTCTTTGTATGCAGAAATCCATTTAAAGGTGCTGCAGAACAAAATATTTACAGACTAATAATAATTCTTGGTATATACAGAGGATTCTTCAACTGTACTCCCAAGAGAATTATTAGTAAATAGTACTTATTGTTACTTCCATTAGTGGATAGAGAAATTAAAGTCCAAAAAAGTCAAAGGTTTAGTGGAAAGAGGTCTGTTTAGGCAATTTTGAAAACCTGTAGTTTGAATTAGTCATAAAGAAAAATAACAGGAAAATGTCTTGTAGAGAAAATATAATTTGTATTGTTGGGACTGTTATCTTCACAATATTTCCAAAATTAAAAAGTAAAAACCCAAAAAAGGCAAATTTAACGTTTGCATCACATATACAACTGCATGTTTATGTATACAGCTGTTGTCTGTTAATATGTAGACACTCTTTATACGTGATGGTAATATATGGCACACTTTCCTTCCATGTTGTGATTTGGTGCTTAATATAACACACTGTTTACTAATCTTAAGAAGGAACATTATGTCTGAGGAAATCAAACCAGCTGAGCTCAATTTTCTAATCTTTCTCTTTTATGCTTTTCAGTAGCTGATATTCATCCAGCTATCACTCAGGGGGTTTGGGTTTTTTCCAATCTATTTTTTAAATCTAGAATAATTTTATGGACAGCTTAAAGATATAAACAAATATTTCCTTAAGCCCAATTCATTCAGTTGTAATGGATAGTGCTCCAGGAGTTTCAGCTTCTCTTTTTTGTTTAACAGTGTATTTCTTCTTCCAGAAAGTACTTGGGAGCTTTACAGGGGACTTAGGGGCCTAAAGATACAGATGGGAGCTCCGCAGAATTTTCAGATGTATAGGTACATAAATATCTCTGAAAGGCCACAATGGTTCAGGCACTATAGAAAGTGTGCCTTTAGGACCTAAGCAGGACCTTCTTGAAAATCATCTTTTGCGTTCATATAGTATTCCCAAAATGTGACTACTTCAGGAAAGTAAGATCCGATGTGGATTTACAGTGGAAGGTAAATGTATTTCTGGTGCCACACCATTAGCACCATCTGGAGCATTCTGTCATATGCCATGAGAATGCACAACTACAGCCATGTGGCTGTGCAGCATTTCCATGTAAACTGCCCCAAATGTTTTTACAGGTTGCTACAAGATCCACTGTACTTGGGGGGCAGGTGGCAGAAATAGGACTGATGTCGCAGTAATAAAGTTGTAGACTTGCTAAACTCACTGGATGCAGTTCCAGTTCTCATCTTTATTGAACTTGCTGTCATGAAGATGGAAGACATCTAAAAAGAGACTCAAAGTTGGAGGCATAAACATGAAGCAAGTTGTACTGTAACGGCTGCACAGGAGTAAGCAGTCTGAATTTTGAAGTATGTGGGGAATGCTGTGCTGATTTGCAGGCTAAGATTGTTTTTAGAGGGTTTATCACGTGTTTGGTGCTTAAATAAAGAAGACCATAAGAAAGTTATGGTTTGAGTCTGAAGATACTAAGATCAATCTCAGGTGTCACTTGCTGGCATTAAAGGTAGTGTGTTCAGTATCTTGTTGCAGAAATTGATAATAAAATGCTTTCATACAAGCTTCAGTGTATTTCAAAATGTCTTAACCTGGCACAGGATGATACTTTTTTCAAAGCAGAAAGAGTATTTCCAGTGTGAAGTATGCTGTAGAGCCATTCTGAATGTCTTTGGCACATTAAAATGTATTGATGCTTTGATCTTAAATTAATATGAAATCAGAGCTTCTTGACAAACTACCCATCTACCTCATGTTTTGCTGGTGATTTCCAGGCCCCCAGTTCACCCTTTATGATAACTTTTGTGACTGCTGTTCCATACAAAAGTAAGCATAAATGTTTACCTGAAGCTTTGGTAAGCAAGTGTTTTTTTTGTTTGGTTGGGTTTTTTTAGTAAGTTTTTGTGGCTTTAAAACCTAACAAGCAACAGAATGCTTGCATAATAGTGAAGTAACAATCATGGTGATTTGGTGTGACTGACAATGCTATTAATCTGCCTAGCCTGGCAGTTGGGAAGTAAGCTTCTTACAAGTGTTTGTCTCCTTAGGAATTCCTTTCTGCTTATCCAGTGATAAGGAGATGATGGTCCATTTAACCATAAAGGTTCCTCTACCAGCTGCCTCTTTATTAGCACAGTTTCTGTTACACAAAAATAATTTAGAGACCAATTACATATCTGACTACAGAAGTGCTTTGTGATATTTTCTGTTTCTTATGAATTGTTTAATAAGAAGCAACCATGCAGATATGCTTGAATGTATGAAGTTAGTGAGGCATTTAATTAAGTTGCCAGAGCCAATGCACTTGCAAATGGAATATTGAATGTACCACTTGTTTCATTTGTGAAACAATTGGTTATGGATTTAAAGAAGAAAAGGCTTGCAGACAAGCATGTCCTTCTACATTCTAGAGATGCCGTAACTGGTCTAGAGTTTGGGTTTAACTAGTTAATAAGGCAAATCCTTTTAGTATTTCCACCCTTGATTCTGCTTCACGTGGACCAAAAAAACCCCACAAACTCACAACTCCACAAAACCTCTTTCTTCCTCTAGGTAACCAAAGTCTGGGTTGGTTTGGTTTGGTTTGGTTGGTTGATTTTTGGTTTTATTTTTAAGAAAACAATGTTTTGTGTGGTGTGGGTTTTCTAGGTTTTTTGGGGGGTATCTGGGTTTTTTGATGGGAGATGCATCTGGGGGGAAGACTTGGGGGTTTTTTTGGGGTGTGTGTTGTGGTTTTCCTTTTGAGAGCAGAGGACTGCGTTATTGCTATAGCCTCTAAAGGTGCCGTGTGTGGGTTTTCAGTTCACACAAACTGGGTTAATCTGGGACTGTCACAAGGGGCATATGGTCTGGGAAGGAGCATATGGCCTGGAAGAGGGTATTCATTGTAGTGCTGCAGAACCTTCGCAGCTGGTTTATCTATGGGGTAAAGTTAATTGTTCACAAGGGAAGACTGCATGCCTACCTGGGGAGTCAGTATGCTCAGCTCCCATTATAATCTATTCACTGGAACTGTTTCCTCTCAAAAAAAAGAAAAAAAAATCAAAAACTGAAGAAAAACCTTCAAGAGCACCCTTTGGAAATAATCCATGACAGTGAAATTGCTATTTGGGAATCTCATAGCCTTGTGAATTTCATTAATGGTATTTGTTGAATACTCGAAAATTTAATATTGTACGTACCCAGTCCTGCAGCTCTTATTCAGGTGACCTTAATAGAGCTACGTGCTTGTTTAGGTGGTTTTTTTTAAGTTGGGGAAAAAATGGTCTCAATGACTGAACTTCTTCCAATAAATGTATTACTGGAGAGTCTGATATGTTCATAATGATCCTGTACATTGATTCGATTTGGCCCACTGTTTAACTCCAGGGCAAACATAAGGTCTTTAATTAGAAAATAACAAAGTATAGAATTTTACTTATGGAATCAAGGCATCCATCTATAGATCCATGGTTTGTTCACTGCTTATAAAGTTCTAAGGATTAAGAAAAAAGATAATTACTCAGATTAAATTTTTTTAAGCCTGTAGTAATTCTGCTTAACTTCAAATATGTACGTAGAGTCCTTTGAATTTTCATGTGTCTGAATATATGAAGCAGCGTAACTTTAGGGATTCTTCTGTGTCAGTAGATTTTTGTAACTATGCAAATTATGATACATAATTTTACTGTTATTAAAACAAAAAATAAGACTCCTAGCTTGTGTCTCAGACCCCAATACAATTTTCCAGAACCTTCCTTTGAAGAGGGGGGATAGGAGGAATTCTTCCTCCTGTATAAATACAATAGTTTTTATATGGAAATTTTGATTTCCATGAATATCACAATATCATGTCTCTGCAGCTCTTCAGAGTAGAAAAGCCAGAATCTAGTATGCTTATTCCTCATTTTAAAAAGGTTTTATCAGTACTTTTTTTCCTTACATTCTCTGTAGTGACTGCATTTGTGAAGTCTAAGCATGTTCGGTGAAAGATCTTATCTTTTATTCTCCCTGCTCTTGAGTTTGGGTAGCAATTCATGCATGATGGGGCCTAATTTTGCTTACTAAGTCAGTATAACCATATATTAATTCAGGTTCGGATGGACCTCAGAACATTACCTTGTCCAACCTCTTACTGAAAGCAGGGTCAGCTACAAGATCAGGCTGCTCAGGACTTTATCCGGTTGGGTTTCTAAAAAGATCCAGAGGCTGAGAGTAGGCAACTTGTTCCACTGCTTGGTTGTGCTCATGCTTGAAAGGTTTTTTCCTTGTATCCAGCTGGCCCAGTCTTGATTAAATTTGTTTGGGCTTTTTTTTTTTCATCCTCCAGCATACGCTGCTGTGAGGGGCCTGCTTCTGGGTCCCTGTTTACCTCATTTTAGGTACTTGGAAACTGTTATCAGATCTGCTGCAAAGCCTTCCCCTCTCCAGGTTGTATCCAGCACTCCTTCCTCTGCCCCTCCTTGCAAAATGTACCAGGCTGTTGAAGTTCCTTGCCAAGTGACGTTGTGAATGCCAAGCTTTTAAAGGCATAGTGGATAAGTTTATAGTAGAGGACTCTACTGAAATAGGTCAAAACCTGAGAATATCTATTTTGAGACTGGGAGATTGATAGGAAGTGAGAAAGAGTCAAATTTGCTCTCCATGCTTTTAAACTTTATCCATACAGTTGTGTTTGGTACTGTTCTACCTGACTTTTCTCCTTCACTTATGGCTGCAAGCCCAACTAGGTACCAGGGCTGGATACTGTCTGATCCCAGATGGTCAATCTCATGAAGCCTGGAACAGACTCATCAGCTTGCTGGACATGTTTTTTTCAGGTTGTAGCCTCCTGCCTTACCCTCCCACGATAAGTGCTCCAGGCGCTGGCTGTCTTGGTGGTCCTCTGCTGAGCTCTCTCCAGTTCATCAGTGTCTTGATTGAGGAAGCCAAAATGGGTCACAGTATTTTGGATGCAGCCTAAATGAGTGCCAAGGACCAGGGGACAGTCACTTTCTTCAATCTATGGGCTATGTTCCCCTTACTACAGCTAACAATGCTGTTGGCCATTCTGGCTGCTAGGGCACACTGGGGGTTTATGATCAGCTTGCCGTTAACCAGGATCCAGAGCTCCTTTTCAGCACAGCTGCTCACAGCCAGACAGTCCTCAGTTTGTATTCTTGCCGAGGGTTCTTCCATCCCAAATGTAGGACTCTGCACCTGTCCTTGCTGAGTTTCCTAAGATTCCTGCTGGCCCAAGCCTCCAACCCAAGTCCCTCTGGATGGGAGTCTTGCCCTCAAGGATGTTGACTGATTTTCCCCAACCAAGCTGCAAATTTGGTGGGGGTTCAAGTTGAAATTTTGAAAGCTAAGCTACAATAAAGTTGAAAACATTGAAGAGCTTTCTCATGTTTTTAGTCTATGGAACTGTGTGTTTGGATGTGATTGTGGAAATGTTTTCTGAAATTCTTCAAGGAAGTTTCTTCAACTTAGGTTGAGAAGCATGGCATGTTTCTGTCCAGAAGCAATTAAAACATAGCTCTTTTGTCAGTAGGATAATCTTTGCATGTTGTCTTTATGTATGTATATTAGTCAGTAAACACAGTTGCAGACATGACAAATGTGATGTATTTTACAGAACGGAAGTAATGTTCATCTGCAGCATTTCAGTTTGACCTGGTATTTTTAGAAGAGCTAGGACATGTAAATGGGGAGATCACACACACAGAAAACCTGCATGTTAGTGTAAAAGCCTCAGCATTCCAGTCCTTTTTGGCAACAGAAAATCCTGCCAATGAAAACTAGCTAGATACAGAAGTAGAACAAATTAACAGGAAATAGCCCATGAGAAAGTTTCCAACAGAAAGCCATTGGGTTTTTTTAGCAGAGTGAGTGTAATTTTACTGATTATTTGCTTGTTTAGTCATCAAGATAAATCTGAGGGAGACAAGATCTGCTTAATGGTAATACAATTATCAAATGGTATGGAATTAATCAATATTCCATGTATTACCATTTTACTTTTAACTCTGACTTTTTGAGACATTCTTTGCCTGCCTGATATGCTACGTTTGTTATTTAACTCCATCTGCTGAAAGTCTGGTCTGGCAGTTTAATAATGTAAGTTGCTTACCTGGAAGTGCTACTCTTTGCCTTACCAAAGGGAATTTAAAGCAGATATATCTTCTTTGAAATACCCGTATTTTGCTGGTGATATCACTAAATCTTAGCCCATTATAACTACAGTTCTCCACGTTTGAGGTTTATAGGAAATGGTATGCTGTGCAATTCACCAAGTAAAATGCTATGTTTAACCAAATAGCCTTGGTCACACTAGCCATGCTCAGCAGATCATATTACAAAATGTAAAGAAAGCCGTTGAAACTATGAAAGGGCTTGAATTTTGCACCTTTGAAACTGTAAAGTGAAAGAAGAAATTGCTAATAGCTAACTTTGCAACTTCTTGGTGAATTCTGCTTGAACATTTTTGAGGCAATGGTGTTCTATTTATTAGATCTTATTCAATATGTATATTCTTTACCACTAAATGCAGAAAACTTGACTTGACAGCACATGCACGTACTGCTACATTATTAAAGAATGTAGGGAAAGGAAGTAATAGTCATGTTAGTTCAATCCCTGTGTTGTCTGTAAGCTTCGAGTATATGTTGCTATTGTACATATGAATATGTGCTACCATTTGACACACATCCTGAGGTAAAATTATACATTAATATTATATCTTAATTTATTGAGTAAAAAATACATTTCTGAGTTGCTTTTTAACTCTGGCTTCTTCATTATGTTAATTGTAACTAGGTAATATCTTTTAAAATAATGTTTGCTATTCAAAGAATTCACTGTGTCTGGTTTTTCAGAAGCCATTAGTGTTCTGCTGTGTTCAAAATTAGTCTGCATGCTGTTATGTAGTTAGTAAAGATAGTTATGTTGTGCTTTTATAGATTTTGTAGCTAAATAACTAGTAGATTATATAGGCTGAGAAGTAGATTAAGGGTAATTGTAGTTCACCTAATAATTTGGATGGTTTTCCTAGGGTCCAGCTTTTTTCCTGCTGGAAAAGTAAATGCTGCAAGCAGAGAATTAGGAGACAGCATGCCATTAAGACCCATTTAAGTAAAAGGTTTGCTGAGAAATTCTTCTGCCACTGACCCTGATAGAAATGTTTTTAAAAAATAGTGGAACCTCACTGGTAGGCAATACTAACATTGACTTTGTCTTTCATCCATGTGTTTATCAGCAAAACTGCAAACCTTTTTAATGTGCTAATACCTATGCTTAGTGACTGACACCTATCAAAATTTTCCTTGAGACAGTTGAGCTTTATTAACTTGCTGTCCCCTCTGTCATTGCTACGGGCCTCTGTGCCCTTAGCACTTCAAAAATATTTTCATTCTTGAAGTGTGGGTATCAGAATTGAAGAGAAGCTGTCTTTCCAAATATGTGCACAGATGTGAACTCCTACACTTCTACTTGATATTCTTGTTTACGATTACGTAAAAATCCATTCTGAAGAACTACTGAAGTAATAAAATTATTAATGTAGGTATTGCTGACCCTCTGTTACGAGGCTTCACGAAGAGCTGTGTTAGTTACAATGACCTTTGGGTCTTCCTGTGCGTTGCTGCTTATCAGGATGGTTTCTGTCTCAAATGTACATTTTTGTGTCCTTCCTTCTTCCTACAAAATAACCATCAGTTGGTGAGAAGCACACAGGATGCCTTCCCTCACAAATTCTTCTTACCTACTCTTAGGTTATACGTTAATGATAAGCTCCTAACTCAAACTGCTCCTTAATTGCTGTTGGGGAGCACTTCACTACCAACATACTTAAGCTTAAAAAATTGTAATTACAGTCATTTAATAAAATACCTTTAATAATAAAATAGCTAAATCTTGGAAAGACCTGTACTATAACTCTATCTGTAAGTAGATTCATTTATAACTTCTTTTATTTCACTGAAAGTGCAGAGATGGAAACTAAACTTAGGCTATAGAACTGAGTTTCTGGACACATTTAGATTGAGAATTGTATGTAGATTAAAAATAAGGTCCACAAATTTGCTTATTTATGACATAGCCTGTCTGTACTGTATGTGAAGATATGTGCACTGAAGTATTTTTGGCTTTTGGGAGTGTAACAATTTGTATCCAAAATGTAATTTATATGTTACAGTATAATATAATATTTATTGACTTCTTTAGAATTATACAAAGAATATGTTTGCATATCATTTGCTTCAGAAAACACATGCCTCCTCTTAATTTTTAATACATGTCATCAGCTACCACAGTGAATCGTGAATAAGCAACTTACCCAGATGACTGTAGTTCATTGAAAATTCTGGCTACAATGGTATTTGTTGGTAACTGAATATTCAGATATACACCTAATGGAATTTTCAGAACTGCCTGACTCCTTCCCAACATTACCCTTCTGCCAAAAGTGTTTCGTTTTTTTCTTTTTGTTTTTAAATTAAAACCACTTCAGGTTTATATGTTGTGCACACATTTTACTTTGGTTATTTAAGTGTCTCCATAATATGAAGGCAATGTTTATTTGGCTTTATAGAGTTAAAAGGAATTGCACAACTTGACTAGTTTACTGACCAAAGTTTTACTATATGCTTAGCTGAGGGTGTGTAGTTTGGCATAGATTCAAACACAGTAACTAATTAGAAAACAATGTGGGGGCTAAGGTGCTGGCTGAAAAGGCCTTTGTTTCAATCATGTATTGCTGAGTTTTGTCAGTGTTTAAAATTACTTTTAGGATGCTACAGGAAGATATATGGTAAAAAATGGAGGGGGGGGATGTGATTTTAACATCTCAAAGCAAAGCAGCTGTTTTTTTAAGCAACTGCGAAAACGTGAGAGTAAAGTAGTTATCATAGAGCAGCAAATCAAAGGGAATCGTAGAATGGTTTGGGTTGGAAGGGACCTTAGAGATCATTGTGTTCCTCTGTATGCCCATAGTAATGAATAATTATTAAGTGAATAGGAATATTATGTGCAAAGGGGAAAATATTGCCTACTTGGAGCTGGTTTGCATTTAGATGTTCTGTAATAACATTTAATAGGTCTTGTAGCTAGCTCATGCCTTGTGTATCATGTGGAATAATGGTCCTGTTAATGTATCTCATAATATAACTTTTATCTTTGCATTTCATTATCTAGTTTGTTATAAAATCTAAACTGAGCCATGGCCAGCATAATTGAACATATATCTTAAAGGTAATTAGGATATGTTTCTCAATCACTTGTGTTGGGCAATCTGATTGAAGGGAGAGAGGGGGATTTGTCCTGACTGTGAACTTCATAAGTTTTAATCATATGAGTCATACCTAAGGAATCCTAGAAACAGAAAGCTCAAAAGGCCATTTGAGTGCTTCTTGTTAGTGCACAGATCTTTAATTGCTGAGTTCTATATTGCAGATTGCAACATTGTTTTTCTTATTATAGTTGTTTATAGAGACTTAAGAATATTGGGCTAGATTTTTAGCACAGTGGCACTTTTTTTTTGTTAAATGTGACACTCAATTGTGTAAGAATGGTGAGTAATTTTTTCTTTTGGGTGACTGTGCAGTTGCTTTCCTCAAATAGGTGCTTTCCCCTCCCCCCCCCATACCTGAGTCTTCATAAATCTGTGAAGGAAATGTAATTCAGGTCTTTTTCAGGTCTTTCAGTTCTTCTGAATGCTTTGCAGGAAAATTATTGACAAATTTTATTAATATTTCCTGGGAAAAAAAACACCCTTGATATTATTTGAAAAACTGCTGCTGTAGAAAAATGTATGTGCATTTTCATGGTGTTCTACAAAAATTTCTTAACCAGCAATCGACAAACGTGGTATTTAGAAAAATGTAAGACCAGTCATAAGAATTCTGGTTTTAAAATCAAGTGTTTATGAGCTACAATATTCATATGAGTCCTTTGTGTGTATTTGGCTTTGGAAAATGTCATCCCTTGACCAGATTTGCCCAATGTGCTATCACAACTCAGACTTCCTATCTATCTTTTCTCCTTTTTTGGTTTTTGCCCTACTAGACAAGTAACGTTGTGGCATCCTGCATGTTAAATCAGTTCATAGACCTGTGAAGATGAGAGCAATATGCATGCAGAAGGCTTTAGTAAAGGAGTACTTACAATAGAGGAAGAACAATATTAATACTGATCAAGACTCTTATATACATGGGAAAAGGAAGTTGTGCTGTTACTTTCAGCAATGTTTCTCAGTAACTTTTTTACCTATACAAACCTGGCAAAGCAGTTAGGCATGCCTTCTACCAAGACTGAGAGCTACAATCTAGAAAGAATAGGACAGCAAAAAATGGTAACTGAATGGTTAAGGTGCCTCTTGATCTCTAGTGAAGCATGACTTTTTTTTTAATGTCTCTATAAATCAGACCTGAGGGGTTTTTGTTGGTTTTTTTTGGTAGTGGTTTCAGTTGTTACAGATGAGATCAGTAGGTCCTGTCCCACACTTGAGGAATTTAAATATTGGGTGAACTATTTGGTTTTCTTTAGTGCATTCCATTGCGGAGCATCTTGTTTTGCTTTTGCCTCTCCCACTTCCTTTCATCAGCCTACAGGCTTGTTCAGCATTTCAAAGGGGCAATATGATTCCCAGATCAGAATAGTGTCAACAAGAAACAGTCTGCCTAGTGTCATTTTTGTAAGTTGTTTCTTTGTTTACACTGTGAAATGAGAAGGGGGGAGGAGGGCGAATCAAATTGTGTGCAATTGGCTCCAGTAAATATCAAGTGACAGTAAATGCCTTGTTTATTGCCTGGAGAAGGCTGGTAACTTGCTGAATTTCCATTGAGGCTCCTTCATAAAGGAGCAGGGCTCAGATCTCCCTTGGAGCTGATTATGCAATTGATGGGGCAGGGTTTTGGCTTCTGGAGCAGCAAGCTTGCATAACATGATTTATAATCCAGCACTCCTTTCCCAGCCTGAAAGGACCTTTTTCATAAGGCATTTTTTATAACAAAAACTGCTTCCAGATTTCTACACAATTACAGAAATAATGGTACCCTAATGCTGAGGGGAAAAAACCCAAACTTGTACAAGAGATTTTTGTCCTGATCTTTCTGCATATGGGCTGCCTTTTTTTTTTTTTCCTCCAAATAATGACTAGTTTATACGATTATTTTTTTTTCCTTTTCTTTTTCATACCAGTAAGGGAACTTTCTTTTGTTAGCAGAATTATTGTTGATACAGTGGTCCGGAAATTGAATTACACCAGCTAAGCATTTTTTGAGATCTTAACACAAATAAACTGGTTTCTGTGAGCTTCAGTTTTACTCTGTGACCTATATGCAAAAGCACAGGTGACCAAACATGCAACTAGAAGGTTTAGTCTGTGTACTTCTGAGAGGAAGGCCTGAATAATAGCGTAATATTAATGCCATGAAGATGATGTCTGTGGAGATGGCTGCAGTGGTTACTTAAGGACAATGGGAATTGGGATGTCTTGTTCTTTATTGCAGCCTAGGGGCATGCATTCTTCTTGCTCTAACAAGAAACTTCCATCTATTATTCTTCAACTCCCTTCATACCATACAGTGCCCATCTCCAGATGCTTGATTACTCTCTGCATGTTTCTGTCCTTACAGAAACGTATGCGTCTCCCTGTTAGCTTGGTGAATAATTCTAGAGTAGCCAATGGATGGCATTTCTGTGTTGTATCCAGGTCCCACATGCTTTGTGGCCAGTCCGTGGAAACTTTATATTTACAGTCCTTAGGGTCAATATGAAGACCCATGCAGCATAAGGTGGTATAAATGTTGATAAAACAAAAGAATAGTAGGTAAAATGCATAGATAAAGTCTTCTTGGGGACTGGAAATAGGCACTCTAATAGTCTTTTTCCTCTTGTCTCTGAACTTCCCCGCTGAATCTTCATGCCCAGTAAGAAAAGTGTTCCAACCGCGTTGCAAATTTGGGGGTTGTCTCTGTGCTCATTAGTTAGGAACTGGTGGTATGGAAAGAGCTAAAGTTACACATGCATCTCCCATGGTTGTCAGCTGTAATTGCAGATGATTGGTATTTCTGAAAATAACTTCAGTAGTGAAGAGGTGACGCGCTACTGTTTCAGAAGGCAGCAATCAGAATGCCTTATGTGAGATCACATGAAATAACTATTATTATATATGTAACAGTTGTTACTTGCTTTTCTTTCATGAAAGCAGATATGGAAGGTGAAACAAAAATGTATTTATTTAAATATTGCCACTTTAAATTGTTGGCGAAAATGACAAAGAATTCTAAATGTGATTGCCAAAGTTGTCCTCTTGTTCATAAACGGAGCAGTATGGGCAACAGTACTGGAAGCTTCATAACTGTTGCTCAAATATGGGGTGTCATATATTTATGTATTGATACCTCACTGTTCTCGGGCATTGGACTCTGTGCCAGCAATATCAACAAGGAAAGGTTTCTACCAGAATGTCCTCTCTAGGAAAATTCTCAAGTCTTACCCCTCTTCATTGTTTCTCTGCTGCCAATAGCATTAACACCATAATCTCTGCTGTTTCAATGCACAAACTATGGATTGCTTTTTGACTCCCTTCCCAGTATCTAGTGGATTCTCTGACATGCAAGGAGATTATTAGCAGATTAAACACAGTATCATAATTGAATTTATGTCACTCGGATTCACTAAATGATGTTGTTCAGTTTGGATTTGAATAACCAGAAAATCACCATCTCTGAATCAGCTCCTTTCAGTTCCCCAAGGGGTTGACAAAACCAGCATTATTGTTCAGACTCATGTTTTGAAAAGTCAATAATTTGGTTGTAGTAAACAAAATCTAAGATGAGGGATCAGCAAATTGAAGTAAATTCTCGGATTATTTTGGATTTTATTATTGAAATGCAAAGTCATTCTTAATATCAATCAGCTGAATATAAATCAAGAGGTATGCTAGAGGTAAATTTTTAAGGAGAAACTGCACGTCTTTGACTTGTGACTACCTAAAAGGCAAACCATGGATCAATGCACACAATATGGCTAACCTCTACCATGCAGCCCTAGTGTTTCATCTATGAGAAACAGGAACCTAATCAAGCATTCTGTTCATGCAGTCACTGTTATTTAATGTACTACTAACCCTAGGGTTACCTGATCTTTGACAGTTTGGGGTAAAGTTGCATCCTCACTGTCAAAATCCACATTAATTTCAGTTTTTTTAACTCAAAGAAGTGTAGTCAAGTCTATAGCAATGCATTCACTAAATTGTGGATTACTGCTAGTCCAGTTCTTACAGCAAAAACAATCGTAAACAAGGCTATGTGAATTAAGTTTTAAATTCAGTCTTTCATGTGCAATGACTAATACTGAAACTAAAACCTAAACCTGAAATTTTGAATTGCCAAATAAGTTTCTGTGTACTCACTGGACAAAAGAACTCTCACTTTTACTCCTTTAAAAGCCCTCAGCTCTGTTTGACTGGCTCTTTAAGCATAAAATAGGGAAAAAATAAATCCCCCATCTCTCCTTGAAATTGTTCTCTTGAGCTGAGGAACAAGTCCAGGTTGGGACAGAATATGTGCAGTTCTACGATTATCTTAAAATTATGATTTAAACTAAAAGCACGTTACTGATCTAAAAATATTTGTATGCTGTTACTAGCACACAGGGGTTTTTTTTTTGGACACTAGTATTGATGACTGCAAAGCTTGGAATTTTTTCCTTAGGTATGGGGAAAAAGTCTTCATACAGACTCAGTAAATATATCTCTAAAAGTAATGTTAATCTAGAACAACTGCACCCACGCAATAAGCTTGCATCAATGTGTCCCTGTGTGTTCAGCTGCCCAGCTACCAATCTGCCATGTGCTATAGATGTGTGTTAGTGCCTTGAGCACACTCACCTCCTCTTTTGATACCTAAGATATATTAGTGTCATATAAATCAGTCAAAAGTATAAAGTATGTTTATTAAAAAAATAATTATATCCTCAATTTACATTCATCATTGTATGTAGGGGATGCTTTGAAGGTTATTTGAAACAAACAAAATTTGTCTTATCAGATTATCTAGTTATGTAGCAATCTGGGATAATTCATTGCAAGCAGAAAAACCACATAATGGTATATATAATGGGGAAAGTTTTTTGTTTATTGGAAAAAAATGAAATTAGCAGCTTCAGAAATAGGGCTAGCTGTCTGACTCAAGGCTATTATTATGTTACTTAGAAGCTAATGTATTATGAACAAGTGCCAAATATTTTTGTGTAATGCAGAGGAGATTAAATAGAAGCTTCTATTTTTGAGGTCCGCTTTGTAGCGTACATGTAATCAACAGAAAGTCCTAGATAACAAGTAGAACACAGATAGCCCTGCTAATTTTGAATAATTATGTAAATGGTTATAATCTGAGCATTTTACTTATCTAGGAGATTAAGAATACATGCAAAACAACAGAAAAGTTTTGAAAATCAATTTGCAGAAAGTCAATTACAGAGTCCTTTTAAAATGATGGTGTGGGAGCATAACTCAGCTATGTAGTGTTGTTTAAAGTTACAGTCCTGGCACGAGGAAAGAGAGAACTCCCTGATAAGGCCAGCCTGCTTAAGTGTATACGGGTTTGAATCTGGCCAGATAACTGGCACAGTACTTGGCTGTCAGAGAGGACAAAAGTTGTAAGTTTCTGAATATGTTTCTGTGCAATTCTTGGCTAGTTCAGGATGTTTTTATACTTTGTGTATCATTTCTGTACTGAAAAGGTCAGTGTGTAGGGTCACAGAGCTACACATGGTAAGAGTAGCTTTTCCAGTTAATACATTGCAGTGGCAGCTCCCAACAATTCATGCAAATATTCTCATTTCTGAGACAAATGCCAAAATCAATTTCAAAGACCTCTGTTGTAGGCACGTTCAGAACTAGTTAGCATTATCCATAGCAATGTGAATGTAAGGATTTAAACTGATTTGCTTTATTTTGAAATAGGACTTGACGTGCACTTCTTACTGTTTAGAAATATCGAGGACCTAACACAAGTATGTAGGATAAATTTCACAGAAATGGGCTTTTTTAAAAATATTCTTTTCCAAAGCAAGGAGATGGCCCAGTTTTGAGTTAAGGAAAGCTTCAGGAATAGTTGACATGCCCAAAATTGGCCTACCGTCTTTCTATTTCTGTGCTTATGGAGTCAGGGCATAGACATCAGGGAATTTACATTTCTAGCATGGACTTAGAGGCTCTGAATATATTTCTTTTCTGAAGATTTATTAATTGTTTAGTTTTGGGTAGGTGAAAATGTTGATGAATTTACAGGGGATTGTTTAAGCTTTTGTGGGTAGCAGTCGTTTCTATCTTGCGTTTTGAGGTTCTTGTTGAAGGCTCCTAAGAACTCACTTGAAGTTAGCATTATGGCAGTCTCTGCAAAAGAGGATGCCACTCCACATCAAGCTCTAATGAAAATGGATTGTTGTGGCCATTGGAGGAAGCAATAATGGAGGCCCTGGGAGAAGGAAGGGTACACCTCATAGCTAGCTGGCAGAGCAGCAAATGCTTTAGCATATTGCTGATTGGAAGAGAACCCTAAAGGCACTCACTGCTACCTCATTAAAAGGATTAAAAACATCTTCTCTAATACCTTTTTTGTGTTGTTTCTGCAGATTTTCTGAAAGTAATTCAACAAGTTTTGGTTTGGTTTACTTTTGTAAGAGTGCAATTTAAAACACCTATTTCTAAATCAGAAACAAACTGTCTTTTCAATAGGTATTTGCTAGTCCTTAGGAAGTAAAACTTAGAGATACCTTGTTCCTGTTGACTTTCAAATATTTGCATGCTATTTAAAAATACTTTTGAGCCTAAGCAAGTTCAATTAGGGGGTCTTTGAAAGAATTTTCCCAAGATATATTATTTATTCAGAATTTTTTTTCCCTTATGCTACAAATAAGTTGTTCTTCATAGAAGAACATTTTTTACACATAAATGTGGTTCTTCATGGACTAAATCTTAAAACTTTCCCTTGGACAAATTCATTTTTTGTTTGAATTATGAAATAGCTTCAGTTTAGCTATCTAATTTTTGAAACTCAAAGCAATTCTGCTATTTCTAAACATTTTTATTTTTGAAAGATTAAAGTACTTGAGGTTTTTCTAACACATAATAGCATTATTACAAAAATTTAGGTCGGAAAGGACCTTTAAGATCACGAGTCCAGCTGTTGCCAAGTCCACCTCTAAACCATGTCCCTAAGCACCAAGTCTACATGTCTTTTAAATACCTGTAGGGATGATGACTCAACCACTTACCTGGGCAGCCTGTTCCAATGCCTGACAACCCATTTCCTAATGTCCAACCTAAACCTCTCCTGATGCAACTTGAGGCCATTTCCTCATATCCTATTGCTTGTGAGAAGAGACCAACCTCCTTTCAGGCAGATGTGGTGAGCAATAAGGTCTCCCCACAGCCTCCTTTTCTCCAGGCTAAATAAGCCCAGTTCCCTGAGCTGCTCCTGATCAAACTTGCTCTCTAAACCCTTTGCCAGCTTTGTTACCCTTCTTTGGACACATTCCAGCACTTCAATGTCTTTCTGGTAGTGAGAAATCCAAAAGTGAATGCTGTTTGAGGTGCAGCCTCACCAGTGCTGCGTACAGTGGATTGGTTGCTTCCCTCATCCTGCTAGCCACACTCAAATGAGTTATTATTAGCTCATTTTAATGAGACATAAGAATGATTCTGTGTCTATGAAATTTTGTAAAGGCCAATATTCATTTGAATTTGGCTCTAAAAATCTTACCAGGTGTTTGGCTAAAACTGTTATTTATTACCAGTCTGTTCATGTCTAGGGAATACTCGTGTGATCACTGTGTTGAGATTATGGTGTGTCTTTTGAAGTATGCCAGAATTTATACCTAGCATCCTACTGGGAACTAAAAAGCGTGTGATAGGAACAGAGTATGCCTTAGAGGAGCTAATGAGTTAACACAAAATGAATGCCATGTGAAAAGGTAACAGGCAGAGAAAAGGAAGGTCTGATATAAGTCAGTGGTCACAGAAATTAAAAATTAACTTTTATAGTAATTTCATGTGCTTAGTTTAGGCAAATAGGGTGTTACTGGTCAAAGTTTAGGAGGATTTTTGCTTCATGTCTGTATGTAGTAGCTCTGGAGTGTGTTTCTTGAGTTATTTTCATACTGAAAGAGTCTTTGTTTCTGGTTATGCGGCTTTATAAAGGACTACTAAGATTCACATTCTGAAAATAAGGCTATTTCTGTGACCACCTCTTATTAATTTGTTTGGTGTTCTGGGAGGAGTTCCATTTCCTGTGTCTCCCAGGAAGACCCTATACTTGTCCCAGTACATCTGCCAAGAGGGTGTGCTAATCTTTTTTAGACACTGATAATATCTGACATTTAACTGGCTCATTGAAATTCTCCAGGAAACTTCCAAATGGTGATCTACTCCCTTAGCTGCCTAGTTATCTTAGCACAATGACTGAGCTTTATCGTTCCTGTCATTGAGGCAGCTACTGTAGTGTCAAGCCAAGAAGGACCATCTGGGATAACTTTGCAGATAAGTTCCAGTGATTTGCCTAGAGATTTGTATTGACCTGAAAGCAACATTCTTTGTTTAGGCTGTGAAGGACTATGTAGAGGTATTTGCATCTGAACTTGTTGTTTCCTCCTGTTTAACACAGTTTGTTTTTCTAAGTTCAAACTGCTTGTGACATTGATTTCTCCCTTGTGACAACTATACTATTACAAACAGGAAGTTTGCCTCATGTAGTTCCTATTTACCAGCATAATTTCCTCTACAAGTGGGCTGTATGCACTAAACATGTTCACTAGAAGCGTCTCCTGTCATCAGTCCAGTGTTTGAATTGTTCATTATCATGTCGCTCACTCTTGTCTTATATAACTAATGGGGCTGTTCAGATTGTCTCTAAACAAAGTTCAGAATGTCATAGATTGTGGTAGTCACACTTTGTGAAATATGGATTTCTCCAGTGGTAATGTTTGGCTAAATAATGCTGCTGTTCCATGGATTAAATTTACATAATACATTGTCTTCCAAGGTTTTTCATTTATTTGGTGACAAGACACAGTAGCTACTAGATCAACCCCCAGCCATGGTGAAGATGGAATTTCAGTCTCTGGAATGCTAAGACAACAGCTGCAATCCCATGGGACAATGTAGATCACGAAGTCTTGGATAATTTTTTTTCACTTAAGTGCTTCTGGCTTAGAAATATGTTTCCAAGGCAGATTAAACCCAGGCACTGAACATTTTAGGAAACTTCTGCAAAGTCATCTTTATAGAAAAAGTCTTCCTGCTTTTGGAATGACATAAAAAAATCTGGATACCAGCTTCAGCCTGAGAAAGCCCAGGTAGCACCAAATAATTATTAAAAAAACCCCAAACAAATAATTTTTTTAAAGTAAAGGTCTCTAAAACATGTGATTTCACAACAAAGAGACATGACAAAGATTTAATGAGATGTGCTTTGGACTTCAGTAATTTGTGTATAGAAAGTATTCAGACATTATAATGGTAGGTGAAAGCATAAGTAGATGTGCTGATAGGCCCTGAGTAGGGAGTAGCTGCAATGTAAAAGGAGTGGTACTGTCTGTATCTGACTACAGTTTTGCAACAGCTCGAGAACAACTAGAAGGTCCTATGGAAATACATTGGGAACCTGAGTGCGTAACCGCCTTAAACTAATATACTAGGGTTCTCGAGGAAGAAGAGGGGTCTGGAAGGAGTGAACTGCAATCTAATTTCTATAGATTTGTGTACTACAGTTCTCTCTGCAGTGTCTGAGTACATTCCTGGAAGCGACTGCTTTTCTGTCAGATAGTAAGTACCAAGAGTGCGTCTTCAAAATAAAATGTAGGCCCAAATCTGTACCAAATGGTACAAATATGGAATATTTTCAGCAAGACAACCCAGTCTGTGTAGAGGAGGGAAGAATGTACTTACTGACATCTCTTCCATATGTCAGTATAACACTGGACTCTTTTTTTTTTTTTTTTTTTTATGTGCTTAGTATCTCATTTCTGTAACTGATATGAAATTCAAATACAGTAGAAGACACAGCAGCAGCCGTGCATATATCTATGGACAAGAAGGTTTATCAGCCTGTTACCCTGGTACAGTTCTGAAAGAAGTTCTCAGTAACAACCTAAAAGCAAGATCAGAAAGTCTACTTCTTGTATCACTGTCTGTTTCAGTCTGCTTAGCTGTTATAGCAAAGCAGATCAAGGAATTTGGATTCCTTGCGTACTTTTAGGTTGCAAAATTCATCTGATACCTTCTCTTGCCCTTGACACCAGATAGGGTCTGAAAAAGGCTTCACCATCTGTGTTTGTGTTGGCTTGGTCTTTGCATGTCTAGTGGGTAAGTCCCACAAGTATTTCTCCGTGAATATTCCTTGGAGTCTTAGCTGATGCATTTTCACGTTTCATTGTCTCTTTGCATGACAAATGCACTGGAAGTTTTTAACGTGTCCCAGATATTCCCATTTCTTGTTTTATGGAAGTATAAAATAAGATAGTTAAACTCTGCAGTGTATCTGATGTTGTTCAGCATTCTTTGAATAATTTCTCTTAGCATTTATGTATACAGGTGCTCTAGAAATGTCTACGGCTTACATAGAATTTCAGCTTTTCTATCCATATATTGGATTTTAACAGACATGTAATGTAAACAGTTTTCCTGGTCACAGATATACTTTTGAAGTCTCTGAGGCATGTTTCTACACATGATACAGACACATTTTACCTCTCTGATGTGGTAAATATGTCTGGTAAATCAGGAGGCTAGAGATTCCTCACACATGAAATCATTGTGACAGCTGGGACAGGGAAGAGAGCAAGCTTTGTCAGGGAGTAGTTTTGAGGAAGAAATAAATTTGTGTTTGGAGAGTCTTGCTGAGGAAAACTTCTTAATTACTCAACACTTAGTGGTACTTCAGGATAAGTTTTCTGCATATGAGAGGAATGGCCATCCTTAATCTTCAAAGACAGGACCCTGGCTTGTATTTGGACCAGTGGGGATACAAGTTGGTAAATGCATTTAAGAAAGTGAAAGAAAAATAAATTTAAAACTGTAAGAACTAAATTTAGTCTACATTTTTAATTACCAAATACCTTTTAGTCCTAAAATGGACCATAACTTTCCTTCTCTCTTCTTGTGTGTTGCAAGCTCCTAATAAAGCAAAATAGGCCAAGCTACTCAAGAAGAAAGTTGAAATGTAAATGTCAACTTCAACATTTCACAAATGTAAATTCTCACATGACCTTGTTGAATGCTTGAACATACTGAAAATTAGTATTAGCTTCTTGACATGCTGTTAAACCCTCAAAAGTCAACTTCACCATCACTTCTATGGAATCTAGAATTGCAGTTTGTGTGTGTACAAGCTGCAGACACAAATAAACTATATGTCTATTTAAACAGTGTAAAGTAATTTTCCAAATAAATATAAAGTATTAATGTCTTTCCAGGAAATTCCTGTTAAACAATAGCCTCTCTAATTTTCAAGAACTAGAACACTGTTAAATAGTGCTATATTGTTATAGAGACAAAATGGTGGGATTGAACCTGGTTTAAAATGTAAATACAGCTTTCCTTTTATGGCCAGATCTCTCTCTGAAAAATATCTGATTTGTGTTGCAAAAAATAAAACAACATGTAACTTATTTTTATAGGAAAAAAAAATTGGAACCATATGTTTAGAACTAAGTTTTTACTGCTTTCACAAATGGTTTGTTGTACAGCTTTTTCAGAATTACCCCAGATAAGTGTTTTGTTGATGACAAGCTGGAATTAAATTAGGATAATGCACCCTGCATTATTAAAAAATAAAGTAAAATAAACAAAAGTATCTTTCTGGCTAAAGGCTCGTTGTCACCTTAAAGAATTTTTGGTTTAGGTTATTAAAGCACTCAATAATGACTGGCTGCCCTTGGGAGACATTTGTTAATATTTTATTCCATGTAAACATCTGGATTCAATTTAGTCAAAGAACATTGTGAGCGAAAACTGGCTTCTCTCCAATGCACTGCAATAGGTGTCTGGAGGTTTGAATACTTTGTTTGCATTACTCTTCTGAGATAAAATTTACCATCAATCCAACTAACTAAGACCAGTAAGTGCCCTTTAATGCTAAATATCTTAAGAGAAAATAGAAAATTAAATTAAAATTCACATGCAGAATGCTGCTGCAGTGTAATAATCCTAGGACTTGTAATAGAGGTATACAAAAACATTTCAGGAATCACTCTGCAAAGATACAGCAGTAAAATAATTTCTAATCCTGAGTAGTGGAAGTTTTCACTCTGAATTGATTTTTGTTGTTTGCCATTTGATGTCATAACAGAAATATGACAAGCTGCTTTGCTAGCCTTTGGGAAACTTACAATTTATTTCCTTCAAGAATAAATTAATTTCAACCTTTACAACCAAACTGGAGAAGTACCAAGTATCTCCCTTTGAGGTACTGAATACTCTGTGAAATGGCAACCCTGTCATGAATCCAGAAAGTAAATATCCCTTTATGATCATAATATTTATATTTTTTGTCTGAGCATTAATAACCTTGAAGGACATTGATATTGTTGATTAGTTAGTGAACAAATTAAGTTCCTTACCACTATAATGTAGCTGTAAACTTCAAAGTGATAGGCCTTTTTGATTAAATTTAAGTTACACGGTCAAATTGTGTTCATTTTGCAATTTATACACCCCAGCAGAAGCTGTTCCCATACATAATAAAAGCCTCTTTGGGAGTAAGGAGATGGGGAGAGGTCTGGCTGCACATATGCACTCTTGTTTTGAGCACAAACCACTGTAGTCAGGTTTCTATCCTGATTCCTTGCATTTTTGTAGTCTTGTATGTCAAGAAGATTAAGTAATTGCATTTCAGTTTACTAAATGATGACATGCTGGTATCTTACAGGTTATAAGGATTAATTTTTGTAAAGTTTTCTGAGTGTGGAAAGGGTTACCTCAGGCTTCATTAAGCACTGTTACATCCTCATAAGCTGTGCAGCAGTTCTTATTATGCAGCTGCTTAGACTTAGAGACAGCAGATTGGGCACAAGCTCTACATGCTCTATCTATCCTACTTCCCCTAGTTCTTGGGACTTTGTTATTGGGGCATGAACCTGTTGCCAAACCACAGATGTCCACTGCCATCATGATGAGGTAAAACATTTCACTTCAACGCTGGCTGCCCATTTATAGAAGAACAAATATCCTTCTATGCTCCATGTTATATCTAAATACATTTTTTAAATAATTTGAAGCAATAAATATTTCACAGTCATTCTAAATATTAAACAGTATAGGTGTGATCTGCTGATCTTACATGCTAACTATCCCAGAAGGCCAGAGGGATTCTTCGGAGTCAGCTACCAGAACAACTGATATATTTGCTCAGATGTGCTGTCTCACTTTCACTTGAAGTTCCAATGTTAGGGGAAGCTGTAGAAATATTTACCAAGTGGCAGGAAAGATAAAATGCAAAAATAATAATGCTCATAAACCAAACAGTAAATATTAATGCAAAGGGCTCCTTATTAGGTTTTTACAGTATCTTTAAAAATTGCATGGTATAGAAGCATGGGTGTGCAGAACATGACTCTGGGATCCATTTTGTGTGTACCAACTATGTGAATATTACTTTTTATGGATCTTGGGAGGAGTTTTCTTTAAGATTTTGTTTACAAAAATAATCAGTGCAGATTTTTGAAGCATAGAAATAATTCCCTTTTTGAATGTCCCACTGCAGTTTTCCTTGGCTTGATAGAAAACATAGCCATCAAAGGCCAGTGGAAAGGTTGTTCTTGGCCTCCTTCCCAGTTTGTAGTAGGTGAAGGTCCATATGACATTGGTATCCAGATCCCTGTAGGGGGGATGTGGGTGCATACATGGACTATATAAACTGCAATAAATCACTTGTTTCAAACATAGTTGATCCTTTTTCTTGGCATCTGAATGATTTAAATTGTGCTGTATTTACTTTGTCTCTTCTAAATGTTGTATTGAAAAGAAATAGATTCTTCCCTGTCCCATTTCCTCCTGTGGCTCCCTTTAATTCATTTCAGTAGTTTTTTTATTTCTAAGCCTTTTTCAGGCCAAGTATAATGGCCTAGGGTTCTGAAGTGATGTGGTGAGCTAGGCAAGACTACAGATCCGTTTTAACAGTTTTGTGTTGAGACAGCAGATACCCATGTGTGTTTAGTTAAAAAGTAGTAACAGGACAGTGCATTGTTTCTCTATTAGTAGCCCTTAAGAAAAGAAGAAGAAAAAGAAAAAGCCAACCCAACCCAAAAAAACCCCTTTCTGTGTTCCTATCAGTTCTTTTTCCTAGTTGGGTCATTATGTAGTTTCAGTTTTTACATTGTCCTTCAGAAAACTATTAATAATGTTGGCATTGGCAATGTTGCAGAGATAAAAGTAGTTTATTTGCAAGTTTTATGCATAGGTTGTGTGGTGTTTTTTTTTCTTTTATTGAATTGCAGGGACCTTTCCCCCCAAGGTATCTTAAATGGTTAATAATTTTCCCAGAATTATATAGGAGGTACACCAGTTATATCAATAAGCATGCATAACAAAACTCCAAAATATTAGACATGCCACTGACATGTTATCTCCCAAAAGTTAGAGGTAGAAAGTGAGACTACAAACAAGCACCAAATATGAGCTGAAGAAACCAACAGTAACTGCTTTAATAAGTGAGAGCTGAAGGTGACAAGCTGAGATTTGCAATACCACAGTAAAAAAAATAAATTCTTGTTGAGGAAAAAAGTCAGGAGGACTTGTTGATGTTTTTGAACCACTACACACAGCAGTGGAAGCGATAACCTGATTATTTCCTTAAGTAGCATAAATAGACAGATTCTTTCCAAGTCAGGTAATTTCCACCTATAGTCTTGCTTCCCTGTATTTTGTAAAGGTACTTGAATTCATCTGTTCAGGGGATTGCCCGAGTTATGCAAGTACTAGTTATGGAAAGACAGCACTTCTGTTTACACTGGTCTGACTTTCAACAAAGGTCAGATGCCTCCACGCAAGCTGTAGGTTTTAACACAAGGATTTTGGAGGAGGTCTTTAGCTCTTGTTGCTGTTAACTAGTAGCCTTAGCCTTAGCTATTCTTTGGTGAATCATACAAAACAAGCCATTTTGCCCAGAGACAGAATGAGGAGCTGGCTGGCTTAGTTCTCACTTCCTTCTCACTGCACAAGCTAGTGTTGTTTTCAGTTTTTATGGAACTTCATGATTCCAGAACTCCCTTGCTGACAGTGAATAAAATGGCATTTAGCACATGCTGTCTGAATATCTCAGTGTCTAATTTTAAATATGTTTTTCACTGCCATCTTTGTGTCTGTTTTTTTTCGGTAGCTTAAATGAGGTCAAAGATTTTGTGCCTACAATGCAGCCTAATGTAACTGAGTCATCTAGTCAGCAATTTAATATGGGATTTAGGGGTCTTGACTCCCTGACTTTCCTCCAGGTGTCCTTTTATTATTTTTTTTTAAAAAAAAAAAGTAGAACTGAAAGCTATTTTACTGGCTGAGTACACATTTTAGCAAGCTTCTGATGTATTTATTTTATGTGACCTGGCTGTTGGAGAGCCTCTAAGTGCTTCAGAAAATGAACTGGAGAAAATGGGAGGCATTCTGCAAGTATTAGACAGATGCAGGTGCAGTACTACGCCGGGATCGATGCAGCCTGTTCTTAGAAGGAAGCAGTGTTTGCTCTGGCACACTAGCCCACGTGAGGTCGTTGCTTTGCCTCTGCTCCCTCCGTTCTCACGTGCCCCATTGAAATAGTTTGTGATGTACAGTGTGAGCTAGAGAAACTTTGTTTCGCTTGGCTTTTGTCAATATTAACTAAGAGAAGGCTGGTGTTTGCACCACCATTCTTTCTGAAGCACAGAATCCTTGATGATCCATTTATGTGTTTCTGAGGTGACATAATCCCTGCACTGTTATTTTTATGTATGCAAATAGCACTTTAAAAAAATAAGTATCATTGTTTCTAAAAGTGGGATGAGGTATCACTTTAAAAATCTTTGCAAGATCTCTCTTTTTGGAGGTTTAAATTTAGACACTTGTGCTGTCATCTTATAAAAAAAAGTTGCTTTTCATCTGCTTTCCCTTAGGCTCCCAGGAGTCGGTCTCAGTGTAGCAGACACTGCATTGCTATTTCCTTTTTAAATCTAGGACAGCAAAGCTATGACACTTTTCAAAGTCCTGATGTCCTTGTTAATATTTCTTTATACTGTGAGTAAAGGTAAAGCTTACGCAGGAAGTGTCCTAGTTTCCAGTTCCTAATTCCAGCAGAAAGACTTTAGAAAACAGAAGTTTGACAGCTTCATGTATTGATATATATCAAATCATGTATATTGTAGTGTGTAAAAGCTTTGTGCAAGATGGTGGAGATAAAATGCAGAAGTGTGATGGTTTATGATCCACTTGTAAAATATTCTACCTCTGTTTTTTAAAGAATTTCAAACCTCTCAGTTATTTAGCTGAGGTTATCTGCCTGGTGCGTGAGCACTAGAAACCTTTTAATGTCTCTCCAGTACCAGAAGAATGTTGCCATATTAGAGTTAATTCAGTGAAAGGCCACTAAGATAAATTGGGGGTTGACATACATGATACACAAGTAGAGGCTGAGAGAACTGGTTTATTTGAACCTGAGGAAGGAGAAACCTTTACTGGTCTCTACATCCGTTCAATGGGAACGTATAGAAGAGACAGAAGGTGACTCTTCCCAGGGGGCATGCAGCTATAAGATGAGAGAGAATGGATGCAAACTGGAACACAGGAAATTACAACTGCATATGAAGAGAAATTTATTCAATGCGAGGGTGATCAAACACTGGAGCAGGTGCCCAGAGAAGTCATAGGCTCTTCATCCTTGGAGAACTGAACAGGACAAAACCTTGTGCCACCAGGTCTACTTGGAACTGCTTTGAACAGAGGGTTGGATGTAAGTTGTTCTGTATTTCTGTGGCTGAGCAAAGCTACTACATTTTATGTTGAGTTTGCCTCAAGAATAAGGTAGTATGTCTTTCATATAAAAGCTTAATTATTTTTACATTTTCTCTGAAAATATGGGACTCCTGTACCAACTACAGATCCCACTTCCTCTCCCTTCTTCCCTGTTAATAGAAATTGGACAAATTATAGAGGGACAAATGACAGGCTAATATGATCATACTTTTGCAAAAGGTTTGACCTGGCCAGCAGAATGTGTTTAAAACCCTATTTGACTGTAACTTTTGGTCCACAGTGAGGTCATCAATAGCAGCATTTTTAATTCAGCAGAGGAAAGCCCTAATGAGATTTGAATATTTAACCACTGATGATAGGAGTGTGTGCCTCTCATAAATTCCTACTTTCCTTTCTTTCATATTACCCAATGAATATATCTCACAAATACGAATATGTGCATACACACTTTTTTCCTAAATTTAATTTCAACAGTGTTTATTGCTGCTGCTTTCTGCTGCAGCAGAGACTTAATTTAAAAAATGAAAGTAAATCCAAAGGAAATAAAAAGTCTACATTCTGATCCCTGTGTTTCTATTCTTATTCACTGTCCAGTCAAAACTAATTACCCCCACTACTGCCATGAGAAGCAAGCCTAGGAAAATTATTTTCCCTCACCATTGACTGCACTTCTTAATATGTTTAGAACTTCTGTTAGAGGGAAAAAATTTTGTAAGAGTCTTTACTATTATAGTTCATGCTTTCTGAAATGAAAGATTAATGGCTCTTACTTTCTTCCTATAAATTACTCCTTTTAACTCTTCTCCAGTATAATTGTTTTCTTTTCCTTTTCTACCACTCAGCAGTAGAGAAAGTTTTGGACAGTATCTGCAGCCTTCTGGAGAATCAGCAAATCCCACAAAAATATTTTTACTGGAAACTGAAAGTATAAAATGTTAGTGGACTCATAAGGATCATCCACAAAAATATATGCATAATATATGCATATTTAAAAATGAAAAAATAATTTAAAAATATATAAATATGTAACAAGCATTGGTGCTACTTTTGAAGAGGGGAACTTTCAACTCAAAGATATATTTTTTAATTAGATTTTCAAAAGTGCTTCCCTAATATTGGATATTCTATCTGGAAATAGGAACTAAGTAATTTGGAGTCTAAATTTAATCTTGAAAAAAGTTTAATTGAAGAAAAGTAAGTGGCTCTTGCAAGAAGTTTGTTTATTCATAGTAGGGACATGCTGTTTTCCTATATGTTCATTGACCTTGATGGGACTGCAAAAGTGCTACTGAATTCCTCAGGAGATTATTTTAGTGTTATATTGCTGTTATCTATAAGTGCTGTATATATAAAATGTTAGAGTCTAACATCTGTCCTGTGGTTATACTCTGTCCTTATCTATGTAAATTAAGAAGTCAGTAGGGTGATAGAAACAGGAGGAGGAAACGGTCATCATTTCAGAGTACAGCAGGTATTCAGAAGGTGGCAACAGCATTAAAAATAAGTGCAAAAACCAGCGGAATGCCTCCTTCAAAGGAATGGTATCTATATGGCATGCTGTTGTTTTTCATTCATTAGAAACTAGCATTTGTCAGAGTATTAGCAGTAGGGAAAAAAGAAATGGAGCTAATCAGGCAGTCTGGGGGATTTTGTCTTTCTCCAGTGCACTTTCAAAATAGAGATGCAAAGATTGCTGAGTTCTGTAAACCAAATGCACCTCTATGCAATCCTACTAAATCAGCAGAATTGCATCATGATTTAGTCATCCCTGCAATCTGGACTACATAACATTGAGTTCAAGGTGCTCATATATCAGGGGAATAGATATGTCACCCTTGGAAGATACTGGTATGTCAGCTAGTTTTCTTTAGGGCCACAGGTTGGCATGGAACACTATTTGGAAGGCTTTCGTCTGGGAAACTCCCTTCTGACTATGGGGTTCACAAGGAAATATTAATGCATATACTAGAGAAGGTAGTTCTGCAAAATGAGAAATAAAGGGAGATCTGTTGATGAAAGATTAAGTCTCTCTGAACATGATTTTTCATCTTTTATTTCTGTGCTTCCTAGGATACAAAGATTAATTCTAGATACCTTGTCAAAATTACATGTATGTGCTTTAGAAAGCATATGCTTCTATAGAGGCTAATCATAGTGTATGACTCAATGCAATGTTATTTACCTTTTATTAGGCATCATATAAATAACCTTTCTTTTAAGCAAGCTTTACTGATATTCCTTGGATTGTACGCCAAAGAGAAAGGATGTGGCTGAAATAAACGTGTTAAGGTTCTGACAGTAAAATGCATAGAGTAGGAACTATTCAGACAAGATGGTAAGTGTGATTGACAGAGCTTTTGCTGTGACTTGGGGTAGAATTTAGCTTAAAGCAGGATGCTTTATGCTAAATGCTTTAAAGCACTCTGCTCAGGCAAGAGTGATCCCAGTGCCCAGATTATCTCTGTTACTACATTATGTTGCTCTAAAAAGCAAACTAGAGGAAGAAAGTAGATACAGTTCTACTGTCTTTTAACCAGCTTATTCCTTAGGATCAACTAAACTGATGGCAGGGACTTCTGGTGTGTTTGATCTTTCTCTGATGCATAAGCTGGAATTGCAACTTCCTGTGCAAACTCCCATCCTTGTGCAACGATGTAATGTCTCTGTCAATGGGCTTTGACCCACCCATATGCTGCATGCTGACCTTTTTCACAAGCTGACTATAAAGAAATTAAAATAGCTTGTGTATTCAGTTCTGCTGGCCACTCATATGGGTCAAGATAAGTTCAATGGCTGCAGCATGCCAGGCTCAGGTTCTGCAAAAGGAGTGTAATGCCAGCAGGGTAAGAATGCATTTCAAGATAAATTAAAGGTGTTTTGACAGCATCTGGAGGCCCTCTTTTGAGTTCCTAGAATCTCTGGAAAAGAAATCTATGTAATCTGTATGCTTTAGGTTTTCTCATAGTAAGCTGTAGATGTGTAGTGCTAAAGATACCAAGCATTTTCATAGTTCTCTGTTATTTTAATCCCATGTGTATCACATTACACAACTGTCTGCAGTTGGTGATGTAAGAACAATATATTGAGTATATTAAGCATTTTGTTATATTCTATCTTATCACTAAATTTTAAACTATATTGCTTTCATACTTACTAGAAAGCATTTAATATGCAGATGTCTTAATATCATTGCTGCTCTTAAATCTTGATGTATCTTGATGGTGTAATAACCTGGATTATGACCTGACACTTACTCTGCTTGGCTTTCAAGTTTAAAAGGTTTTATAAGATTCAGACGTTTTACAAGCTGTCAGCTTTCACACCACTATCCAGTTTTACCAAAGTGATATATGATTTTTTTTTTCTTACTGTATTTGTGACAGTAAGGTGCTACAAGTGCTCAAATTTCAGACAGGAGGCTGGACTCTATTAGCTTCACTGCTCACAGAGTGAATGTTTGTTAGTAATTCTGTTTTCTCCTCATACCAACAAAATACCTAATATAAACATAGCAGCATTCAGTGTGGAAATTTAGCTAATGTAACTTGCAGAACTACTACGTGGTGTAACAGGTCAGTCTTTCTAACAGACCAAGCCTTGCCAGGACTAAATCTTCACTAATGATGTAACCTTTGCTAATGAGGCTTCAAAAATATCCAGCCTATTAGTGCAAGATCTTACATTAATAATAGTGAATAATCTGAGGTAGCTAACAGTTCATTATGGTGTGGCAGAAGCTTGATGGAGTGCTGACAAATGGGTAGCAAAAAAGACAAATCATGTTTCCAGAAAATGTGAAGTGGTGACACTGTTTTCTATTGTGGATTTGACTCAGAAGATTGGAACTTGACTTCTGGCCTTCATATCCAACACTTGTTGGCAGCATATCACTGTGTAAATACATCTATTTAGTTATTTTATTCTAGTTAGTTTACCAGGTCATGTCAAAGTACATACGAAATACATATTAAAAAGAAAATATCCTTTATCTTAGTGCTTTAAATATTCTTCAATCTGACATATATAAAATGAAGAAATATGCACTTGGTATGGCTATATTTAGTTTAAATAAACATTTGTACTTTCTGTGGGAAATAATGTGAAGGGTTATCTGCATCCTAGCACAGCTGAAAATTTCTGCTCTCTGTGATACTGAAAGATTAGGTGTTCTTGCATGGTGTACTTGAAGCTGTCCTGGTTTAAATTTTGAACCCTTGACACCTTGACACACGAAATACAGAAGAAATACAAGTTGTGGTTTTGGCAGAAATCAGAATTATGAGATGTGATTCAGAGATTTTGATGACAGACAGCAGATAAAATTCACTTTTAGGCATTTTCTTGCATTGTAAATTGTAATACAAACACTGGTGATCTCATAAATTTCTACTATAGAGCAATACATTAATTACAAGATGTGAGCCTGTTCACTTGTAACTTGACTGATGACAGAGAAAAAGATGATGATTATAATAAATTAATACAGAGTGTTAAAATAAGATGATGGCAAGTAATATAATGCACACACAGTCTTTGTTTTGATGGGTACCACCCCCACATTCCCATGGAAGCTTAAGAGGGTATGCCTTTTGTCGCTGTACATTTGAAGATTTATGTTATGGCTGTCATACGTGGGAGGAAATTGTTAGTACGACATGTTCTTTGAAGCATTACTGAGTTGTTACCCAAGAAGTTACTAATTTGTATTGTGAGCTGTTCCATTTGTAGGGGCTGTAAGTGCAATATAGCCAGAAAACTGGATCTGTTAACTGGAGACCACTATTAAATAGAGTGGGAAATTATTGTATTTATCATAATCTTATCTTCCTATGTGAGCTATATGAAAACATTCCCTCCATCCCTCATGATTAATTTACAGATGTGCAATATATTTTACCTCTCTAGTAATGAAATTATTTCAGATCTTACTGTGGATGAAATTAGATTGTGGTCACTGGGAAGACCACGTTCAGATTATATGAACTCTAAAATCTTATTATTTAATCATTTGTAAGTTCCTCAATTGTGTTTTTAAAAACAGTGTTACTTTCCTATTTAAATTATGCTTTAGGCAGTGGTGCAGATGCTACCACTGTTCTCCATTTCTCAAGTGATAAACCTAATGCAGATTTGCACCACCTTGAACAGAAGTTTTAGGATATTGAGATCGCATATATATGGTCTATCTTGCTCTACCTTAGGGACTTAGGAAGTCCCTTCTCACTGGATAGACACTTACATGTTAGTCTCTGTATTGGAACTTACCTGCAAAATCCCCATAAAAAGGTTAGTAGGGTAAAGTGAAAACCTGGATGTGGAAGATGATAGTTTAAATTTCCTGCTGTTCATACACAGATCTTTTCAGTGGTCCTTTCTATTTCTTCACAAGTTCTCCTTGTTTCCCTTTAATCTAGGCAGCTTTTCACTAATATATAGAGGATCAGAGAAGCAAAATATGATGAATTATAACTGTGGGAGTTAATTCATAATGCCTTAAATATATGGCTTTAAGATATATTATTCCCCTTCTTATTCTTTACTTAATTCTGTACAGAATTAAGAGTATGTGCACAGTTAATAAAGTAAATTACAGGTAGCAATCACTTTCCAGTTGAGAGATTCAAAGACTTTAGCAATTTGTCTGTTCGGCTCAAATCATTAAAGCCATGGAGACTTTAAGACAAGTTTTGTTAGAAATTCTCCTGAAAATGGAAAAGGTTTAAAGCAGTTCTCTGCATCATGTTTTCAGTAAAGGATTATAATAAAATAGAACTTTTCCTGAGGACTATCAACAAGTACTATGGGAGCCCCCTCAAGATCTGATGCCTGATATTGCTTCTGTGTTGATGGAGATCAAACAGTATTAATGCCCAAAACCACTGATGAAAATTGTAAAATACCAAGTGTTGAAACCCATGGGAGATTTTACACATAGTAGAGCTTGGAATGTTAGCAGATGTGTATGCAAAAGTTGTGACAGCAGTTTCCATTCTCTCCATGAAATTGGAAGTAGGATGCAGAGTATCCATACAGCACTTTCTTCACCACTGCACTAATCATCAGAGGGACAGAAATACTAATTTTAAATCCAATGTACGAGTTAGCTTGAAAGATCTGTTTGGCTATAGCTTAGCTATCCATGCTTGACCCCCAAATTTTTGTGTCTAATGCATGAACAGTAAGGGCTGTGCTCCCACACCACAAATGCAGTACTAACATTTTCTGCCATTCACACAACTCTAATATAATGCGAATTCCAAGGTCGTTTTTTAGGCTGGAGTCAGTCCTGGGTACAATCTGCTGCTTCAGAAGATGAAGGTGAAGCTAGATTTTTCAGCAAATGGGGAAAGCCTAACAGAGCCTCTTCACGAGGCCAGAGATGTAACGGAAGAAAAAACCTAATCTTTGCCCAAACTAGAGAGGTCTTTTGGCTAAAATGGATCTCTCCTAATGAAGGTCATATACACACCAAGCATGAAAATTGCTCCTTACAGCCAGCAGAGGAATACAATGAAAGGCAACAGATGCTCTTCTGTGCCTCAGGATATAAAGTAACGAGAGGAAATGGTAGGACCCAGAGGAAGCAGAAAACTTGTCTTACTAAAAACCAGTTGAGAAAAAGCAATAAGACCTCTCTGTAAGTAATGTTATATGGCTGATGTGGGCACCTCATGAAAAATGGAGTGTGTATAAGCGAATCTGTGCGTAAGCCAGTGGTGATGCCAGGGGATTCTTCTGTTTAAACGTGTGGCTGTCAAATGTGAAATGCTTTCCAAAACCACATTGTGGGGATTAATTCTCAATACCATAATTCACTATTTCCCAACAAGTACAGTGTATCAGTCAGGAAAAAAGTTGTAGTTCTAAGATTCTGTATCTGTGGTTCATAGTAAATTAATGGATTCTAGTATTTCTTTCTGATGATGCCTATCTGCTAAAACTTTTTTTTTCCCTAGACAGTGACTTTGAGAATATATTCCCTTCCATTGTGTCCAGTTCTGGGCTCCCTGGTTGTAAGAGGGACAGGGATCTCCTGGAGAGAGTCCAGAGAAGGGCTACAAATATGATGAAGGGCCTGGAGCATCTCCCCTATGAGGAGAGACTGAATCAGCTAGGACTGTTCGGTCTGGAGAAAAGAAGACTAAGGGGGGACCTAATTGGTGTTTGTAATTATCTTAGAACAGTGGATGCAGGGGGAATTAGCCAGCCCCTTTTCAGTGGTCAGTGGTGACAGGACAAGGGGCAATGGCTGCAAATGGCTGAGAGGATCCTAGTAATCACATTCTCAAAACACAGGGGCCTTGCTGATAGGGGTACAGGCCACCCTAAACCAAGAAGCAGTTATGGGAAGGTATTTGGGAGTAACGGAACATGTTAGGAGCCAACCAGAACAAGAGGGTCAAAACAGCCGGTGTGCGGATGCTTTTAGGTATTAAAGGTAAACTGAGGATGTTTAGCTATAAGATAGGTTTATCAGAACTTGTTATAGTTACTAACAGCACTTGGTCTAAGTTACTCAAGCACCAAAAAAAAAAATTTTAAAAATGCATACAGCAACTGCTCTGAAAAGGCAAAGAAAGCAGCATTTCTTAGCTTACTGGCTGCAATTAATTACTTGTATATTTTTTTAACATTCTTAAGTCAGATCACAATATTTACATCTTGGTACAATTGCAACTGCACTTCAAAAATCAAGGTAAAAATCACGATAAACTGGGAATGGCTTAGAATAGTGTCTCACTTGGACCAAGAATTTTAGGAGCAAGATGTACTTTTTGCTTGTTTTTTCCTCCATCATTACAAGAGAGTTCAATTTATAACCTCCCTGCTTAATTTTTATTAATAATCTGTATAGATTTACCCCCTTTCTAGGGATAAAGGATACAGTCTTTTCACCATCCTCTTTGGGGTAAGCAGGTTTTGGCAGTAGTATTTTAAATACGGTTACAGGTTTGACATATGCAAGCTCAGGCAACCACAACCATGAGTTCAGCAGCACTGAAGTAAACAAGTATCTCCCAACCACTCAAGTTCTTATTTATGCTGGTTGTCCGTTCAGACTGTACAAAATAACTTTGAAAAAAAGTTTTTCACAGTAAAAGGATTTTGTTGTGGTTTCATTGAGCATGATGTTATAACAAAATTAAAAAACTAGAAAGCTACAAAGATAAATGACATTTAAAACAGTTTCTGAGGGGTTATGATAAGCATGTACACAGTTCAGAAGGCCTCTGGCACTAATAAGCCCCAGTGTCTATCCTCTAACTAGATTAAATTCATTTCCATTAGAATTCAGCAGATGCAGCAGTCATGGGTTGTTTTTCATTCCCATGGGGTACTTTCTCCTTCACAGAAACCCCAGATATCCTTTTCCTTTTCAATGTCTAAATGTTAGACAGCAATCAGGAAGGTGACAGTAAAATCAGTTCAAAAGGTAAATGGTAAACACCAGTTAAAAAGGGAGGGTAAAGTTAAAGTGGTCATGACTTAAAGTGGTTTCTTATTGGACTTCCTAACTAATGAGAAAAGGAAGATATACAACCTCAAAAAACACAATGCACTATTCCAAAAGGTGAACTTGAGTAGCAGAATAAAACTTTTCAAGAGAGCACAATCATTGTAAAAGAAGATAAATTGTCAAAATGAAATTGGAAATAAGGAGTGGCAGATTTAGTAGCTGGAATCATGGAGTTTTTTCCTGCTTTCCAGGAAACATACTGAAATTTCTCTCTGCCTCAAAAAAACCCTCAGCAACAAAACCCCAAAACTTTGGATGTGGCAATACAGAAACTCTGCAATCAATGATGAGGAGAATTTTTATAATTAGTTGGATTTTTTGAATGAACTCGAATTCCTTCCTAAAAGCAGTTTTACAGCTGCTTTGATGTGCAGCTGGGGAAGATTCTGCTTTGCTTGGTTACCAGGCTAGGTCACATTCCAGGGCTTCTCATTGTAATTCACTTCTAAGGACCATTTATTGGAAACTCATGGATGAAATTTATTGATCGTGAAAATTATTGTCTGTAATGTGATGACTAAAGGGTCATCACAATAGTTGAAACTATTCAAGTCAATTTATTTTAAGCTGGTCCCCAAATAGTGTAGTTCAGAATACATACAGTGGTGATTGATTTTATTACTAGGGCAGTAGCTTTCCTTACCCCCCATCCAAACTTTCTAAATGTGTAGAATACCCAACAGCAAGAAATTCTCAAGTTCTAGATCTTATGTTCCTCTGAACAAACCAGAGATACTTTTTTCCATCAGCAGTCCTTTCATAAATTTTAAGGAAGCATGTGTTATAATAACATTAAGAAATGCAAGATTGAGTCTGTGACAGGCCTCTGCTTGATATGACATAATGTCAGTTGTGAATTATTTAAAATAAGAAGGTGGTGATACTGTAGGTTTCCCTAATACTGCATATAAGTCCATGATCATGTCTTGGAAGTGCCTCCTTGGGGTGTGCCTGTTGGAATCCAATCCTGTCTGCAGGATCCCTCTGGTAACGGATGCACTATGCAATGCTTCTCCTTAACACGCTGGGCCAGCCAGGGCAGCATTTGTTTCATAGTTATGGAAAAGGATGTGTGTTTCACTGTGCAGATGTTCAAATGATGTGCCTGCTTGCTTTCATTTAGGAAGAAATAAACTTTTTAGCAGTATCACAATGAATACAGGCACAGCTTGCAAAGGATTTCTGTTTAACATCTTATTGAATGTTGTTACCATGTCACCCAAAAATACTTTGGAAGATGATATCTTTATGCAGCTGACAAGCTATAAATTTTCTCTCAGGCAGCTCTGTAAATGTGTGATCTTCCCAAGAGCTTTTCATTTTGAGCAAATGTGCAAAATAATCAAAACAAGTATAAGTTTATTTATAAGCTACCTAAAAGACTTTACATTTAATTTTGGGCTTACTTTGGCATATATGCTTAATATTTAATAAATTCTTTCACCTTAGCCAGGGAACTGTCCTCTCCACATGAATGAAAAAACCCCTCACACCCCAATCTCTAAAAATAAACCAACAAACAATAACAGGAATTAAAAGCCCAACATCTTGACTAGTGAAAATTATGGTGACTTTTTGATGGTCAGTGTCGTCATGCCAATTGGGATGGTGAGCCTGTTCTTGTCATATTACATTCAATGAATTATCCTGTTGAAAGCCAGGCTGTGTTTTAATTTATTTTTTTTCCTCTTGAGACCAGGGATAACTCTGTTGTAATGACCCCACTAGATAAAAGGAAGCTTGTGACTCAAAAGCTTTCCTGTGCAGCAATGGCAGTCTAGGGGGAGGGCTGGAAACAAGTGGTGCTACAATTGTAAATGATGTTACAGTGAGAAGGACAAAAGATGTGTGCAGTATTAAATAGGCATTCATATCAAAGAACATTATAATGCCTTAAGCTTTCTCTGTACTTAGGTGTGAGAACCAAAATGTTGTCTTTTGTAATTTCCCCTCTTCTCTGATAAATCAGAAGTGTCAGGGATAATGCATGTAATCAGATTTCTTTGTGGCTGACAGCTTCTTCAGTGGGGCACCCCCTCCGATTTTGTAATCCTCATTACACTCTCTGGTGTCTGCTCAGACTAAATCCCAGTAAAATGAACAGGAATGTTGCATGACAAAGGATACCTGACAATAAATATCTGTGCCTTGTACTGTTTTCAGAACACCTAATTGAAGGTATTACATTTAGCCAGTACCTGATTTGCTGATGTATTTCTGGTGAAAAGACTGTTGACAATAATAATTTTAAAATACATTTAAAATGTAAATAGGAATGTGAATATAGTGGACCCTTACCATGCTGTACAATCTTGCTGCATTTATGTCTTGGTGACCACCACAACCCTGCTGAAAAATTTAGTAACAAGAAGAAAAATGAAAACTCCCCAATCACCCTTCATTTAAAACTGAATGCAAATCTTGCTTTGTTGTCCAAACTTCCCCACAGTAGTGCTCTCATTCTTAATGATTCATGCAGAAAATGAAAACCAGGAGACTTTTTGTCCCTGTTTCTATGGCTAGAGGAAGAAGAGAGGGACGATAAAAGGGTGGAAGCATGACCATTTTCTTTGAAAGTGTTTTCAAAATGCTCTTTTTCTGGCAAATGTTTGCGACTGGGCTCAGTCACGGGCCTGGGTACAGTCAATAAGTAAAGGCTGAACGGGAACAATGAAACATTCATGTGTAGTGAGAGAGCTGGAACAGTAGGAACTGGTAGACGTGGCAGGATCTGAGCAAGGTGTTACTCATGTACCCTGAGACTGAAAGTACAGAAATGGGCATTAGTGTGTGTTTTCTCCTCAGAAAACCTGAAGAGCAGCCTCTGTCAGGGGTACTTCACAAAAGCAAAAAGGGAACTTGTAAGCACGAAAGGTGATGCCACTCTCCTTTTCCCTCCAGTATGTTCTAGGCAACTATTTAATGAATAGGCTTATGCCAAACATGCACCTAAATCCTAGAGGGGTCTCCTGATTTGAAATGTTTTAGGAAGGTTCAAAATATTGACTCTTTGCCTGAATCATAGGTAAAATATAAGACACAAACTTACAAACCGTAAGAATTTAGATAGGAGCTACCTCTATTGTGCTTAGTGTGGGACTGTGTTTGTGTATCTCTTGGAAAACTAACTTACTTGTGCCAGTTACAGGTGTTTGTTTACAGTCTTAGTTGTTTGTTTCTGTATTCAGGTAAATACATGGTGAGTTAGGTTCAGAATTCTTGATGTAACATTTAGGCTTTAGCTGTCGCCTGATTATTTGTGTATTCAGATTATCTATCAAACTTATTCAGATCTGGTGACAATCTCTGACTTAAACTCCAACTGTTTAATGGATGACTTATTGCTTGATATTGTTTCTAATTACCTATTACTGTATGGTTACATTGTTCTTCAGGTCATGGTGTAAGGCATGTTTCACCTAAGCATAACCTACCAGAAATCTTGCCAGATTAAAACCTTCAGAAACACCTTCTTATCTTCTTCAGCCTTACAGACACGCAAATTTCAGAACTGTTTCACGCTATTTTAAAATCAGTTTTTCATCTTGTAATTGACCTACTGAGTTGCCAAGTAGTTATGAATTTATTTCATATGCTACATTGTCCACAGAATTTTTCCACTGTTACACCATTTAAAATGTTATATAATTACACATCTCATTTTTGACTCAGAAGGAGTTAAATGAAACCCACATATTTACACAGTAAGAACTGGATGATACAGGATATTTAAATTGTCTTTAAAGGCTAAATTTAGTTAGTTGGAACCTAAGACAGGTTGGGGCTGACTGGAATTGTATTTTGTCTAATGACTTGTTATAGATTCTTGCAAAATAACTTGATGGTCTTAAGCCTCTCCTTGGATTCATACTGATCCTCAGGAGGACAGTGCTTGTCTTGGCTCTTCGTGTTGCTAAGAGTGTACTACTCTCTTGAAAATCAGAGCTTGTTGTTCTAAAACAGAATTAGATTAATTACTTCACCCACAATGGCATATAGCCACTTGCTTCCCTCCTAAACCTGCAAGGTAATAACTGTCTAGAAAAATGCTGTTCATAAATATTTCTGCGTAGCTCCATGACCCATCAGATTTGCTAGATAGCTTACAATTGGTTGAAAGATTATTAAAATGGATTTTCAAAGTAACTGCTACATAAAGAAAAAACACGTGCAACCTTATCCTATGATTACTACATGCTAGGACATTTATAAAATGTCAAGATGCTGGATGCTATGAAGAGGGATGAAGCTGAGGAAGAAGCCAGTCTTATATTAACTTATACAGTACTTCTGAAGAATCAGTAGATTTGATATTGCCTAAAATCTCCAATTTTGAAAATGCTTCTGTAATATACATTAATATGCTTATGTGATTTAAGGGGTAGCAAGGCTTCTTTATCTGCCCAGAGTAACTGAAAAATTTTATAGTACATTTTTCACTTTAAAGATATTCTTTTTGTTTGTCTCCCTAATGCTGTGTCCATTGCTAAACTAAACATCTTTCTATCTTCCTAATCTCTCTATAAAACCTGTGTTCTGCCTCTTCTTTCAATTTCAGTTTCTTCTAAATCCTGAAGAAGGATATAAATGGTAAATAAAGCAAATGCATGAAGTTCAAGCAAAAATGGAAAATGTTCTTCTATAAAATAACTAATATAAGTTAAATTAGTCAATTATCATAATTAGTCAATTATCACAATTATTAAATACAGAATATCAGTCTCTCTTTTTTTCAGGCTTTTAAGTGTTTGACAATGTAGTACATAACTGTGCTATAATTAATAATAGACTATATAACATCCAGTTTCTCTGAGTATATCCAATGAAGTTAACTGGTACATCAGAACCATCACATCCAACCAGTCTAATGTAACATTAGCTTCAAAATGAAATATTTATTATTTTAAAGATTAAATTTTTGATTCTGTTTCTTGCCTTATAAAACTTTAGCTTTTGCTTTTGGAGGTTTTCTTTGCTTTTTTTTTTTTTGTGCAAACCAAATTTGAGGTAATCACTTGAATGCTACAGATGTTAGAAATAGCATTTCAGGAAAAAAATCCCCAAGCCTTTTGTCATATAAAGTATTTACCAATAAAATTCCTGGAGTCAGTAATCCTGTATATGTATGAGGCTTTTCAGGGTAAGAGTGGGATATCACAGACATTTCAGAGAATCTCAAGGTTTAGTTCAACAGTTTATATAAGAAGGTCTTGACCATATCCCAAAATCACTTTCTTGAGGAGTTCTTGTTAGCTCAGAATTTTGTTACCATATAAAATGTGTGATCCAAATATATGAAACCACTATCAATATTTACCTGAAAAAAGAAAGATTATTTTTTAATGAACTGCTTTAAGTAGTTGTGCTATTCTTTCAACTCTGTCAGAAAGTTCCTAAATAAACTGTTTGGCAATAGAGTTTTTTAGCAGCCTACACAGCAAAAAATAGAAATTAAAAAAAGGATGAAAGGTATCAGTAAAGATCAGCAACTGATCTGCCATCTTAATATTACTGTCTTTAAGAGCCCTTCTGGAAGTTTGAGACAAACTTTGAAAGTTTATCATCTTCCTTTCTGTGATATTGGGAAACTTTGGATGACAAAACCCATTAGTAATGCATCCAAAGTGCTGATATGTATGGGGAAAGTATTAATTGGCTAGAAAAAGTAAATATTTTTATTTGTATTTTTGTAAATAGCTCTTATTTTGCACATGAATGGTGGCCTTTTTCTTGTAAAGCCATACTGTATTTAGTACTGTGAGGAATGATTATTTTAGATGCCCTTTTGTAACTTGTGTAATCAATAATTTGTAATTAGCATACTATATTACCTTCAGGCACTTTATACATATTTCAAAATAAGTGTGTTCTGTTGGACACTATGTACCCATTTTTCTTAATGTTTCATTAAGAAAATGTTAAAAGTAGTTAGACTAGGATACTAAAAACTAAAATAATTTCTTCATTACTTTTTGAGACTTTAAAATGCTCTAAGTAGAAAGTTCTCTTAAGCTTATCTATTTTGCTAGCTTCAGTGTTGTTAAGGACAAGCTTAGAAATGAGTTTATGTTTGGGTGCTTTGCTTAGGACATAGGCACTTAGCTACCAGGATCGAGTGTTACTATGAAGGGTCAGCAGTAGTGTTTATGCCCAAGAAACCAGATCCAGCCACAAAATTTGAGTATCCAGTTTATCCATTGGTAATCATATTTCTACATCTCAAGAGTATGCTGCCATGTGCTGCTAATACTCTCTTCATTCTTCAAACAAAGAATGTGCTTTACAGAAATATGCATAATGACTTTTCATTTTAAATCCCATGTATACATTAATAATGTGTATGAACTCTGTGAAATATTACAGCAGCTCACATAAATAGTGTGAACTAGTTTATCCCTTTTACTAAATGAATATGAATTAATAGGACTTCTAAGGATGAGAATATTGTCTAAAGTTTAGGGGAGAGAAAAGAGTATTTTACTGCATTATAATATGAAACCAAAGACTTAGACATTATTGCCTAGTAAGGACATGCAGTAATGCCAATACACTACAGGTCTACCTACATACATGTATAACTTCATCAACCACAGTGGTGTCATACTCCCTTCCATAGAGATAGGTAGAAGGAAGGAAAAGAGAACTCTTTGGTTGGCTAATTGGAAAGCTTGAAAATGTGGTCTGGGTGATGGAGCAGTGGGTGTATGCAGGTGGTTGGGAAGCCGCTGCATTGGGTGTTCCCTCTGGGGCAGCTGTCAGTTATAGGTGGGAGCATGCTGGGGTGCAAATGGTTAAGTGGTAGGCAAGCTGGAGGCATTTCAGAGGTGAAGTCAGCAGGAACATGGGGGGGAATTGGAAGGTTCCTGTGGTGAGGAGAGGAGAAAAATCCATTAGAAACTGGGCTTAATTACTTTCACTGCTCAAGGAAGTAGTTTGTATTCGATGAAAGGCAAATGCTTAGTAATACTGACCAACTAGCAACACATTGATTTCATTCAGGACTCTAGGACTCTGTCAACTTGTCTTTTTTAGCAAGAAGTTAGTGTGTGTTTGCAGGAGCAGAGCCTTCACCACAGAGTTACTCTGTAAGAAACCAGAAACAGAAGCTGTCAAGCATTCTGGTTCTCTTCTCTCAAAACACTATCTGCTACTTCTAGAGAAGCTTTTTTCCTTCTTTTCCCTTCTTCCATAGGAGACTACCTTTTCTGAAGTTTTCACCACTTGAACAGGCTGCCGTATGTTTAAAATGCATCAAGTGACTGTCCCTACTCAGTACTAAAAGGTGGGAAAAAAGCTTCTAATATCAATAACGTGTTGCTTCAGGAATGTGTTCTTCCTATCTGGGACAAAAATAATACTTAATCATAATGTATTTCCTTAAGTATAGGCTATGGTCTGGCAGTCATTGACACATATTCCTCATAAATACTTAAAGGGAAAAGGGTCAATAACCACTGCACAGCTACAAGATGCGCAGGGGAAAACTATGTACCAAAGAAGTTACGCTCCTACAGTTGCCATCCTTTGACAATAAATAACTGATATTATCTATACTTGGGAGGATTCTTAAACAGTGAGTTTGGTAGATACAGCTCAGCATCACTACTGTGATGTACATTTGAGAAACTGCCTTAGAACTAATCCCCAAAATCTCTTGAGTAGGACAGACTTGGCAGATTCAGCACAAGACTGTTACACAGATAGAAGTGCTTTCTGGTCATCAAGAGGAATGAGAAGGATAGAGAGAGCCATCTGGATAGCCAACTAAACTAGCCAAGAAAACAGAAATAAAATTGCAAATATGTATTTTAAAATATTTTACTGAAAATAGTGGACTTCCTTTGGAAGACCTCTGAATAGCTTCAGCAGATGAACAGGATCCTACCCAACAAAGCCTATGTAAGCACTCAGTTACATCCATTTCATCCAGTTTACGTGCTGAATGCTATATATGTATTTAGGGTGTTGCTGGATGGGGGCCTCACTTGAACTGCACAAAGTCTCTTAAGAGGAAGGGACTGGAGGAGGGATTGGCTGGTAGCAATCCCTTAAACCCCCCGTGCTCCTGTGCTGGACGTTGCTGACCTCTGTAAGAAAGGCCGCTTTCGAAGGCTCTTTCATTTTTAAATATAGAAGTGGCAGCGCTTGTGACAGACGCCAGTTGGGCCTTTGAGGCCTCGACGGCGCAAATGCCTGCACGCCGACCCCCTGGCTTTCAGCGCAGGAGAGCTCCCGTCCACCTGGAGGGGGCTGCCGCCACGACCCGCGGCGCGCAGGAAGGTGAAGGCCGGGCCTGTGGCCTCTTCCCTGCCTCAGGACGCGGCGCCGCCAGGGCTCGTTCGCTCGCTTTCCGGGCCGCGGGGGGGACCGGCCGACCCTGACGGGGCTCGGCAGCAGAACAGGTAAGAGGCGGCCTCTCCCCAGAAGCACGGAGGGGCCCGAACGCCGCTAGCAACCGGTCGCCAGTCGCGCCGGGTCCCCCCGGAGAGGAGCCGAGCTGCCTTTGTTCCCAGCGCCGCCGGCCCACGCCGCGCCGGGAACGGGGCAGCTCCGTCCGCGCGCCGCTGCCGGGTGCGCGTGCGCGCCGCCGGTTGCCCGCGTCGGGAGCGCGCCTGGCAGGCAGGAGAGCTCCGCCGCAGCTGGCGCGCCCCCGTGGCGGTGTCTCCTCGGCCGGCAGCGAGAGGGAGGGAGCGCGCGGTCGGTTCGGGCGGTCGGGCCGGGCACCGAGCGTCTCGGCGAGAGCGGCGCAGCCAGTCGCCCCGCAGCCCGCACGATCGGGGGAGCCAGGCCGCCTCAGCGGGGTCCCGCCCAGCCCAGCGCCCATAGGTGAGCGTGGCGCGGAGGGAGGCCGAGCGGCCTTGGAGTGGTGAGAGCGGCTCGCCCGCTGGGGCCCTCTCCTCGACCGGCCCCCGTACTGGGCGTCCGCCTGCGGAAGGCCGCGGGGCCGGCGCGGCGGCCGCGGAGGAGAGCCGGGACGAGGCCCTGGCGCGGCCTAATCGCAGCCCGGGCGGCCAGTTTCCTGCTGGCGCCCGGGCCGCGCGCTGCCGCTCGCGACGGGGGTTGAGGCAGCCGGGCCCGAGGGAGCGAGGCGCGGCGGGGCCCTTCTCTTCCCTAGTGGGGCCCGCGGGTCCCGGGGAAAGGGGGGGGACAGGACACGAGGAGGAGGGAGGAGGCGCCGGGCTACTCCGAGCCCCTCTGCCGGGCTATTGTGTGCCAGGCTGAGGCGGCGGCCCGTCCCGGCTGCTGCGGAAGGCCGGCCGCGCGCTGGCCTGCGCCGCCTGGGTTGCGGGGCTGCCTCTTTGTGGGCTCGGCCTCGCCGCGCGGCGCGCTTTGTGCTCGCGGGAGCGGAGCCCGGCGCCGGCTGCTGCCGCGGCGCGGAGAAGGTCAGCTGGGCCGCGGCGGCGGGGGGAGGCGGGGGCGGCCTGCCGCTCCGGCCTCCCGGCGGCGCCCCTCTCTGCCTGCGTCCCGGCGGGCCCAGCCGCCGCGGGAAACAGGTTGCCGGAGTAAATGAGCCGCAGGGTGCCCCTCTCAGACGGCCGCCTTCCCGGGAAACGTCTCCCTCTAATCCGGTGAGAGCAAAGAACCGGCGAGATTCTTGCTCATCCCACGGCTTCCCCTGCGAAATTAAAAGGCTGGAGATCTTCCGGTCTTTTCCCTTCTCCACGGTTTTGAAAGGACAGTAAACGATAGCGTTTGTAGTGAGAGGCAAAGCAACCTACGTATTTCTTCAGGAAAAGAACAGTTTCTTTTCTGATGGTAGTTTCCTTATAACCGCGTGTTTCACTTGTACATGACGTACAGTATTTCGCCAGTATTCCCTCGTCAGTCTGTCTGGGTGAATGCTACCTGTAATAAGCAGTTTACTCATACACTAAAAATTTAAGAAAGTAACTTAATTTGTTTAACGTGTTAGATGAGTGCATGCTAGGAAGCTGGATGTTGGACTGGGTTGTAAAGGACATGCACGGGATGTTTCAATTCCCTGTTTATTTCCCCTTCTGAACTCTGATGCACGGTGCATTCCAGAGGGAAGGAAGAATGGAAGGGATTCTTCTTAAACCTGAGCTTTTCAGGCTGGTCTTCCAAGAGGTTTGGGTTACTGGAATACAGGTAGAGTAGTACAGAGGCTTTTAGGATAAAATGTGGATCTCTGGATTAGTCATATGTTGCAGAAAAAAACCACTTTGTGGAGTATACCTAAGAATAGTTCTACATTTATCATTTGTTCTGCATCGTAACATTGATGTAAAATTTGAGTGCTAGAAATTTATCATTGTCTTAACCTCAATGGAAACTAATGTCCTTTAAAGAGTATTTTTCACAGCAGTGAAAAATTATACAGGAAAGCATGAGGATAATCATGCCATTCATCGGTGGTATGGTTTTAGCACCCAAGAATTCTGTTGTACCCAAGAATTCTGAAGCCAATGAGATGAGCATTTTTGTGTTGAAATTGCACATCATGACAAAGTATCTTGTCTGTTAATCTATAATTTCTGTTGGTAAGGCTTGAATGCTATTGTACTCGAAGAGTTAGCTCAGAAATTTAGTGGCTCCAGCTAAGTAGGCGTGAACTAAGGAAAGTACACATTTTAAATAACATGAGTACTTCCTATACGTAGGTTTGAGTATAGTTGCTGCTGTCTGCTTAGTGTGAATTGAGAAAGAGGTACTAATCACATGTCTAAGACACATGTCTCTAATGCACGAAAGGGGCGAGCATGAGCATGTTCATGTAAGAAGCAACTCTCTTTGGTCTGAAAACTCAGACAAACCAAGTAGGACAGTTTTATGATCACTAATCTTCACACAAAACATTCTGGTAAACTCCTGTGCAACTCCTGTGAGAAACATGATGTTCTTAAAATTAGGTTAGAATACTTTTGCTTTATTTTTCTGCTTGTAACAGCGTTTGTAGTCTTGTAACTGTTAGCTTTAAAAGTTGAACTGAGCTTTGCCAAGTAGATTATCAGCGTGTGTTTTGCTTTAATGGTTGTCTCATTTTCAGGAGCTAAGCTGAACCAGAACAGTTGAAGTAAATCAATAGTATCTGAAATTCTGGACACACAAAAGGAACTCAGTTGTGATGTATGTTTCCAGTCTGCAGAAAGCCAAAATGAAAATGATGTTTCTAGCTGCTGACTGTAGTTGCCTGCATCCCTGGTTGGTGCTGTTATGTGCAATGGGCTACAGAGAACAGCAGCAGTGAAGTAAGAATGCTGGCAAGCTCTAGTACATCTCAAACATAACATAGGGCCTTAGGATCTTGCTGCTGGAGTTTACAGCCTTAAACATTGTGAACACTGTAGAGGCAGGAGATAATTTTTACTGTTGGGTGGTTTTTTTTGTTCCCTTGGTTTTTGAAGGAAAATCACCATCAGTAAAGTGAAAGCTGGTTGTGATTAAAATAAAACAGTGAAAGATACCCCTTTTCTAACAAAAAAACAGGACAGGTAGAGACATACTGTTTTCTTAATAAAGTGGTGTTTCATTAGTAAGGAAGTTTGTTGTAGGCAATTTACTTTTTTTTTTTTTTCTTTCCCCAAAGTATATGTACTGTTCATGTCTTAAACATACAACATCATGATAAAAATGCAGTTTTGGTGTATGTTTTCTGTGTACAGTGTCACAACATGTCTCCATTGGAAATGGAGAGATGCAGGTAAATACTGTGTTGTTACCATGTACCGCAGGTTTACATGAGTTAGTACTTGCATGTAACAAAAATCCTCCTGAGTCATTGACTTGGGGTAGTTTTATACCATGCTATAGTGTGTGTAATTGTTAGCCATACTAGGTAAACAAAGGAGATAAAACCTAAGAGTATTAATGGAGCATTAATGCCATACTTCATATGTGTACATATTTTCTCGTTCTAATCCAGACCTTGTATGATGTTTCTGTAATGCGCAGAACAACTGTTTTAAATATCTGCCTGTTTGAGTGCATCTATGAAATAGTGAGTCTTTGTGTTATCACAGGAATAATGGGAGATTTGGTTACTAATTCTACAGTACTTTAATCAGATAAAGTGCTAGATAATTACAGTTAACCAAATGGTGCGCTTCTGATTTTGACTTGTTTCTCTTTATAGATCTGAATATGGAAGCTGAGGTTGGCTGTGTTTACAGTGGGGAAGTAAAATACTGAGTTGTGAAGATAGTATTTGTCCTTTCACATCTGGAAATGCATTTAGAAAAAAAAATCAGTGGATATTTTTCTGCAGGGAAATTGATTTTAAGAGTTCAGTATACTCATCTACAAGCAGTGGTTGTTCCCCATTTCCTTTTTTGTTTGCCTTATCTAGAAACAGATTTGTATCTTTTGATAACCTTGCTGAGACATGAAGAAAGACACGGAGAGAGTATAGTGATAACTTCTGCTGCTTAAGTTAGTCATCAGCACCTTTCAAGTGAAACAGCAGTTTTTTGAACTTTCATTCGTGTGGTATGAAGTCTTTAGATTAATATTTCAAAGTTCTTCCCTACAGGTCTTGCATATAGTACTAAATGAAGCAAGACTTCAGTTAGTTTTTTGTGAAAGACCACAGTGGCTTTTCGGTGTTTGTGTTTTGTTTTTTGGTTCTTTTTAATGCTGTCAAGGAGGAGCGTTTACAATGCCACACTTCTTAAAAAGTTATTTTCAAATACATGGTCAGATTAAATATATCCAAAGAATAGTGTATGTGAAGGAAAAGTGTAGTTAAATTTTGCCAACACATAGATTGTCAAAGGTTGAAAAAGTTTTAACTGGAGTAATGCTTTAAAACAATTTTGTGTTAAATTAGGGGATGGAAAGCTTGAAAATCCTTTGCATAGAAATTGCTAGAGCTGGTTCTGGATCTTAGAAATCTAGGTGTGTTAAAAGGCTTATCTCTTATCTCTGTTGTTCTGTTACTGATATTTCAGGAGGGAAGGTTCTTCTGTATTTTGCAAGGGTATGACAACTGAAATACTTGGTTTCTAAGTTCTGTTTTGGAAGCACATGTTGCTGTATGCTGAAATGTGATGTAGGTGCTAGTTGTGGGTTTTAAAAGCTTGGTTTTTCCTATGATTTTCCTTAAAATGATTTCTAAAATGTGTTGTTAGTTGAGTGTTAGGAAAGAAGACATAATGTAGCACTGTAGAAGCTGTAGCATGTTCAAGGTACAGTTCTGCAGTAGCTAAAGACAGTTCCTGTTCAGGCTGCCAGTGATTGCTTGCCGTGTTGCTGTCACCGGTGTGAATGTGAAACGGGCTGGTTTTAGTCCCAAGTTGTCTGTGAGGAATGGGTCATTGCTATCTGGCTCGTTTCCCCGAGGAGCTTGCTGCACATAAGAGACTGTGCTTGTACAGATGTTAGCTGCTGTTGCTGTGGGTGTACTTCGGATCCGGGTTAAGTGCAGGCTCACAGCTTAGAAAGGCTGGTCTCACCCTCCCTTGCCAGTTTGTTTTTGGTGTCTTCCTTGCATGTCAGCCTAAGCACTCATGTAGTTGTGCAAGACTGATCTTGCTGAATACCTTTAAGAGAAAGAAAACCAATGGGTGAAAGGCAGGCAGCACAATCGATCCTTCTGGTGGCAGCTTGCTTTTGTTTGTTGTAGAGATGGTGGCATTGGACTCTGACATACTGTGTGTGTGCCTGGAGTCATGGAACCTCTGTCTGGTGGATTGTTCTCTCTGGCAAACCATTTTTCTTCTTTTAAGAAATACTGTTACTGAACTGTTCTTAAAAGTGCTATTAAAATATTTAAGAACCTTTAGAATGTGTAATGTTGCTACTTTTGAGTTATAGGCATTTATCAGCTTAGAACCAAGACCTTTTAATCCTGTTCTCAAATCTCTGAAAATGGACTCTGGTTTTTTTGGTTTGTTTTTTTTAAAGCATCCCTAGCACTTCCTGGTTTTTTGACCAAACATAGGACTCTGGATTTTGCTAGGATCTTGTGACAGGATATTTTTATAGTCTTAATTTACATCATGTTTTGTAAGTCATGCTTGAAATGTATTTTGATATGCATTTGTGTATTGACACATATATAACCCCTCTTTAAGGTGTACACAATAAACTTCTTATGTTTAACTAAAGCTACTTTTAAAATTCATGTATTCTTGTTCACTTTTGACCCATAGATGAGCTTTTAAGTCTTGTTCCTTTCCTCCTAATGTACATCTGTGGTTGTTGTGTTGTAGATGCTGTGAAAATGCTCTGCTCAGCTAATATCTTGAGTTCTGATTGGCTGTTTATTTTGAAATATGTATGCACATATAAATGTGCAATATATATATAATTGTTAGAGTAGCAAAGTGACTTTCACTCACAGGATTTTTTTCCCCTTTTTTTGTGTGCGTGAAGATTATCAATGCAGTTGAGAGCTAATTTGTGGAGGGTTTGTCTCTACATGGCCAATACCTGTGTGCTTACACAAGTATGTAAAGGATGCAGTTTGAAGACTGGTTGCACAGGTGTGACTAGGGAATAATTTGGCTGGCAGATGTTGATGTTGTACTATAAAATTTTGGTCTAGCTGTGTGCTAGGTCAAATATAATCATCAGAAAGGAAATTTTACAAATAAAAACTATGCGTTCCATAATAGAAATTGAGGCAGACATTATTCTAGAGCAGCACCTGTAAAACAGTCATTTTTAAGAGAACTTTTATGCATATTAAAACCAGCTGCTGCCCTAAACAGCCTTATTTTAAGATCAGGTTCCATTTAAGGAAAAGTTGTTCTTTGTACAGTCATAATTCTTCCCTGGATGTATGGATGCTCATCTGTTGAAGGAGTTGAGTGGGGGGGGGGGGGGAAGATTATTTCATGAAGACTCTTCAATATGCATGTGAGGAAGAAGACTTAAGGTTGTCTGTGAAACTTTATATTAATTATTTCCTAACTTTTGAATATTTGCTCTTCTAATATTTTGTAACACTCCTGTAAAAGAAAAAGGCTAAAAAGTACTGAGTTTGCAGTTAGGCTCTAGATAGTGTTTAATGTTTGAGATTCAGCACTGCAACCATAGACTCCAGTTTTAACTACATAATAGAAAAGAGGACAGTATTTTGCAGAGAATAACATAGTCATAGGTGTTGAATTTGAAAAGTGCTGATAAAGAGAGCATGAAATAGCAGAAATACTAATCTTCTCCTGTAACTTCCAAACCATTTATAATATCTTGTGTTTTATTTTCTGATACACTTAGACCTGACTTCAGAATGTTTATGGATGAATTTTAATTTTTTATGCCATGAAGCATTTCCCAAGCAATACAAATCAGTGAAACAGCAAGTGCATTTATTTAGCATTTAATATATACCTAATCAGAATTTAATGGCAATAAAATAACATACAATTCTCCTGCCTGAGAGCTCTTTTTCTGTGGAATTTGAGTCACTTCAAAAGCTGGGTAGCTGGATCTTTACAAAGGAAGCTAAGGGATTTTTTTTTTCCCTTTTTAATGCAAGAATCCTGCTAAAAAAATTACTTTATTTGCTTTCCATAAATGCCAGTATGGATTTAACAGCTCAGAAGGTGGCCTTCTGATTAGATGCAATAGAATTCATGAGAAGAGCATCGCTAATGTCTCCCTAATTTGTCTCTTTGCTATACAAAAAATTGAATGAATAGAAGGCAGTTATCCATATGGGAGCAGGAGTTGTAAAGTGAGTAGTGACTGGTTTGACTTTTGCTGACTGTAAAACCTAAAATTTTATATAATTTAACACAGTGTTACTTGGTGTATAATGTTGTGTTGTTATTACTAACTGGAAGTAAATTTGAGTAGGGTTTACAGAATTGATTGAGTATCCTTATCAAGGTAATTCACTCCCTTCTGCATTCATGTCTGATACTTAGAGCTACTTAATGGTATTTTAAAACCTGTAAGAGACAGGGAAGTACTTGCCTGTAGTGACTCAGAAACTTGTGACAGAGCAGGAACTACACCCGGGCCTCCTATGCCACAGACAATTGCTCTAGCACCACTAATCTTTTTTTTTCTTTTTCTTTTTTTTTTTTTTTAAGGAATGCTCAGTCCTCTCATGTAACATGGTGGTCTGTGAAGTCAGCAGCTCAACCCATTTCTGTTTGCTGTGCCTCAGGTCGATAATGCTTTCTGGAAGAGTGCTCTTATTTGTGAGATAAAGCCCCAGAGCTGTTGCTCTGTGCAGGAGTGTGACCATGGTAGACTTGTCAGTGGCCAAGTTTAAGAGTTTCACTAACATTGTATTAATGGTTTAGAAAAAGGATTTTTAATGGTGGCAGTTGAAACCTTGTGCAACGTTGATTCTGAACACTGAGCAAGGAATACTTAAATCAATTAGGTAAACTATTGGTTTTAATGGAGGCACATGTACTTCAAAGAAAGGTTACTAGAAACACAAGGCATGTAGAAGTTGGGAGTTTAAAGAAATTAAGTACTGAAAAGTTTGGAACCATCAGAAATGTGAAAATGCCACTATGTTTTTGTGCTTCTTTTATTAAGGTCTTATATGTGTTGCAATGTAGATAATTGTAGTGATCTTTTATTTTTTTACCTACAGCATATCAACAAAATACAAAAGCCTGTGTCCTATCCATAGCTTTCCTTTTGAATTACATATCCAGAGCAGGAAAACTTTACTTTCAGAATGTAGAAGTGTCCATTTTAAAGAATATGGACTTGATCCTTTGCAGTTAAAATGTTGTACGTTTTACTTTCTTTGTGTTGTGTGTGAGAGAGACAATAAAGACATTATCTTTAGCTGTCATTCTTAATGTTCTTGCTTCTGCAGATAAAATAATGGATTTCCTGTGTGATTTAGTCTAGGTGATCCTGCTCTGGCAGGGAGTTGGACTAGATCTTTTGAGGTCCCTTCCAACTCATAACATTATGTGATTTAAACCAAACCAAAGCAAACTTGTAAAAACTCTTCTTCAGAATTGTTAGAGATTCCTTGTAGATTAGTACTAGAGTTGTGAAAAATTAGTTATTTTTGATGAGTTAAAAAGTTTCCAGTGTCACTAATCTGTGATGCAAGATGTACATATGCGTAGATTTCATGTTTGATATGCCTTGGGACACCAAAATCTGTACTCTGGAATCAGTATGTCAGTTCTCCGAGCCCTTCTTGATGTGTTTGCCCTCCAACAGGCTAGCTTCACAGCGTTCCACTGTCATCAGGGCTGCATGCAGGAATACAGAACAAAGTAAGGATTGCAAGAATAAATTATTGTTTCAGATGGAAATATGTATTAACCTAGGCAATGCACAGGGTAGAGAGATCTTTATAAAAATAGTCAATGTCCCTAATCCTGGCCTGACTCCTCCTACAGTGTGGCTTTCTGTGTCATGATCAGTCTCTTTTATAGGCCAGGTCCTTGATCAGGTCTGGTTTTTTGATGGTCTGCTCTCCAGTACTATTTAGTTATGCAAAGAAATATTGAGCATAAAATAGATCTGAATTTGAATTGGAATAGTTATCACAGAAAGTCTTTGTATGTGAAGAAGCATCAAAGTACAGGTACTTATTTTAGCCTTACTGAATTAAGGTAGGCACTTCATGCCACACCCTCTTCCCTGTGTCTGCCACAGACAGGAATAGTGATGCAATATTGAGTGGCAATTACAGTATGCAGTCAAGAATACAGTTTTTGCAAAATCAGACTGAGGAAAGAAACACAGCCCTCCAATTGTCACAGTCGGTAGGAGGATTTGCTGTTAACTTTTACCGAGGGTTTTCTGTTGGTTTGCTGTTTATTTATTGAACTGATAGAGTGTAATTGCATACAGAGCCCATCTATGCTATCTTGTAGAACAGAATGGAGTGCTTCCTGCTTTAGATAATGCCGAATGGTAGTGTAAGTTGCAGCATGAAAAATAACTTGGATTTTTGTGGTGCTGTTAATAATTCCCTTTGAAGCTGATCCTCCTTGAATGCCTGCCTGCCTTTTTATTGCAACATGCTCTGTCTGGAACTTTTTAGGAGGAAACTGTCTACCTGTCTTCATAGAAATTACTGCACTGAATTATTGTCGGAAGGTGATCCTGAGGCAGCGCAGTTCAGTGTGCTGTGTGCACAGTGAAGGGAAATTGGACATTGCTAAAAATAAAATAAAAACTGTTTTCCCTGTTACTTACTATTTGCACGGAGTTGTATGTACTTTCATAAGACGCTTCTTTACGTTGTTGGGTTCTGTGCTTTCTGCCATCTTTATTTTGAAACCTGTACTTCTGTTTTGCCTCGTAGCTGTAGGTTGCTCAAACTGTGTCAGACTGCGGAAAGGCATGTTCAGTTTGGTACCTGAGAAGGCTGGTGTGGGGATAGCTACTGTTTCGAGCTCATACTGTAGTATAGCATGCTATAGGTTCCGTGTGTTGGGCATACTAGAAGTTCAGGTGTCCTGTATCATGGAAGACTCTGTCCATTGATTGACTGCTGATGTTAGCACAGGAGGATACCGAGGTAGTGAACAGAGAAAAAAGAAGGCGTTTGTCACAGAGCACAGCCTGAAGTGCAGTCCAAGAGTGTGCAGTACACAGCTTTGAGCAGTATCCTCACCTTTGTAGGAGGTGGAAATGACAGTGTCAGTGAGATAAATTATTTTCTTGTCTTTAAAAAGGAAAAATACAGAAAATTTGGAATTTCCAATTAGGGAGTGGTTCATAATCTTTTTAATGCAAGTGTTTAGTTTTCATTTGTGTCTAAAGAATTATTCTTTTTATCTGTATTTTTGTTTATATATAAAAAGTGTTTACCTAGTTTGCAGCTTAACTTTCTTTTATTGCATTATCAATATATGCATATTGATAGTACGTCTAATGTAATTTTTTGTCATTCTTGCTTATACCAGTTTGCTTAATGTATTGCTTTTTTTTTTTTTCCTAGTGGTAGCATTTGATAAATTGTTTTAGTATAGTTTCCTTTGTAGTTCCCCTCGCTTCTACTTTGTCCTGCTTCCTCTGGTTCTGAGCTCAAAAGATGGGGGGAGATAAACATCCTAGTTTATTTTATAATACATGGAGGGTCTGGATTTACTAAGAAACCTGTTTTCTTATATAGTATAATTGCAAGACACATGAAAAATGGGATGATCTCTGATTGTGTAGTACAGAGCAAGTGTTCCAAATTTGGGTTTTTGATATTGATCAGACATTTCTAGTTTTTGTTCTAGAGTAAAATTTGGGGGGTTATCAGGCATTTTTTTCTGTGAACTTTGCTCTTAGATTTGTCTTTCTTTGCAAGACTGGAGTCCCTGCTAACTTGCATCTTGATTCTCTAGGATATGGAAAATTCTGATTGGCTGGAGCATGGGTTATTGACTGTTCAAGTTCTTTCTTGCATTTAAAAATGAACCTTATAGTCATGGTAGTAGTTGCTTGTGAATATGATGCTTGGGTGGTTGTATATTTTCTATACAGCACTGCTTCTTCTGAATTTTAAATTATAAAGCTGTTGGAAAGAAAATCTTTGATAGCTAGAAAAAACACTTTCTGAGTTGATGTTTAATATTCTGTCACAGACAGACAGGAGAAAATAGTCAACAACAGTGATGTAGCAGAAGTCAAATAGTGCCAGCCCAGGCTCAAGGTTTTGTGTGGCTTAGAAACAGGTCACTATCATTTATGGTCTTAATAATACTGTTTGTGTTTACATAGTGCTGTTTATATCGGCATCTGCCACGTAGTTTGTGTTGAATTTGGAGATCTGGATTGCCCACTAGCAATGACTCAATTGGTGATCATATATTGTGTACAGGAGAGCACGTGATAGCATCAGAAACATTGAGCATTAAGGTCTGGTGGTTCACTGCAGAGATAGCCATGAAGAAGATGACCAAATCTATGATTGCATGAATCCTTTAGGATTTCCTTTCCTGATGATTGGGAAGAGGGGTTGATAAGGGAGTGTCTTGAGGTGCAGGAAAAAAAAAATCTACCTGAAATTGCAGACAGGCTGGGTCATGACAAGGTAGTAAAAATTGTGGTGATTTTGTATGAAAAGGAGACAGAGAGATGGCATTTTGGGAAATGAAATAATCCTGAGACTTGCCTCAGATTTGTAAAACTTTTTGTGTTGTTTTAAAATATTCTGTTACATTTGATTGGTCTGGCTTTTGGTCTGCAGGAAAAAAGAAGCCCTGAGGTGTCTGAAGTAACAAATAGCATATAGTTAAGGGCATTAAAGAAAACAGTGTCTGAAAGCGTTGAAAAAAGTTCATTAATCAAACTCCAAGTGTGTAGAGACTAAATGGTGGTGTGTAGTTGATTAATAACTTATGTCATGTACTGTACTTCTAGAAGTTTTGAAGTAGGCCAGAATGTATAGAGGCTGTGTGTTACAAGCAGGGTTGTGTCCAGATCTGGGGGCCCCAACACAAGAAAGATGTAAAACTGTTGGAGAGGGTTCAGAGGAGCCACGAAGATTATTAGAGGGCTGGAGCACCTCCCCTGCAAAGAGAGACTGAGGGAGCTGGGTTTGTTCAGCCCAGAGAAGGCTGTGGGGGGACTTCATTTGAGCTTGCCAGTACCTGAAGGGAGCAGAGAAACAGGAGTGGAACCAACTTTTAGTCTAGGTGATCCTGCTCAGGAAGGGGGTTGGACTAGATGATCTTTTAAGGTCCCTTCCTACTCGTAACATTCTGTGATTTAAACTTTTTTAAAGGGTAGGTAATGGCAGGACAAAGGGGAATGGATTGAAGCTAAAGGAGGGAAGGTTCAGATTAGATAGTAGGGGAAAATATTTTACACAGTGGTGAGGTGCTGGAACAGGCTGCCCAGAGGTGGTGGATGGCCCGTTCCTGGAGGCCAGATCGGATGGGCTCTGGGCAACCTTGTGTAGATCCAGGCCGGGAGGTTGGTGTCCCTGCCTGTGGCAGGGGGGTTAGAAGTCTGTGATCCTTGGGGTCCCTTCCATGGCCCAGACCATTCTATGATTCTGTGATTCAGTGTCAGATGTGCAGAAGCAAACATGCATTTGATACTAACAGTGCCAGGCCTTAGTGATCTAACATCTCCCAAGAGCTGAGAGAGAAATTGATAGATTTCAAAATATCTTTCAAAATTTAGATAGAAATTAAGATATGCTACTTTCTTAAACCGTTCATGAGCTGTTGTCCAAGACATTTGTGCATAATACACTTCACGTTAAAGATATTTGAGTGCTATGGCATGGTGGTGGTGAAAGCAATATATATATGATATTTTCACTAGAACCTGCTGAAACAGATTCAGAGTCACAGCATTGCAGGGTTGGAAGGGACCTCCAGAGATTGAGTCCAACCCCCCTGCTAAAGCAGGTTCCCTAGGACAGGTTGCACAGGTAGGCATTCAGACAGGTCTTGAATATCTCCAGAGGAGGAGACTCCACAACCCCCCTGGGCAGCCTGTCCCGGGGCTCTGTCGCCCTCACCATGAAGTTCTTCTGCATATTGGTGCAGAACTTCCTATGCTTTTTCTTTTCCCCTTTTGTTTTGCTGTCCATTGGTGATTATGAGCATAAGAGGTGACAGAGGAAAAGCAGTTTCCTTGGAAAATTATTTCCAGAAATGGCAAGCTCATGTTGTTGAAAAGCTTGCTTTTTCTCTAGTACTATAGGTGCTGTCCTGCATAATAGACCAGCTGTGGTACAAAAATAGGGTCTCCTAAGAATTTTTAATATAAAATTAACCTAATGCTACTTCAGAAAGTTCCCAACTTAAAATACACTGGTGCCCCTTTTTAAATTGGAGCAAAGTGTGCTTGTTAATTACCTTCATTCTCAAGGTATTATTCACTTGGGATTTCTGTATCAGTAACGCAGTTGCTTGGGCATGGGATGATGTACGTTGTGTGTACTTGTGTATGTGTGTGCACACACCCGCCACTCTTGTTTCTAAATACACACACGTTTCTGGCAGATTGATGAAAACATCCTTCTGCCAATAAGGCCAAATTGGTGACCCCTTTCAATTTATTGTTTATAATACTTTAGCATATATTTTATGGCAGTTTATCAACACGGAATTATGAAAATACCTGACAATATTGGATAATCTTTATGTATCTTATTTGCATCCATTAAATGAGTATTTTTAACAGTTCATTTAGTGTTTGGGTTTTGACATGCTTTGGCTTATATCACATCTTTAAAATGTAACCTGTAAGTGCTTTTCACAACTTCAAGCACTCATGAAATACTCTGATTTCTAGTTCTCTGTAACAGAGTATTGTTTTTTTTCCAAAAATCCCATTTTTAAATATGATTGTACAGTTGAAAAAGTTGAAAGCTTTTCTATTACTCTGTTGATTGCTGTAATGCATTAAGAATTCATACATTTTTGAATGGAAGTCTCTGAACTCAGTACTGAAACGTGATTGAAAAAAATGTATTGCATCAGATAGACATTTGTGATAAGGCTTTTTTTTCTGACCTTGAATCACTCTTCAGCATTATATAATGAGGTTTGTTACTTCCCTTCCAGCCATTAAGATGACCAACCATAACCATACAAAAATTTTTGGGGGGCTTTTCAGGGGATTCCCACCAAAGAAAACCCCCCTAATACACTAATACTTACCCTTTCAGAAGGAAATAAAATGTTAAACTGAAGTCTAATCTATTTTATATGAGTGAAGATTTTGGAGAAGTGGGTGGTGTTAACTTGAATGTATTGAAGGTGCCCCATATTTTAGTGAAAAGCAGGAGATGTGAAAGCTGAGAAGCTGGAGGGGGATCAGTCTGTTCCTTTATACTCTTAATTCTGTGGCACGTGAGGTACATAATTTTAGAACTTCTCTTGAAACTGCTTTCCTTATGTCAGCACCTCGGCTGAGTGTTTAAAACAGTGGATTGATTATGTCATTCTCAGTGTAATTTCTTTTAACCTACTTGGGGTAATTGTACATTGTATCACAGTGTAGCAAGGAGCACTGGGCATTAGCTAACCCGTCGCTGGGTTCCTGGGTTTGTTTTGGGGACAGCTGCTTTGCTGCTGGAAAGAAAATGTGGGGCTTGTTGCAGACACCTCAGAACATGCTCTGAAGTTTCTTGAAAGCCATTTCGGTGCTGGTTTTCTTCAGCTTTTCTGGTTTACTTGGAAGCTTTCAGGACTCTTAGCAGGTAGGGGTGCTTGTGTATTGCGTGCGTGGGAGGAACCTGAAGCATACCTTGTGTGGAGTTAGTACTTCTTGTTGATAGTCATTGGGCATTATTTGCACGTGCTGTAGTGCTGGTGCAAGCTTCCAGTTTTCCTGGAAGCATTTTTAAAGTTAATTTTCTTTACTCGGTTACATAGACTTACTTGTTGTGCTGCCCAGTTTGTCACGGTGTGTTCTGTTGCCTCCACCGAAACTTGTACTTCCGTGGTCTTACCATCGTTACATCAGTGTCCTGCAATGCCTGAGCTTTACCTGAGCCCAGCCAGCGCCTCATGCAAGCGTGTTGTTTCTTTCCTGCCCCTCTCTCCTTAGACTGCTCGAATTTGTAACAGTCCTGTGGATAGTCAGATAGGCCACGCTGTTCCAAAGCTGTTGGTCTTTATGCGGAGGAGAGAAGTGGTGCTGAGTGGGTACTGTGTAGATCCACTGTGGGAAATGCTAATTTAGGCATTGAAATAGCAAGAGCAGGAGTGACATTCATGTGTTCGAGGACTTCTGAGCGGCAGCCGTAGCTGTTAAGACCAGTTGCTCGGGAGATGCGCCGACAGCCGCCGCTCCACGCGGCTCCGAGGTGCGCGAGCGGGAAATGGAGGCGGTGCGGTGCTCGAGGCCGGAACGCGCTGCTGGGGGCAGCTGTTCCGGGGGAGAGGTGCCGTCGGTGAAAGGGGCCGGCCCCTGGCTGTGCCCGCCCTCGGAGCGCCGATGGCCGCCCGCGCCGCGCCCGAGCTGGGCCGCCGCTCCCTCCCCTGCGCGCCCCCGGGGCAGCGGCGGGGCGGGGCGTGCGGCGGGCCGGGAGCGGGGCCCCAGCCCGGGGCAGCCAATGGCTCGGCCGCGTCGCGCCGGGACGCGCCGCCTCAGCCGCTGGCCGGCCGCGGGGTAGCGCCGGCGGGGAGGAGCCGGCCCGGCCCGGCGCGGCGGGGGAAGTTTGGGGAACCATTTTGGGGCGCCGGGCCGGAGCGTGGATGTGGCCGGCGGACGCGGAGAGTGCGCGGCCGTAAATGGGGGGGGTCGGGCCCGAAGCGGTAACTGCGACGCGCGGAACGGCGCGGGGTCCCGCTGGGGATCGCGGGGGCGTTCGCTGGGGGCACCGCCCGGCCCGCGCCCCTCGGCCACACCGCCGCCTCCGGGTTGCCTGGGCGGGGCCGCTGCCCGCAGCCCGTCTCTTCTGCGCGGAAACGCAATGAGCTCCTCCGCTCCCCATGACGGGGAGATCTGCCTCCAGCTTTCTGTATTCGTGCAGGGGAGCGTTGTGTGCGTGCTTGCCGGGAGGTAAAGCCGGCAAGGGGAAAGGTAGTGACTCTTGAATGGCCTTATGCGCAGTATTGTATGCTGGCGAAATCGTGTCCATCGGGAGATCTTGGTAGTCTGTATTTCACCCCTCCCCGGGCCGGTGTTGGGAGTAGTTTCATCACCAGGTCGGTGCCTTCTGATGTCATCAAGGGCCCGGTCTTTCTTGGTCTGGAAACTAGGAAATCTTAAGATACTTTTCCCCTTCTCACTCTTACTGTTACTCACACTCTTTCAAATTTGTACTACGTTTGAATAATTTGTGGTGTAAGAACTAATGCTTTTGAAGGTGACACCTAATGTACCTTAGTTTGTCGCTGTTGCTTAGACACTTATTCACAGTGTCTGGGAACAAAGAGAACGATATTGCATACAGGAGTATTTACTGGTAGTAAGTTTTGGCTTTTTAACTAAAAATATATTTAAAATTTATTTCTGTTCTGTAGTTGGTTTTTACATTGTTTGTCTGGTTTTGGCAGTTCAGTGGGTTAAATTGTAATACATTATTAATGCTTCTACTTGTGATTAACTTGTAGTTTTAAGAAAGCTATGAGAAATTAACTTCTCTGTCTTTTCCATCATAATGTGTTATTCATCTTTATGTTAACAAGAGCGATGAAAACATAGTCTTTGGGCAGGTTTAGGCTTGGTGACTCACATAAGTTTATAGCTTTATCCAGTTTGATTGCTCATCTCGGTGGTCTGGTTCGCAGTTTCCTGCTCATTTTCATTCCCTGCTCAATTGGATGCCCCTCAGTTGTGGAAAGTGTGTGTGTGAAGGATGGTGGCATACAGAATTGATGACAAACCAGGGCTGTACGGTCCTTTTCTCTAGTTCGTCCATAGCTTAGGAAGCCTACGTGAGAAGTACATCTGTGCATAAGGTCTCCTGCAGAGTTTGTCGGTTGCTTAATTTAACTGTTGGATGGGCACCGAGAGGTGTAATTAAAGAAACCAGAGTTACCTAGCTCGTCAGACTGCCTAGGGAACTGGTCTAACGCAGTGGTTTTCACCAGTCTTATCTGTGGGTTACGGGGGATCCCTGGATCTCAGGACATAGAGGTTCAGGTAAGATGAAGTGCACACGAACTTTTCTGAAGGGTGTGTTTGCAGAATTTGAAGGGACATGTTCTAGAATTTTGCATAAGAACACGCATGTGATTTCTGAACTTCTCTAAAGCAAACAACGTGATCAGAATTTATTCTCCCATGTACAATTATTCTCTGCATAGTTTGTTCTAGAGCACAGAACTGCAGTCTGCCATCATGATCCTCCCACCTATGGGTGTGGGGAAAAATAGCAGCAGCGCTCAGTTGTCACAGAGGCTTTAGCATTTGAATCCACTCACAACGAGCTGGTGTGGCATCGCTTCCCCAGAACGTGTATTTGATTTGTCACAGATACCTTAAACTTTTCATCTGAGCTGGAATGCCTTACAGTAGGGGAATAAGGCCAAAAGATACAAACATTCCTGTCATATCTCTACGGTATCGGTTTAAGGTTCAGCGCTGAAAACCACTGTATGGTTTTGGTTCTCCCCACCCCTCACCCCAGAGAGGAGAACTAGTTATTATATCGATAAAGCTCTTATTTGGCAATGAGACTTGTAAAATCAGTGACTGAATACTGAGTATTAGAAACCCATGTTTTCCTGGCTCAGGACTGAGGAGAGGTGCTTCTTGTAGAAGAATTTGGAATTTTCTACGATTACTTCTTGAATGTCAAGGGAGAAGTTCTTTTGCATGTTGGAATCCCTTTGTTCCTTCACTTTCTGCTGTGAACAGTGTCTGTGTTGCAAAAGCATGCACAGTATGCTGCTCTGAGGTGTCCAGGCCAAGTATGAGTAAGTTTGCGGGTGAAATGATGCTAAATATGGGAAGCTTGCCTATTGCCTAATATTCCCATGTCAAATAAATAGCAAGAAGATTAAAGATGAGGTGTATTTTGAGAGCTTTAGGCATATGTGACTGATACAGAGCTGGTGTGCTTGCAGAGAAGCACTTAGAGTGGTTGAGAATTTTACTGTGTAACGGAAGCCAATTTTGGGTAGCGTTTTACTTAACTTTCCTTAACCTATGAAAGTAAGGTTTATTTTTTCAAAACAGAGTGTTTATTTTCTCTGGCAGGACTAGTAATTCCTGCACAGGGAGGAGGTGTGTGGGGGGGTGCAGGACGAAGTGTAGCATCCGCAGCTTGTTAAAGAATGTGGTACTTGTACCACATCTGTTAATGCCGGAACGAGCTGTCCTGTCAGACAGCTGTTAACTTTTGTCTGGGCACATTTGAAAGAATAGAACTTCAGTGTAAGCTCCACTGAATGGAAAACTGATCAGCAGTGCCTTTTGAAGTTACTGGGAGTGTTTGAGTACTCGTGATAAATTTAATTCTAAAATTTCATCTTTTGAGTTCCTTGTCTTAGTTGGTAAAGTTAGGAAAATAATTGCATTGATTGTCTTTTCATGTATCTTTACAACTGGTTGAGTTTGGGAAGCTGAAACAGCAATGTGCTTTACAAACTATTACAGGGCTTGGCAACAGAGTGATGAAATGGAAGAATGGAAGAATTTCCTGTGCTGGGAAAAAAGCAGTGTAGTGATCATCTTAGCTATATCTTCCTTTGCTACTGCTTTTCATTAAAAAAAAAATAAATTACACAGTAAACATGATTATTGAAGAGGACCTATCTGGAAGTTCGGGTTTTTTTCATTAAAAATGGCTTGCTTCTTATTTATTTCACTAAAAGACAGCAATTTAAAATTCAGCCTTAGAATTGTTCCATAGTGCTCCTAGTTGTTACACACAAGTGGGCTGTGGAGCATTTCACAAATGCTATTCTGAAAAAAACCAACAAACTTATTTGAGGATTTCAGTTCCACTTGTAGCATTCTTTACTCCTCCTTTGTACGTTCCAGTCGGTAAATTCCACTTCAGAGTAATTAGCAGAACTTGTTAAATCTTCATGTCATAGAGGTGTCTGTATTGTATGCAGCACAACAGTTTCTTCACATGTAACATAAGCACAGTTTGCATTACATGGTTATTTCTGTTTCATCTGTATTTTCTGTTGAAGCTTCTTTGCAAACCAAGAAGTAGTGTATAGAGGGAAAGGAAATGTGTTCAGATGCTGATTCTTTTTTCTCTTCTGTTACAGAAATGAGCCGTCAGACTGCCACAGCACTACCTACAGGTACTTCAAAGTGCACGCCATCACAGAGGGTGCCTGCACTGACTGGCACTACTGCTTCCAATAATGACTTGGCTAGCCTCTTTGAGTGTCCTGTGTGTTTTGACTATGTGCTGCCACCAATTCTTCAGTGTCAGAGTGGCCATCTTGTTTGTAGCAACTGTCGCCCCAAGCTTACGTGCTGTCCAACCTGCCGAGGCCCGCTGGGCTCCATTCGTAACCTGGCTATGGAGAAAGTTGCCAATTCTGTACTATTCCCATGTAAATATGCCTCTTCTGGATGCGAGATAACTTTGCCACACACAGAAAAAGCAGACCACGAGGAGCTGTGTGAGTTTAGGCCTTATTCCTGTCCATGTCCTGGTGCTTCATGTAAATGGCAAGGTTCTCTGGATGCTGTAATGCCACATCTGATGCATCAACATAAGTCAATTACAACACTTCAGGGAGAAGATATAGTATTCCTTGCTACAGACATTAATCTTCCTGGTGCTGTTGACTGGGTTATGATGCAGTCCTGTTTTGGCTTTCATTTCATGTTAGTGTTGGAGAAACAGGAAAAGTATGATGGTCACCAGCAGTTCTTTGCAATTGTACAGCTGATAGGAACACGCAAGCAAGCGGAAAACTTTGCATATCGACTCGAGTTAAACGGGCACAGGCGGCGATTGACTTGGGAAGCGACTCCTCGATCTATTCATGAGGGAATTGCAACAGCCATTATGAATAGTGACTGTCTAGTCTTTGACACCAGCATTGCACAGCTCTTTGCAGAAAATGGCAATTTAGGCATCAACGTAACTATATCCATGTGCTGAAATGGCAATCAAACCTCTTCAGGCCAGTGTTTAAAACCATTGCATTTAATTTAGCAAAAATTAGGGTAACCATCTTTGACTGTCAGACAAATTATTTGGTAGATGGAGGGTAGACATATATGAAGGTAAATAAAAGGAAAGGCTGTTAAATTACAGGAAGCAGTTGCATGTAGTAACACTAATATATTTAAAATAAGTCAACAGTAAACCACTGAAAATATATATACACCCAAAATGGGCATCTTTTGTATTAAGAATTGATTCTACAGGAAATGTTGTAAAATAATTCTAAAAACTTGTTTGTAGATTGATTGTACTGTTGAAAAGGATACTGTTTCGTGTTTTTGTTTGTGTTTTTTTCCTCTCCCCTTTGACTGACAAGCCATGTTGAGTGGTCTGGTCTCTGGCCGCTGCTTCCCCTCCTCTCCCTCCGCCCCCCCCCTTTGTAAGTCACTACATAGTATTGCTGCTGTTTGTGTATATTTTTTGTGTATTTGCTAATTTTTATTAACTTCTAGTTTTTCATTAAATAAATATGACTTTCTTTTCTGTAATTCAGGTTTTTCTCTTTTTTGTATCTTTTTAAAATTAATTACCAGTGTCATCTTTTGATATGCGTTATTGCTATGGTAAAACTTATATTTCTGTATGTTTGGTAAATTTTGTCTCTTTCCAGTAGTCAATTCATTGGTGATACTGTTCTTAATTGAGCTATTTTGTGAATGTACTGATCTCAAAAGGAGTAGTTATGTTCAAAGATGTATCAGGAAAGAAAGCTCCTTTAAAAACAGGTCTAGATGTTGTTGTACTTTGAGTTACCTTCTAACAAAAAAGGAACAATTATTAAGAATTTTCCGAATTTAAAAAAAAAAAAATCACGTTTCAAGTTTAGAGATGCTTAGAAACTTGATTGCACCCTTGTATTTGTTGGTTTTGCAGTACAAAGAAGGTATTGTCTTACACAGTATTTGTAACTATAAAAACAGACCATTTGTTTAAAAAAAAAAAAAGGCAGTCAGAATGAGATGTTTTCAGTCTTTTTATATTTGTCATTAAAAGAATACCTGGCAAATTAAAAAACCCAACTTTGCTCTTTGCTTTAGCTCCAAGTTTGACACATTGATACTTCTCCTCAGCTTCTTGTCTTCACGCCTTTTGGTTGTTCCTAAAGTAATTGTCTTGAACTGGTTTCTGTATGTCATTCCAGTGCCATGATACACGTGACAACGCACATACTCTCTTACAGGTATGATTTGCCAGCCATAAAGGCTTTTTGAGGATACTGGGCTTTATGCAGAGTGCCTGTATGTGAAAAATTTACCCACGGATACGTATGGTGTTAGTGCTACAGAACAGTAGACCTAGAGACAGAAAAAAGGAGTCAGGTGAAAAGCTGTTTGATCTCAAGCTACTTGTAAGAAATGTTTGTCAGACCTACTAGTAGTGAGCATCTGTCTGGGGAGGTAGCCTGGTATCAACTACATTTGTAATGCATTAAAATACAGTTTATTTACTGTGCACTGTCTTACCTTTTTATTGTAAGGTGGTTGGTTAAAACAACTTTTGTTATTTGATGCATAATGAGGTAAGTAGTTCCCCAGGTAAGGAACATAAAATCCTGTCAGGTTGAATTAATGAAATGCTACAGAAAGAGTTGGTGGCATGTAATGAAAGTAGAAAGTTTCACTTAAATAATTGTATTTAGACTAAACTGTGCACAGATTTCATTTAGAAGATGTACTGGTACCTTGTGAGAGTAGATAAACAAAGAATCCTGCAATCAGTACTTTTTTTCTTATGACTATACATCTAATTGTTTGCAGTCTCCTAAGTTTATTAATTATTCTCACCTAATTAAGCTTGTCTGCATTTACCTCAAGTTTGTCTTTGGTCTTTGACAGAAACTTGGCTAAATACTTCAGATCTGTGAGGAATAACTGATGGTCTGTCGTAGTCGCTCCCTGGTGCTGGCTGGCCTGGGCGGCTTTGCCTGACAAGGTGATGTTCCAGCGACCAGAGGACCTGTACGGACCTGCCGCAGTCTGGTACTTGTGATTAGAGACTGGCAGGGCTGCGTAAGCACAACTTGCATGAGGCTGCTGCTGCTTGTAGGTGGAATTGTTCAACTTGTGTCCCCAAAAGAACTGTGAATCTTAAAGCCTTGTTGTGCTGGTCTGCAATCATTTTACTTAGGTTAGAGCGGGCTGGAGATCAGGACTGTGTGTTTGACAGGGGCTTTAAAAATGGTGTTTGTGATGAGCTGTGCAGGCAAACCGGTGTGGTCAGGCAGTTCTTGTGTTTTATAGAGAAGGAGTGCTCTAACAGAACTAATGTATGCTGTCTTGCTCTAATGTAAACCAGTGTTACTCGTGGTGTTTAAAAAAAACCCCAGCTGTGTGGGACATGTGATGTCCCATCAGATGGAATTATTAAGCAAATTATACTTGGGCCCAGATCCTCAAAACTATTAGAAGCCTAACTCAGTGGATCTCCTTGAGAGAGTTTGAGCATTGGGTTAGTCAACTGCTCTGTTAGATATGAAAAAAGCAAGCATACTAGACAGCTGTACAGTTTTACTGCCTTATCTAAAATAAACAATGCATTAAAGCCTGGCATTGTCTGAACATTAGCTGTTTATTTTAGAAAGTACTATTTTACTTTGCTGTGTTGGGAAAGCGTATTCAAATTAGTCTTTAATAGATGAAATGCAGATCTTGTATCTGTCTGTTAGCATGGCTGCTGCTGGTTTTCATTGCCCTTCTAAAAAAAAAAAAAAGCCTTACAAGGAAAATGTTTGACAAATGTGGATGTTAATGCTTGGACTCTGCTTTGACATTACTTGCTTGTTCTTGTTTGCAGTGGTGGGGCTTTAAAATGAAAGCAGGTGAGTCGGTTTGCATTGCTGTCTATACTGTTGTATGACCCAGGATCTTTCTAAACTGTAAATTGCACTGGTGAGTTACAGTGGGGGCAGAGGAATGGAGCTGCCAGTGCTTGCTTGTTACCTTTGGTAAACCTAGTTATCTTCTGGTGTACTTCGAGGGACACAGGCAATATTGGGTCCATTTAATTGTCAGTTGCAAAGCAGAGTAGTCCCATGGGCACTGAACTTACATTAAGGCTCTTTAATGTTCTGGTTTGCTGCTGTTCTCCAGTGTTTTCTGGCTGATTTTCTGACTGTTCTTTAGAGTGTTCAGTAAGAGCAAATGAAAAGGCACCAAGTGTGGCTGTAGTGTCTGATACAGTGGGCAATGTTGAAGTTTTATTTAAAAAAATCTCAACAAGGCAAGAACCCAGTCAGCTCTGCTGGCAGGAACATGGAAGGCTGTAAGTCAATGCCTATTAAAAGTCTTTGGGGTGGCATTCAAACCCTGACTCTCGGATAAAGTCCATGTGGACAAGACTTAATTGAACAGTGTGGCAGACAAAGTAATTGCTTACCTTTCCTAGGGAGCCAGGCCCTGTTGCGCAGTGAAATCGCTGTGGCACCTTGCTTTCCACAGGACTGGCTGGCTTTCCACACGATGCAGGTTGGGGTTTTTCCTGCACATAGGAACAGGCTGCTGGAACTCCGTGCTCTCTAGTGCAGGCTGCTGCCGGGTTGTTATTTGATCTGCTTTAAGTTTGGTAAAGATTTTTTCCCCCCTACTGGCTTTGATTAAAGGCAAAGCAGCAGAATAGTTGTTGTACCTCTGTGGTGTTTTACTGATTGTGTAGTTTCTTCACACTTTTTGTGTTCAGTATGGCAGAAAGTATGCTGAGACACTGCTTGTTTACTCTTAACTCCTGGAACGTGTCTAGTGAATGACTAAGAGTAGAATCTTTCAATAGTGAAACAGGAGGGGGGTTTATTTCAATCATTTTATTAGTTTAAGTCTATGAAAGTTGTAAAATCTTTTCTAAGGTGCAGAAATACCCACTGAATTAATTATTATCACTGCTAATATGTCCCAGGTAAATCAACTTTCTATCTATGGAAATGAAATCAAAACAGACTGACTTGATTCATAGGCTGCTTCTGCAATAGACTTCTGGCACAGATACAATTTGTTTCCTAAGCACACTTGAGTTGATTTCAGAATTAATGAGCAAAACCAGAATGTAACGCTGGGTCTTCTCTTGTGGGTGACCCTAGTATAACACAACCTCAGGGATCTTAGATTACATAAATTCAAATTTCTGTCTTCACTAACATTCAAGGGAAGAGACAGAGCTGCTGCCTTAGATGGGATACTGACAGCCTTAAATTATTCACAGTATGCAGTACCTAATGCAGTCTAATAATCTATATTTTCTTGGCATCATTTAAATTGATTCAGTTCTTACAGGCTACACGTGGAAAGTAGCCATCCCGGGGCCAAGTGGATTTGTACCAGGTAAGAATGAAGGATGGGTACTCTCTCCCTACAGAATGTTACCTGACTTGAAGTATGCTCCACCTCCCCCTGCTGCTCTAAGTACAGCTGTGCAGTATCTCCCAACACAGGAATCGCTGCGTCAAGTCTTGAGCTGTTTCCTGTATGAAAAATGACGTCTGCATTGACCTTGCTTCAGATGTCCTTCAGCAAGAGCTGAAAGGAGGCAGTAGCTCCATTTAGACCATACTGCTGCTGTGCAATTGCCTTGACTGTATTTTTTTTTTTTAGATTTCAACCCCCTTCTTTTTGCTATGATGCTACTGCTCCTCAGCATGTCCAGTGTTGCTTCTAAACAAGTAAACTCTTGCGCTGAATCAGTTTGCTTTCAAGTAACACCCCAGTGATTAGGCTCTTGCTGTGCTGCATGTGCTGCCATTTGTGTTCTCTGAAGCTGTCTCACAGAGGTGCCTGTCATTCCTTGGCTCTGGGCACGTCCTTTTCAAAGATGTAGCCAGCTGCCAACATTGACAGACACAGATAGCAGATAAGCTGAGGAATTGTTTCTCAACAACTACAGCTTTCTCATGGTTGAATCTATCAGGAAATGAGGTTTGGTTTTTGGTTTTTTTGTTTTCAGGATTCTTTACCGATTGGAGTAAAAAGCGGCAGATGCCCATAAAACGTGGTTTCAGCTTATTACCTGCTGAGGGTAGTACTTTTATTTTGACTTAATTTACACCCACGTTTAAACGATCGAGTTTAGTTCTTAGTTATACTTGATACGTGTGTGGCTGATAGCTAGTGATGTCTATTAAATTTGATATACAGAAGTAATCTCAGCCTGTCTGCTTAAAGTTTACTATTCAGATGCTCAACTCTGGGCTTAACTGCAAATCCTCCATCAAACGCTGCGTTAAGCACTTCATCCAGACAGCTTGCCATAACAAAAGTCAGATCCTGCCGCACGTTCACTGCAATTTCTTCAAGATCTTTTTCATTTCGCCGAGGGATGATAACTCTCTTCAGCCCAGCTCGGTGTGCTGCCAAGACTTTGTCTTTAATTCCCCCAACCTAATAAGGAGAAGAAATGTATGCATAAAAATCCATGACACTAATCTAATACGTAATTATTGTAACAAATCACACTGGGAGTTAAATTTTAATGAAAGGTTCTCCCTCCCCCAGTCATTTAGGAAAGCAATTAAAAATGTCACAGTAGTTTTAGCTCATTATATGCTTAATGAGGGAAATATGTTAATATGCTACAGTACCCTTTCTGTAGCAGTTATTAAAAAAGTGTGGGGGGGAAGGAATGCAGGGACAGGAATATCAATAGCATCAAGTACTTTTCAGTGATATTTTCCTTAAGACAGCTCAGTTTTTTCATCTGACATGCTTTACCCAACCTGGATGGAACAGTGTGAAGATAAAGGCAGTATTAGGCTTTGGGAAGAAATAGTCATAAGGATGCTATGTCACACAATCAATAACTTGATGGTGCTCCACAACTGCAAAGATGGCTTTGTTCAGAAAAAACAGGCATCACTTTGCTATGTCACCTGTTTGTAACGATATGTAAAGAGGGGTTTTAAATTCTTTCAGGTACCTTTTTCCCTTTGGACCTCTTTCCTAATCCCATTTCAAGACCATCTTACAGAAGAAACTTGCAATTTTAGGATGCTTTAGAGGAACAAAAGCCTCATATTGCAGCAGAAAGGGCCAAATTTAGGCTGCTGTAAAACTAAGTAGTAGCGATCCCCAAGTCCTCAGTGATCTGCCTAGCTGGGACAATGCTGCATATGGACCACGCTGCTTGCTTTCCGGCAGCAGCTGCAGGTAGGGGCGTGCCCATATGAAGTGTAAGACTCCAGATGATGCTCAGGTGGAAGGTAAGCCTGCTTTCATATTTACCCATCACAGAATTTTTGTACCCACTCAGGCAAAGTTTGGTCACTGGTGCAACAAAGGCAGTTTATTTGGAATGCCAAGCCTGCTCCAGCTGGGAGTTAATGCAGTAGAGACTTCAACACCAGCCAATCTTGTCAGTCTAACTGCCACCAGAATATGATTTCAGTGGTCCTTCTAGCTTGCCACCTTACAGTCTTATCCCTGCTTTTCTCTGCTGCTGCTGCTGCAACAAAATAGTGTTTTCCAGCTTCATCCTCCCTTTGTCCATCATTTGGCACGAGATGATCTCTTCCACTTCTAGGCTGTCACTTGCACCAGGCTCCATTTGATACTTAAAACAGTGTTTGTTTGAAAGCTTTCCTTTGCCCACGTCGGAACTCTTCACCTGAGCTCTGTATACAAGGAGCAAAACTGGAGAAGGATCTATAAATACATGTATGGAGATGGTTTGGGGAGTAACCTATACGCAATAGGTAAGAGCTTTGGCAGTAACTTCTCACAGAACTTTTCAGATGACTACTATCATTTGAGGAAGCGTGTTCAGCAATAGCAATACAAACTCTGGAGCCATCTTGAATTCTTCAGATTTCTAGGATTCCTTTCCAAGGAGGATTTTGGTGTGCTGTCCCTGAGAGCAGCACCAAGGCCAGCTTTAAGGGAGAGCACAAAGCTCGCGGAGCAGCAGTACGGTACTACAGCACGCTGGCTTCCACCAGCTCCCTACAACTGCACCAGAAGACACTGGATTGCTGCTAAGGAATGATCCAGCAGGGCTTTGCTTTTGTAAATGGCTATAAACAGATTTTATACCCAGAATAGGGAGAATTAATACAGCTTGGCTGTTTTCTCAAATTATACTTACTGGAAGAACAAGGCCTCTTAGTGTAATTTCTCCTGTCATGGCTACATCTGAACACACCAGCCGCCCACTGAAGAGTGAAGCAAGGCAGGTTACTATGGTAACACCAGCAGATGGTCCATCTTTTGTGACAGCTCCAGCTGGGAAGTGCAGATGGATGTCAGTGTTGTCAAGGAGATCAAAACTTCCAGAAGCTTAAGGAAAAAAAAATAAGGGTTTGAATGTGAAAAATCTAAACCCATTTTGTTCCCAGTCTTTATTCTAAAAGCCCAGCAGAGAACTAGAAGTCTTAGCAGTGTTTTTTGACCGTAAGCTGAAAAAGCAACACTAGGTTGCAGAAGCTCTAGAAAACCAAAAGGAAAACTCAACCACCTTTCCAACATCCACATTCCTAGACAAAACCAAAAAAGCTCAGCATTTGTTGGGAAATGGAGAGTTAAGAACTCCTTGGTTGCTGCATTAAGTAGAATTTTTAGGTTTAGTGTCCCAAACCATTAATGTCAATTTTCAGAGACCATACACCAAATCAGTGGTCCAGGGAACCCAGTATTAGCCAATATTATAGAGTAAATCTCTCATATAGAGCTTTTCACCTCACTTAAACTGTAGGACGTAACAGTTAAACACGTACATAGTTAATGCCAGCATCATTTCCCATGCATTGATTTAATACAATTTTTCAACTATCTAAACTTCTGTAAATAACGATAGACACTGGACAATTATTTGACTATTCAGCAGATGATCGAACCAGAAAGCACATTTCTAGAATTACTGGGAGGTTCAAACATAAACCAAAGTTTCTTGGCTGAAGCCCTATTGTACTGCAGTTTAACAGCTTCCACACAACCCCCCAACTTACCCTCAAAATATTAAAATCTACTTTTAACATAAACTGTCTTAATTTTAGAGGAAAACTAAGAGGCAGGAACAAAATCTGAATGTAAAAATGAGTAAGAGACAGGGTCAGCCACAACTAAGAAAAAGCATCTCAGCACAGAGGCTGTGCACAGCTTGCAAGGTAGTTGCAGTGGACCAGCCAGGGTGGGAGATTCTGCAGTGACAACAACTGTTATGCCTCCCCAGACCTGTTTGCCTGGCTGCTCACACCTCAGCTTGGCAGAGATCAGGAAAAAACTACAACAAACAACTCCAGAGCTGATCTCATCTTCAGCATCGCACAGATCACTGGGAAAACCCTTTTCTGTTGGGGCAATGCTTTCCACAGTGAGTACGAGTGACTTCCACTCTTACTCAGCAGTGTTACAAGCTGCTGAAGTACTGGAAAATACCAAGTGACAAGGTCTTTCATTTCCCTTCAGTATTAACACTTTCTTCCTGTGCATCCCTGCAGTGAGGGCCCAAGGGTTACACAGAACCTCTGTGATGCACTACTGACACACACTGGCTGTCGCTGCTCCCACCCTACCGTTGGTCAGCTGGTATCTCTTTGCATTGCTGCGCAACCAGCTGATTGCCAGATGTGCTGACTCCTTCATCACATCCCCGAGCTGACCAGTCAAAGTAAGCTGGCCTTCTCCATCCATCCGACTGGCTTCTACAAACATGATCTCTCCCCCTAAGGGAGTCCAAGCCAAGCCTATGGCTACTCCTGGCTGGCTTAAGCGTTGAGACACCTGAAGGAAAGAGAATAAGAAACAGTTTAGGAAACAATCATAACAAAGCAATTATAACAAAACCATTGCAAAAAAGTTTGCTAGTTGTCTTCAAAGCAACTGTACTGATTAAAACACAAAAGTGAAGCCTAAACATCTGATATGTGTGTGTGTGTGTATATATATATACATAATGCTTATACACACACACACACACATTTAATGCAGCAGTAACTCTGCCTTGTATGTAAACATTAATTATAGAATAGGAGATGTATGTGGCTGCTTAGCTTAAGGCAGTGGCAGACATCTGGGTACATAATTCCTGAAGCATTCCCCACCCCTAAAGGTTCAGTGAGAATCTCTCTCTTCACTGCAAAAGCCTTCAAGTATTTAGTCAGTTCTGACTGAATGCTTAATCCACCCACTATATACAATCGTTATATACAATATACATCTGACTCTTCTTAGCCGATAGAAAAAGCCATTTTTGCTCCCAAATGTTACCTAAACCTTTTTAAAAGGTGGTTTCGTTACCCAAACTACTGTCAGACAAGACACTGGTTTTGTTCACTGCAGAAATTTATAAATTATTTGGAATACTGAAAACATGAGCCTGCGAGCAGGCTAGATATGAGAGAGGGTGAGAAATCTGACTGACTCCATTAGGAATTGCAAGTAGTTAAGCAAGCTCTGCACCACACTACGGTAAGTATGCCTATGCCTAGTTACCAATGAGAGCAATGGAGGTCTCTGAATCCCAGTCTCCCTTGTTAAGAGAGGGAAGGAAAGGCAGGATGTTTTCCATGAAAGTTCCAGGGCTTTAGCTTTATTCCATTGTCAGATTCTTTTAGAATATACAGAAAGTCCTTGTGTCTGTCTCCGCTTTAAGGAAATGAAGAAACCCTGATGAAAGGTGTTACTGCTATTCACCATGTCCTGAACTACTAAGTTATATATTTATTACAAGGCAGAAGAGAAACTGGATGAATTTTTACAGTGTCAGGCAGTGACTAGAGCAGAAGACAAATGCTCCTTTGTGAAATAAAGCAATGGGCCCATTTAAAAATAATTTTGCCTCTTACTGAAACGCAGAATTGAAAGTTCTTCTGATTAATTCCTGAAATGGATGAATTCTTCGTTTAACTGTTTAGAGAATTTAAAGAAATACTTAATTTTTTGGCTAGAAAACAAGTCAAAGGAGGCTCACAACCATAGTAACAAGATTTCAATTCTGAAATCTGCATTTCTAGTTACAATAAAATTTCTCAAGCTATTTTTGTCCCTTTTAGCACACCATTTAATGCTACTTGTAAATCCAGAGCACTAGACCATTTTTGTTCCTATATAATCAACTGATTCTGATCTGCACAAGTTGCCATAATATTAATGCTTTCATTTTGCTTCCTTCCAAGAGTCAGCAGAGAAGTAAACTAATGAGACTTTGTACAGACACTGAAAAGGCAAAGCTCTGTATACACAAGGCTGGCCTGCTTTTAACCATCATCAGCCCAGCTGCAAGAGCAGAGAAGTCTCTGTATGAGCCCGTACAGGCACGTACCTTAGATGCAGCGGCAGACACTCGTGTGGCCCTGCTGTGAGCTGGCTGGATTAGAAATACTTGGATTTGTGAGCTCCAAAAGCAGTCAGTTATTAAGCATTCTAGTCCCTTACTAAAATGCCTCTCTGTAAGCCCACCAGAAATGCTGCTGCAAGTCCCCAGGTAGTACCTGGGCCTAAAGCTTTATAAGTCGGTCAAACAGCAGCAGTGGGTTACCTAAGCATGATGACATAGCCTTCCATGAGAGAATCAGAACAAAAACTCCATTTCTAAATAGGAGCCAACTGTTAAGGTTTCAGGATTAGGCTGAAATCCATCCTCATCATATAAATAGCATCAAAACCAAGACCATAAAATTCTTAATGCTCAGTTTTCTCTTTCCTGTTTCACAAATAGAAAACGGCCTCCTTTATGCAGTAAGGCATACAGCTGGTACCTCTCACTGCTCATCAGAGATGCACATTTGAGAAAACAAGCTCATTTACACACACACACACACACACACACACACACGTTGTGGTGCTTGTAGCTGTAGGCAACTCAGATATATGACAGGAACAATTTGCTCATGCAAGAGAACTGGTGAAGCAAAAAAAAAAAAAAAGGCAATTGAAGTCCTATGAAATGAAATGAACCATACATGGGTCTTGTTGTTATGTCTGATTTGGTATCACATGCGAGCGATCAAGACCTGCCTGTTAAGCTTGATGCCCAAGATTTGAAATGTGGCCCTCGCTCAGGATCAGTGTTTCTTAGTTTGAGAGGAATTAGCACAACTCTGACTCTAGCAGAGGTGTGCTGATACAGGAGCTCCTGGCACAAAAAAGATTCCAGCTGTCAGGAGAGAAGCAGCAGAGACCGGTGGGAACTACTGGCCTTACACCCCTGCTGGATCTAGCTGACAACTCTGCTCATATCACAGTAAAGCAAAGGAAGCCATACAGCCCCCCCTCCTTGGTTCCACTGTGGCTCTCAGTTATCTACATACTTTAAATATCAGGCCATTTGCTTTTATTAGCATAATTTAGCTAAAAGGGCTGGGTTTTTATCCTGGCATTTAAGAAAATTGCACATAATAGTGTTTCACTTTCATATTATCAAAATACCTCATCGTGTAAAGCAGTTTCTGTTAACATAGGTTTCTATATTCCCTGCATTTCCTGACAGTGACGTGGTCTGACTGGCTTAGTAATCACTTAGTAACTCAGGCTAACAAAATCACTTCATCCTGGTTAGCCTGAAATACACCACCACTGAAGCATTCTCCTTTGCACTTCAGACACACCTGTCAGGGTCTCAAACACTTCAGGTATAATGAGCAGTAACTGTCTGTATCCTCTCCCATCCCAAAGCAGCCACCAACAAGCCATCTGGCATTAAACATAGCTATGAAGTGTTACAGTGAACTCTACAGGACTCAAACACCCCTGGCACCTCAGAATAATTTCTTCTCACAAAGAGAGGAATTAAATTAGGAAAAATATATCCTTAATACTTTTAAAGCAACTTCAATTAACATGCCCATTAGAATCAGCTGATGACCGGTCATGTCTGTTGGATGATAGAAGTAGTAGTCACTGGCTTACATGAACAGTCTGGTTTTTTGAAAACTTTTGTAGACAAGATCAACCCAGCTCCAACCCAGCTGTCACCTGAAGAACATACTGTCAGATGCATTTTTAGCTGCATGGCCACTGAAAAATAAACTATTAAATTTAGCACAGTCATTGATTTTAAAATATGTAAGAAATTCCAAGATCAAGGAGGAAAGATATCCACAAGTCTGCACTTTGAGTTACTTTCTAAATCAGCATAATTGACAAAAAGCATTTAAGGCACTGATTCATAACGGGAAGATGAGAACCAGTCCTAAATTACTGGCTGGCCTTTAGCATCTTTGTTATTCTTCCAAGGGTTCTCCCAGTGTGACTACAAGCCTTTTTTCTAGTCTACTCTTCTGATTCATTCCCGGGCAAACCATTGCAGGCAAAACATGTAACAACAGCTTCCTTGAAGGGAGGAGGATTTCCCAGAAATATCACAAGACTGATACTTCTTAGATAAAAACACCTAGCTAAACCTGTGTTCTGTACAGATTCTGCTTCTAAAAGATAACCTAATTTGTTCCTTAGTTAGATTTGTATATGCCCCATGAAATAGAGCTATTCTTGTATGGCACCTGGGCTTTAATTTCCTAGAATAGGCAATTTCACTGACTGAGAGCTTCCATCTTTCAACGTCACTCACATCATGCAGATGAAAGAAAAAAGCTAAAATCCAAGTCAAAAGAGAAATACTTAATTATAAATGCTCTGGCTATGTTATAAACCCTGTCCCCCAAATGCATGCTGTGCTGAAACATTTCATTACCTCTTTTACACTTGAAACCACTGTCAAGATCATTCTTACAAGGCCTTACTATGTGATTTATTCCAACATTTGTTCTGTGGGGTGACACACAGGATTATTTATTTGTGATAAATGAATTCATCCTACAAGTCTGAGGTGAGAATTCTGTCATGCCTTTCTGCTGGGAGAGCTCTGCAGAAAACATACAAGCAATGCACTGAAAGATGAATCAATCACTTTAAGATATTCCCTGAAGGCCAGCAGATCAATTAAGTCATTCCACGTCTTCTGTTCTATTTGCTCAGTCTCATCCATGTACTGACACAGTGGCTGCCTCCACTGTATCTTAATTTCAACAAATTATAAATGGCAAAATGCAGGTCAAAGGTAAAGCTTTAATGCTAGATATAGACAGGCTGCAGACTACAAAACCAGGGGAAAAAACCCAGCAGCCAAACTGAACTGCCTGCCCTTGAGACAGGAGATATATTCTTCATTTGAAAGAATCTTGGGGGCACTTGAGAAGATTCAAAGGAATAATAAATAGGTTAGTTGGGAAAATTCATTAAAACAGGAGTTATGTGTCTGTCTGAGTAACTTAAATTGAAAAAAAAAGAAAATCATAAAATGTGCACTGAAAAATATGTACTCATTAATAAGTACATCAAATAGTACATGAAAATAAACCCTGAGCTGCTCAGGGAATTGATGCTGTGTGGATTCAGCTCTAGCTCCATTTATGCACTACTTAATTTGCCTACTAAATAAGGAAACATTTATAAAACCTTTGATACACAGGTCAAAAGCTTCAGTCAGCCTTATTTCAGCTTTTACAGGCCAGCAGATCCATGAGATGCTTATATGTTCATGGCAACTGTTCATGCAAAAAACCAACCACCCAACCCAGCACTCAGGTTATCTGTAGATCTGGAATTAAGAACCACACTTTAAAAAACTTACTGGCCCTACTTTTCCTACAGAAAAAGGACAAAACAGCACAAATCATTTGCCAACACAGCCAAGCTACCAAAAATGAATAATCAACTCCAGAAAAAGTTCAAAATAATATAACAGAGAATCATGGAATATCCTGAGTTGGAAGGGATCCATAAGGATCATAAAGTCCAAAAAATGAGGCAGAATATCTAATGGAAGTTACATATTAACAAATTGCTTGACCTACAATCTAAATTTTAAAAACTGTGCTAAATTCACATTTATTTGCACTAATTCTACTCGTGACTGGGAACTGGAACTACAGTTCCAAGAGACCAGAACTTCTTGAAAACTACAAAATTCAATTTATTTTTTATGAAACTAATAAAAACCATTTGTAGAAATCACAGTACTAGTTTGAATATTAAGTTCAATTTACTACAGTAGCTTTATGTGCATGTGTAAGTCAAGCACTAAAAAGCCAAATGAACCTGCAGCACTTCAGCTCTGAAGACCAGATGTCTGAAGCATATTAACATACTTCAAAAAGAAAATTCAGGTAGACTGTTATTTGTCTGAAACCCCCCCCATATGCTATTTTTAAGTAGTTGTTCTTGTAAGTCAGGGAGAAACAAAGACAGACTAGTAAAAATTCCCACAGAAGCATTAAAAATGGTCTGATGGCTACAGTCATTGCAAAGTATATCTATGCTACCTTCTTAATTAAAGTGGCCCCACACTGCTTGGAGTGATTTCATTACTGGGCATAGTGCGTTCTGAGGGATGGTAAGAAAGAACATGAGATGCTTACAATGAAGTAATTTGCATACAGAGCAAGCTCTTCTCTAAGTTCTGAAAGTAAAAAGAAATAAATTGGAACACAAATAACCAATGTGAAAAAAAACCTCAGCCAAAAGAGTCTGAGGTACTGGCCTCTTGAGCAGCTGATCTTCCTTGCTTCCCGTTACCCTCAACATCCACTACTACCATCAGCATCCTCTAACACAATCAACAGTGCTGTCTTCTTTCAACTTCTCTAATTTCTGTCTCTTCATTGAGAATCTCTACCATGATAAAAATCTTCATATCAAAAACCTCAGTTCAGGCTCATTCCTTGACAATAATTCATTTTCTCCTGCTTCCCCTACGCATCTTGTTCCTTTTTTTTTGGTCCTCCAAATCCCACTGGAGTCTGGTTCTCTCATCTAGGAGAGAATTATCACAGCAAAGTTCTTAACATTTTTTATTTTGTCTTTCCTTAAAGTCTTCCCTTCATTTCTATTTTCTCCATAACTTACTGGTTACTGATCTTTTCTTCATGATAAAGACAGTAAAAATTAGTGTTCCATCAGCAACGGGTTTCCTGTCAGTGTTACATATACTACCAACACTCAGTTCACCTGCACCTGAAGTAAAGCAGAGAATAACTGCAATGTAAGTGGTGAAAGGAGAATCCCAAACTAACAAACTATTTTAACTCATGACACTTTCAGAGAATGTAGCAAAATACAGATGAGGGAAAGAAAAAATTCTGGAATACGCCCACTGAGGAACAGAGCTGGTACTAAGAAGCTAGAGGTGACTGACTGGTCATAAAACATTTTTAATAGCCAAGAGTTACATTAATCTGAAGAACGTCTGAGAACTTCTGGTGCAAACTGAAGTGGTTTTAATACCCAAAAATGCTTACTGGCTTTAAGGAGGTATGTGGGACAGTCCTTAACACAGCTGCCTCAGAGCCAGGATTCCTGGGCTCTACTTTTGGCTTCCTTCCTGAGACAACCAAACATCCCCCAAACAAAAGCAAAGTTGTTATAAACTGAAAAAAACACCACCACATTCTTAAGCACTGCTGCAGACATCTTTGCTACCAGAAAGTCATGCCATTGTGTTATTTATGTACCCTGAATTAGAACAAAGCAAACAAAAAACTTCTTTACATGACAAAACGCTTGGTGGAACACAAAGAAACAAAGTCCTGTCACTAACATGTTTTTTTAAAAAGGTAATGTATAATCTCAGTCAGGAGCAATAAAACAGACAACTAGTCAAACCAGACAGAAACAGCATTCGAGGAGAAACAAATGAGGATGTTACCTCCATTTCATACATGGGTGGCCCCAGGATATCTTTTAAAGCATGGAAATCAATTAAAATCGGCATTTCAGGTGGCAAAGCCAGGTCAGCTGTGTCACTGATGGATTCTGTTTTTGTGTCTTCTGTGACATGCTCTTTGCAATCTATGAGAAGAAAATCTCATTTAGGATTTGTAGCAGCCTTTCTTGACAGAGGAATTAAAAAAAAATAATGACAGAGAAAAACAAAATATTGAAAGAAATGCTCAAAACGTTCAAAGTGTGCTTAAACTGTCCTTCACTAAAACCTGGTCGAATTAAAGATAATACAGCATCAAATGTCATTATTAAGCCTAAACATGTTCTAACTGTTCAGCAAAGATAATACTAAATCTGGAGCACTGACAGAGACGCAACTCACTTGCTTAAATGCATTTTAAACTAGGTCAAATAGCAACACACATTAAGTTCATTTAGGACTTGGCACTTTTCTGAGTTGTGCATAAAACCAGTACTTGTAGAATATGGAGCTGAATGTAGAAATCCTTCAGGTTCAGCAGCTGCTGTTCTTTTTACGTACGTTTACAGATACGCTCTCTGGTCTCTTTCTGCAAGGCACTAATAATTAAGTTCTGGTACTAAAAATTAAGTTCTGCCAAATGAAATAGGAGCATTTTGGCCAGATTTACATACATTGCTTTGCCACGTGGCTTATAGCTAACCTGCATTACTTTCAATAACATCTCAGTTCACACTATCCAAGGACAGTGTAACTTGCTGCTCTGTAACTCTGCCTTCCTCTCTCCAAATCCCAGTCCTGACATATGTACCCACACCAGCTAATCAGGGACAGGAGAAGTTGCTATATGTAGATCACATGGAAACCAGCTCCAATGGAAGCCTAAATCGTCCAGCCCTGGTGTGCCACCTCCTTCCAGGCTGTTGGATGGAATCACTACCCCAAGACACCCCAGCCCAACCGTTACTGCAGCCAATGCAGCACATGTATTCTGACATGACACTTTTTGCTTTGGTTTTTTGTCTCTTACGACTTTACTCAATCACAGAATGGTTTGGGTTGGAAGAGACCTTTAACCATCATCTGCCATGGGCAGGGACAGCTTTCACTAGATCAGGTGCTTAATTCACAAAACTGACGTCCCCCCAGCCCGGCACACAGCACATACAGTCTTTGCTCAGTGGAAAAACTTCAGTTTCAGTATTCATCCACAACTTGTCTCAAAGCAGGGCTTTGCTTTTTATCTGTGCTGGATGAAGTATTTCTAAGGTGTCTTGACCAGTAACTACTAGCAGCAAAAAATTTCTTGAAGACTAAGTTAGGAGGCATTTTCATAAATCCCTACCCATGAAGACACAAGGGCTATAAAACCCAATTAGCCTGACGTTTTTGAGTGCAATACCTGCAAGTATCACGAAGAAGGGACCAAATAATTTGCACAATGGTTATGGATTCAAGAGTGCCCTTTCCTTCCTCCATTTATAGTATAATTGTATTTCTTACCTATACAATTGTTTCCTTGGCAGGATTTCCTTAAGATTTCTGTTTCCTATAGAAATGGGTTTTTAATGCAGAAGTGAGCTGTAATGGGGACCATATAAATATCAAAGCCTCAAAATTGCTTTAAACCAGACTACATAGTCAGTTGTTTGAATGAATAAGCTCAAGAACTCAAACATCATTTGTACTAGGCCTACACTGCACATTCACTCAAGCGACTGTATACAGAAGGAGAATGCAAGCGGGGAGTAATTTCCCTGCAGAATTCGATCCAGATGCAGAATGCTCATTACCATTTTCTCAAGAGCCCTAAGCAATATTTTAGTGAAACATCTATCAGAGAAATGAAAAATACTTGAACAATCCAGATGTTTCTAAGGTTCTGTGGCAGTTTTACGGCAGTGCCTCCCTGCCCTTAGGCTGCCATTAAGAAAAGTATTGTGCACGCACATATAGTGAAGATATTTCTTCCCACCACAATCCTTAGAAACATTTAAAGCTACAGTCTGTGTTACAAAGGAATGTATACTGAGCTTTAAGACTTATGCACTGTATTTTAGGAAATTACCTGCTGTTGCTTCCTTTCTTCAATTTTTTTTTTTACTTTCAATGAAGAAACTGTCTTCCTTTGCACATTAACACGTGCACAACAACCAAAGATTCAGGAATTTTAACTATTATAGAAAAATCACAGTATTCAATATAACATTAAGAGGTGTTCTGTGCTGCAAGAATAATTTTCAAAATGGATGCAGAGAATGTAATTTAATTTTGTTGCAGAGCAATTCTCACTAATACAGCATCAACAAAAACATTCTCCATCACTATTACTGTAGCACCAACCCAGCTTTCATTCGGGGCCCAAATCTAATTGTTATTATCTGACAGCCACTAATCTTTCCATTGTACAACTCATTGCTTCATGCATCAGTCCCAGTCCTTTACTGTAAATACTGCCTTCAGTCAGATGGCCCTCCAATTCTTCCAGCATCTCTCTGTTTTCTTGTTGAACTTCTATTTCTGTAGACAATAAATTCAATACATCACTAATAGAAAGCCCAGGAAACATTACCCACGTGCTATTCTTGCAACTCAGAATGCAATCTCAGCAGCATCAGTCTTCAAAACCTGAGTAACATATGACAATTTGTATTTTAAAACAAAACTGAGTTTAAAAACAACTGCTTTTATTCTATACCAAGATTTTACTGCCTAGCAAACACAATTTTCCATGCCTGCTTGCTTTCATTTCACTTAGTCTTATGTTTACAGCTGAAGGAGACAGACTTCACATAAATAAATCAGTAGTTACAAGTTTTGAGGCCACCTGCCCTATTAAAAGAATCAGAAACTCTTAAGAGTTTATATAATCTAATTAGTAGACCCCATTTTACAATCTGTAAAATAACAAACCCCAGACTTTTTCTTAAAATACTAGCCTAAATCCTGATATTATCTAATTTTCTGTAAATGCATACAGTGAGGTATGTTATGCTATACCTTCTTCTTTGAAGGGAAAAAATATCTTCTTTTGTCACCTTTATAGAATTGCTGACTATGAAGAATCTATAAAGATGCAAGTAGTTAATATTTCCATTAATAATGACAAATACATATTCCCTACCTATCTCAGAGGAATAGCCATAAACCACAGTGCAAGTTAAATGACACAACTATTTAAAACAAGACAGTTAAATTAAAGTTTCCAGAAACAGAGCCTTTAGTTTTGAGTTAAATTGGAGAAATAAGCAAAAAATTCAAAGTGCTGTACTGGAGGAGCCACCTGCTGATCTACCACTACATTACTGCTTAAACAAAAGTAGCATGGTACGGTACCAAGTTGTTTAGACATTTAAAAACTGGAAAAACAAATCAATCCCCCTGCAAAATCCAAACCCAAACCATCCTCCTGCTACAAACCCCCCCAAACATCTTAAAAACAACCAACCAATAAAAGAAAACTATGTTTGTAAAATTTTCAGAGCAGAACCTGCAGCTACTCAGCAAAAATCATGACAATATTCCTCAGGAATCTGTCTTTACAAGTTCCCAAAACAAAGTCTTGTATGTAGATACTGGATTTGTAAGGAAATTGACTCCTCAGAAAACATACGGGCAATAAAAGATATATAATCTGGAGTTAATCTAAAAATTAATTATATGGCACAAAGACAACAATTTAAGACTGCCACTTTCTTCTAGAGGTAAAATGTTTTAGGCTCTTCAATCATTTACATCTTAAGCATGTAGCAATTTCTCAGCTCCCCATAAAACTTTTAAATTAAGCAACCGTAATATGCATCTCAAGCACAAAGATTTCTGGCCACATTTACTGGCCAAGATAGAAGAATATAATAGAAACCTAAAATTTTTAACCAGCTTTTGACATAACATATTCTGATTTGCTGAATTGCTTTGAAGAGGTGTTAAGAAAGAACTGAAGAATGAAAAAAACAGGTTTCAAGTTTGTGGGCAATGAAAGGGAAATCAGCATGTTCTTTTTTTCCTCAGCTGTTTTACTAGCAGATTCTTCAGCATGTGACAGGCAGACCCAGAACTCTTTTAATCCCTGCAAACTAATTAACAAACTCCACAAAGCTACATTTAAGTAGGAAAGGATGGGAATGCACTTGTTGACAACAGTCACAAGCCAGACATAACATGAAACTACATCTTAAAAGCAACTTTCTACTGTCAAATTTAAGTCTTACGCACTACACACTCCAGCAGTGTCACTTCCATAAGAAAGTCTTTTGGAAAAAAACTCCTTCCTGGGACCCCAATCCTACTAGCATTTACTTGTAGACTTAAATTTAATGCTATATGCATTTTCCCCACAGGATCAGAATATTTTTCACAAAATAATTACATTCTGTCAATATTGATCTAGAATAACAACATGTACTTGAGGCACTTGAACTTGAGGTTTTCATGCAAGAACATTTAGATAAATTAATGTAGTAAAAAATAGTTTGTATATAAACCCATCTTTTCATAACATTTATGACTCTCTGGCCTAAACCAGAAAAGACATTCCAAGCAATTTTTAGAAAGAACCACCCATCAGGCTGCAGAGCTGTTAAGTATATTACTGCAGGCACAGCTGAGCTCAAACTTGAGTGCCTACAGTCATACCACAGTGAGATTTATGCAGATCAGGTTTCATAAAGTCATTTCTCAGTACTGTGGAAGATCCCATGCTGCTGGAAGTGCAGAGTTTTGGCTAGAACATAAAACAGGTCACGTTTTGCAAGAGCTGGGATGTTAGCCCAGCTGTATCAAGGCCCATATACATAATAAACTTAAGAAAATCCTGCCCCCCCCCCCAGTTATGCATAATTAATGTTTTTAGAATAAAATGTATTATGCCCCAGTCCAGGGATGGGGAGTAAAGACTACTCATTTCAGTTAGCATTGACCACTTCAGGCAAAGTTGCACTTAAACCCAAGTGTTTTTTCTTCCACAAGGAGAAGAAAAAAACCTCTACTGTATTACTGGGTTATGGAAATATTTATTTTCAAAGCCTTGGTTTCAACATAGACAGAATGCTCACTTAATCACTTTTAGTTATTAAATATTACCTTTCCTAAACCTCCTTTCAAGTCTGAATTAGACACATCATTTTTCACTCTGGGTCTCAACTGTTGTATCATGATATGGTGCCCTACTGCACAGTTGCTGCATTGTATTCTCAAGACAGTCGCACTAAAATAGGAAGGGGAGTTTCACATATTTTTGTGACTCCTAGAATTTCTTCTAGTGTCAAAGACTAGATGAGTGTGTCATAAATCTTGGATAGTGTTTCAGTAAAACATCATACAGCATTACTGTACACAAGGATGACTCCCTGGAGAGGTCTGAAAAATTATTCCATTTGCTTTTGCTGAAGTTTGCTCTACAAATTCAGTGACTGATGCAAACTTAACACTCCTCCACTTGCCAACTTCATCATAAAGCTGAGGAGTCAAAGGAGCAAGGAAGGCAATACAGAGCTGCCGGTGTATTTCAGTCATGCCTTTTTGGGAAGTGCTAAGCACGGCCTGACAGCATATCTTCTAGCATCAGTTCTGCTACGGCAGGTACACTCCATCTTTAGAGCCTGCTATCACAGGGTCAAAAGTCTGATGTTTTTACCTCAAAAACAGATGCTGCACTTGGAGTTAATAATCGGATTTAATCAATATAGTGATGGAAATTTTGTGGTCCTGCCACCTAATGTCTTTCTACCTCTATAACAAACTCACAAGCCAGAAGGCACTCAGCTGAATAAACACAATAGTTTATTACATGCCACTATTCTGATAGGCAATCATACACAAATTATGCTTTAGCAAGTTAGAATCTAGAAGGCAAGCCTGTAGCTTGTTCTCTTCTATTCACAACTCAGGACATGAATGCACCAACTGTCGAATCTCAGCCCCACATCAGTAACAGACACATGTGTAAAGCAAGAATGGTTTGTAGGTCTTTTTATACTGGTAAAGAAAAAAATGTCAAGAAATAATTCTAAATTAAACTATCAAGATACAACAACCTAATGAACTATTCTTCCAGAGTCACTCATTATACAAAATTAACATCACTATGCACCACTGAACAAACACCCAGGAATCAACATGGGGCAGGGGGGAGTAATTCAGGCTACAAATTGCACGTATTTTGGGATATTTCTGAAATTTGTTTGACACACTTGTAGTTAACAGATTGAATGAAAACTAAGCAAAAAATATTTTGAAAGTGTCTTGCTCTCACAGACTCCCAAGCGACTGATTTTACTAAAAATACAGCAGAGTATAGGCACATTATTAGTACAAAATAAAACACATTTTGCAGACCCCACCATTGTATAATACAGAAGTTTCACTACAGAGCCATCTGTTCCTTGGACTTCCTTTTATTAATACAGCTTTTTCTTATGGACAGTTAGGCAAATCCTCACAGATTAATTTCTTCTGGGCTTACTCTAAATTGTGAGTCAATCAAAAATGCTGGCCTTTTACTATCTTTTGATAGCATTTTGCTTGCTGTTTTCACTTAGCTTTGGAAAGGAGGGAGTCCAGTACTGATTTTAACAGTGTATAATTTGAACAGTGTGAATACCTAAGCTGCAAGTCAGGTGCTAATTTTAACATTGTAAATACCTCTCCCTCTGGATTGAGATGTCCAATACAGCTCCTTTTTGCTCTTGGCTTTAATAGTAAAATGTGTCTTCTTACAGTAGCAGGACTTGTGCTCTGAACCTATTTTTTGTTTATTTTATCACTAGCTTGAAAAGCAAAATGAAACTTTGTTTTATTCAGCCATCACATTAGACCTCTTAAGCATGTTTTAAACACTGCCACCTTTCAGTGCAAAGAAATACTTTAAAAATAAGACTTGTCAAAATTACTATCAAAAAAGTGACAGCAGCAAAGACACCTGATACTGCTTGTTGCTGGTAAGCCTGACCAGGGCAGAGTAGAGGGGGCAATATAAATGGAAAGTATTAATAAGTCCCTTAAAATCTCTTCCTTTTGATACAGAGGGGACAATTTAAACTGCACATTTACATATGCACATGTTATTGTGAGAGATGACTTTCTTTAAGCACATATTTAGAAACACCTGAGCTGAACCCACTTAGCCAAACACTGATCTGTAGATCAAATATTACTGATATTACAGTTCCACATTATGATCTTGGAAAACCCAACAATGTAAAAGATGATGTAACTTTCAGAAGGGAAATACGCAAGAAAAAAAGGCATGATAAAGCTGAAAGACCATTAACAGATTTCCAGCAACAAATTACACAAGTTTTTACTATGGCTCAAACTCTTCTTCATATATTGCTCTAATTAGTATCACTGTTTGTACAAATCTCAGTTATACTTCCTCCCCATGGATTTGCTGTGTGAAAAGGACACACACAAACCATTCATACTTGTAAGATGCCTTATTTTAAAGGAAGAAATAATGTGTCTGTTTATCTGTCCTCCTCTAAACCAGTCCAGAACTATTCTAGCTGTACAGATGTTAGAATTTAAAAGGGATTTTTACCCCCATATCAACTTAATTGTGGAATATCTCCCATCAAACCCACAGGGGTCTGTTGAATATTTTAAGTTTGTGCGTATTCTCAAGCAAAAGCAAGCAGTGATTTTGCTGCTTTTGCTTTCTGGTGTTCTCTGGCACACAGCTGCTCTCCAACAGACCAATAGTATTTCCTGTCAGAAAGTGTCAACTGGACTCACTACAGTCTTTAAAAAACAAACACAGTACCTGACACCCTGCTTGCTAGCTTTTATTGAGACTATCTACATTTCACAAGTTCAGTCTCAGGTTTGGATTCTGTCCGTTTACATTTCTCATTGACCTTGAGCTGTGGGCTCCTGCAGACAACTAGTTCTACAGTGAGCATTCCAAAACCTTCCACAGAGAACTGCTGTGTACAGTGAGATCCTCCATCAGCAACTGGCTGGAATAAAAGCACAACCATCTACGTTCTGCATGGTATGTTTTGGCAAAAAAGAGTATGGACGTGCAACTTCATTTTTATTAAAGAAAACATTAATTTGGGGATGAAGGAGGAGGCAGTCACTAGTTGTATGTTGCACACAAATGATTTTGCACACAGAATGATATTCTATTTCAACACTAGAAAGAAGTTGGCCTTTACTGATGAAGCAGTTACCTCTATTTTTGATGTTTGAGAATTTTATATTTAGTTTTCATTTGGTCTGTTGGATGACTAGAAATGATAAAACACTACTGTCTGTGTACATGGGAAACAAGAACAGATTTACTGAACCTGACACGTTACCAAAGCTCTAAGAGAGACTAAGTGCAGCCTTAAAGACATGCAAAAGAGCCCCTCAACCTTTCAATTTCAAAGGTCTTCAAGCAAACATTTATTTTAGATGACATCAAAATAACTGGATTGAGTTCTGAGCTGGTGCAGCATGCGTAGCAGTTAAAGAACTTCCATTAATACAATAATGAAAGTCATCCTTAGTCTTTTATTAAAGAAAAAAAGTGAAAGAGTTGCATAAAAAAGCCTAGGAAGACATAAAAACATATACAAACCATAACTGCATACCTAAGATATGAAACAGATCCCATTGTACTTCTCAATTACCAACCTGAAATTACTTATGTACCAAGACATAATTCAGCACTACTAGAACCACACATAATAGGTATGTCACTCTACTTGGAAAGCTTTTAAAAACAGAGGCCTTAAAGAAGCATAAAAAAAGGTTGATAACTCAGCTTCCTAGTGACTACATTAGAAGATGCCATTTTAATAAAACATGCAAAAGATACACACCTTCTCCTTCAGCCATTTCAGCACGATCTGGCTTTGTTTCTTTGTGCTGTCCTTCTGCCACTTTCACTGCCACTGCTCTGCAAATAGCTCCAAGCTTCCGATCCAGAGAGCGGACTCCTGCCTCTCTAGTGTATCTAGTGTAAAGACAACTCTTTTACTGATGGATACTCTTTGTAAGAGATATTTCTTTTGAATGTAAACAGACTTTCTTTTTAAAAATACCTCCAAATAAAATGAGATGTGGAAGGCAGTAAGATCTTGGAAAGCTCTAGTAAATGGGAGAAGACATCATGTGCTTTTATCAAAACAATTGTTGTTTGCTGATAACATGTTAACAGAAGACAAGCTACTGAGTGGGAAGGAGACATGACTAATGCTTGGTGTCAAAACTTAGTGAAATGCAATAATGATCCAACAGCACCGAGCTATTCTCAGATGCATGAAAATTAAAAGAACTATTTTAAACCTCAAAATACAGTTCACTGAAAGTTGGGGAACTGACTGTTAAAGAGTATTTTCTTTTAGTCTACAAATGAAAGACAAACACTAGACACTCACTAAATACCAAAATGCTTTTCCTGGTCAGAAAACACTTCCACTCAATGAATACTGATAACACTTTTTCCATTGGAAATGAACTACTGTCAAGTCCAAACGATGTTATGATCAATATCTCTGCTCTCATGTCCAACTGAAAAGTAACTGTAATTAATACTAGCTTATTAAAAAAACACATTTTATTTTTTTTACCTAATTCTAATTTTTAGACAAATGGGGCACATCAAGACACAAAAACAAAAATGGTATTTTTTTGCTAGGACAATGACAGAAATAAAACTTCATTCTTTAAAGTCTAGGTTGTCTGCTGCCAAGACTGTGGCTTTACACTCTGAACACTGCAGCAATACTAGCTTCAAGTGTTTCCGTTTATTCATAGTGCCTTGCCAATTGTGTCAACACAACTGACAGCGAGCCACAGTCTCAGAACCAGATCAAAGAATTCTCCAGAGAAGGAAAAATTATTCGATTTAGCCAGCAGAGCCAGCCAGTACTCAGGAAAGAGAAACCCCATAAATTACCAACTGCTGAACTTCTGAAATATTAAGGACAACAGATCTTAAGAAATGTTTTGCGTTACCTCTTTATAAATCATTTACTAGTTACCAGAAAAAGAAGTTATTTAAAGTTAAAGCCATGAATAACAGATATACCTGGTAATTATGTCCAAAGTGGTTACTTGTGGAATCTGTATTTGCTGTGGAGTCAGGCCATGTTGCTCAAGCTGTTTAGGAATCAAGTGTCTATGTGCAATTTCAATTTTTTCTTCTTGTGTGTACCCTTCAAAAGAAAATGCATATATTTACTGATCTTATGCTACTCGACATAATACAATCAAATCTGTTACCATTTAGAACTGTACCTGATTGAATGTAATAAAAAAATCCCCAGCTATTATTTAAAAGTTGGTATGATACTTTGTGATTATTCATAACTTCATGTGAACAAGAATAGAATTTTCATGTTTCAAAGATCCTTTTCTTCACTGGAATTTTAAAAAGATGCATTAGCCAACAGCCAAGTAGAACACAAACACACCAATCAGTGAAAATATTGTTGCAGAATGTATCAATGTATTTTCATATACCTGGAACTGAGTTTTCCTAAGCGCAACGGTACATTTCTCTTTGGCCATGCAGTCCAGATTCCTGGCAGCCTTACCTTAAGGAACTGCTTTTCATTTCAGGAAAAAACACCCCAACATGGTTTAAGGACTTGCACTTCAATGAAAACCCTGTAGTGTTACCTGGAACTTGAATAATTTCCATTCTGTCCAGGAGAGCAGGTGGGATAGTAGCCGTAGTGTTGGCTGTAGCTATAAACAGGACTTGGGACAGATCAAAGGCTACGTTTAAGTAGTGATCGGTGAAACTGTGATTTTGTTCTGGATCCAAGACCTTAACAACACAAAATTGAAGCTCAATTAGAAGTAAATAACATTTGCACATTTTTATTATGTCAAATTTAACTTTACATTCATAAAATATGTTATGAATACTACTAAAGCCTGACCCTCAATATCCTGCCTCATTGATTACTCTGTAAATACAATCTACACCACACGCAAAAAAAAGTCATTTCCCCATTAGTTCTTTTTACCCTTTTCTAAAAGGTGGCTGCAGCACTTCTACAATCATCAAATACCTCTTGTAATCTACCTCCATGACCTTTCACAGATGGTAGAGTGGCCTTTCAAGGACTCTCAGCACCCTTGGAAAAGCAGCCCATGTGGTCCCATATACTGGTATGAGTAGAATTCTCTCAAGTAATCTCTGACTCCAAACCTCATCTCTGCTTGAAGCTCTTCTTTCTCTAAACACACCAACCTGAGAGCTCTCACTGTGAAGACCAAGGGGAAGAATGTGGATTATCTTGGCCTTACCTGCTGTCACTAAATCACCCTCTCCACTCATTCAGTTCTGTCCACCCTTTTACTAACGTAGTAATAGAAGCTCTTCTTATTGCTCATGACATTCCATGCAAATCTTGACTCCAGCTGAGCTGTGACTTTCCTAACATAATCTTTACATTTTTCTTTTTTCCCCAAATTTTGGGAATAAAAAAAAATGGAGACAAAATTAAACAAGCACTGAAGATTAACAATACATAGTCTGACCAATGACAAAAATTTACTGCACAATTAGAACTATGGCCTAAATAACACTGCTGTCTTCCTGTTGCTTTTCGTACTACTTATGTGCACTAATGCAACACTTGTTTATATTTAAGCTATTTGCATTAGGTGAAAAATATTCTACATAAGTGGACTGTGAGTGTATTAAGGTGCTGTCTTGTAGGATTTTTAATAGTGCCAAAAATTGGAAGGTCACTTTGTATAGCAATCTGCAGTTGGCTTCTATATCACCACCAATGAACCACTTTCATTCCACCCCTCCTTAAAGTACTGCCTCACTTTGCCTTCCTAAATGATGAATTATCAATGTTACACTGAAACAAATAATTCTCATGTTACAAATAATGGGACCTATGCAACTCTGGAGAAACAGCACACTGCTGTCAGAATAACTTCTCTGCCTGTACCCAAATGAATGCACCCCTTGTCTTAGCAACTTGAGTTATAGCCAAGAACCGTGTTGATAACTCTAAAAAACTGAATTTAAGCACTTCATAGCTAGTTGTGGCAGAAACAACTCTGAATTTTCATTGCTCTTGAATTCTGTTCAGTCTTTGAAAAGTCAAAAATTCTTAGAACAGAAATGTTTTATGATCACAACAAACTAGCAGGATAACTTTTTTACAGAATTCTGGAAGCACAATTTTTTTTAAAAAAGCACAATTTCTGACTTTATTATGTCCCAAGCTGCCCCCGACCTTCATTTCCCTAACGAGACGATCCTTGATGGTTAAAACAAGATCCAGTAACCATCCCCCCCTTGTCAGCTCCTCCACCATCTGCAAGAGAAAGTTTTCTTCCACACGTTGCAGAAACCATCTAGACGGCACGTGACTGGCCCTGTTGCTTACCCAACACATGTCTGCGTAACTGAAGTCCCCCATAAGAACCAGCGCCTGGGATCACGAGGCGACTTCTAGCTGCTTGTAGAGGACACCATCAACTTTCTCCTCCTGATCAGGGGGGCAGTAGTACACACCTACAAGTGTCACCCACACTAGCCTGCTCCTTGATTCTCACCCACAAGCTCTCAACTAGTACATTGTCCTCCCCCAGGTGGAGCTCAATACATTCTAGCTGCTCTCTCACATAAAAAGCAACTCCCCCACCTCGCCTCCCTAGCCTATCTTTCCTAAAAAGCACATAGCCATCCATGACAGCATTCCAGTCGTCCAAGCTATCCTACCACATCTCCGTGATCTATTAGCTGAAGCATTTACTATTACTTCCAAAGATGTTGAAAAACAATGTATTCTGACAGACCAAGTTAGTTTTTTATGAATTTATCTACATGTGTGTATATCCCTTTCTCCTTCTAGTCTGCAACTAGAAATTCTTACAAACCCTACAAAGTGTATTTAAAATGATATACAAAATACTGATGTGCTTATTCACAAAGGTAAAGGAAACTGTAATCAAAACCAACTTGGATTATATCTAAAAATAGGACTTATCCAAGATTTTCCACAAGGGCTGGAGTTTCTCTGGACTAGTAATTCCTTTGCACGGTAATTATTTCACAGAGTAAGACATGAAATAATATCAGACCTATGCATTTAAAAGAGATTTTCCAAAGCAAATAGAACTGTTCTTCAGCTAGGTATCTGTGCTAAAGTTCAAAAGTTTTCGAAGATATTCAACAAATACAAAAATATTAAGTACAAAAAGAACATTCAGTGAACAAAACATCTTGGTTAATTTATGGCCAACAACTCACATGCATACAAAAGCTTCTTTGTACCAGCTTTATATTACTACAAAATCCAGAACAAGTTCCACGAATATTTAATTGCCTGGCTATGCTCCTGGTCTAATTTCCCTGCATACAAATCCTCACTATCAGGCACTTGGATCCATTTCTGTTTTCTTCTGTTTTAAACAGAGGTCATCTAAATTTAGACTTGAACATTCCCTTGTTCATGAACAGTAACTGGAAAAAGGAAGACATTCTGTTTTGCTTAAGCAATAGCTCTGTAGAAGCACTAGAACGAAACACATATCCAGCAATTATGAAACATCAAGTTTTGCTTCCAAGCTTAGAGGGTATAGCAATTTTCTTTTAAATATATGTCCCACTGTAGAGTCAGTGAGAATTTAACACACCTACACATTAAGGAAAAAAGGATGTGCCTTTTACACTTAAGGATGGCACTTAGCAAACAAGAAGTAGCAGTCTAAAAAACAAATATGCCAGTTAGGTGACCACTTACTACTGCTTGTTCTCCTATATAATAGCCACCTTTGTTCATTCCAGAAGGACTTTCCAACAATGTAAAGCACAAAAAGCAGATGAATGTTAAGCTGTTATGTCCAGGCATGAGTTCTTCATTAGATGAGGTAAAGCACCTGCTTCAGGATGTTTAGACAGCAGTAGAGAGAGATACAAATTTCATAGGGGACCAGCCCAGACATGGTTAATAGAGCAATTACTTCTCCAGATGCAACTAATTGTCAATTAGGAATAACTTACATAAAGACTGCAACCCAAACAGGCAGCTGGAAGCTAACCTGATAAGCCTCAACAGGAATAATCCATGGCAGGAGCAGAGTTGAATATCACTAAGAATGTAGTTGTAAAATATGGAAAAACAGAACCATTCCAAACCAGCAACAAAGTATTAAAAATTAAAACAAAAATAATTTTAAAATAAATTAATTTTGTTTGGCTTCACATACTTTATATAATAGAATAAGAATAAAAATGCAAATTCTCTACTGGAAGACAGGGAATGAAAAATGAAAGAAACCGCAGAGCTTGGATAAAAGTAACAATATTAATGTACAGATCTGGATTCGTGATTGGAACACACGGATTTCCAAGAAATGCCAAATCATTGCTTCATTACTGATTTTTACTGCCAAGGGAAAAACAATCAGCTAGCTAACAAAAATTGATTTTCAGGTACTTTTTTACCCATGCATTGACTAAGGTTTAATCTAGTTCAGTTCAATATCTAAAAGAGGAAATGACAGAATACCAGCAAACTCAGAAACAGAACTCCTTAACATTAACAACAAAGAGTAAATCTTGCAAGTGAAAAGTACAAAGAAAATACATGAGTATCTTACAATCATTTTCCTTGCACTTACAGGCTTTTCATGCACCCTAGAAATGCGGACCACATCTGAGAAATACATAGGTAAAGGACTGTAACTGTCATTTTTGAAAACTAAAAAAAGTGAAGCCATGTTATTCTCTAGCACATTTATTACTAGGTTCATGTTAACATGTAAAGATCAAAACAGAGCTCTCAAACCATAACCTGTTCATATGCTGATTTTCAAAGATCTAGTTGGCCCTGTCACAACAGTAATTTTACACTATCTAGCAGGAAGAAAATAACAATTGTAGAATGTCAACTGACATTTCATTTCCACAGTTATACAGCACACGTGTGAGCTCATGACACCGTAATTTAGGTAGCATTTTTCATATTCAAATCTCTGCATTAAGCATTGTCAGTCAAAGGGAGTGATTAGCATGACTCTGTAGACAAATATTACAAGAACCCCTTTCATCCCCACCTACAACCACCCAGCTACAGAAGTTACTGTACCTTAAGTGTGACAACTGAGATGTTCCTAGGATTATGCCCTAAATCATTTCAGAGAAAGTGAGCCAGGCTTGCTCAAAAGATTTGGGTAAGTATCTTTTACTAACCCAACACCTTCTGAGTGAAACAGGTAAAGAAAAATCACATAAGCAATTCAGCTGAAATACTAATAGAATGGTAGCCCCTACATCCAGAGAGAATGTAAAAGAGAAAGTGTAAAAATAAAGCAGTATAAATGTGGTGGTTTAGCCCTGGCTGGAGGCCAGATGCCCACCAAAACCAGTCTATCATTCCCCTTCTAAGTTGGGTAGGGGAGAAAATATATATTAAGAGGCTTAGGAGTCAAGATAAGGACAAGGCGAGATCATTTTATCAGCAACGATATGGCTGAAAACAGACTCAACACAGTGCAGGAAAGAACTATTCTAATTCACTACACTGCACTAAAAAGAACAGAGAAAACCGGAGTCAAGAGCGCAACCAAATCTTAAAACAAATGCAACCAGATCTTAAACATGTTCCCCCCACCACTCCCTTCTTAGCAGACTTCACTCTAGTCATGATTTCATTCCCTTCTTCCCCCCAATCACAGCACAGGGGGGCAGGGACTGGGAGATGGGGGCTTCTGTCAGTTCCTTGCAAGTTGGCATCCTTCTCAGCCTGGGGGGTGTGGGGGGTATTCATTCCACACACCCTCCCCCTGCTGCACCTTGGGATCCCACCCACAAGAGACAGTCCTCCACGAACTTTCTCCAACCTAAGTCTCTTCCCCCTGGGCTTTATCTCTTCATCAGCTGCTCTGCCTGGATCCCTGCTATGGTGGGCAGCATTAAATCACAATGTCTCTCAGTCCCAGTCCTCCACGGGGTCACCAGCCTCCCCCCAGCAAACCTGTTCCGGCGCAATTCTCTCTCTCTCGCTCATCTCTATAGGCTGCAAGTGCTGGCAGGGGCTTGCTTCAACGTAAGGGTCACAGTGTCTTCTCTATGTCTCCACCTGCTCCATCCAGCATGGAGCCCCTCCAGGGGCTGCAGGTGGGGTCTTGGCCTTTTCCACAAGGTTTCTCCATGGGCTGCAGGGAATCTTCCTCTCTGGCACCTGGGGCGCCTCCTCCCCCTCCCTGGCCTTGGTCCCTGCACAGCTCATTACATCTTCTCACTCCCTTCTCCAGGGGCAAAATGCAGCTGCTTCCGGGTTGTTTTCTGCTATATGTGATTCTCAGAGGCGCTATAACTATCTCTCATTGGTTTGGCCCTGGTCAACAATGAATCTGGCCTTGGACTGTTTACATTTTGGAGCTCCAGAGAACTCCAGCAGCTCCTCACAGCACCCATTTTCTGCACCCCCTGTTCTTTTTCAGCATCCAACCTCGCAAAACTGCGACAATAAGGAAACTCTAAACATGCACAATACCAAAACCATTAAGTGCACTAGGTGCTACGTCTGCTCTGGACAGTTTGTGTCAACCTAGCCCAGCCCTGTCATGCTGTTACCTTCCTCACTCCCTCCTTTCCTCATCATCAGTGCTAGCACAGGAAGGTGCACACAGCCTTCTGCACTAAGATGCTGTGGAAGGGCAATGTTCTTTGTCTCTTCCCATACCTGAGAAGATGTTCCTTCCTCACTCCAGCAAACTGCTAGAATGAAACCGCTGAATACAAAAGTCAGTGGAAAAAGGAATTCTACTGGGACATCATCATGCATCACACTCCAGGGAAGAAGGATGCAGAAAGTAAGTTCTGGCAACTCACTGCTGCTCCCTGCTACAGTCTCCTCTGACACACAAAGTCTCCAAGGCATAGGTCTCAATTCATCATCTTCATAATCACTCAAGATTTAGCCTCCTGAAATCCCAACCAACTAACCTAATTAATAACATTTCAACAGTTGATGGATTTACAAAATATTTCAGCAATATCTCATTCACCAAAGTCCTTATTTTATCTCCTAGATTTAACTTGCACCTTTAAGCAAATCAACTTCAACACCCTTAAACTCTTTGTGATAAAATAACTAACATACTTTAAAATTAGATTCATTTGTATCTTGGTCTGAGTGTCAGAATTTCAGGAAAAACACTTAACAGCAACCACCCACCACATCATAATCAGTCAAGGAGACTTAAATGAAAAACTGGAGTTCAGAAAGCTAATTACAACATTAATTAAAGAAACGCTGCTAAAATAATGCACGATTAGTCCTTATCACATGCTAGGCAAAATGTTCAGCTCCAAGAAGAGCTTGTACCATCAAAATCTTCAAAAATATATCAAAATTGTTCCAGAAAGAAAGGGAAAACTTGAGAAAGTGTAGCTACTCTATGGCTGCTCTGGAGTTCTTTCTTACAGCTAACAGCATTTGGTCATTAAAAATCAATGTCCCCCAAATAAATAATGTTTAGAGAACCTGAGCAGACTTTAAACATACAAAACACTTAGTACAAATTATATCCTTGTGGTTAAGTGCAGACCATGGAGATTAAAGATATCTTACCTGCATATTATGTAACAGCATTTGCATCGTGCACAAGTAATTGACAGAAATCCAACAATGTCAGAGCACAGAATCTTGTATTTGAATAAAAAAGCTGACACTGTCATGCTTTTTGTCCACTGAATCCTCCTTCCTGAGTCCAGCATCTTCTTTTTGCTAACAAATTAAACAATGCTTGTAATTTAACATCTCTTACCTCAAGTAAGGCTGCTGCAGGATCCCCCTGCAAGCTCTTGCCCAGCTTATCAACCTCATCTAACAGGAATACTGGATTGTTAACACCAACAGTTTTCAGTCCATTAATTATTCTGCCAGGCATACTGCCAACATAGGTGCGCCTGTGAGAAACAAACGTACATGGGGAAAGAGGGGTCACACACATGTAACAAGAGTAGCAACATGAGAAGTAAAAGTCAAAGGAAAATGGAAGAATAAGCAGCATTGTAACTTACAATTCTTGGTTTTTGCACATTTTTTAAAAACTAGTTTATAAAAATATGGAATATGCACCTGAACTAATGTAAGTAATTATATCAGCAAATGAAAATTCAATTCTGTGGTACATAGTTAGTCTGGAAAGATAAACATTAAAGTCCACACAGACTTTATGGCTTGCAGGCATTTTACACAATTCAGTACAAGCATCCTTCTACTGCAAGAACAAGGAGAAGCAGATCTGGGAATCTCATTGATAATAGTATTTTAATAACGGTGATACTGGGTTTTTGTCATCACAAGAGTTCACACAGCATCTTAAAAATTAAAGCAAAATTCCAAATATGCTGAACTGCCAATACACAGCATGCTTTAATTAATACTCACAAAAATAAATATTTACTATGTCATTTCAACATAAAAATAAAAAATCAGAACAGCACAATGGAACATCAAAGTTATTAGTCCGAATTTGTTCAGCAAAGGTGGTGAAAACTTTATGAAATGCTGGTCACTCAAGAACTGAGAGATACACAAAGTGCTGAATTACAGTAACTATCTCATGACCCTCACAGCAGATATGCAGAACAGGCCTACTTTGCCATATGATCTGTTTTAATACAGTCCAAAATAAACAGGATGACATTTAGAAAGCCGAAGCCAAAAATACCATGAGAATAATTTCAAAAGATATCAGAGAAGACTTTAAATATTAAAAAACCCAACTTGAACCACACAGCAATGGCATTAGCTATATCTAATATTCAACCACTCAGGGAACAAATTGTAGTTACTGTATTTCACTTTACATCTGAGCAAAAATAGGTTTTTAAGATCCTCTAAATAGCCAGAAATGCAGCAGAATTTCAGTTTGCTTATTCCTTCATAAGACAGCTGCTAAAGACTGGAACAGCCAGCACACAACAGTTTAGCACCTCACTGCTTTGTGTAGTCTTACTCTGCAGTGAGTGGATTCTTCTCCATTTAGGATTGCACTGTATAACATTTATTACAGATCAAGAATCTGCATGGGGGAGCTATTATACTACCACGCCACTCCGTTCTCCATCTGCACACAGTCAACCTTGCCAAAAGAATGAAAGGATCCTATAAAATGTAATCAGAAAACTACAAAACTGAAGCAGACCTGAAATTTACAACTGTCAATCGTTTACCAGTCTTTGGGATTTTTTGTTGGCATATTTGTGTGTGTGTCCCCATTTGATGTGGGCTTGGGTTTTGTTTGGTGGTTGTTTTTGTGGGGGCTTTTTAACAAAAGGTTGTGACTGCACCAGCAAATAATTCTATATGCTTCAGAGAGTAGAACCTGCTTGTTTGTAATACTCTGTGCCAGCAATAGGATAACATAATTAGGCAATTATGAAGCATTCTTTTTTCTAACTCGGTACATTATTCTCAATGCATGCTTAAAGACTTTACACTTCTTTAATGTGTGTGGGTTTTATATACATAGTTTTATCCGATCCTTTAAAATGATAAATATGATCCTTAAGTGAGCAGTCCCACAAAAGACTCAGTCTCCACTGAATCAGGGTTAACAGATGAGAAAAGCCACTGTGGCTAGAAACATGCTACTCTTCCGTTCACTACCTGACAATTGCCTGTTCTTGCTCTCCCTCTAGCATAACGTCGTCTCATTTGTATTTTCAATCATTGCTACATATGGTAAATCTAAACAGTTAAATATAAATGTTTTGTTGATGCACTAAATTTCAAATACAGTATGCTTAAAATCTATTTATGTAATTCAATGTATCATGAAATAGAAACTCAAACTATAAACTGGGGAACAACAAATACCTAGATATCAATTCAGTCTTCCCACATGTAACAACAGTCTAAGTTCATGACACCTTCATTTATTGGAGAAGGACCAATACCTATACTATCAATCAAGACTCAAGATCTCCAAGGCCAGTAAAGAATGCTAATGTAAATGTCATATGTAGAATGAAAAAGAACAATAATATAGTATTTTACCAACACAGGTAGCCTGTTTTCATTTGTGAATGATTACAGAACACATCTCAACACAAGAGTCCTCGAGGCAAGACAGATGCTACAGATATTTACATATAAAATCACGGTAATATTTTAAAATTACAAGCCAGTCATTTTTCTACCTGGACATTAACCTGTGCCTTGCAGCTTCTGAAACTGACTATAGCTGCTGGTGAATACAGCAGCCCTGAACATGTTATTCTTCACTTACATCATTTTAGCTAGAGTTGAAAGGAGGAAAACCAGTATTCTATGTTAGCAATTTTGATGATATAATGTGGCTTTGCTCATTTTTTGATGCACTGTTTCTTGCCATGCATTGAACCTAGAGTTAGCTGCTTTATTTTCAAAACAGGAAGTACAGATCAAGTTTCCTGGTTATCTCACTTCTGTAGTAACAATTAAAAAAACCTCAAGAGCTCATGTCACAGAAGGTCTGTAATTTAGTAACCTTCTTATTTATTTTTCAATCAGTGAAAAGGTACCTTTAAAAAACACTAGCGTTGTACAGTGTGTAATGAGAAGCCATATATCCTAGAAAAAGCAAAGAAGAAGCTGGGAAATCTCACCTTGAAAGCTCTCCCAGTGTAAACTGGCAATGTGTATGAATCAGAACCCTTAAAGCAGTACTAGCATAACTGATAACAATGTGACTCACTTTCTTCATGTTGTCCTAAAGACAAAACGTTTTAAACTGATTTTAACTACAGAGGGCTTTTTTCTACAGTGCAGAGCTAGGAAAAAATAACAAATCAATGCCTTGTTCCTGAACTTACAGCTTTTGGTTTTTTGCAAGGACGTAGGTTGTGTACACTCAAGGGCTTTACAAATGTATTTATGATTTATACTTGTATAACAAAGCTATTCCTCACATATGTGAAACTCTTCTAAGGTCTAGGTTTTCTTCTAGTGCTGTGAAGCCTGTGCTGTGAACTTCCAGCACAGCTGTTAATGGTGAGGAATCACACACCTTCTGTGACACAGATGCACCTGAACAAGTTTTCAGTGCAGGTCTAAGCCAGAATAGCCTATGCAAACTTCTAGAAACTGAAAAGCAATGGTAATATAAGAAAAGAGTGCTTCACAGGGAGGTGAGAGAAAGAGAACTTCACAGTGATCTCACCAACACCACTATAAATAAATAGCACAATTACGTCTCTCCTTTTTAAAAATAACAAGACACACACACATGCAACATAGAAGATCATATAGCTCCTGTGTAAACCAAAATACCAGTACAGAAGGATCTTAAATACAGTGAGCTCCTTGGAAAACAGTTCTAAGTAGCCCTTCAGGGTGATTTGTTTCTGGTGAGGTTTTTTTAACTTTTTTTTTTAAATATATGTTAACTACAAATGTAAGCCAGCAAACTTTTACATATGGTACAGATGAGTGGCAAATGCAACCAATTACTAAAGGATGTCTGATAAAGCAGCTCTGTTTTTGTACTAAGATGATGATTTTATTTTGGGAATACAGAACAGTAGTAGCTACTCTTTACCCAATCTAAAAAGGATTCACAACCCCCCCAGCTGCAGGCACATGATCCACAATGAAATGGCAAAACCTGGGCGTTTCCAACTGCCCTAGTTACACATCACATGGAACAGCACACTTGCTGAAACACCACTCCCCACCCTGCTGCCATCTAATAGACCTTGCTTGCTGAATCTGTCAGTCTACATCTTCGACTTAAAACAGTAATAAGCAGCCAAAGTGAATGCTGTTTCAGGCAGTATTTGCCTGCAAGTGAAACTGAATGACAGTTTTGGTTTTTTACTGTTCTAGTACATGTCAAAAATTTTCTAGTACATTAATAGCTACACAGACTATCATTCTTCTGCACTGCTAATGGAATCCTTAACTTAAGCCTTAAAGCCTAATAAGGAGCTCTTAGGAGAAAAAGAATAGCTCCTAACATGTTAATATTAGAAAATCAGCCTCCTCAGCAGTAAAACTTGGAGAACCGCAGCCTGTGTCTCCTCCTCTGTTAGACCACTTCTGCAATTCCCCTCTGTGACTGTCATCAGATGTACACTATGGCTTTACTTGACTAGGAATAACTTGAAGGATTTATTCATACAAAAGAACGTTATAGTGAAAGGTCTATAAGAAAAGCTGCAGTTTTGATTAAATCTTAGACTGAGAAGCAGAAAAGCAGGAGAAAAATAAAACAGTATTAAAAAACAGTATGCAACAGCTTGTTTTGACTTTACCTACATAGAAATTGCAAAAGCAATTGATTAGCAAGGGACTCCTCATATTAGCTGCTTTGAAGTTTGTTTTTAGTCTTAAACTAAACACTTGTTAAAGAGTAATCACATGATACTCTTGCTCATTCTAGATAGTATTTTCCTTTGCTGATGAAAAACTCTTATCAAATACTTCTCCATCAGCTGATTTCCTGTGAATTTTTAATATGAAATTTATAATGGTTAGCTTCTAACATGCATTAATAGTAACACCCTCAAAAACAGTGTGACAGCCACAAATGCCTGAATTCCCAAGTTTCTAAACCCTAAACATTCATAAAAGCTTTCTTCTAGCTATCTTTATTAGGTCTCAGCACAATATAGAAAATGATGTAAAAAACCCAACAAAACACCAACCCCAAACAAAAAGGAAAAGAGTAAGGAATTACAGGTGATTGTATAAGAATGGATAAGAGTTTTATTCATAACGTCAATCTCATAGACCTGGTTTCCCTGTTACAAAGGCTTGAGCTCTGCTCTGGAAAAGTTACTGGTGTCTGTAAACGCTTAGTATTCAACAGCCTCTAGTGGTTTCGTTTTGAACAGCAACATGTTGTTGAATCACATTTGAAATTGTTTTTTAGGATCCATACCAGAAATATTCTAAACCATCAGAATTCTCACTTATTAAGTAGCCATTAACCAAACAGGTTATGAATTACAGCAATAATAAAGCATCTAAGAGGAGGACAAAGTTTTGCTCCTTTTTCCATCAGTGCCTACATAACTTGGTAGAAAGGCCAGATATTATGAAGGTTTGCAAAAGACATACATGCACAGAGTGCTGCTCTGCAGCAAAACCTGATGCATTAAAACAAATATATCTCAAACCCTCAGTGGCTTCTGGGTATATTGACCAAATCTAGACTAAGAAAAAACACAGATGATTCTTTCAAGCTACAAATTCCAGGTAAGTGTCAAAGACTCCAGAAAACAGAACTCCTGCAAATTTGCCACAGAACGTGCACAGGAGTAACACCTGTAGCTAAGTTTATCAAGGGTGTTAAACTGAAGGTTTACAAAACAACTCTGATAACAAAACAGCATTTTCAAGTTGTCATCAAGTGCAAAATCACCATTTACCTGCTTTTTCATCTTTAATATTCTGGTCTTAGAAGTTTTAAATAGTTATACTCTAGATTTCTAGAAATACATTATATTCCAGATTCCTATAATATATGGATAAGTTCAGTGAGTCTCCCACATTCCTTTCACTTGGGATTGAAAGCTTCCACTACTCTAATATATTCACACAAGCAACTAGCTTACACAATCCTAACTACAAAATGAACTTTTATTATAGGATTTCTTGTAAGGTCTCATTAAAATTACATAGACAAGCAGTAAGAACATCAAGGTCCTTTTTATGCCTTGAAATCAAAAAGAAATTACAGAATAACTTGGAATTGAAGCAAGAATGATGGTGTATTCTGATTGAAAGTAGCAGCATAGCCACTGGGTAAAATTATCTGCACTATGGTACTGAAGAACTAACTGACAGCTTTAATTCATGAGAATTGACCTACTGTTGTAAGGAGAAATTTTATTCAGTAATGTGACTTTAAAAAAGCCCCACATGGGTTTTACAGATCTTCAGAACTCTAAAAAAATCTGTTATTCCAAATTTCCTACGATGTTTGCAGTAAACATATGTTCAGTGGAACCAAAAATGCTGCACTGATGCTTGGCCAATACTTACCTACATTACCCATTCATGATGTTTCCAGTTGCAAGGAATGGGGAATAGACTAATCTAAACAAAGAGTTTAAGAGTCTAAAAAGTAAACATATGAATAAATGCAAGATTAACAAGCCCTAAAGAAAGACACGGCAAAAAACTCCCCTTACTCCTTCCAGTTTAAATATACTTGCATGCACTTCCTTTTGAAAGAGAAAAATAATACATTAACAAGTATGAAATACTAAGTAACCCAGCTGCTATCTCTAGCAACTTTGAAGTAGCACACTCGGTTTCTACTACTGTTAAGCAATATAGTTAAAAAGTAATGCATTGCTCTCCATAGGCTATTTTTGGTAGGTACATTTTACAACCGTCTTTAGAAGCAGAAAAATCAGATCCAACCTTTAAAAGTTTGCATTAGACTTTCTACTGAACTTTACTTCAAAGTGCAAAAATGACTGATGAAATTCCACTCTGTCCTGTAACAGAGAAGCAGCAGAAGGGAGGAATAACGGCTGTATCTCATCAACACTAAACATCCATTCCTATACTAAAATTCTCCCTTGAGTAAGAATACCATTGAACACCAAGAAAAATCAGTTAATAACTGCCACACTTTGAAACAAGCAAAATTTCTCTGTATTAGCTAAATAACTAAAATAATTGATACATTCAGAAACAAACAAAAGGAAAAATTTCAACTAGGAATAGAAGTAGTAGTTACCTGTGGCCTCGAATATCAGACTGATCACAGACTCCTCCTAAAGCAATTCTGTGGAATTCTCGACCCAAAGTCTTTGCAATTGATCTTCCAACACTAGTTTTACCAACTCCTGGGGGCCCCACAAAACAAAGAATGGGTCCCTTGAGGTTATTTTTAAGCTGTCGGACAGCTAAGTACTCCAAAACTCTCTTCTTCAACTTCTCCATAGCATAATGGTCATTATCCAAAAGAATTCGAGCTGCCCGAATTTCGAGGCGATCTATCAATCGTTGACAACAGAAAATATATCAGCACTTCTACCTTTACCAATGGAAGCAATTCTACAATGCAACAGAAACAAACACATTCTCAAACACCTTCACCAATACAATCCCCCTGACATACACACACACACACATTTCAGTCAATGTTTTCCTAAAACAAAAGAATTAGAATTCTCCTTTAATGAGATTAGACATAAGATAGATCATAGCACTAATATTGAAATTTTAAACCACCACCTTTTACAGTGTGTCACAGATTCAGATCTGGTTCAAACAAACTATGTGTCTATTATGAACAGCAATTCAGTGTGATGTGGTAAAATCTTCTCAAAAGACAAATTCATCCCCGTGTCTTCAGCAACTAGTTACATAGTCTATCTAAAAAACACAGCAAGATCTTATTGGCTTGGAGAGCAGGCTTTGCTTGCTGTGCAATGCTGTAAAAATACCCACGTGATACTAGGAAAAGAAAAATATTGGGTTTGCATAATTTGAGAAAAATGGTCAGGCCTCACTGATTAACTAATTAACATTAACTAATGCTTTGCACAGAGCAGGAATTTCTGTCACAAAGTTATGTCTTCTCCATTGCTCTACAACATAAAGAGAGTAGGCAGAAAGCAGCAAAGTCTATCAACTCTGCACACACAGCCCCCTCAAATTCTGTGAATTACAGAGCCATACCTCTCATACCAGTATAGTAAGTGTGCATATTTTATATACAGACAATTCTCATTAAATTCTCATCATCAACTGTGCAAGTTTTTGCAATCAATCACTGAACAAAAAGTTTACTAATGATCGTAAATGTCTATTTTTATATTTAAGTATGTTTTTATTCACTGTACCTATGGAGTCTAAAACTTTTCATAATTTCATAAATTATCTTTTCATAATTTATTGATTGCAAGAAGATTTGTAATCAGTCAAGGCTCCAGTCAAAAATGGTCAAAATTCATCACCACATATTCTAAGAGGGACAAAAATACACAGATGCTTCTGATGGTGTAGTATGTTAAATTCCTTTTTAAAATCAGACCTGTTTTGAATGCTATTCAAAAGCCTCATTGTTCAGTGGGTGCTAGGAATTAAGATCCTTTTTCTCCAGCAGTACACCTTCTGACAAGTCATTTTGCCTACTTAATCGACTTGTTTTGGTCAGCAGGAAGAGTCATGTTTCGTTTTCTACTCTTTCCCTTTACTCACAACTTTTGAATATTTTAGTACAAAGCTGACATAATACTGCATTTTTCTCTTGTACCCAAAACTGTAATTACTAAAATTAACTACAATTGTGCTTTTTCATCCTTTTCCTCCTTACCACTCTTGATTGAATTAAGACATACCAGAACCTTCTTCAGGATGATAAATGCTACAGAAATGTACAAAAGCTTTTCTTATAACGAAAGGCTCAGTTCTTCATTATTTTAGATACATGGTAGTACAGATTGCAAGTAATAACACCTTCATTTTTTGTGTAGATAGTCCTAATACTTTTAAAATTCACATTCTTAGATGTACAACTGAGCTACTCAAGCTAATAAGTATAAAGATCTTAGTATAAAGCAGGTAGACTGCAAGACTTCAGCAACATATTGCTAACATCTGACAATGAATACAACATTTGCAAGACAGAACTAATTACCTATTTACATGATGGTTACTTGCCAAAAAAGTCTGTGCAAGAGATAATCAACAAAAATAGAAGAGTTTACCCTTTGTACTCTTGTTCCATGGCAATTCTACCATCAGTTCTAAGTAATTTCTTGTCAATGCATATTCAGGCATTGACTGGGGCATCTTCTTCAGTCTGGAAATACATGCACAGAATTCATAAGGCTAAGCAGGAATTAACTGTGAAGTAAAACTCTCCTGTACCACAAGACAGGTACTTAGCAAACTTCAGGTCATCAGCATGTCCTCTTAGTTTCTGACAGCCATAATAACTAAAAAAGCAAGTTACTACTCGACCAATCAAGAGACTGACTTTTCAAAATAAGAAGTTATTTACAGAATTAAAACAGAAACGGAAAAAAAAAGGTCAGTTCCCTATGCAAATACAATGCACACATACATACATCCTCACTGAAAAAGAGGTTGCTAACTATCTATCACCATAGGTGGGTATAGCAGTTATCCTCTCACAGAAAAACAGAGGGGAAAAAAAGACTCAATAACTGGATGGATCAGTTCATTCATGAACAATAACGTTAATATTTAGTTGTGGGTTTGTTGCTTTATTTTTCCTGAGATCTTCATTACAGAGGCTTAGAGCTTACAGTTCAATGCTATGTAATGTATAAAGAATTCATATTTCTATGTCATCACCTCTGATGTTCCAGGTGAAATTATGAATTTTATAATTAAATAAAAGCCGTCAACTAAATTTTTAAAGATCAATTCCAAAACACATCAACACAAACATATCAAATATGCAAAAAGTTAACACAAGATTTGTTTTAAAAAACAAAGTAAGAGAAGAAACAACCATCTTAAAGCCTCCTACCTCTTTATTTCTTTAAGACAAACTTTAAGAGCTTGTTCTGACATACTGGACGTTCTAATCTTTTTTTCCAGCAAGACAACATCATCATGATCTTCTTCCTCCTCCTCATCTTCTGTAGTGCTGGGAATGTGATTGATTCTTCTATTAGGCCGAATAGCTACAATCTATGAAATGTTAAACAAAGCCAGAAAGCAGTATGAGGTTTTGTTTTTTAAGAAAGGTATATACTTTGGCTTCAAAAGGAAACCATGGCAAGAAATGCAGGGTGCTAGGACAGCCTCCTTCATTAAAAAAATGAGAAAATTTTAATCCAATAAATAACTTCACAAAGTATATTGATACTACTTTAAAATGTTACAGCTCTCATTTTACTTTATGTATTTCATAAGTAAATCCTATCTACCCTAAACCAGTAGACAACAGCAGACCAAAACTGAAAAGAGTTATTTCTGACTTTTTGGGCACTGCAGCCCATCATAAGCAGAATAAGCCTAATCTTTAGAAAACGGATGTCTTCTCTCCTTTTTTTACTTCTCAATTACTGCAACATAAGTCCAAACTGCCCTAGTTTAGCAAGCTACATTTTACAACACACTGTTATCTGTATTTCAAAAGCTAACACTCACTTGCAACGCCACTGGTAAAAGGTACACCCTTCACTGCACAAGCCAAAACTGAGCCACACAAGTGAACTGGGAACCCAATGACTCTTTTAAGGAACCTGAGCATTTTTTCAGAGTCAGAAAGTGATCAAATTGAAGTATGTAAACAAACAGACAAACAGAGTCTAGTTAGTTTTAAAAGAAAACTTTCTCCTTTAGGTATCTGAACAGCCAAAGCTTCCAGCTGGGTGTTTTCTGCAGCTCCAGACTGCCATGAAATGTTACAGCTATAAATAGAAACTCTGCACAGATTATAACGCATGTTCATTAGACTGTTTAGAATCACATCTTTATACATTTAGGATGCTTAAGTATCCCTCATTTAAAGGTCCATACCCTTTTATCATCATCCTGCTTGGGCTTTCTTGTTTTCTGAAGTAGCTTCAGGCCTTCAATCTGTCTAACAAGCAATGGTATAGTCATCTTGAATCGTTCTTCCAGCCTAACAGCATCTAAAATCTAAGAGGAAGGAGTTACAAGTAGCCAACAAGTTCATGCTGATGGATCAGTTTGGGGCAATGGAATATGGCAGGTAGCTATTATTACTGTCTTTTGACCCAAGTTAAAACAACAAAGCACTCCAAAATAAGAATAAAATATTTTAACTTAAACAAGACATAGCTTTGTATGTCTGTTTTTAAAGCATCTTAGTATTTCAGTTGTATTTTCTGTGGTAAACATGTATTTTTCAATTCCTGAGCCTCAATAAAGAGCTAGCCCTTTAAGAAAGTTACAGCATGATCTCCTTAGTTGACCCCAGAAAAAAAAAAAAACAGCTTATGCCTTTTTTTGGGTTATTTTGTCTTTTTAATATTTTAGATGTTATTCCATTTTCATGTTTAATGAAGCTCATAAGTAGAAACAGGTAGAATTCGGCTTTTCCACAGCTTCCACTGTCGGCTCACTTCTAATTTAAGAAAGGCCATAATCATAATAAATGTAATGACTAACGTATATTTCAGGATATTCAGCTACAGCACACACTTTCAGTTCAAATTACTGCAATAATTTCTAAATCTTGTGCTTTGAAATAACCCAATTTATGCTCTCAATTCAAGGTTGAACATGCAGTACTAGCAGTGAGAAAAGCCCCAGCAAAAAACTTCTGAACACAGCAAGCATGAAGTTATTTTGACACATAATGCAAATTTAGCCAGTGTCTTAGTATTTAAAAAAAAAACCAAACCACCACACTTGAAGAAGTTATCAAAAATATTTAAAAAGCCTGATTCTGAAGCTGTTGGTATTAAGAGATGTATAATGATCTGTCAACTGTGATAAGTAAGCAAAATTTCAACAAAATTAGAAAAAAGATTTAGTATCTTTACCATGGGAAGAGAAAGTCCATGCTGTATTTATTGTTAATAAAATGAATGGTTTCCAACGCTAACTAGATAAATCTACTTATTAGGCCAGTTCTGACATATTAACAGCAACATAATAAATAGCCTTTTACAAGTATTCATGCTCACTTGTAACACAGACACCTCCTGGCAGAGTGTTGTCACTGTAGATTCTCAAGCGTAAGCACTTTCAAAATTATCAAAGAGTAATAAAATGTGAAAAAAAATTGCAAACACCTAACTCCACTTAAAAAAAATTAAGAACCCACTACCTGAAGTTTCTCTTGGTTGGATGTGCGGATGATAGAAGTTAATATATCTGGCAAAGCTTCTCTAGGCAGATTATCCAAAAGACGTCTCAGCTTTACAACTGCAGGAACAGACATATCCAGCATCTCAACCAACTGTAAGGAATGCACAATACTCATGATTATTATGTTTCTTTCTCAATAATTTAAGTGAGTATCTGACCTAAATAGGACTGCATCTTTCAGCATGAAACGTATCTAAGTACTTAGCCAAAAGCTACTGAAACAAATTAAAAAAAAAAAAATAATTCCCTAACCCAGCATAGGGCAGCCAAGACTTCAGGCTTCCTGGTTGTTCAAGAAGTTCAAAAATATCATCATTGTCTGCAGCACTTTTTTCAATGCCTGCACCTCTCATTTCCCACACACACTCATGATTAAAAACTTCTGCAGTTATTTAAATGTTATGACTCTTCTTCTATACATCTTTAAAACTAAAATTTATTATACTTGAGAACAGCTGTTTATAATCAAGGCTCTAGAGAGTTTTTTCTCATTTAATAATTTCTAAAAAAACAACCCTCACAAAGCCTCAATTCATCATGCATATTTATGTATAAATTCTGTAGGAAAAAAACCCAACACAATTGCTTTTACTAGAATGTATTTATAGCATTGCTACATATATATCAAATAACACCAACTTATCATAGCACTAACACACACAGACTAATCCTGCAGTGAGCTCTACAGACACCATGGACCTCAAAGCAGAAAACTTAAGCCATAACAAAAATACTTGTAGCAGAAATACTGAAACTCCACTAGTCACTGAAAAAATACACCTATGGAAGGAAAAGGTCACAGAAGAAATCAAGCACGTGTATAAAAATATCAATATATGATACACAGGATTAAAACAATTCACCTGCACTGCGTATTTGTAGAATTGTTCTGATAGCTCTCCAAGCTCCTCCTCAGATTTATGCTGATTAGTGAACTGCTCAAGTCGATCTAACTGTTCAACTTCAGCAACAGGATATGGCTTCTCTTTCAGCAACTGCAGGATCTGGAACCGGCAGAGGCCCGTAACCAGCAACGTATAATGTGGCTTGGGCCAGTTGCTACCAACCACCTGAACTGCCAAAGCAGCTGTGCCAATCCTAAAACCAGATCAAATCTTTGTATTATTTGTCAACTTCCGCAGAACATCTTGTGTGACCCGTACCAAGGGGCAACAGAGCTATGATGGGTTGCAAGAACCTTCCGAGCCATAGTTCCTCACCGCGAAAAGCAGCTAAATTATATACCTCCCTTTGTAACCCAGATTACAAAACCAAATCCTAGAACCTGAACGAGTCACCAGATTCAGAAACATATGTATTTTTCTCATAAATAATTTAACAGAACTCTCTGTGGACAAGAACCCTCACACTTCTGCTCAAACGACTCGCACTGCAAAGCTGAGTGTTTGTAGATCACAGGTCTTTAGTCAAACTACAGGCCTCGTTCGGAGCAATCTTTGGATGCGTGTACTTATTTAAACAGATTTAAAAGGGAAGCTCCTTTCTCGCCAAGCTACCGATGTGGTAAAGTTTAGAGACTACAGGTTAGTTTTACTCGTACTCTGTCCCACAGAAATCAAATTTGCTTGCATTGACAGGACTAGGTCACCACGCACACTGCTTGTTAGATGGAACCCGCTATCGTTCACAAGAGCGAGAGTCCTCACGCTCCTGCCCTGCGCCCTCTGATCGTGTTTTCCCTTCCATCTTGGCCTCCTTTTCAAACTTTCCTTCCAGATGCCAGCCAGCCCCTGCCACCACCACCCTCTCCGCCCCCCCGGCCCCCTCCGGTGCCGGGCGTTTCTCCGGAGGGAGAAGCGTTCTCCCGCACGGCGGCGGAGCGGAACAGGGCCGCCCCTGCCACCCCAGCGCTCAGGTGACAACATGGCGAGCTGGCCTCGGGGCAGCGCGCGGCGGTACGGCGGCGGGGCGGAGAAGCGCGCCAGGGCGCGGAGTCCGAGACCGCGAGGGAGGAGGGAGCCGGGCCGGGGGGCACCTGTGCAGGGAGGGCAGGTCGTCGCAGTCGGAGGTCGGGTCGCTGGTGTTGGGGATGACGCCGATGATGGTGCTCCGCAGCGAGGTGCCCTTCAGCAGCCGGCTGCGCACCAGCTGCATGTTGCGCGGCGAGTCCACGCTCGTCCGCATGGTCGAGCCGGGCAGCAGGACGCCCTCATGGGTGAGCAGCAGCGGGAGGCGGCTGGGGATCTGGATGGCGCTGCCCGCCGCCATGGCCGCCCGCTGCGCTACCTCGCGCACCCCCCACGCACCGGTACGGCCGGGCAGCCTCGACGCGCGCGGCCCCGCCCCGCTACGGGCGCCCGAAAGGGACAGGCCGCGCGGGACCCCGCCCCTCTACCCGCCTCCTGCCGGGTCGCGGGGCGGGCGAGGCGGTCTGTCCTTCGCCGGGGCGACAGACCGCCGGCCGCGCCTGGCAGGGAGCCTGCGCTGGCCCGTACAGCAACGCTTCTTCCCCGGGGGGCGGCTTTTCCCACTTTGAAAAGCCGGAGGTCAGGCTGGCAGCCGCGCCTCGAGGAGCCGCCGGCTCTCCACTGTACAGATGAAGCGCGCTGTAACAAACGCCTGTAACAGTCCGTGGTGGTGAAAGGGGGTGAAATCGCCTTTGTTTCTACAGAACTCGGCCCTCCTACAGCTCTCCAAGCCCAGGTTAGGGCAGCCCTAAACCTCAGGGAGGAAATGCACGATGCAACCTCCCCTCGGCAAAACGGGGGCACAAAGCCCGAGCCTGTCCCCCGGGCGGGGGAGCAGTGGTACCCCGTGCCCTAGGCAGGCACCCCGCCAGAGCTGTGGGAGGTGTGCTGCAGTACAGCTCTTCGCAGCAGAGCTGGAGGGGCAGCCAAGGGCACAGCTCACTGCGCAGTAACTGTCCTGTGACAGGGGACAGTTCTGAAAAAGCCTGTCCAGGTGAAAGGGCTCCAAGTACTCGGGCCCTATGGAAAGTGCAGATGAGCAAGCAGGTTTTAGAAACTCCCCTTCCCCCGCCGGTGAAGAGAGATGCAACATCGAAATTGCATAAGGTAATGAACTATATTAGCCAATCACTTGTTAATCACTGACTTGCACAACACGTCTTGAACAAAGGTAATTCTGTACAGAGGGGAAATCACAGTAGCAACAAACTAACCATCTGAAATACAGGGGCATAGCTGCAGTAAAAAACTTGCTTGATCATGCAGTTTATTAATACCTTAACCTGTTGCCCTACTGGAAAATGTCAAGGTGATAGGACATATGGAAATACTAACAATATATTTAAATGCAAGAAGTTATTGCGGCTGAGAAAAGTATTTTCTAAAGCAGCCACCTCAGGTACCTTAGAAAGAAGCTGGAATTTAATATACTATCAACATGACATTTAGAAAACATTAATAGAAAAGGGCACATAACCAGGAATATGGAAAGTGTTTTGTGGACTTCCTGATGTTCACTATAATTACTCTGTAAACATGTTCTCCACTCACAAATGTTCAAGTGTCTTTATATTAGTTTGGAATCTGAACACAAACAAAACCTAAAGGTTAAACATTTACTCTCCACGTTTACTGATGAATTTTCTCAGTGTGAGTCTTTTCATTAAAAATAACCCACCAATCTTACCTTTATTCTCCAGGCTACCATTTTTCCCCCTCCCTCAGAGATTACCAGTCCCCACAGTCATTAAAAATAGTTAAATTCATTCTAGAGCTGCATTTAAAAAAGTCTCAATGAATGCTTTAAAATTCCTTTCAATTTCTAGTGAACAACTTTTAATACTGAGGGCTATATTTTATGACAGGTACTAAGTGTGCAATACAATAGGGCCACACCCCAATTATGATGTCTAGATAGTAACCAATCATCCCTTTTTTTTTTTCTTTCTTTTCTAAAATACAACAAGATCACATTTAAGCCACCAGTCTTTCAAACTTTTTTCTGACTAGCTAAATATTTCTGATACATGCATTAATAGAATTCTGTGCACCCAGCTCAGAGGGTTTAAGATCAGAAGGGACAATCACTATCTCCTCTGACCTCCTCTGACTCTCAGCAGCAACTTCAGCCTCAAGTCCGCAAGGCAATACACGTCCTACAACTAGAATTCCATGTCTGCAATATCAGTTACACTGTAGCTCCTAAAGGCATTCAGCCTTGAGACTGACCAACAAAGAATCTACCATCCTTATAGATATGTTTTTTCAAAAGTTGAATTGTTAAAATTTGCACATTTGCTTGTAATATCAGTCTCCAGATACTGACTTCTGTTTATCTAACAAGTGACAAAAATCTTTCCTCTGCGAATGCAACCAATACTCACCCCATGATCAAGTCATGGCTTAACTTTGATTTTCTCTATTAGCCACATTTCTTTATAAAAATCTCATCCTCCTCAAAACACAGCCAGCCTACAACTAGTATTCCAACACTGGTCTTGCAAATGCCATATAAACATTCTTTCAAAAAACTTGATAGCTTCTTTCTTATTGTTAACCTACTTGATACTTCTCCAAATCTGCATTGTAAAAGTTATTAAAAGCTCTCAGAAACAGATCATGTACTTGCTGTATCTACCTATTTTCATTTGAAATAAATTCTTAATGTTTTGCACTATTACTGTTTGGGAATCATTTTACTGTTAAAGTGGAAGTAAATTTAATACAAAGACAGAAAATGGAATTATAGCAAATATTTTTTACAGATGCACAGAAGTTCTTAAACCCCTTTTGCATTTTGTTAGTTTAATTATGCCTGTGCATCTCTGATGTGCTACATACAGGATGCTAGACCTTTAACTAGCTCTCATTAATCTTGATGTGATACTTATATTTTACCTACTAGATGTCAATTATTACTACTTTTTTTTGTGTGTCTTTCTATTCTAGAACATAGTTTCATGACCCTGAAGTTACTCCAACACAAATGTTCTGACTCTATGTAAAATAATTAAGGCTTTATTTACATGGAATTCATCTAAGATGCTCATGATCTCAAGGCATACTGAAAAGATTCTGTCTTTTTAAAGTTAGTAAAAGAGGTTCACATAATTTTTAGAACTGCCAAAGTACATATACTGAAGATAAATTTCTTTCTTTGGGGGTTGTGGTAGAAATTTCAAACCTACAAGTTCTATAGAGATTAATCCCAACAGCCTTTTGAACTTGTTCACAAAACTGGAGTTTTAAAATGGTAGAGCTCCACAGCGCCGATACAAAGGGACATTCTGAGTATTAAAACACTGTTCTAAACTAAGAACATTATTTTAAGTTTCCATGCAATATAAACTCCTAGCCTACGGTTCACCTGTCTTTCTAAACTCAATTCTTCTCTCTTAAGATGCACACACACTTTTCTTCTGCTCCCTCACTGGTATTCCCTAGAGGTCTCAAGCCCTAGCTCAACCTTCTGCAGCTATTTTCTAAGACAAGACAATCTGCCATCAGACTTCCCCTCTCTTACAAGTTCAGTTTTATACTTACAGATTGTCTGCTGCAAGGATGTTCTTTAAAAAATACTTCTCTCCACTCTCAACTGCTATGTCTGTAAATAAAAGAATTTTGCCCATTTTCTTTTGAATTTCTCTCTCTACCATGTGGAAAGTTAAGAGCATACCACCTAGCTCCAAATACAACATAGCAATTAGGCTTAAAGCTACTATGAAAAGATGCTCTGAATTAATTTGAGGTGTATTTCTATATATCATTTAATAGCAGACACCCAATAAAGAACATGCAAGATTGTATAAAGGACTTGCTGTCAGAATTTTGCAATACAGGGGATGATATAATGCCTGTTTTGCAGTCTTCTCAGGTGAGAGGTTATATGGAGGCATGGCCAATCCCCTGTGCACAAAACAGACTACATAAATAATCTAATGAACAGACAATCTTCCTCAATTATTTCCTCTTCCTCAAGTGCTGAATAAACTTTGCTGCTTCCTACCATCTTGGCACACATCATGAATGCCTCAAAAATCTTTAAAATACAGTAGCTAGGAAGAAAGGTTTTTGTAAAGCTGTTCAAAGTATATCATAATATACATGAACTGAATTTTATTTTTAATTTATTTTAATGTCTGCTTTGTCTGCTCACTACAAGGTTGCAGTAGAAATCTTAAAGTGTTTTTTAATGTAGGCTTTATATTACATATCCTCAATCATTCTTCACACAAAATTTCTGGTTTTTCACATCCAACTTGATTAAAAAGCTACAAGTTAGTTATGTAAGCATAGCACCCAGAACGCATGCCAAGAATTGCTGGCAGTACATAACTGACTAAAAGAGCGCGAGACCTTTCAGAAATATCTCAAGCTGTGTGTGGGATTCACAAGAACAACTGAACTTAAAGACTTAATCTTTTATTCAAAAGCATGAGAGAGCTCCAGGAAAAGGAAAAAAAAAAGAAAAAAGGAAAAAAGGGAGAGGAAAGTACCCAGAAAAAGAAATTCAAGCTTACTGTTCAAATTTGAAATGTGAGCTAGAATAGAGTGAGGCAGAAGAAGTTCTTGCTTAGATAGACATGGCCTGGAGCATCTACCCTACGAGGAAAGGCTGAGAGAGCTGGGCCTGTTCAGCCTGGAGAAAAGAAGACTGAGGGGGGACCTAATCGACTTTTATAAATATCTAAAGTATGGGGTGCAGGGGGAATTGGCCAGCCCCTTTTCAGTGTCTGTGGAGACAGGACAAGGGACAATGGCTGCAAATTGGAGCACAGGAAGTTCCGCACCAACATGTGGAGGAGCTTTTTCCCAGTGAGGGTGACAGAGCCCTGGGACAGGCTGCCCAGGGAGGTGGTGGAGTCTCCTTCTCTGGAGATATTCAAGACCCATCTGGACTCCGACCTGTGCAATATGAGCTGGGGAGCTGCTTTGGCAGGGGGGTTGGACCCGATGATCTCCTGAGGTCCCTTCCAACCCCTACAGTTCTGTGATGTGGAGGAACTTTTGAAGGATAGGAAATATCACGGGAAATTAAGGAAATGCCATCAGTAGAGTTGTGCTGATTAACACTCAGACAAGGATGCAGATGTACAGAATTGAAACAGAATCTCACTCCAGCTTAGTTTTGCTGAACACAATATCATACTACCTGGAATATATTGTTCCCCCTTTAAACCGCATACTTTATATGAGAACTGCTAGTAAGAGATAAAAATATGTTCCCTTTGTATAATTTAACTGGAAATCTGTTTGAGACACATACATCTTTGCTATAGTTTTGTAACCTCTACCCTTTTTTTTTTTTGGGCCTCATAACAGAAAAAAAAAAAAAAAAAAAAAAGACTTGCAACTAAGAAGAATAAGTTTTCTCCAGAAACCAAGAACAAAATAATCAAAGAAGAGAAACATGGAAAAGAATGGATTTACTGCCACAGCTTTTTGAGTAAATACTCTCCAAAGTCCAACTCAATCATTTTTCTAGCACATGTTTTAACCACGCAACAGTTTGAAGGAGTTGCAGAATCCCATTTTTATGTTCCTCTTGCCAGATGGAGCTTTTTCTTTTCCAGAACTCAAATGAAATTGCTGACTGCAACCTAAAAATGGTATGCTAATGATCTGAAGTAATTCTGGGTTTGACCTTAAAGAAAGTCCACAGAATCTGTGGGAAAGAGTCCTCAGGCCCATTTTCAAAATTGCTACATAGTAAAAACTGCCATTAAATTTTGAGATGAATGTGAGTTTTGCTTATCAGCTACTTAATACTCTACAACCTGAGCATCTCCATGGCTCCCAGAACAACAGATAGAATACTTGCTCTCAGGGTAGGTTTGCTACCTTCTCTTGTAAGATACAAGGAATCAATCTCATGCTATCCATGCAGAATGCTACTAACAAAGTTCTCTCTCCATATTTTCGCACGTTGTCTCTGGATGTCAGTATAGACTGAGGAACTGTATCTTCTGAATTTGATGTGTCCTACCAGAAAAGAAGGTATATTTGGCTGTGTCATGAAGCCAATTTGCCTTTTCAGCATTTAAAAATAAATAAAGAAAATAAAAATCAAGTTCTCTGACTGTTGCTTTCATTACTCAGGACAGCATTTCTTTACCAGGATAGAAGGGAACACTGTCCCAAGTTTCATGCAGGTTAGAAGTGGCAGTTGACTAGGCTGCTAGAGAGCAAGTGGACAGTATAATCCACAGGCAAAAAGCAGAAAGAATGGAAAGTGGCAGGCGATAAGTGAAATGATCATCAGGAGAAATAAGCAGAGAGAAAGAGTAAATATTAAATCAAGGATGAAAAGACAATATTGAAAGAGAAGGAACAGACAGGAAACTGCTATGCCTTGTGTTGTGCCTCTTACAGACTGTCAAATTCTGCTGCTGTTTTCTGAGCACCTGCGTATTCTGCCATCTCACTGGGGGTATTCAACAATCCTGAGGCCTGAATAATATATTTCTACATGTCTTCTATTTTAACTCATTTAACATTAATCTAAAAACATTCTAATTGATTTTTAACACAAAAAAGAACAAATGTGCAACTTCTAGTGTTGATAATACAAAGTGAGTAAAAAGACTGTGATTGAGGCTAGATGCTAGAATAAAACCAAACCCATAATGCTCCATATCTCTAATCTCATTTCATGACAAATCTAAAGCAGGAGCTATTGGGGTAGCTCCTGTAAACCTTGGAATCACACTCCTTTTAAAGACTATGAGAAAGAATTGGATTACAGATCTGATTGTAACACCGTTATCCAATAGCTACAATCACAAAGCACTCTTCTAACAATCTGGGTCTAACTGTGTGCTAGGAGACATTTTGCTTTTCATAGCAAAAGGGAAAATAATGCACAGCCTCTAAGCTACTGATGGAAAACTTGGCTTATCTCTTCACGGTAGCAGCACAGAGTAAGGCAGCCTTAACTTTTCATGTTCTGCTAGCCTGCCCTTATTTTAATAAAGCTAAGTTCACAAACCAATCACATTTTCAAATTCAAGTTATGTAACAAAACAACTTTTGATTGCTATTATTTGTAGATCATCTATTTTATTAACCTAATTCAGTACAGTATCACAGGGTGTTGCATCAAAACTGAAGTTACCTTCGTGTTTACACGAAATTCACTGTGAGAAACTACTAGCATAGTATTTTCTTGATTTGCAACCTTACTTCAGTATAAAATCTCCTTCAGCTTTAGTTATTATTTCTCATTAAACTTCCTTTGCACTATTTTTGTTCAGATATTCCTGCACTCAAATTTAGTATCTTGAGGTACTGCTGAACACCTACAACTTCCAAGAGAGAACTTTAGCAATCCTTATTTAAGAGTTGTTCAATCCTTCCTTGTATTCTACCTTGATCATTTACTTCCTCCTTCTCTTTGACTCACATTGTATTTTTGCTCTTTCTCCCTCTGTATTTGCTTCTCCGTTTTGCAGCACAATGTACTTTCTACCATATCCATTCAGTCAAGAACTCTGAATAGACTACCTGGTCTGGATTTAGTCACTCTGCTTTATTTTCAACAGTCTGATAGCATATTAACTGCACACTGTAGGTCAATCAACTCAAGAACGTTTGCCTACCTGAGTCCTTTTCAAATGTGCAGGATAATGATTCTCTACATGTAACATATCCTGCTCTGCTTTCAGTTATTCAACCAAATTTTATGTACATTATTCAATTTTCCAGAGCCAAGGCTCTTCAAAAATGAAGTTGAATGGAAGCAGTTACCTATCTCTAAATATGGAAAGTAATTGTTTCACACTGCTCATTCTTTGTTAGTGTATCTGCACACTGCTGTTTGACAGAATCTGTATTACATAAACATGTTTCATTACTGGTTTTGATCACAATGCAAACTGGAGTAATTACCCAAAATGTTATCCATAATTTAATGTTTAAAAATATTTTTAAGCTAACAAATATTACAAATACTGTTCCAGCTGCATTGATTTAAAGTAGCTAAGTAATCATAACTGTGTATTCCCTGAGGATGTTTCAAGAAATTATATACTTGAACCAATTTCCTCTCTGGTATGGTTCAGGTCAGGTAGCCACTGACCTCGTAGCCTGAAACATCCATAGCAGACGCATATCATGTGTACATGGCAACAACACTGTTACTTCATGCAGATTTCTCTAAACCACATAAATTAAGTTCAAACCTCTTTGTTTTTTATAGAGATTATTTTATCAGCTAAGCACAACAGCACCTACATGTATACATATTTGCCCAGTTGGCCCTGTTACATTTTTATGATAGAGGACATATACAACATGGTAGATACAGATGCATTTATTTTTTATTTATTGTCACTTCATAAAACTTCTGCACATACAATTTTTTTCAATATTTATTATAAAAATTAAAAATGCTTAGCCATATTCAAAAATGCCTGGGAGTCTTGGAAAAAACTGCTATAAATAAGGGCATGTAGACAAGAAAGCCCATACCATGAAACATCATAAAGTATACATTAAATAGCTGAGAATTTTCTGCAATTTAAAATATGAGATTAACCAAGTCACTGTGATATGAATCTATTTCTTAAATTGAATATACATTGCACTATTCAGCTTCGTGACTAAACATGAAGGATACAGTACACTTACCAGAACTGAGCCGAGTAAAAAAGTCTTCCATTTAGTTAGCAGCTTCCCTGATAACAGCCAAGAGAGGAAGTCATGTTACCAAAATTAAGTCTATCTATAATTCTATCAACCATTCTGGGATTAATACTTCACCCTAGGAAAAAAGAACAAAACCAACACTAACCCACAGTCCTGAACCAGTGCCAAAATGGACTATAAATTAACAGAAGCAAAAGCAATCTTGATTTCCTACTCCTCTGCATAAATTTACTGCTATTTAGGAAGGGACGACCATATTTTCCTGTCAATCACATTAAAGAAAGCTCATTAGGTTTGATTCTGGCATGCAAATAGTAAGTATAGCAATGTTCTCGTCCTTATCCATTAATTAAATCCAGGGAATATTAAATTGCAGTGCACTTGCACATTCCGGATCAATCCGTGAGCACTGCCATAAGCAACAGTCCAGGGAGAACAGCCTCACTGAGCACTTTGCTTGGTCTGCAGCTGCCTGCAAACTAATTGTTTGGCAAGAGACTTTTAGCTGGCAGTAACCAAAATGCATAACATACTTGTAATCTTAAAGACATTTAGACCTCTTTATATTACCTGTTTTTTTGTAAAATATCTACAATTTACTTTAAAAAAAAAAAAAGCTAGGTTCCATACAGAACCAGATTAAAGGCCTGACTTCAATGCAGGGAGTACTAGGCCTTATGTGTTTCAACATAAATATTGATAAATAATAGCTGTAAGTAGATTAATAATGGTTGAGCCTATACAATGTATTTTAATACAGTTTCAATATCAGTGTCCAACAGTAGGTGGCGTGTTTATTTGCAGTATGAGTACTTCACCACCTAATTTAATTCCATAGGAGTTTTAAAACCATTCACAGTGCGGAGTTGAAAAGCAATCTTGACATAAATGTAAAGGGAAAATTATTTTTAATTCTTAATTGCTATATTAGAAAAGAAGGGAAGAAATAGCAAGCTAGTTTTTCGGGAAATATTAGGCTGTAGGATATTAACTGACAAAACATGGTGACAGCAGATAAATTACAAAAGTACCATTTAAAAATTAAAAGAAACTTATATGTTCTGATTCTTTTAGCCTAATTTTTTGTTATATCAGCTATTCCAAGTAGGTAGCAGTGCTGGGGTAATGATTATCTCAGCCACCACAATTTCAAGTGGAATAGAATTCTCATATAAGAACAAAACTGTGGCCAGAAAAAAGCTAATAAAACCCAGGTCCTGTGAACACTCATATGAAAAAAAAGCAGCCCTCCCCTGTTTCCTTTACAATATGCTTTATTCAGGATGTTGAAGACTCAAGATAGGATATTAAAATATCTTTTTTGATATTTGAAAGTCTCAAACCTGATTCATAAAAAAGAGCTCAAATTTATTTATTGCATATTCAGTATTCAGCCTCTTATCAAGTGCTTTATTCAAATTTGCCTGTGACATCTAGTCTGTTCCATGAAAAATAGTTTCAGACACATTGGATTTCTAAGGTTGCAGGTGTACTTTATCACTTCAAATTTGGAAGAAAAAGGCAAGAGGCAGAATTGCACACCACACACTATGCTTTGAATACTTCCAGGAACTACAGTTCTTTATATTTATCTTGATTGCTGTTTTAGTGAAAACAATTTAAGACAGGGTTCTTGGAAATCAGTTAAATTTGTGAAAATTTAAAATTGTCTAAACCAAATTAAGCAGCATAAATAAAGGAAAAAGTAAATAGTAAAAAATAAACAATATAGGCATTATTCCTTATTTTCCCATGCTATCATAATTTACGTGTTCTAGTAAGTTAGTGTTAATTTTGCACTAAAAATGCCAACAGTTGTGATATACATGGTATGAAACATATAGCTACACAATAGTTGAAGTTGGAAGGGATGTCTCGATACCATCTAGTGCAAACCTCCAGCTCAAGGCATGGTCAGCTAGAGCAGGTTTCAATGACTATTTGTGTCTCGAATACCTCCAAGAAAGGAGACTCTGCAACTTAAGCAACCTGGTCAATCTCACAGTTTTGTTTGTTTGGGGTTTTTTTCCCTGCTGTTTATCAATCTTTTATTTCATTTTTGCCCAGTCTCTCTCCTCCTTTGGCATGGTATCACTATGAAGAGCCGGGTTCCATCTTTCCAACCTCCCACAAAGTATACCAGGTATACTGGACCAGTAGTCCTTTTCACAATGCTGAATACAGGTTAGAGTAAGAGTTCTAAGTTCAGATATGCTAAAAACATTATAGCAGTAGTCCAAGTCAAGCACAATTTGACTTTTTCTTAATTATGCTTTCTACTCTTGGAAAGTTTCAGAATGGAAAAGTATGGAGACATAATACTTCTTTTCCCTCTCCTCATCATAATTAGGTTAAAAGCACAGTACTCCTTCACTACATTCTAAACTCCTCAAAGACGAAGTTACTAAGCCAGTAGCCTCTGAATTGGGCAGTATCAACTTTGACCAGCATACTTCTCAGGTCTCTTACTACAATCATCTTCCCCAAAATGGAAGTTTACTGCTAAAATTTTACCAGTGGTTTCAGTACAGCTCAACAAATCTATTTAAGGGGAAAGACAGACATGACTCAAACATGAGCACAGTCTGAAAAACCTAATTGGCTGCTGGACCTTTATCATGACAATTATAAATGGCACAACATTAACAAGGAGATAATTTCTGAATACCTGCTCATAGAATCACCAGCACTAGATATCTTTCAATAAATATTTAATATTTTCATTTTAATTATGATTTAGTATTTATTTAATATTTAATTAACATAATAAATATTTATTAAGATTGGAAATAGCTTTATTGTGCGATGATCAAAAATGCAAGTCATAGAGAAAAGAGATATGACCCTTAGTACAACAGAATTATAGTGACAGAGAAACACTAGGAACCAAGGAGGAAACAATAGAATTTCTACAGTGTTTGTAAATATATGTGTATGCACATGTAGATGTATAAGACATGAATTATCTGTGTGCACACACATTCAAATATGTCTACACCCACATAACTAAATGCATACACACTTTAGTGGTTAAAATACAGATTTGGCACAAGCTGACTCTAGCTACAGTTTGAAGACTCCTGAGCAAAAAAAAAAAATTAAAAAAAAAATCACAGAAACCTGCATAAATAAATGGGATAATGTAACCCAAATAAAAAGACTGGAGGCTTTATTCTAAACCACAACTAGCAAGAAAAAATCCCACTGATTCCAATCAAAGTCTACACAGTTTGGATGTTGATTTGACATTTCTGGGTATGACGTGGGTGTAGCAACACATGGACAACAGAGACAAGAAATTTGAACATTCTGAGCTGTAAGATGAAAAAAGGGTGTAACTTTGTTTATACGTCTAGTAAATACTGAATTTAAAAAGTATAAAGATTAACAAAACAGGGAAGAAACAAAAGGCAGAGTTTTCAGAAGGGTTTTTTTCATTTTTATCAGGTCAGTGAGATGTTAGATTGAGGTCAACAATATGACTGGAAATATTAACCACACCAAATATACTTTCTCAAATTAAAATCTCCTAAATTTTAGCACCTCTTTCCTCAGTTGAGCACTATAATGTTGTCAAGAAAACCTGACTGTAATGAGAAGTATATCAAAGCTCAGTTTAAAAAAGTAATTGTACTGAAGATCAAAATGCAAAGGGAAAGCACACCCTTTATATTCCTCTACGTGCTTTACTACTTTTTAATCACTGTGATACTGTCATAATTATATATTCTAAGCAGGAAGAAAACAAAAGCTATGAGAACTTTTGTAGCCAAAGCAGAAGCATGATGTGTCCCTAGACACAAGAACACTAAAACAGCCAGCCTAACCACTGAGATTTTGTAGCATGAATAACAAAACCAAGCAAAAAGCATTTTTGATCACACAGCTAAGTATATATATTCACATATATGTGTGTATATATATATACGCACACCACAAAGGTTCATAGAGATTTGCAGTACAGCTGCAGAAATGGGGTAGAGAAAAACATCTGGAAGCAGTAAAACAGGTACAAAAGTGAGAGCATGTAGCGCAGGCAGGAAAGATGTCCTGCAGAAAAAGCAGAAGGTGTCTCATAAACCTAGAGTAATCCTGCAGAACAAGCAAGAAACATGCCCAGCAAAAGCAAAAATTCCAGGATCCAAAAAATAGAAAAAATTGGGACAGGATGGTGAGAAGCATAAACCACTAAAGACAGAGGAAAGACTGCAGGGGAAAAAAAAAACCCAAACAACACAACACAAAACAAAGAACAAACCAACAATTCCTTGAGTTCCAGCTTTCCTTGTTGAAGGCCTCTCAAGTCTGATCACCTTGACTTCTGCAAGCACCAAGGACTATAGCCACCAGTGCTAACCATGTATTGTCAGGTCCATGGGTTTCCCCATTAATTAATTTATTATACTCAGCTAGATTATAAGATTTTTAAGGAGTGCACATTCTTGGCACACATACTGATAATGATTGACAGTGACTAAGAACTAACCATTGATAAAGTGTATTGCTACTAAATATCAATCTAATAAAACGTTGCTTTGAAGCTGACCTTATTTATTGGTCCTCTAAAACATTCCCATTACTATAATTTCTAATTCCCCAATACATGTAAACATAAACAAGTGTAATATATACAGAAACACATACACACTGTCCGTGTTTATCCCCAATAGTAACATTCCCTCACACCTTAAAAACAGCCAAGGGAATTTGTCACCAGGTTTATATAGTTAAAGTTATTAAAACCAATCATAAGCTTTTCAAATTTTTGCTCCAAAGAAATATCTGAAAAGAGATAGAAAACCTCTTGAAACTGAATACTGGCATAATGAGTAATTCAGTACCACATGATGCAGACGGACAAGTAAATAAAAGCTCTGTTCTTCAGACATATGAACCCAGTTTAAAAACACTAATTCCTATCCACATCAAAGTAAAGTAAGCCTCATCTGTTTGTAACTGGAAAATGAAATGCAGAAAATTAAGGGCAGTTGAAAATTCATCAGCTACATTACAAGGAAATAATATCTTTCTTTTGTTTGTTTTTTCTGAGTCCTGTTTAGTCCCAACCTGAGTTAAACTCACAGATAGTAACACTGTTTAAAGGCAATATGAGCAAATGCCCTAATACTCCCTGCATGCCCCTTAGCAGTATGAGGGGGATAGAGGTTACATGTACCAAATGCCAGTCTGCTTCAAGAAGGGGAGCATCCTTTGGCTCAGAAAGAGAACAGACAGCATTCACTGGAAAGAAGGGCTTCATTCTCAGGCCATGAATGTGACCTTACCTTATTATTAATTAGTAAGCAGGGTATTCAAGTTGTCCTTCATGCTCCTAAAAAATGCATGGCGATCTCTGTCTAGAAGTGTCAAGAGATCTTTATATGCTTCAGAACATGATTTTCTACAGTTAACATTTGTAAGGTCACTCTGACAACCATAAAATGAATTTGGGGAATACATAATATCATCTTCTGTTTTCCCTTAGGTTGGCTGTTAATCCAGTGGACGTGGCAAGGCTGTTCTCATATGCTACATGTTCTTGGCTTTCACCCTTAATGATGAATTGATAGAGACATGGATCTTAGCTGCTTAGCTTTTTTGCTGTCCCCATTGTTTAACTGAGTTCATGATTCTCAGATAATAAAGTAAAAATGGTGGGAGAAACCCAACATGCTTAACATGTGAAAGAAAAGTGGGAGTTGTATTATAGCATGTAGAGAAAGAGCAATAACATAAAAACAAAAATAAAGATTTACCACATCCCTTCTTAAAACTCTATGCAAGAAGATCTAGTGTCTACCTATAAAATGAAAAAGAATTCTCCTCAAAATTCATCAATCTGCATGTATCTCCAGACAAATTAGTGCACAGTCTTAATCAAAAGCCACCAGAAGCTGTAAATAGGTTTTGTGCAAGTTCAATCTGATCCAAATGTCCTGTTCATGATTAGCATGAATACTTAAGAATACTGTAAAACTTATTTATAACCTTAAATTCATGTTATAGCACCATGGGGTGGAGACAGAACACTCAGAATTCAGTAGTATCAAGTTAAAACCTTTGTGAAGAAATTATTTGGTTTTACATTTAGCATTAACAAACCCATGAAGCTTCAGTCTCTAGTGCCAGCAGCTGACATTCATTTCAACTGAACATTAGCACTCTGACTTCCCTCCCGGGGGGTGAAAAAACCCTGCGATTTCATCCTACTCCCCTGTGGTTTACATTTAGCTCAAAAATTAAGACTGTCCTCATGAAAAAAAACACCTCAATTAATGCTTCATTTTAATAATTTGCTAGAGGAGTCATTTTGCATAATAAATTCATTTTAGGAGATGTTGCTCAGTGGCAATGTGCTCTGTATGTTAACTCTAAAGAAGTTTTCAAACACACTGATTAACAGAGCAGTAAGATGACTTGTATTATTTTTATTATTATACTTACTGCATTTTTCTACACAAGTGTATTAAATTTGGGGGATTTGAAAAAATTCATAAAATATTTCATTAATTAAATGTACTTATTTACAGATTTCAGCACCTTTGGAAAGCACAGGTTGCAAGTGCTGGGTCTGAAAAAGGCTTTCTTGGGCAAAATAGTACAGAAATTCCAAAGAACAAGAGTTTTGATGGACATGACAGCATATTTAGTTAGCAATTTAAAATGAAAATATTTTAAACATTTAAAACACAGTCTGGTTTTGGAAAAGTCTAGGAATGAATAGTAATAAACTATCAGTTCTCCTTTGTGTGTGAATGAATGTTATTATATCCAGCTATAATTCAGGGCTTGTTTATGCAATTGCAAGAAAACACAGGAGATGAATATATCACACCTGCAATGAACATGCAACAGCAGAAGGGGAAGTGTTGTCCAAACATGTCCTCCAGGGTCTGTCCATTTTTAATCTTTTGCCTTCGTTTTTCTACCAATCTCTTTGCAGAGTCCTGACAGGAATCCAGGAACCTGACATGCAAATTGAATTACTTTCTGTAGTTTTTAAGTTCTTAGAATCTGACCAATTAACATAACTTCAAACTACTAAGTACAAAACCACAGAAGTTCCTCCCAGCCATATAGTCATCTTATCTCACACATAAATGGAGTCTAGAGAAGATTGTATATATTGAAATTTCCTCAACTACTTGAGCACAAAATACTTGTGCTCCACAAAAAACAGTACACATCAGCTGCCTACTTTATCCCACATAATACTAATATAACTAAATAGGCATTAAAAAACCCCATTGTATTTAAATAGATGCAAAGGCCCTACTGTTCAACCCCACTTAATCTCAGCACCTCCTTAAGCCTACGCAGAACAGCGGGAAAGCAGATGCTGAGAGTATCTTTGTCTCTACATCACCTCTACTTTGACACTGCTTCTGTAAAAGACTGCAAAGAGTAACAGCAGCAAACCTTTTTTCCACATCTTTCTTTCTCACGAGTGTCATTCCTTATTTGCACCCTATAGTTTGCAAGTACTTTAGAGAACACAGAACTGACCTTCAACAGCAGGTATTTGGTGTTTCTGCATTCTCTCTTCTTTGCCCACAACCAGTTCCATTGAAAGCTGCCACGACAGAGAAAAGCAGGTTTTACTGCTACAGAACAATAATTTCAGTGTGATGAAATTAACTGTTCCTTTTGGACAAAATGAACTTAAAACCCACATGGATGACTCTTGCTCCATATTCACTGAAGAACTTCTTAAACATGTGAAGGCGCTTAAAGACTATTCTCCCCTTCTTTACTGTATGTAAAGAAAGGAGGTTGGGATTGCTCCAAGCAAAGCAAATCCATTTCTTCATGTTTTCCATAACATGACCTCTCATCATTAATTACAGAAGTACTTTCTTATCTTATGATATGGAAGCCACGAATGAAGGCTGTTGTTTTAGTCCAAATCTAATGAAGCTTTTTAACAACACAAGCTCAGGTAGTATGTGCTGCAGAAATCAGTAGCAGTACACAACTAAGTATAGGGCTTGTATTCTATTTCTTTGATGAGTTAATACTGATTGAAAAGTGCTCATGTTCAAGGAAACTTATCCAAAAAAAGCTACAAAGTAAACCATTGGTAAAACATTATACTATGTACAACTTTGAAAACCTTTTTTTGAATTTATTATTAATAAAACTTATATAAGTACAATAAATATGAAATATGTTTTCATGTGATTCTCTTATAAAAAAGATATTTAGCAGTGTTATTCAAGCTGCTCTCAAACATTCTGCATGCTTAGTAATAATAATTGAGCAGGGACTAATTCCTATGCAACTATTTGCTTCTGTGCTACAGGAACCCTTCTCTAAATTTTACTCCAGTATTTCTATTTGAAAAATAATACCTTTGCCTACATCTGTTTCACACAGTAAGAATAGCAAATTTGCTCCTAATGAATGGATATTATAGGTTTTATAAGATCAATTATTCTTAATGCCAGTTTTCAACCAGGTAGTAATACCACAGAAAAATATCTACATTGCTGATAGGAATAACTGCCTGGTGTTGTCTTGGAAGTGTCTGCATCAAACATGACTTAGTTGTTTGATTCAATGAGCTTGTCAGACATCTTGTCATGTTAGCAGGTTTTAGGCTTCAATGCTTTTTATATCCATGCATGTATTACCCTAAGCATTCATCATCTTTGTGATGTATTTTCCTTATACTGATGGGTTTGCCTCTAAGAGCCTCCAATAAACTATTCAGTAACTATGGGTTTTGGAGGTAATATTGCAAATAAAGAGCTACAAGTTTTACCATCTTATATTTTTTTATGCTCTTGTCAATAAAGTTACATTACATCCTATCAGATTAAAAAAAATCAAGATGCTAAACCAATGAAATACAGAGAGGTTCACTGAGTGTCTCTATAACAGGAAACTCTTGTTAGCACAGTCAGGATAATGATGGTATTCTCTTCTGTCATTTCAGTGTGGTTAGCGTCTGTGAGTCATTTATAACCCATTTATAAGGGCCAATATCTCAGCAGGGGTAAACTAAAGCGAATGGAGCTATACTATATATTAACTGCTAAGCATCTGTCACTGAATGTATAAACCAGTTATTCCCAAATGGTGGATTAACTAAGGAATTTTGCCTTTCTTCTCCCCGATCATGCATGTAACAAAAGTTAGTAATTTACTATTTTTAATAAAGTGACTAATCCCCAATCCACATTTAGGGATTCAAAACGCAGATTAAAAGTTTTATAGTAGAAAGTTACACTATAACTGATTAAGCTAATTCAACTACTCCAGAGACATGCATTTTAAATTATATAGTTGTTCCTAATAACCAGAGCAAATGCTAATGTGATCAGTCACAAAAGTGATCCAATCAGAGTAAGCTGTTAGGCAGTCACATTGTTCCTCTGAAGATTCATCCTTCTCTTCCAAAAATCCTGGAATGAGAATGACCCACTTCCAGACTTCAGAAGTGGAGACATCCCTACACAAGCTTATAATAGATCAGTTATTCACTGACCTGACCTGCTCTGAGAAAGATCTTTTTCTTGGCTAGACATGTAGCTGTCAGAAGGATGTATTTAAACAGTTTATACCCACCTTAACTCCTCTTTGAAGCTTATATACTAATTTCTTCAGGTGTACATTGTTGATAACTGTAATTTATTTCAGATTTAGGAAGACAGGATTAAATTATCCAGCAAGATTTGGGATTAATGCTGTACTGTAGCAAAAAAACCCCATCATTAAATTTGGGGGGCAGCTGAAACCACGAAGAATCTTTCTATCCAGTTTGTTTCTGCACCTTTTTATCACCTGCTGATCATCTCTGAAAAGTACTAATTGACTTATCCATTCTGAAAACTAGAAGTCAACTCATGTGATTCAGATGAAACAGATCAAGAACAATATGCAGAATTTTAGTAAATAAGTAGCAGTCTACCTGAATAATAGCCATTTTGTAGAAAGCTTTAAAGTCATTTTAAATACAAATTACTACTATACACAAGATTCCCTACTACCTTTCTTTTCCCTCCTGTTAAGGCAACCACACTGCTTTTACTCAGAATTCACTACTGTGAAGAGATATGCCTTGTTCCATTAAAAAAATTTAATTTCAATGACACTTGGATTTAAAAAATGCAATAGCTGTTGTATCAAAATACAAGAAACTGCAGTCTATATTTGTTACAAATTCCCTGAAGGTTCAGGGACATGTCTATCAGGTTATGCTCTCTCTCTGAGGGAATACATTCTAATAACCATAATATTACCAAAATCAGGAGACAGGTGACAGTGCTCTTTTATGAACATGTGAAAGCCAGAAACTGCAATACTAACACAAAAAAAAAGACCAAGGCACAGAATCAAGCCTAACAAAATTAATATGAGTTAATGTATTTGCTCCTTGGAAGGCTAAAACTCTATCAGGTAAATAATTCCTCATCTAATTAAGAACACAAACTTATAAACAATGTAAATCATGAATCAACTGCAGTTATGAATGCAGAGCTATCTTCAGTAATACTGTGTTCTGTCTAGGTGTCTGTCCTAATTTATGTAGCCCTCTGTTCCTCATAGATAGATAAAAGAGGTCTCTACCTTCTTGGTAATCAGAAACAAAGAATCATCTTTGCATGTTGTTTATGCCAACAGAGATATTTATTTGTTGAATGATCCCCTACCAGCAGTTAATGCATGTGTTGGAAAGCATGTTTTTGAACAACACATAAAAGAGGCTCTTAAAGGAAAAAAAAACAGGACTGCATCAATTACAGGAGGCAAATAGAGGGTTTTTTCTTTCACCCAGGAATACTGTGGTATAAAATGTGCATACATATTTTTACAAAATAGTAATAATTCTTTAAATAATATATGCAAGTAAGCAGAGGGACATCATTTTCATTTTAGAAATAGAAAACAAGTAACACATCTGAAGCTTACTGTAGGTGCACTGGGGGTGGAAAAGAGGGAGTAGTAGGTAAATACAAAGTGATTACATTTTCAAGGGAACAGACTTTATTGCAAATTTGCTATGAAGGTCAGTAACAAGATACTGTTGACATTAAAAACTGATTAACTTGAGTATCTATTGAGACGAAGAGAGGTTGCAAGTTCTGTCAGTGTCACTGCAATAAAATAAATAAATAAATAAAAAGACCAACCTGCACAACTTGACATTTCTCTCATTTGATTTTTACTTTTTTTCATGGCCTTAAGGACTGAAAATCATGTTGTTTGAGCAAGAGCCTTTCAGGAAATAAAAGAAGCGGCCATAAAAATAGTTAGCTGACACATACACATCTAAGTGCACAGCTGTTTTGAAGGGTAAATCATTAAACAAAAGGAGGTTTTTTGCAAGACTACCAATTATCTTCTACCAACAAGATAAAATAAGGACTCCAAATGTGAGTAAATATTTACCAGTTGCACTACCTGTGTGGGCTCTGCCCACGGATTGTTCCAGACCAATTTAAGCAAAGGCTTAAGCTAGTACTCTTCACTGACAGCTGTTTTCTTTTAAACTTGTATATTAGCTTGACCTGAATCCTCCTTTGGCCTCAACACTACCCCAGAATCTAAAATTCTTACAGGTTCATAAACAGGCCGAAACATACTTCACTTAATCTACATCATTTCTCTCATGACAAAAAAACCCTCTACAAGTCTTTATTCAGGACCAATAATATTTTAACATCAGTGACACAGTGGCATTGAGTTTAATTATTTAAATACCACGTTACCCAATTAATGAACTAATTGTATATACTGAATATTTAGCAATCTTCAATAGATTTCCTCCTCATGAATTTGTCCAATCTACCTTTGAAACCACGTAAAGCATCCACAGTAAATTACAGTTTTGTTGATTATGGTATGAGGAACCACCACCCTTTGCTCAGTTTGCTTTACTTATGGCACCCTAGTTGTTACATTAGACACTGACTGTTTAGTTCCTATCCATCCTCTTCATTTCACTCATCTTTGCAGATCTCTATTACATCATCCCATAGTAACGTTCTTTACAGCTTGAAGGTTCATTTCTTAGATGGAAAATCACTTTTTAATCTATAAAAATTCTGCCCTCACAGTTCAATTCAGGTTAAAAAAAAAGGGTGGCGGTGAGGAATTGATTTAGAACTGCTTTTTCATGGAACAAAATTTGGGTTTTCCATTTCTTTCTAATGACATCTTGTTTTGTCAGGGACGAGAAGGAAGAAATAGAACATCAATAGGGTTTTGTATGCAGACCTAAAAGCTACTCATCATTCTTAGTAAGTACATATAATTATCACAGTTTGATAGTCATTCAAAAACTGCAACAGAAGTGGAAAGCATACTCACCAGACAGCAGCATTTAGCAAACACAAGGATTCTACATAGGAGTAAGTACATTTGACAAAACGTTCCTATGAAATCACTAATACAAAGACTCTTTTGTCTGGTTATTGTGCTAAAAACATACTTAGTATTAGTCCTACAAAGAAATTTGTGTTTCAGCTCCTGCTTCAAGGAGCTGAAACAACTGGTTCAAGAAAAGAATAAACTCCAGTCCTCCTCCTTTCATTCCAAGGTAAGATGCACAGGCCCATGGAATTCATACAGGTCCATAGATGGGCAGAAAGCCAGTTACTGTTTCAGCTACCTTAGCCTATAGATCCAAGGTTTTTTCTACATAAAGTAGATTTTCTACATAAAGGATTTACTATGCATGAGATGTATAAAGCAGTTTTGGGACATCAGTCTTTCTTCTCAGACCTATTTTCCAATAAAACAAAAGGAGGGGGTGGAGGGATTTCAACTGCCCTGTCTTTGTCCACTCCTGCCTACCACTGTATCAGTCAAGATTTAGATCATGGTTCTGTTTCAGGATTTTTTAAAATTTTTTTTTTAAAGGAAAACTTTGGACAACAAAAACTGTTGTGTTGGAAAGTATCTCAGGCAACTCTGGAACATGCTTGTATCTATTGAATTAGCATGGTGACCATGACCATACTAAGCAACGTTCAAGGGTTTATTTTTTGCCAGGACAACATTAAAGGTTCCTTCTATGTTACTTGCTAATAAGCAACTACCTTGTTCTTTACAGCTGGTAGAGAATACTTAGTTAATACTTATCCAGACTTCCTTAAGAACTGAAAGTGAAAACCAGCGACTTACGTGAGATTCATCCTGTCCCACTATAAAATGCCTGAAACATGTTAGGTGAAAAGTCCTCTATAAGCATGTACTTCTTTCCACTGATTGTAAAGACAGCTTAGACAACAGGCTTAGGTGCAGACATCTACATTATAGGTACCTGAAGCACATTTTATGAATCTCAGTCTTTTGCATCAAGTTTTCTATTATATTACTAGAAGTACTACCCCAAATACCATCTTAATCAGTTAATCTTTATAAAATGTCTAGAGACCTTGTCAAAAGGTTCTAAGTACAAACTATCATTCTGTGTAACCTAAATCTGTAAAAGTACCTCTAGTCTGCTTTAAATTAAGTTGCTATTGTTCATGTACTAGTCAGAGCTGAGTGGAGGTAGTAGATTTTGCTATGACATCAGATATCCTGACTCATGCAGTTTTGGGCTCTACTTATGAAAACAAAAGTACTTGAAGATACCAACTTGATGAAAATTATTTTACTTTCAAAAGCATCACTTTCAGAAGCTGCTTTATAAATGCTGATGTTGTAAAAGCTGTAACAAAATTGTTTGTTATTCCTGTCATTTTAATCTCGGCTAAGATTAAAGCTATCACATTACTACATAAACTTTAACTACAGGAGAAGACAAAGACTACCATCTGATTCTGCCCTTTCCCTTTATCCACAGATCTTTGAGTCCACTGAGTTTCTTTGATACAACTCCCACTGGCAGGCTAATGAACCTTTTTTTCTAATAATATGGATAAATTGAATGTAAGCCTTCCATTTCATGCTGAGAATTTTTTGCAGCAGTTTAAAGTCATATTTATTCAAAGTCAAAATAACTCTTGTTTTTCCTTTTCTACTAATTGCAGTTGCTACCACAGCTATTATTTTTTTTCTGTAAGTAACTTGGTATCTCCAAGATATTTTAAGTAATATAAATTACCCTTTTTGTTTGGTCTACAGAAATTTTGTGTATGTTTCTGTGTTATATTCGTAAACTTTGATTCTGTGGATTCTTTTATAAAGGCACATTAGAAGCCAAGAACTGTAGAACCAAGTAACTTAAATAGCAAGCACATCCAGCATGGCAAGGTGTCAATTATTTTCTGCTTTTTTTTTACAAAGGAAGGGCTGCATTCAGACTTTGGTTAAACCTTTTTTTTTTCCCCAATGGAGACAAGTCTCTTCATCTGTGCAGAATGCACTCAGAGGCACATGTCAACCACTACTGCCTGCTCACCCGGAATCCTACAACTAGCAGAGATCCAGAAATAGGCCAGGTTAGCAAGAAGAGCAAACTGAAGTGGCTGGAAGTTCACTTCTGCGGTACTTACTGGAGAGCATCCAGCAAAGCAAGAATGCAGCAACTTCAAAGGTACCTCCTCACCTTCAACCACCACTCCAGAGAACGCAGATGGCTGGTTTTTTGAAGGGCTTGATTAGATGTGTTGCTATTCTTCAAGCTTCACTCCTCTTCTGAAAATACAAATTTTATGTCTTTTATGTTTCGTCACACTTTAATATTCATAATACATCATTAATGGAAGGACACAAAATAATGTAAGAGAATTTGCAAGGGTGAGGATCATGCATTTTCAGTACTGAAACATGACATGAGAGACTGAATATAAAAAAATATACTAAATACATTTTTCTATGCTAAAACATTTGGGGAGGACCTAGGACACTAGATACAGAATTACTAAGTGTGACCAGAGTTCTCAGTTGACTACTGACCTGAGAGAACCTGACTGGAACCAATTCAAACACTAGTAGATACTCCCTCAAACAAGCTTTTAAAGGTATCCTAAGCCAGACTCCTAGAAAGGGTATTTGTTGAGGCTGCAAGCCAGAAGAATGTCTTAACTTTCTACTACTATGCCAAATCTAGATAAAAATTGTGGGGACTACTCAGGAAATATCAGGACTACTTTCTTGTAGTCTCAGTTTTCTCTAAATTGAAAGCAGAACTCAGATGATAAGAAAAAACGAAAAGCAGAGGCTGGAAGTATATAGAGAGTTGTGTAACCTTGGGACATTCAAATTTGTACAGCACAAAACCTTGCAGTTTCAGTTCAAGTCATCTGCATGAGGCAGTATCATTACCAAATCTGTGCTTCACACCCAGGGGTTTTACTGGCACATGATATTTGTACCTTGTGTTTTTATTGTGTTGCATGTTTTTTCTGTAAACTATCCAGGAAGTAAAAAGAATAAAAACCAGCTGATCACCACTATTGTCTCATGTAGCCTCTCTGTGCAAGGTCTCAGTATAATTCTTGCTTATGACAGAAAATAGAACTATGAACCAGTAAGACAAATGCAATTCAACATTCTTGGTTTCATTTTTGCTCTAGTTTAGATAGGTAAGACTGTCTTTGAATGCAGCTGCTTGTAGCTACTGTACGCTGATATCCCTGCTGACTTTGATGAAACCTTAGCAGGATGATAGAAGAATGTTGCCATCAAAGTTACCATGCTACACAAGCAGCAAAGATCCAGGAGCTTTTTATATTTAGAAAGCGAGCAGCCACAGGAATGCTGCTGGTTTCTACTACAGACCCTTCAAATAATTTAACAAACACCATTAAATCAAATCTAACTGTGCCAATTTTTACACATAGCACATACCTTTACCTTTGAGTTTTAAGCAATCCCTAGAACCCTTTTAAAGTGATATGGTTCAATGACTCACTAGTGGATTTTTAAAGCAACAGATATTCCTCTGTGTATCCTCAGGGGAGCTGTGTCTAAAGTAGAGGAAGTTTTGTCCAGAACCCAGCATATAAGGGAATAGAAAATGCATTGCATTAAACTGATAGGCAGTGTTCCATTAGGCTAGTGAAAACCCACTGATCTAACAGGATTGTAAAAACAGGGAGATACCAGTATAGTCAAGGCATATTTGCAGACCAGAGGAACTCTCATTGTCCAGCAGAAGGGTTAAATAGGATAGTTCACATCCACGCAAAAGTTTGATTCCCAGGAACAATTAAAGACCCTAAACTGCATGATTACATTTCAGTTGTAGTCCCTTTATACTTGTAAAATTCCATATTTGTACTTTGGCCATTTGAAGACTCTGGATTCTCTCCAAAAATAGTGAAGATGTCACATACACTTAGTTTGTAGATGCCTGTCACGTTTTCAGCAAGACAGGATAGTTCTCAAATTTCTCTCTAGAGTTCCTTGGCTAACCTCATGTCTAATCTGTATACCGAGAAAGAAATTACATACAGATTTCTCTTTTCTAGATTTGGACAGATTTTAGCCTCAATTTCCATATTTGCATAGAGTTTCTTTTCAATGCGTATACCCAAGATGATCCATCAATCTGCCAGATTTGCTAAACAATGGGTCTAATACCACATTAATTATTAGTCCTTTAACATGTGCATTTACATTCAGCAAAAAGAGAAAAGATCAAGTATGCCCAAGAAAAAAGCTTCTCAAATTAGCAGGTTTTAGCCAGAATCAGAGCATCTATAAAATATATTCTCCAAGGAGCACATACCAACCCATATCTACATCACATGGGAGCATAGTAGTACAAACATCTGACCTGACAGATTCTCTTCAGAATTAGTACTTCACTAAAAACAAAGTGGTGATTGAAACTGATTCTTCACAGGTTCATGATCAACATGTCTGCTTCAGGAAAAGGTACTTGCACAATATTTTGAGTGAAAACATTCATGATGCATGTGTTTAAAAATAAGGACCTAAACATTTGACATGGAACTTCCACTTATGCAAAAAAATTGTTTTATATAAAAAAAATGTTCATTTTTGCTTGCATTTCAGGTTAAAAAAGTGAATTACTGAAAATGCCAAACACATGCTGTTATTCAACTATGTATTATCTTGGTTTGCAGTTAGAACCGATATCCTTGTGAGTTTAGTGATTTTTTTCTTTTTTAAGGCCTTCCATCTGATAAGTGCTGTATCAAAATATTTGACATTACAGCATTCAGGTGGAACAAGTTATTCACATGTTGCTACACATAATTTTCTTATTTTAGCCACTGTTTGTAACAGAGTTCAAAACAAATTCTCCTGAGTCACATTCTAGCCTACTTATATTCTGACAGCATTCTGAAGGCATGCCAGGGTACAGAAACAAAAAGGAGAGATGTAGAAGCCCATAGTTTGCAATGAGCTCTTGTACACCAAGTTATACATGTAGCTAATCGACATGCCATTGTTACTGAATATGAATTTCATTTCACTTAATGCCCTTCTATAGCTTGTTCAAATCACTTGTAATAGCTTTTAAAAAGAGATTGGAAGTATTTCACTAAGGGCAAAGCAGAGACTGTTTTCTTTTTGTATTATAGCAGTATGCCCTAAATTTGACTACTTTGTCTGCTGTTAAAAGCCAGTAGCTGTTCTAAACATAGGTAAACATTACTTATTTCAGAACACATAAGAAAAAAATGAATCTCAGTTTGCTTCACTGCATAAAAGCAATTAGAATTGTTTCCTTAATAATAATAGAGGTATATTATTTTTGTGTTGATCATCGTCATTGTACAGTCTCAGGTTAGTAATTCAGTTTGGATTTTTCCTGTATTTTCATTGTTTTCTTGTGGATTTTTGTTTGTTGTGGTTTCTTAAAAATACTTTTTCAGTCTGCAAATGTTTCAAGTCATAGTAAAACCCTTACATGCAGTAAGGTATTTTTTTTTTTCCATCTTCATTTTCTTCCAACTCAGCCTTCTATTTCTGTTTAAAATTCAAACAATAAAAACCAGCACAAGTACTATAGCAGCATCACTACTTGGATTGTTAGTGCTGTTACAACCCATATTTAGTTAAAATGTCACACTAAATATACTATTTATTGTCTTGCAGTGTCTCTTTAAAGTAAGAAGAGAGGCCAGAAAAAACACAAGACTTCACATCAAACTGTGAAATATATTTTTCTAGCTACTACAGCTTGGCAGTCTCCACAGGCAGTACTAATAGCTTGGAAATTGCCTTGGGGTCTATCACTGAACTCTGTTGTTGATGAGCTTTTATATGGTTACATTCTTATGCAGCCTTTTACTTGGATTAGTCACTTTTCTTTCCTCAAAAAAGCTATTACAGATAAAAATGAACAAAGGTGATTTTCCAATAATTATATCAGACTATATTTTTTCTGGTTAAATTATAGCTGAGTGGACTTCTCCAGATGTGTGTAAGAACAGCAACTGAGAGACTCAAAATTTATTACAGTTGAAGAGATCATCGACTATGGCTCAGTAAGACTTACCTGCAAATGTGGCAACAAGACTACAGCTCATACAGATATTTTAAATTCTGTTACAAATAACAATATTATTAAATATGCTGTGCATGCATTAAATAATAAACATTTCCCCCGATTTCTGAGATGTGTTCCTGAGCCCGCAAAACACTGAGTCACTGAAATCTCCTAAAGATTGGCCAAGTGAGGAAGAAATTATATTTAAAGATTATCAAATGAAATACAGGAAAAAACCAGTTTCATGGTTCTCACAGGCCTAAATATTAAATTTAACAGTCAAAAAGCTGTGGGTATTGCTATTGTTAGAAGAAATCATTTTGATAAGAAACACTTTTTTCTTGGCTATACTTTCTCTTGGGCCACCAAATGGCCTATTTACAACAAATCTAGTTAGAAATGTAGATCTATCTGTAAATTATTTTCTAATACTGTAAAGATCCACACTATATATTGCAGGATTATAAAATTATATCTTAAGACAATTCTAAATACATAAGCATAAGGGAAAAAAAAAGAAAAAAAAGATACCTTAAGCCCACTATCTAAAGTGTAGTATATACTGGATGAACTTGATAAACAATGCTGAGCAACATGGATTAGCATATGTTAAACAGTATGTAAATATGGTGGAATTACTCAATCTCTCAGATCACTCAATTAGATCCAACTTTGTTATCACTATGAACCATTTCATTGTGCCACATAAACATATCCAGAGGGAAGTCAATCTATAAAACACAGTTTTAATTACATGGAAAACACGAAGGGTGCTGCCCATTCAGCAAGTAATGAAAAGGTTATCCTACCACATCGGTATTTGTTTGTCTATTTACAGTTCAACAAATATCACAGGTTAAATCAGGTTTTATTATCTTTAGTTAATAAAAAAAGTTTAAGGATTTTTCATGGACATCATTCCTAAACTCTTTTTGAGTTGTGACATGGTCAAATCCAACAGATTGCTCACACACTCTACTATATGTTAATTTAATCTCATAAATTTTCCTGTAACAGCAGAATTAACTGTGCAGGCTTATTTTTTATATTGCTTCTCTAAAACAGTAATGCTCCTTTCTTAAAATTAGAAACCTTTTAAGTAGTTTTCAGCAAAATTTCAAAGAATACCCTTAGTTTAAACCATTTTTATTACTATGGGTGCACTTGTTAACGTGTCCTGATAGCCCAGAAGGAGCAAGTAAGCAGCATGAACAAATCTCACAATCCTTAAAACCAACCAACTCATACATTCCCCACTTGCACACTCTAAATGATTAATGTGTCATAATAGTAGGATCACATCTCGTGTCATGCCAATTATCAGTCTACCTTTTTTGTAGGAAATAACAGCACAGATATTCAGAGTTTTGCCAGTGTAGACCCTCCCTCCAACTCTAGGCAGTGTCTGCAATAAATAGCTATTTAAAATACTGTTCAAAGTATTCTTTTCTGCAGACAAGTTTTCAATATGTAGCGCTGCTTCAACTAGTAGAATCAACTGCTGACACCATCCTAACACACAACGTCAACGTTTGTATGATTTGTTTGCAAGACCCAAGAACAAAACGTTCTGTCATTCTTCAAGACAGTTCTGTTCTGGTTAGCCCCATGTCATTTAAAAGACCTACTCCCATTAATTTATAAAGCAGGTTTGTTACTTTATCCTTGTTTCTCTCAAGATTCCAGATATGTAAAACTTCCTTACTGTTTAGCACCTTCCTATGCTTATAATCAGTATTTTATGTTCTACAACAATACAAGGGGCTGAAACAGTGTGAAACTTTATTTTTTAAGCAAATACCCAATTACTTTATGAGTTAAACAGTCTTTCATTAGCTAACCTCACTTGACCATACTAATTGTCATTGAAATTACACACCTCTGCATTTAGCTATATTTGAATAAATGTGAACAATGTCAGTGGTAATTAAGTGTAGATCGAGAGCTATCGTTCTACTACTCAAAAATATTACCCTCAAAAAGCATTGCAAATAAGCAGTTACTGGTTTACACTGCAAAGACACTGCAATTGGGCAAAACTTCAGAATTAAAAAGCCAATGCTTTTAATGAACCACAGTTGAGCTAAAAAAGGAAATAAATATGGATATGCTTTTTTTCCCCTTATTAGTAGTCAATATGGTATACCACACTTCATTAGCAAATTAATTTCATAAAGGAATCTAATGCAGCCTCAAAATCCTGCCTTGATTTTAGATTTTCACATGTGGCCGGATTTTCAAAATCACTACCCCCTGTGTTTGAGAATAAGTTAAGAAATACCCTTAGTTCCAACTTTAACAAGCAAATGAAGTTAAACCAGCAACTAACTCATCAGCTGCAGTTTTGACAGTCAATGCCATCTTAAGAGTTCAGAATATGACCTTTCTGACTTCTTTTGAAAAAATAAATCTATTATTAGGCCTCTATTGTGTGAAAGTGTTAGAAAGTTCCAAGATAAACCAGCCTGAATTGGTCTTGCTTTTTACGCTAAAATCCGCAGGAGTACGTACAACCTCAAGCAGATAAAAGCAGCAAACAAAGGAATAGAATAGGAGTGACAGGCTGTAACTCTTCCTCCATCATAACCACCTAAATCATCCCAAGTTTGTGGGAGGTATACACTGACTGCATCCTAGTGCAGAAATCCTGGAATCATGCAATCACTTAGGTTGGCAAAGACCTTTAAGGTCACCAAGCCCAACTGTTAGTTAACCTAGCCAAGTCTATCACTCAACCACGTTCCTAAGCACCATATCTACACATCTTTTAAATGCCTCCATGGATGGTGATGCAATAACTTCCCTAGGCAGCCTGTTCCAATGCCTGACAACTCTTTCTGTGAAGATATTTTTTCCTGATATCCAATCTAAACCTCCCTGACACAACTTAAGACTGTTTCCTCTTGTCCTATTGCTTGTTACTTGGGAGAAAAGATCAACACCCATCCTTTCGGGTAGTTGTACAGGGCAATAAGGTCTTCCCTCAGCCTCCTTTTCTCCAGGCTAAACAACCACAGTTACCTCAGCTGCTCCTCATCAGACCTGTACTCCAGACCCTTTACCAGATTTGTTGCCCTTCTTTGGACATGCTCCAGGAGCTCCACATCTTCCTTGCAGTGAGGTACCCAAAACTGAACACAGTATTCGAAGTGCAGACTCACCAGTGGCAAGTACAGGGGGACAGTCCCTTCCCTTATCCTGCTGTCCACTATTTTTGATACAAGCCAGGATGTTGTTAAATTTAAACACCACTTTTCCAATGTACTGGGTTTTTTGTTAACACATAATATGCACCAATCCTAAAACATGTTGAGCATCTGCAATTTTTTTTTTAATTTCACTGAAGTTGCAGTGCTTATCAGCTGCATTGTGTTTATCCCAACATGTTTTTTGAGATTTTTGATCTGAAGATTCTATAAGGCTTATTTTGGTGTTTGCAATCAAAAACATTTAAGATACTTTAGTAGAAAATATTATGTAAATTACCGTAGCATTTAACTGAACCACAGTAATTGTACAGTCATTGCTATGGAATTACTGCATGCATGATCAAAAAGTCTCTCCCTCCCACTCGACCGACACTAGGACCCGGCTCTGTTTCGAACTGGGGAGTTTTAGCCACTAGGTGCTGCTCTCGTTAGAGGAAACAGAACATACAGAACCATGAAAAAGAAAACTCGGTGCCCAGTTCATGACTTGAACGTGTAATTCCAGTATTTACCATCTACTCTCCTACTTCCTTTGTAAAAGAGCTTCTTTTAAAACTTTACCCCAGATTTAGCATGCAGATTGTTTCCACTAGTTTCTTTCATGAGATGTTAAGAGTGATAAGAAAGCTGATAGTGTTCTAATTCTTGCTTGCATTGTGACATGTAGAACTATGCTGAAAATCTTTATATTGAATTTCCATGTTTTAAAAGACTTAGCAATTTTGTATGCACTGAGTTTTTAAGAAAAAAAAATTACCTGATCAACATTTCCAAAGATTATACAGCTTGATTTTAAAAAACAAGTAGTCTATAGTAGTTTCTTATCTCTTGCCAGTTTCAATTTTTATGTAAATTCAATTGAAGTCCTGTAATGTCATTCCAACTTTTTCATTTTCTCATCACAAAAATCTTCCTTTTCAGAATTCAGTGCTAAATCAGAAGGCTTAAGGAATCTACATAAAGAGGACAGGTTTAATAACTGGCAGAGAGCATAGGTAATGCAACTTCTTATTCTGGGATAAAACCATACAATTAGAAAAGGAAGTGACAAATGTCTCTTATTGTCTCCCTGATACAATCACAAATAAATACAAACTTGTCCTATCCACATTGTACAGTAAAGAGCTAGATAAGTGACTTTTTTCCATATGCAGCTATCAGTGTCCATATCTCAAAAACCAAACTCCACATTTAGCACCAAGAACAAAATAATCTGTCCCAGTAATCACTGCAGAGAAAACATTTCCCTCTCCAAAACAAACAAGCAAACAAACCAACAAAGTAAAACACATAAACCTAGGATTCCGTCCTGTAGCTAAAACACACCATTTCCATTTTATGAGCACACATAATAGCATCTCTCTCTTATCCTGGATTTGGAAGACTTCTGTTGAGATATAGAACCAACATTACAGTTTTACATTACTGGCAATAACTTAAACATGAGACACAAAAGGGGATGCATCAGTATGTACATACATCCCTGTATCTCCGTATAGATGCACATAATAATGTGTGTGTATATGTATATCCGTAGCTAGACCATATATATTAGTACAGACATATCAGCTACAAGAATGAAGATATGAATTACAATTTTGCAGTCTCTGCATTTAAAGGAAATATTTCTTGGGGCTCAGACCACATTTTACTGTGTACACATTCAATGTGTGGAGAACCATAAAGTGCCATAAAGTGAGAAAAATCCTATTAATAATTGGTTAATAGCACTCAATCTAGATCATAACTTGAATCATCTCTAGTCTGTGTGAGCTCTTCTAAACCTACTATAATTTGTATAAAATAGAAGAACCCAGCTCTTGACTGAGGTGACATGGTATGACAGGGCTTGGCATTAACACAAACCAAACACAGGTAAGGGGTACAAGATGAAAGCACACAGAGAGGTGAAGTATCTCACAAAAAAACACCTTAAAAATCAGTAACCAAACTATTTACTGTACATTGTTTCAGCATATAATTTCTGTGTTTTTTCACTGGCTACTGCTTCACCTGGCATTTTCCTGGGAGTTAAAATCCATAACTTTTTTTCTGTATATTCTTTAAATCATAGAAAGGTTAAGGCTGGAAGGGACCTTAAAGATCATAGAATCATAGGGGTTATAAAGGACCTCAAGAGATCATTTGGTCCAACCCCCCTTCCAAAGCAGCTCCCCAGCTGAACAGTTTCCTCAAACAATTTGACTACAATATTTGTTTTCAATCGCCCCTAAAGCACCCTTCATGCTTCATGGGCTTCTACTGCAAAAGCAGCAGCTATGGTACATTTCCCACGTGACACTCATTGCATCCAGAACACAGCAGTTTTCAGATACACTGATACCAGGCTGTTGACTAATTTCAAGTTTCTAAAATGAATTTACATTTGGTGATGCCTGAACAGCTATCTAATATGCAACAGAAATATAACATGTCTCTAATTCACTTTTGATTGATGTTGATGAGCCTAGGGGAATAGGAAATACACAGCTGTGGATGCAGACTACTTTATCTATCCTTGTTCATTACATTGAAGGGACAACTCCCCCCCATTTGGAGAGGAAAACTGGAAAGTGCTGTTTGGGACTCCTTGAAGTCTTCCCTTTCTAGCATGAGCTAGACTTCTCAGAGGAATCGGTCCTGTTCTCATATCCATACAGTATTTAATGTGTTTGAGAGCACAGTAATAAAATCAAATGAGCATATCAAAGCCCTATTGGGAAAAACCCTCATTCCTCTTAGCTGCTTCACCTAAATACATAACATAGGTTTTGAGATGTAATCTCATCACCTCTTCAGGGCTTTTGTTTTAAATATACCAGAACCTGAGAGAGCTTTTTACAGCTCTCTTGTACTCTACACTCAAGTCCCTGTACTTGTCTTATTTGAAGCAGCTCAATCTACTGCTGCTTGCAGGATCACCTTGCATTAAATAATAAAGACCACATGTACAAAATGGAGCGTTTATCATGACTGGCCTCAGCCAGTCTGTATTTCCCAGTTACCATGTACTATCACCTGACCTTTATGAGCTTTTTTTTTTTTAAAAAAAAATAAAATAAATGGTTTGGCTTGATTTCAGTTTTGTGGTTGCTTCTGAGCACAAGAAAATGGAGGAACAACAAGCTGATCCAGCAAGTAACTGGAGACCCTTCAAAGGCTCGTTAATAAATAAGGAAGCCCAGGATCATGACTAGAAGTCATCTGCAATGGCTGATTGCAACTGACTTGTAACTCAAGATTTTCACCTCATCTATTCACATTTCCAACATTTGCCATAAAAAAAAAAAAAAAAAAAAAAAAAAGAAAAAAGAAGCATGGAAGAAAGTAGGTGGCAGAAACAGGCTTTTTTTTTAAACAATCACACCATTCTTAGACATAAGGCAAGTAATTTCATCCAACTCTAGATGGCTCAGATTTTCAAATTAAGAATTACATACTAATATAAAGCCTTCATAATTAACAATGTAACAAATTAAGGTTTGTACACTTGAGAGCCATAAATCCTACAGTTCTAGGGGTTTTTTTCTTTTTACTCTCTGCTGTGATCTGCTGATCACCATCTAAACTGCAAATTATAGGAACTAGGAAAAATTCAGGGCTTCAGACATTCCTTTATATTTGTTAAATGCAGTGTTAGTTCTCCAGTCACACTGGACTGGAATACTCTGTAATACTTCATGAAACAAAAAACGTGGTTGTGCTCCACTGGCAAAATAAAAGGTCAAGCAAAGAGAGCAAAAGGTGTTTTACACTTCTTCCTTGCAAAATCTACAAGCACAGAAACTCATGATTATTACCCCTAGGAAATAGAATATATAAAAAAATGCAGATTGCCAGCAGCTGACCTTTGTTTAAGCAGCTAATACCCTCTACAACTATCTTTGGAGTGGTGAAGTAGGGGCTGTGTGGATATGAATCTATGCCCCTGCATATCACAGTTTATGATATTCACTGTTATGTCAGTGAAGCACAGCATATTCCCAACGAATTAATGATGTGATGGGATATCTTAAAATGTTCTGTCAACACCAATGTTGTTAATTTCAGAAAAGAAGGAACAATTCTACACTCCAAAATGCTCTTTTTAGTTCAAGTTAAATTATATACTCAGAGCCAGCTCATGTGTTAAAATTATTTCTTCCTTTTGAATTATTTTGACCTCCATAAAGTCGGTGCACATCTCAGGAAGCTGTCTAGCTAGAGGCATTAGCAAAAGGATTGTTTGGAAAAGGTAAAAACTGTGTAAAAAGGCAAGCAACTTAAAAGGAGTTGCTTCTCCTAATCTACCATTTTCTACTGAAAGGATCCAATAAATAACAGCCTAAGGTTAGTTTTAAGTGATGTGCCCCATATCATTGTTGCCAATGGAACTGTTTGGTTACTGTTTTTAATCACACTAAGAAAATCCAGTCACTCCAGTCCTTATTCACCAGTCAGAGCTAAAAAAAAATAGAAAAATAATTTACTTGGCAGCATAAATTTTCAGATCAGACATTCAAAAACACTAATATACTGTGACACAGAGGTGTATAAAGGCTTAACTTCCTTACCTTTAACAATACTGTTGGGAAATGAAAGAGGCAGTGACAGACAGGGTAGAAAGCTCAGAGAGTATTACAGAAAGAAAGTGAGGGAATCAGTATACTGGAGCAGAATAAAACAGGAGTCTCAGTCATGAGAAGTATAAATTTTAACTGTATCCAAACACAGGAAAACAATATCAATGCTGGTGATGAGCTATAGCACAGCTGAGTTGAAAGATGGCATAAAGGTATTACAACTTTCTGGAGTGGTAAGAGAAAGACGACAGAAAGAAACAAAGGTTCTGAAGATGCACTTCGGTTACAAACAGCACCATTTACTGTGGCTCCCTATGATCTGAAAGAGATGCAGCAATATTTGTTAGAAAAGGCTTTCCTCCATGTAGCAGAATGAGAGACCAGTGACTGGGACTCTGCAAGCATTAATGCATTCACTCTAATAATTTATTAAATACATAAAGTCAAGCAGAAGAGTGTTGATGGAAAAATTCAGGCACTGGTCAAATTAAGTGATTTGTTCCAAGCTTCGTCCTTCCTCTTCACTGTTGGATTGCTAAAGATCACCTGGATAAAGCATCTGTCAGAAATAAGCATGGGCATACACAAACTGGCTCTAGGTGAATGATGATGTTCAGATCTCTTCCAACTTTACATTTTTAGGATGGTAAAATCTATGACAAGAGATTTCCTTCCTCAAGTTTTGGTTGGGGTTTTATTGTTGTTGATGTTTTTAAAGCATGACAACTGTAAAAAATTCCAGAGTCTATGTTGCCAAGTTGCTTGCATGTATCTTCAAGTTCCCATGCTTTTTCAACCACTGAGATGGGAAGAGCAGGAACAGAGTTCCCATTTGTAAATCTGCCTGGGAAATTTGTACACAAATACTGTTCAAGCATGTGTAAATAGTATCTAGAAACCTGACTAGATCAGTTAAGAATTTAATGTGTGGCAAAAATGAAGAAAAAGCAACCTTTTAAAACAGAAATTAATTTTCAAAATGTTGTAAGCTTCAGCTAAAAACACACACCATCAAATTCATTTTTCCACTCTGGAAAATTCTGTCAAGGGCATAAAGCTTTGCCTATGAAGTACACAGTTTTAAAACAACTGAAACCTCCACACTGATTATTTTTTCCTCAAACACATTAACCTTTTGACCACCAGATATGGATGTAAAACTGAAAGACCATATGAACATTTCTGAATGTTTTTTTTCTGCTGCTGAGGCACAGTGAATAATCCCTTCACAGAGCTAAAGGGAAAGATATTGGTGTTACTATTTTTCCTGATGTAACTTTATACCCTAAAAATATAGTATCACTGAAAGAAGTATTCAAAACACTTTATTGAGCAATCTTGTTATCCTACTGCATTGCCTTCCTTCTGAACTTAATCACAACAGGCAAAGCAACAAAATAAAGGGAAAAAAGAATATTTTTCTGGCATTATTTACGCAGATTGTCCCAGCCTAGCACAAGGAAATACACATTAAATCCAAATGCACAACTAATGATCCCTCTACCAGGTGCCTGCAAGTGTAGCTGGACTATCTGCAGCTATAGAAATTTCTGACACCTGCAACAGCCAGCTGAATTAACTATCCACCACTCAACACAGACATCCTTCAGCAGTAGCTGAACAGGTACATAGTACCAAAATTCAGAATCCGTAGAACAAAAAAAAGTGGCTTGGTGTTCTCTTCAAAACAGACCCCAAATTAGACTTAATCACAACAGCATCTACCTAGCAGAAATATTCTTCTAGAATATATCATAAATACTTATTGGGTGTAATGTGCAGCAGACTGACATTTACAAACTTTACACACTACTTAAACAGCTAGCTTTAATCTTTTGAGAACACAGACCCTAGAGGTGAAAATATAAGCCTTCTCTCTGAGCAGTTATTCATTGACAACATTCATTAAATGTATTGAAGAAATGAGAAAAACTTAAGAGGTCCAGATTTTTCCTTCAAGTGCATGCACATAATCCCCATAAGGCTATTGTTAGATACAGGTATAGGTTGTTTCTACCTGCTTAACAGAAAGATATCAGGCAATAACTATCAAGACTGATTCCTGAGAATCTAACAGTCTTCATATATTTCTGTAAAATATCTCAGCACCTTTAAAACAAACAGATACAACATTATTGTCTTCTGTTTATAAACAGCACACCCTGAAGAAAATCTATTGTCAACTGGGGCTCACAGTTCTTTGTAACTCAGTCACTGCAGTAAAAATAGTGCCAAGAGGAGGAATAATAATTGAGCATTCTTGTCCTGTTTTATAGTAACAAAGCATCATTTTGATTAACAGGTAGAATCACAGAGTGGCTGACCAGGTAAGACTGATTAGCTTAACATTGGTGTAGTGTCCTTTCTCATCCAGAGTCACCACATAAAGTAAATAAAAAAACCACAAAACCAAACCAAACAAACACCCCAGGGCTCAGTGTTGGGTCCAGTCCTGTTTAATATCTTCATTGACGACCTTGATGAGGGAATAGCATCCACCCTCAGCAAGTGCCAATGATCCAAAGCTGGGAGGGGTGGCTGACACGCAGGACACTGCGCTGCCATCCAGAGACCTGGCAGGGTGGAGAGCTGGGCAGGGAGAAACCGGATGAAATTCAACAAAAGCAAGTGTAGAGTTTTGCACCTGGGAAGGAACAACCGCATGTATCAGTACAGGCTGGGGAATGACCTGCTGGAGAAGAGCTCAGTGGAGAAGGACCTGGGGGTCCTGGTTGATGACAGGTTGGCCATGAGCCAGCAGTGTGCCCCGGGGGCTGAGAGAGCCAATGGGATCCTGGGGTGCATCCGGAGGAGTGTGGCCAGCAGGTCAAAGGAGGTGATCCTCCTCCTCTACTCTGCCCAGGTCAGGCCCCACCTGGAGTATTGTGTCCAGTTCTGGGCTCCTTGGTTTAAAAAGGACAGGGATCTCCTGGAGAGCCCAGAGAAGGGCTGCGAAGATGATTAGGGGCCTGGAGCATCTCCCCTATGAGGATCGGCTGAGTAAGTTGGGACACTTCAGCCTTGAGAAGAGAAGACTGAGGGGGGACCTTGTTAATGTCTATAAATACCTTAAGTATGGGATGCAGGGGGAATCAGACAGCCCCTTTTCAGTGTCTGTGGGGATAGGACAAGGGGCAATGGCTGCAAATTGGAGCACAGGAAGTTCTGCACCAACATGTGGAGGAACTTTTTCCCAGTGAGGGTGAGGGAGCCCTGGGACAGGCTGCCCAAGGAGGTGGTGGAGTCTCCTTCTCTGGAGATATTCAAGACCCATCTGGACACCTGAGTGATATGTCCTAGGGAGCTGCTTTGGCAGGGGGGTTGGACCCGATGATCTCTCGAGGTCCCTTCCAACCCCTACAATTCTATGATTCTATGAAACCACCACAACAACAAAAAACCAAACCAAAACCAAACAAAACCAAAGAAGCCACACAACCAACACCACTATTTCAACCAGTCTTTGTATAAGCACAGGGGCATTCTAGAGAGTGAAGTGGTGGTGGTGGTGAAATTAGATTTTTGTATTTAGGTGAACTGGAACACGAGGAGCCTTCTGTGGCTCTGAAAATAGCATGAAAGACTGTATGTCTTTCATCTACACCACCTTATGTGCTAGTTCCTGTAACAGAAATTTCTATCCTCCTACTCTATCCCTATCTTGTTCTCCAAGAAGATAGCTGGTCATAAGAATATATCCCTTATGTAGCAAGACAGACATACAAGGCTCAGAAAACTACATGGCCTACACTCTACGTTCAGTCTCATCAAGCCATTGAACAATGTTGGACAATGAGAAAATAAAGTGTAAAGAGCTAGTCAAAGGACAATGACAGCAACTTGGCTGAGAAAGGATTCTAGATGTATATACATACCCCTTGTAAACCACACATATATATACAGTTTACAAGAAAAAAAATTATGTTCTCCTATTAGTCTTCACTTTTAATTATAATTCTGTTCAGGAAGGATGGGAGACAACACAAAAATACTACTTGTGTGAATCTGAAAGCTTTAAAGGATAAAATTTAATTCAAGTTTGTTTGCAAAGCAAATGGCTGACTGGATTTTGCATTAGTCTGCAATAAATTTTTGCTGTGTCTGCATATATGTATTTCACCACATTCCCTGATACATAATTATTGCTTCAGGTCTGTGATCAAAAAGAAGAATAATAGATGTACTTGGAAAATAAGATGGATTTTCCACATGAAGAAAAAAGAGAAGGGAAAGAATGAATCACAATCATGAAACAGGATCGTACAGTGACAGCCACATGTTCAGAAACAGGTTTTTTTCCCTGTGTTCTTGAGAAAGACAGACATGAAGCAATGAAACCATTAATAACTACTTCTACATACCTACTACAATGACAGTAGAAACAAAAAGTTGACAGGGAAGCCAATATACTTTGATTTAAAATGCAGTTCCAGGAAGTGGACTTTTAAAAACCTTTATAAAAATTTGGACAATAATAGGAACAGTAGGTGGTGTCACAACATTGTGTTCAACCACATTTCTGAAAAGCAAGCTTAAAGATTAATTATAAAAAAGTTAGCTTAAACAGCAAAACCCTTTCAAAGCAAAAAGCAGGAAAGAAATAATTTTCAGATAAGGTCTCAAAGTAGCTCACTAACAATGGATGAGAGAGTTAACAAGTGATGAATTTGCTCATGACCTGCATTATTTCAGTTTTTCATTATAGGTATTACAAAGGCACTGATAAAAAGGTTAAGTTCTTTATCATCATTCTCAACTCCTGCCTCTCTTGCTGGAGATCAAGTAGTCATTAAATTGAATTTTCATCAGCCTGCTGTATATGAGCAGGACTGGAGCTCACCATCCAGCTCTGCATAAACAATGGCAATAACCCATAATTCACATTTATTACCCACCAGCAGCGTAGGGACAAACACTCTTTCTACACCCTTAACATACACTGACTTGCTGAAATGTATGTGGAAGTAATTCAGGAGTCCTTCATTGAACACATCCAAAAGCTAAACTTAACGTTCCCACATCCTGGTTTTGTTTAAGCATGTTAGATGGGATGGTATGCCTATTCTCCACATGTGGCACATAGTGATTTTCCATTTTTACCTTTTTTCTAAAAAATTTATAAAACAAAAACTGGGGTAGAAAATCTTTCTTTTGGAAACTCAGACCCACAATACCAAAGCAGAAACTGATCCAAACTTCCAGGACATTTCTCAACTCAATTCTGTAATTGCATTCCTGGTAAAAGTAATTACAAAAAAATGTGTCAAAGTTGCTGTGTTTCTTTGAAAAAGGAATGGGGTGGGAGAGTACCTGAAACATTTGTAACTATCACTGTGATACAATAACCAAAACAGTTTCAGGCTACAAAATCTAAAGGCAAAAACATTTGGTTTAGAATACAGTTACTTGTTTGAACCTTACATGCTGTGAACAGCAAACACATACTATTCACCCATGCACCAAATTCCTAATCTGATACTAGTTACAATCCACTTGAACGTCCTTTCCATCCGTGTGCATGTACTAAGGAATGTTTTGAAACTTTTCTAAGTGCTATGAATCATTATGATTATGAATAAGCGTTTGGCTTCTTGGAATACTGCAACATTTTTTCTGGGAAGATGCTTATTTTCACATTATCAACTGGCATGTGAAAGACAGCAATGGAATTCTGCAAAATGTTACTAGATAACAGTAATTTTCATTTCTTTTTACAACAACAAAAAAAAATCAAATCTATCCAAAGTATGCACAACATTACAGCATTATTGTCAAACTCATAGCTAAATTATTTTCTTAACTGATGCAGTAATTTAATATAAAATTTTACTAGGACATCAGTATCAGTTCAGACATCAGTTACTATTATTAGCTGAAAGAACTAGGGCTTTCTTCTCATGGAAAGTCTGAAATACTTAGCACAGCTATTTTTCTGTTAAATGAAATCACTTGTCCTTCTTAAATTAAGAAAAATATATTCACTCAATTGAAGTAGTCACTGAAGCAAACACTTCTGGAAAACACATGACACGAGCTTTACTGATTGCATCAATAAAAACAGTCATTCCCAACTTCCAATCATGCAGAACCAACACTAAAGTTTCTTGTAGGAATTAAGGTAGCAAGGTCAGATCTGGAAAACACATGTTACCTACAGGAATAATATTTGGCTTTAAAGAACAAGAGTGATCTAAAATTCAGAAGTACCATTACATGGTGCTTTTTTCTTTAAAGCTTTCAATTTAACAGCAGCAAAAAAATTGCATAAGATTTTGTATCATTTTTCTGAAATGTTGACATCAAACATCAATGCAACAATTACATAAAGATCTCACTGTTTCATGATTTGTATTTTTGCCTATGCTGCTCTTAATTTACCATGTATTATTTCTCTAGCCTCCACCCACTCATCTTGTTCTTTAATGATCTTATTCCTTTCATCCTGTTTCAGATTGTCTACCCTTTCTGACAATATCCACAACTCCCATGTGGTAACCCAGTGTGTTAACGTTACAACCACCCACGGGATCAGTTGTATTTTTGACCCAAACACACAACACACACATCTCTCGCAGCAGACACACACACACAAAAAAAACGTGCGTGCCTTACTGTTGTAGTTTTGGGTGGCTGGGTGCTCTGGAGAGGGGGGGCTGCAGGGGTAGCTTCTGCAAGAAGTGGCTAGAAGCTCTCTGCAGGACCCACAGAGCAAACACCAGCTGGCTCAAGGCCATGCCCCATCAGTGACAGTCACAGCACCTCTGGGAACCAGATTTAAGGGGAAAAAACCCACAAGCAGCTGCTTTTTGCCACCAGATAAGGGAGTGAGAGGATGTAAGAAACTGCGACTTTGGTGGGTGTCTGGTCTCCATCCAGGGTCAAACCACCACATATAGGCAGGCAAGAAAAACTCACAAAGCTATATTAGTCTTTTATAGGAGAGCATAATTTAATCCCTTTTAGACCTGAAAAACTACAATTTCCACAATTGCAAAATATATTAATGCAGCTTTTGAAGATGGGGCTTTTACTGTAAAACTTTTGGGTTTGACTAGACTATTAGACATGTTTAAAGTAAGAATTCTATGAATTAAACTTCCACCTTTTCAAGATCTTCACCATCTCTTGAGATTTCTCCCCTTACTCACCTTTATGGAATTGAAAGAAATGTATCAGAAAAAAATTCCAAATTCAGAACCTCTTACAATAAACACTTTCACATGTACATTTCTTTCATTTTGGGATATTCTTAAAAATAGCCCCTATTAGAAGCTTTCTTTTTGACTTCCTTCCCAACAGAACCACACGTGTCCTTGCTCACAGCAGAGAGGTGGGAACTAGATGATCTTTAAAAGTTCCAACCCAAACCATCCTAAGATGCCACTTTATGATTAATTAAACCAATCAAAACCCCTTGATTTAATATGACTTCGCACAACATGACATATCTAGCATTTTTTGATATAAAACTAATATTTAGTATAACATTATATATCTTAAGTCACCAAGATATTAAGAAAGATATTAAGAAAGATAAGTGAGTTACTAAGTGAAAGTTTATTTCACACCCAACTGAAGTCTCAAAAGCTGTGATTTTCCCATAAGGGTAGCTGAGATCAAATAGAAACTGACTCTGAATAAATTACTTTATTGTAAAGCAGACTGGTCAGTGGAAACTCTACATTTCAAAAGAAGCAAATAGATGGAAAACTAGCAAATTTCTCAACAGCTACTGACAGTATTTTTAATGTAGACAATAAAGGAAATTTATGTAACACCACCTGATTTGGTTTTACCTTACAGAGGACACAATCAGAACCCCCAGTTTAGATTGCAGGTAAATTTTGGGGCTGAGTTTTTGTTTTTTAAAATGCTGCAACTCATTGCAATCAGAAATAACACCTATTTGCACAGAAAACTGGATTTACAAGACTATTCTGCCAGTTTTTCAGTCACTAGAATTTTAAACGCAACGTATAAAGTTACAATTAAAAGAAGCCAACAAAGCTAACAGCAAAACCACACACACAAAACACCAAACCAAACCCCCAAAACCCCACCCAGTGCATGCATTTCTGTTCACAGTCAAAGAACAAGAGCTCTATGAAAGTCAAGTTAATCACATTATGAGCCAGAACCAAGTTGAAAGCAAGAAACTCTTAAATGGCACTTAAAGAATAGCAAACTGGTTTAGATACAAGGCACAAACAGAAGAAAGAAACCCACATGACCATCAACAGGTATATGCTGAGAACAAAACTGGTAACTATAATTCCAACTCATTAGTTTTCTCGTGAAGACTGGAGAAGGACCCCATTCTCTTCATACTCAAACCTATGCTACAGTGAGAGTAGATTAGAGTAAGAGGACAGAATGCAGCCCTTGCATCCAGGTGCTTGCACCAGCTAGAAATCATGATTCCAAGTCCTAAACCCCAGCTCAGTAAGGCTCCCTATAGAATGCAGGAGCAGCAGTATCTTAAGCATAGCTGCAAAACTCCAAATTGCACCTGGATAGCTTGAAAGGTAGAGCAATCAGCATCTTTCAAATACCATGTACACACATACTTCGATTAACATAATGCATAAGGGTTAGGTCTGCAGCTACACTAGTAAAGTTTTATGATCTCCAAAGTCTAGCCTCAATTCTAATCTGTTTTAGGACAAAACTCACAAGATTCTTTATAACAGGCAGAACTATTAATATTGAATATTTGATATTTTATGGATTGTCTTCATGGGAAAAAAGCTTTTGTAGAAGCAGACTACATCAGATAAAGTTACCCACAAAGTATTTGCTTCTTCGATTAGCACCCTCTTCCACATACACTTATTTCTTAATTATTTGTGTTAGGCTGGAATAGGACATACTTGATTTTCATGGGACTGAAAAATTAGGTTTATAGTTGACAACCCTTCAAAGAAGGAAAGGTAGTCTAACAGATTAAACAGAAATACACATACCTTATTCTAGCTTAAAAATTACATCTACAGGTTATCAAGAAAAATCCATTAAAAATACCCCACAGATAGGAAAACAACTCAAGCTGCTGTTAGCTTTTGATTACATAGGACTAGAGCAGCTGTTTATAGAAGGGAAAAGAGCTACTTTCCTATTCTGTTCTTTTTCCCTTTGCCAATAATACAGCTGCATTTTCACTTTCAGATAAGTAAATTTCAAAACTGACTAACAGGTCAATAATTAACTTATTTTTTTTAACTTAACGAAAAGCTTACTGATACTCTGCCGAGCCACCTCAAATTCTCCTTTGTCCTTGTACTTGATACATTCAATGTCACTATTTTCATCTCAAAATACAGTGAATTTTAAATTAGCTCTTGAAACAAACCAACCGAAGCATCTGTAGTTGACTCTTCTTCCCTTTTCTTCTTACAACCCAAGGAATTGTTTTAGGAGGAAAAACAAAAGCTACTTTCCAATTTAATTATTTTCATTTATTTACTTCTCACTATGGTGAACTCTGAGTTTCACAAATCCAAGAATTACCAGTGGCTGGAGGTTTGGCAGGGAGGACTCAAGAGAAAAGCACTTCCAGTTGCTATAAATAAAGGCTGCAGTTGGGTATTAGAATCTCTACAGATGTTCTGATTACAAAGTCACACCCCTTGCTAGAGAAAACAGCTCTTCCAGTGTTCCACTGCTTTCCTTATGGCAGTTCTCATGATACATGTACCCTTTCAGATTTGCTATGTCTCTCATACCTGACTTGCTAATTTCACTCTTTGTCTTCAGAAACCTCTACTCTTTTCCAACCAGACTAGCTTTGCTGGAATATTTGGAGATAGCTCACGTCACTGTTCTAAACATTTCTCAGTTTCCAGACCACAAAATAATTTCTGTCAGAAAAAAACGTGCTATCAAGTGAAGTAGAGCCTAAGAGGAACATATTTAGTTTTTCTTGCATACCAATTACAGTCTGCTTGAAACAGAGTATTAATACTACCTTATTCTGCAGTCTTCAGACACATGCTGAAAACTGCTGGGTCAGGTCTTAAACAGTAGGAGCAAAAGGCTTATTTCTGGGTTGACCAGCAGCTCATTGGGTTACTTTGTTAACCTTTTCCTCCTTTGGTTTCTTCCCTACAAAACACAGAAATACTATTGCCCTCCCAGCTCACATAGATACTACACAAAATAAAATTTAAAATTCTCCATGCATCTTGGATTAAAGGTGCTAAAGAGCTGAAAAGTGTTATTATCATTATCTCAGGCCTGACCTGTTGCATTTTCACTACTCACCCTAGCACATGCTTCACACTCCATTACAGAAAGCATTCTGACTAGCTGTAGTACCAGTGAGACACCAGTGGCATATTTAGAGAAGCAGACTTGCACACTTGCACACCCAGGATCTGATTTTTAAAGTTCATGTCTAATTGTCACAGGCCAAGGACTACCCCTGGACTATTTCATACAGTTCCCTAAATAATGCATACAAGTGGGGCAGGCAGGAATGCAAGTCAATTGTGCAACACTTTAAAAATCATCTGCTATATGCAGAACGTATAAAGGCTTCCCATCTTACAGCTGTCACACCACACACAGCTTTAATTGCTCTCTATGTAACAATATGAATTTACCCATCTGAAAACCCCAAGCTGTCTGGGAAGTATTGTCTAAACATCAAGTGATCAACTAGAACGGGCTGCTACTGTTGATTAAATTGTTCTAAGGGATTGTTTCTACCTCTGCTTGTACCATTCTTGCCATGGCCTACTTCCTGGACACATTCTCTTACAAGCAGCCCCTTGTCTCTAACTTCAAATCCACTAATAGCCAGATTATTTTAGATGATTAAAAACACTTCAAACAACTTAGCCTAAAGCTCTAATGCTGGTCACGTAATGGGCCTGTACTGAATTTCTTTATGGCAATATTACTCTCTTAATAATAGTTCCTAATCATGTAGCAATTTACATATTCTGGCCCACAAAAGGGTTGGGTTCCCTACATTTGCTTTTGCATATCACCCATTCCTCCCCCTCCCCCTTCTCCCCCTCCATTTTTTTTAGTAATTGTACAAAAGTATGCTATTCTACAAAAAACTCTCACAATGGACATATGGAAGAAACACTTTCTATTCCCAGGTCTGACATGATTTTTTTTGGAGACTTGCAGTCTTCTGATTTATTTTATATATGCTCTGACTTACATAATTTTTTTTTAATGAAGCTTAAATATTTGCATGTGAGAATTTATTACTGATATTGTAATTTCTATCTGTAAAGCTCTAAAAAGGCATCTATTTGATTTTTTTTAAACCTAAGCTTTTACTGCAACATCCTTTTTTTCCAGAATAACAAAATTTGAAAGCAGTTACCAATTCAACATCAGTTTTGCATACTTTCTTCTCTACAGATATAAATCACCACTAATTGAGACAGTATCCTAAAACAAGATGTATATGTGACACATTTGTGCTGGTTAACTATGATGATAGAGGGCTGGAGCAGCTCTCCTATGATGACAGGCTGAGAGAGTTGAGGTTGTTCAGCTTGGAGAAGAGAATGTACCAGGGAGATCTTATAGCACCTTCCAGTACCTGAAGGGGACCTACAAGAAAGCTGGGGAGGGACTTCTTAGAAGGGCACGTAGTGATGAGGTGGAACAGTTCTAAATCGGAAGAGGGTAGATGTAGATTGGATATTAGGAAAAAATCTTCACTATGAGGGTGGTGAGGCACTGGAACAGGGTGCCCAGGGAGGTGGTGGATACAGATTTTCAGTAGATTTTCAAACAAAGTGAAAATATCAATGAAAAGGTAAAAACAGAATACGCAATTGCCAAATATGTAGAGGTATAAGGCTATTATCTCAAGCAACCAAAACCTAGACTTCTGTAAAGAAGGCTGAAATATCAGGACACTATATTACCTCAGTGCTTTACTATAAATGGCAACGCTGCACACTTAACAAATCTTTGCTTTCCTCAGCAGCTTTTCAGATTATTACCTTAAGATCACCCTTGCAATACAATGAACTTTCAGTAATTTCACTGGGTTTTCCACGCAACAGTAATACAAGATTCAATGTTTATGCAGATGGCAAGATGAATGTGAAACTTAAAACCGAGCATTTAATTAAAAGAGGAATGGGTTTTAAAAATCTATAATATATGCATATACATAATAGAATTTCTTGTTTCCCAGTATGATTTGAAATGTATTCCAACTTCACTTTACAGTAGTGTTATTTTATCCTTTAGTGCCTTCTCCTCTGTGTCATGGTGTAGAAACACTACAGGAGTAAATTAACAGAGCCCTTTGCATAGCTGGCTTTCAACCTCAAAATATTTTTTACACTTCCTCAGGGATTTCTTTTCCAAATTGATAAATGTATAGGTTAGCTCCCTGGTTCTGCAATAAGCATGAAGTGTTTGTTCAGAGAGGAAAAATACTCATTATTACAAGAGCTTAGTCAACAGAGAAAAAGACAGCTTCAGGTAAGAACTGAGCAAGTAACACCTCTAAAAATCCTCTAAAAGGAAGCAAAACAAGATTTAAAGATATTATGAATATACTTTTGAGAGAACGAATAGAGACACAAAAATGGAACGGAAACTTATGAAATGCAGAAAGGTAGGGAAGCCCTGAGGTCATGCACTGTAGCACAGCCACAGGAATCGTCTGTATCGCAGGAAGAAATAAGAGTGAACAGTGATGACAGCTATGAATCCCTAATGCGTTTAGCCGCCAGAATGATGCAGGCATACGAAGTGAAGATATCTTTAATCAATAGCTAGGAGATCTTAGAAAGCACTATCCGATCTAAGGCCAGTGAAAGTGAAACATTAACAAGGTTCTCAAAATTAGCAAAAGGGCACACTACTCAGTAAAGATCCTTCTCTCCCCACCTACCCACAAGACTTGTTCCCTTCCTCCAATACCTTACAGATGAAACCTTGATAGATCAAACATCGTATTGAGCAAACTTCTATTGATTCTCAGTCTGCACAAACTGCACAGTGTACGCATTCACACTTATTGCACACATATGGTAGGAATCTGTTATATCCCTAGTTGGTGCCTGGATTCTGCAATTCAAAATATCTTCTTTTTGTCCAGGAAAAATCAGAAAATATGGTACTATGTCTGACAGCATGGTGTAACATTAAAACCATCAAGACTGCAAGTCTTCATAATTCTTTTAAGAGAACACTGATTGATTACCTCTTAGCACTGTCTCATAAAGCAGAGAAATTTCAAAGGCTGTTTTGTACCCAACCTGCATTTAGATATCCCTGCATACACGTGGCTTTTAAAATCACAGAAATCTGAGACAGTGCAAAATCTTCCTCTGCCAAATGAATGGGTAAGTGGGGGGGACACACCCAAAAGATTCTTCAAAAGACAAATAGACCAACCAAAACAGAGGCAGTATTTTTTAATAAATCTGGAAGTGTTTTCCTTCCTTTTTTTTTTTTAAATTATTGGTAGAGAGAAGTTACAAAATAAGATACAATTACACCTCCAGAGCAAGGGAAAAAAAATCCAACACCTTCCCACAGACATTTCAAATCTGTACCAATCTGTTCTCTCAGAATCACTGAGGTCAGAGGGGACCTTAGTATAGGATGTAAGTCAAACTTTCTCCTTGAAACAGGATAAGTATTGCATTCTGCCCAGGTTGCTTAGGTCTGCGTATAGCTGTGTTAGAAAAATTGTCAAGACAGTGAATCCACAGCCTCTCTGGGAACATGTTTCCACCTCCCCTAGTCTCCAAGCATCCCACTATTCACAGCTTGGCAAATCTAAGAGAAAACAGCCTTCCAAGGACATCTGCTAGTTCTCAGATGCATCCCATTTGCTTCTATAGATACATATAGGTCAAGATTTCTCAAGAAATCCCTGTTGAGTTGCTCAAATATATCTACTATTTATCTGGAAAGATTAGTCCTGGGTGATACACTGACTCTGTAGAACAAAGAGTCAGATTAAAAATTAATCTTCTCTCACTAAAATATAAAAACCCTATTGGGCAGAGTGAGACAACATTTTATCCTCTTTGTTGCTAATATTAAGGTAGAAAAGATACTATTCCATCAACAAGTTGTCAAAATAAAGAAAAACGATTTCAGCAAGGTGGAAATTTACATGTTACATCTGTAAATTCAAGACTAAATACAGTAAACATACATAAAGCATTTTAAAGTTCATCTTTCTAACAAAATGTCAAATTTTAAGACCAAGTTTGTTCTTAATAAATACTGTTATTTGGAGATAGTGCTTAAAGTGTGCAATTACAGATTAAATATCTATTACAGCTGTAGCTGAAATGACAATAGCCCTAAGGATTGTTCTAAATTCAATCTCAAATAAAATGAGAAGTAACAGAGAACAGATACTGAAAAGTATTGATGATGGCAATGAGTGATCTATAAGTGATCTTATTATTCCATTTGTCCTACCTCCTCACATTCTGTCTTGTCATTCCAGCCTCATCAAAACACAAGTTGCTACAAAATGAAATCTTCCACAAAGCCATGCTAAAGGTACAACTGATACTGGACTCCAGCATCAAGTATATTAAAGCAAATTTAGAGTGCATTGTACTTTAATTACCTGTCTTCTCATGGTTAGGATCACACAGAAAAGAATCTTGGGCAAGTGTTGTAAGCAGTAGGTGTAATGCATAGACCTAAATTTTAATGACACACTATCAGTCATCCACTTCCAGAACAAGGTCCAGTCAAGGAAGAACCAAGACAGAGGTCACTGACCTTAGAAGAAGAAGGTCTTATCAACACAAGCTTACATGCCTTCATGAATCAAGTTTTATATGCATGTACCTTTACTATGTAAAAATCTATATTGGTAGTCTTACATAATTCTGGTAATAGGCAAATAGCCTTTTCTTGTGGCAATGATGGAACTATTGTGCTTTACTGATTTACGAATCATTAACACAGTTTATGTTCTATTTCAGGACCTATAATTGCATCCACATATTACCTCTAGAAATCCACTTTCCTGAAGTGTCAAGTAGATATTCAACAGTAAGAGACTACAGCAGCCAACACTTTGTATATGCTGCAATAAAAAAATAAGTTACCCAGAACCACAATTAGCTATTTGTCTTACAGCTGTAACTTGAAATAGTACCTTAAAATTATAGTTGAAAACACAAGCAAAAGATCTGCAGGTTTAAACAAACAAAACACCCCACAAAGAAACAAAACCCAAAAACATGAACACTGGAAGTTATGGTATCAATAGTATTATGGGAGTCTGATAGACTAAAGATGTATGGTAGATCTATCAGTAAAACTGAAAGGAACTGTTAAAACAAGATATACCAATGAGGTAATATGTACTGAGAAAGGTAATTGAAAATACTACTTCATCAGGAATCTTTTAGCTTCTATTTGACCTGTTCTTTTAACTGCTTCCTTGAAAAACATTTCATCATTTAAAAACAGGAAAATACCATACAGGCCAAATTCTGAATTTTATTTTTCATGTTATAACTGCATATAACAGCAGTAACTGACCTGACTCCCACAGTCTCAAATACTGCAAAAGTATGAAGATATAGCCCCTTTATGAATTTGCTTAATTGTCTCAATAGAGAAGACAAACAGGAAAAAAAAGAAAGAATATAACAGAAACTAAAGGACTAGGAAGGTCTCCAATTGCCATGTTCCTGCTGTAGTTTACTATGCAGTATGCTGACTGCTTAATTTTTTCAATGGAGCATTGATGAGAAGATACTGAAAGAAAACAGAATGCATGCATTTGAGGGAAAGGCAAACAAAAAAAAGCATGAAAGAGCTCAACCATGAATTAAGAATTAAAACATCTGCTAACAGCCACTTGAGATTTTGATTTTGCCCCTGTTCCTTTTACAAAGTATTCTAAAATAATTGCATAGCCTGCAGCAGTTTCACAGGCAAGACACTGAAAACTCTTACCCAGTCTCTGACTACAATAATGAATTTGCACACACGGACAGGGACAGGTTGCAGCAAGCACTCCAGTGTGAAAGAAGAAAAGGACTATGCTAATAAGGCAAACTGAGTGCTACAAAAGCAATAGCAACCACATATCTGACTGAAAAGCATTCTCTTTTGGTACCCAAAAATAACCTTTAAGGCAGTAAACTTATTTCTTTAAAGGACTATTCACCTTTTTTCTTTTTCTCTTTACATTCCTCCCCTTTCATCATGGCCATCATGAGAATAGGTGCAAGTGTACTCAGGAGACATTTTCAGTCAGAAAGGCCAAGCAATGACATATGAAGCAGGAGGGATCTTGGTGTGCTGTAGCAAAACAGAACAGTAGAAATAAGCAAAATAGCACTTTCACGTGCTGAAGCTAAGCCAAATAATTTCTTGCTTTTTAAGCACATTCACTTACATGCATGTTACCTCATCTTTAGAGTCACTTTGATTTTTTCAGGGAATTCTTAGAGTCTGACTTACAAGACACCATATGGGAAAAATTAAGCTGTATAGGACCTTTAAGAATTCAAACGCTGGCAACGAATGTAAAGAATCTCTAGATAACAAGAACTATAGTAAAAACTACAATAAAACAATTCAGAATATAAGAACTCTTACAGATGGCATGAAGACAATTTTGACATGTAATCCAACATAGCATAAAACTAAATGAGATCTGTGTGACTTAGAAATTACAGTTCCATATGGCTGCTGTTACACTGAACCACCAGAGATTACTACAAAGTTCGCAAGCTACTTAAAATAAAAAATTGACTTTCTAAATAAGTAGGTTATAATAATTCTTCAGAAAGGTGAAGAACCTCAGAAAGAAATTGAAACTGGATCAGTTTCACATTTGTTGCATTACATAGAATACTTGATTGACATTTTTATAAAACAATGTCATTAAAAGAATAGAATATTCGAATAATACAGAGTGGGTGTTGTACACCAACATTACATAAATACACTCAAAGGAGCAAAAGATGCTAAAACTAGCATGTTAAGACATTCATGTGTTTTCTATACTGGTTACCACGTGTGGATTCTTTTTTCCACAACAGGGATTAATATCAGGATCCATTTGCTAACAAATAGCATTTAATATTACATTGGTAGGTAAGTAGGTCTTAAGAGAATAACAGCCACAAAAGGGGACATGACTTCACAATTTTATGTTGCTTATTTCTTACCAAACAGAAGAAACCCACGTCAATACTTCTGACAGCACCAACAGTAGAAAATAGTGCAGGCAACTACTTTTCTCCAGAAGATGTAAGTAAAAAACAGGACTATAAATCTCTTGTGAGAAAAGCAGATGGAAAACTGCTATAGTTTTTTAAAGAGCATTCTAGAGTATGTGCTAAATGGAAGCAGCAGGTCACCAACAAGATGTACAAACAAAACCCAGCCAAGTGATTCAGTCTGACCTAGAAAGTGAAAATTCACAGTGAATTTGCAGCATTTAAGTGCCATGTGCTGAATCAGCAGTAGGATTTCTTACTTGCGGTCGTTCCTTCCCTCCTCTAAATAAACCACTCCATCGTATTTGTATTCATTTCAATTAAATAGTGTAGAAGTGTAACATAAGTAAAAACTAAGTATTTAAGGTCTCCTATTGATAGGAAGGTGCGGTTTTTTTAAACTATCATATTGATGAACAATATACACGCTTAAGATTGTAAAACTTAAACCAGTATCTTCTACCCACACCAAAGTATTCATGATCCAGTGTTCTTATTTTTGAATGTATTTACAACTTGCTTTACATTCTCACCAGCAAATCTTACTTGATCCATTTCTTGGCCATCTGTAGCAACAATAACTTACTTTCTGCTTTTTAAATTTTCTCTTTTACTAGATTTAAAGCATATAAAAATGGTTCTATATGCAGCTTCACCCAAGCATTTTAAAAGGCAGATGCACAAACTCTATGAAGGAGGCACCAGAACTTCACTGTCTTGACTTTGAGCGCTGCAAAAAGAAGTGGCACTGCACAACTTATTTTACCTCAACAGTTACGTTACCATTTTGCTTTTTTAGCTAGACTGGTTCCTTCAGCCTGTAGCATGATGCTGTCTAAAATACACAGCAGCTATAACATGCCATCTTGATGACTTAACTACAGCATTTTCAGACACTAATCTGGGTATATTTATACAGTTGAATAATTAAATATTCATCTGTCTCAAGCCAACAGCTGGAAAAACACATGAATAAAATTGTGGAATGCAACTCCTCAGCACAGAGGAACACAGTCCTAGTCCTCAAGTCTAGACAAACAAAATATTTATTCAGAAGCACGGTCATAATTACATCAGGAAAAATAAAGACTCACATAAATCATTCACCAACAGTTTTATCCCCAGACAGCCATCATATCCACACCATTATTTCTTTTCACCTGGAAGAGCAGATCTGCAGCTCTGAGACCATCTGTACAGCCAAAGCAAAGCATTAATAGGCTTTCAGGCCTCATATGCATCACGCCATTTACATACACCTTTCCAGCCTCCCTAGACTTCTGCAGTATTCAAGGATACATGATCATCTACAGAAGCCTGAACCAAGTCCTTAATCACCACTCAGAACTTCTGTGTTATACCCTGGCTCTAAAGCAAGTCTGTGAAGACTACCCAAGTAGCTTAAAAGCAGTTACACAGAAGTAATTCTTTCCAAAATGCCCACCCAAGAATTTCTATAAAGAGCAACCACCACCTCTAGTGGAACACAGAGAAAGACAGTGCATGAAAAAGTGCTCAGATGCCACGTAAAACACAACAGGAATACTGAAGAACAAAATGACTCCTACGATATACATGTATGATAATAATTTTGCTTTAGCATTACAGATCCAGACACTTCTTCAACAACTTGATCAAGTAGCCAGAATGTTCCCATCTTTGACTACTTAGAGCAGCAAACCACAAAATTCATTGCCTGGATAACTAACTCAGAAGTTTCTGATAACAAATATAATCCATTTAACCATACCATTATAAATCAAAGTTTTAAATTATAATTTAAATTCACAGCTACAACTTTTAATCACACATGGCAAAATAAAGGTATTAGAATAGCAATTGGTTAATTCAGTTTTCCTGTAAGATGTTCTTTACATTAAAAAAGTCTTGCTGCTGGGCAAGGAACCAAACTGACATGGACAGACTACTGATTACCAATGTGTCAGAGCAGATACATACCAAATTATAAAAGATCATTGCGTGTTGGATGGTGATTACTAGCCTGCCAAGTCTGATGTCACTTATCTGTTGCATGATGAATAGTGCTCTGATCAGGAAAAGCGTTGGCAATTTGTTGAATTACTTTTTATTGAGAAATGGTCAAGACTGCTGTTTAGAATTATAAATTCTGATTGCTTCTCAACTATTATTTCCATTCCTATCTCAAAAACAACAACTAACACACAAGGGTCTTACAATGCAATAAGCAAGAGTCAGATTTTTTTTTGTAATTACGTTTTAAAAAAATAAACCTTGTATGCCAGAGATCATCCACACACCAAATTGTTTGGTTTTTTTTAAAAAATCAAATATGGTTGGGTAATATCTCCTCTCTTCCTTTCCAGGCACCGCCACATAGGAGACATAATATTTTCTTTGGTATACACTCAACTTTTAATGCTCCACTGAACAGGCCTCCTCTGTTAAATCTTCAGGGGGAGATGAGAGGGGAAGGTGGGAAAAAGTCACTGGGAAAAGGAAGACACTAGGACAACAGTTCTTTCTCATTGGTAGTCCATTAGTGCAGTGCTAAATGCCTTTCCTGAAAGCACATTTGAAGTTCAGTCTGAGGTACTGACTGGCTGACTCCTGTTCTTACATCTGCCATCAGAGTGGTTCCAAAGAATGTTTATCGATACGATAATGGGCACTTTATATATGTCAATATACAAAATTATATACAAGAAGTTGTCTTAAGACAGGCTCTAGACTACTCATTGAAATATTACATGAAACAGCTCTTACAATTGGATACAGATATATTATTAACACCTCATCCAGTATCAGTGATAACAAACCAGTAAGAGAGAAATAGACACAAACACAAGAATATCTTAAAAACACCCCAAACCAATAAACTATCTTACAAGCAAGAAATACCCAGCTTGCACTTAACTAGTTTCTTGGAAATCTCTAATTCTATAATGACAGTTGAAAAATTTTAGTCTATTTCTTCTTATGACACAAAGAATTTAAAGGGAAGATTGTATCAGTCTCTCCAATTGATAGCTGAATGAGCTCAGCTGCTCATTATAATTTTATAGGCAAAGACTGTCAAGAATATAATGTAAAGACACTGCTTGTTTCCTGTATTTATATGAAAAATTAAAATTAACTTTGCTATTTAAAGAAGAGTTCTAGTGGAGTTGAATTCCCTGATACAATTCACTTAAATATACTGATAATGACTAAAAAATTTAAGCTGCTTTTCGTTGATTCCCTCCACATCTCCTTTATAACATCATGCAGGCCATAACAACAATAGAGACAATGACAGAATACCAAATCATCAGACACCAATAATAACAGAAAAGCCAAAGTAGTTTGCATGAAGGAAGTGATCAATTTTGAACCTCATTCAAATTTGTCTTTATAAATTTATATGGCATGAATTTTATTACATACAAGAGTTTCAAAAATTACCTAATATGGACAGACCATATTACTCTTCAGAGTGATAAATGTTAAATGATAAACTGTTCCAGTGCTGACACAACACATAAATATGCAGTATCCATCAATTCATAAATCTGAAAAGAGCTAATTTAAAAGCTCTGAGTAAGAGCGTTAGGAATAGTCCTTTTACTTCTCCTATGATTAATATTGTGATACAGTACATGAACATAAACATGTCTGTCTCTGCAGATACACAATGTAATGCAGATCATAATTCTACTTTGTAGAATACAGAATAATAAATTTTCACTGAAATGGACAAGAATACTTACATTAAAGACTAGCATAAGTGTTAGCATGGATCATTTTTGTATTACTATGATCAAATGAATCTTTGGTAAGGGATAACCAAAGCTGCTGCTACCAACAACATCAAGATTCTTTACCTTTCCTTCAGCTACCAAATCAGTTATTATCAATAGTTCGTAATAAATATGAATCTTTGGTTATGGAACACTGTTACCAATTTATTAGCCATAGAAAGAACAATCTTAAACGTTTTCTGAAAATTTTGTATTTAGTTGTATTCAAAACAATAACTCATTTTTCCCTCATTTTCCTCGGGGTGGGTTTTTTCTTCTCCTCTTCTCCTTTCTCCCTCTCATTCCCCAAGTGCTTGATTAGATCCTCCTCTGTAACCAAAAAGTAAATAGTGAAGAGGAGAGAAAGTGAAGTGATTATAGTTTTGATGCCTTCTGATTCCATGTTACATTGTTTGTCCCTAGTAGCTAAGGCCTTTAGGCACATGAGTCATGCCTTTTTATTCATTGCTTAGTATGATGAGGTGACAGGTTCTGTGAACAAGGCAAGGGCAGCTGATGTTGAATACCTAAACATCATTAAGGTCTTTGACACAGTCTCCTTATCTCAAACTATGTAACTGGACAAATTAGAAAGAAATTAACAATTATCTAGACTTCCAGGCTCAAAATGCCAGGCACAAAGCCCAGCTGGCAGCCAGTAACAAATGCCTTCATTAGTGACAGGGATGACTGCAGAGAGGGCATCCTCAGCAAGCCTGTGGATGACCACCAAATTAGGGGAGCAGCCAATACACTGGAGAGCTGGACTGCTATAGAGAGGAACCCATGGAAGCTGGAAAAATATTGAGGACAAGAAACTCAAGGTTCAAAAGCAAATGCAATCTTTCATCTAGAATATAGTAAATCCATGCAACAATATAGCTTGGGACTGATGGGAAACAGCTCTGCATAAAAGCAACTGAGGGTCCTGGTGGATATGAAGCTGACCACAAGTGAGAAACACAGCCCTGCAGCGAAGAAAACCAGCTACGTCCCAAGCTGTTAGTAGGAGCATATTTGGCAGCTTTATAGAAGGTTCCCCTCCCCCACTATTTGATACTCATGAGACTATGTGCAGCTTTAGGCCTTGCAGAACAAGGCATACTGGAGTGAGTTCAGTGGAAGGCCATCATGATGGTCAGGGAGACAGCCATGTGGTAGGAGGAATAAAGAAGACAGATGAGCTGGTTTTGGAGCTGCACAACAAACAATAGAGCAAGAGGTGCAAAGCAACAAAGAAGTTGGAACACTGAAATTCCCTTTTCACACCCAATTTTTTTAAATAAGTCATCAAATACTGGAACAGTCGTAAAGAGTCTGAAATCTCTATTCTTGAAGGTGTTCAAAACTAAGCTAAACGTTTCTGAGCAATCTGATCCAATTAGATCTGCTTTGAGCAAGGGGCTAGAATAGAGACCACTGGAGGTCTCTTCTAACTGGAAATATGCTACAAATCTAAGCTGATGTATAAATATTCTTATCTTGTAATTGATTCTATATACATTAGAACTCTTCACAGATTCCCAGTCCCTAAGGAAAGCGGCCAGAAGCGACACTTACATACTTTATGATTTCAGACTACAAGTTTTATTCACTTCTGAGGAAGAGCAGTCAGTTAGAACCTAGGTATTAAACTCTCCCAAGGACTCCCGTAGGTCTCTACCTTGAGAGTAGCGTAACTCTCAAATGAAACCCGGACCCTACAGACTGAAATGAATCCTAAGCCCTGTAAAGTGAATTTCCATTTATAATAACTTTATTACCACACTTCTCTATAGTCTTCCAAATGGTTTCGTTTTCTTTTCCCGTTTCAAAGCCTACCAAAATTAATGTGAAGTGACAGAAGTCCATAAGGAGGGCAGAGGTTGAATCTAAGGAATGACCTGACATAAGCTGTGAATATATTTAAACCACAATGGAGGAATTTTATAGTAACAATGACTGAATATAGCAGAAAGTAAGGAATTGTTGCCAGAGAAACAGACATAAGCAAGGGTGGTGTTGCTATAGCAACTGGGTGACATCAGAGTTTTCCTATTCAGTGCACTGGGTGATAATGAAGTGGCAAACCAGCAGTTTCTCTATCTGCCTGCTCCCTGGAGGTGGGCAGAACCCCAAGTTTGATTGTTTCACACTTACATGTCTAATTAGGAGATTTACAGGTTTCTTGATACCACTGTGTTAGGCTGTCATGCAAGAACTAGACATTAGAGGATATAAGGAGAGACAAACACATTTACTCCAAAACAAAAGAACAGCTCATTCTCTGTTCCTCAGGAGTGAAACATTCTAAAAGACAATGAGGAGTCAAGGAAAAGATAGAAATGTGGTCCATTGCACACCATGTGCCTCTCAGGCATCATCAGGCCACAGCTGATCAGCCAGCTGCACAATGAAATTTAGCACAGGATAAAATAAATTAGGTTAAAACTTCTGCCAAACTAATTTTTAAGCTTCTAGATTTTCCAAGGATAACAGTGTCTCCCTGGACCCCCTATGCTAGCAACACAGCATAGAATGCTTTAAAGACAGTTAACTGTAAACCTTTTTTTTTTTTTTTACTGTTTAAAAAACCCTGTTTGATATCCTCTCTATTGGGGGCAGGTGGGAGTAAATAGAGGAGGAACAAGAAAAAAAAACTTAAAGCCACTGATAAAAAATTTTTAAAAATTAATATTTGAATTTGAAATAATAAACAGATTCTCAACTAGAGGCTCAGTTTTGTCTCTGCAAAAGCTACAAAACCACAACTTCCTCAGTCCTAGACAAAGAAAACCACGTGACTAAACATTTGCTCTAAAAGAGGCACTATTGAATCTTTAATAAAGACCCAAACCATTAATTCATCTAAGGCTGAGATATCACTCCTATTTATTAAGTAAGCCCAGACCTTGTTATTGTTGTGTAACACATTGGTATGTTGAGAGCTTTCTTAAATGAAATGTTTAACTAAGTGGGTTACGTCTATCTTCTGTGATTACTCTGCAGGTATTAGTCTACCTGAACTAGCTCTACTGGTTGCTTAAACACCAGTACCAAACTAGCTACAAGATCAACTCCGTGAAAGCTGGAAAATTTGAATAAATACTCAAATATTTCAGTGAGTTTCTGGCTGTAATACTCATATGGAGACAGGCATACGACAGACAGGCAAGATATACACATCCAGAACCTAGCTAGCTCGAGCAGAGTCATATTACATCATAGTCACAGCAATGTCTCCACCACAGACAAACAGAGAGAGTTCAGGTATGAAAAATTTTTATTTTGACAAGATGAACAAAAGAGAAAGTCCTCTTGGGGGAGTAAGATAAAGGTTTCCTAATGCTGACACTATTTGTTATTGTTTAGATTTGGATAATATCTGGCCTTAGCTAAACTTCTGAAATTGTTAATAGGTTTAATTTATATGAAGTTGTATAAATGCAACTGTATTTACATTTTATTTTTTTTTGCAACAGCAAAGAGAGAAGGAATGATACAAAAGGAAAAGTAACTGACAAGTTTCAACTTCGATCTTTGATCTCGTGGTCCTGCCTGGTGAGGAAGTAATTATCTGCAGCCAGAATTGAATTTCATTCTCTATCCAAAGGTGACAGTCACGGTGGATGTGACATGAATATCTAACAAGTAGTCCATCTGTTAAGTTATTGCCTTATAGCAAAAAAAACATCTTGGGGCAAGACCCTACTTGGATCTGACTACCCTGTGACAAGAGCATTTTGCCATTTCAAGTGTGTAATAAAAGGCAGAATTATTATCGCCTATATAAAACCACAAACAAGGACAAAAGGGCTTTGCAATATAAAAAGTCCAAAGCATCACAACCAAGGCAGTTTCAGTTCAAACATCCCAAATTCTGTCCTCAGTTCAAACATCCCAAATTCTGTCCTCAACATGCTCATGCATTTACAAATAGAAAATAGCAAGTGGTCTTTAAGGAACAAGAAAAGAAGGAATAGTACCCCTATTTCTGTGGTTTCTACATTTCAAATATAATTTGGGAAGACAAAGAAATAGCTTTGCAGAGCCAAATATCACTCAACACAAGGGTAAACCAATTACAACAGCCAAGTGTTTATCAGGTGCTCATCTGTAAGTAACAACAAAACATGGTGTTCCAATATCGACATACAGTTGCAGTAGATGTATTGAGATATGTATCTTGAGCAGAACTTAAATGCTAAGAATGCATCTAAGGATGGTTTTGGATCACTCTATGCTGCATTTCCTAAAGGCAAGAGCAAGGAAATAGATCTTCAATATTCTAGGTCTTTCTTTATTGGATACAGTAATTTAGCAATAATCTAAAGATTATTGTTTTTTAAGTTTTCTTTGCTGGTACTGTGGAGTCATTTCACTGCCAAAGAGCTGGGTTCTGCTAGCTCACACAAGCAAGGAGCAATGCAATCACTGAAGTTTAAAGGCCATGCCAGATCATTAGCTCTGACACTAACGAATTCTGCTGTGTGCCCTTACAGGCAGCAGCACTTTCAGATACAAAAGAAAAAACATTACAAACCAGACCATATAAATCAATACTACAAGGCTTAATCAGGTTAATTTTTTAAAAAATCTAATTATCCTTTTTAATGCCATTTCATAACAGGAAACTTTCTCTAGTATACCTGAGAAATATCTTGAATAGAAGCCTGGATGTACAGTAGGGCTGGGTTCAAATTGTCTAGATCACTGACATCCTTTCAGGCAAGAGTATCAGAAATCCAGTCATTCCCTGGATAGCAGTCCTTTCTCACATTTTACCTTTGTTGTAAATGGACATCTTACAAACAACCTATCTAAACACACTTCCTTTGTACATAACACAACTAAACTGCAAATGGTTTTCTCTTGAGAAACGAGGTAAGGTCTTACAGTAGCTTTGTCAGTGGAAATAATCTCATTATAACGCTGTTACTACCTTTACACAAAATAGTCCAATTAGTAAAATGAAGTCCCTGATTTCAGTATCTAAAAAACCAGTATACACAACTATTTCCACGAGAAAGTATGCTAAAGATTATTTCCATGTAATCCCTTATGCATTTTGGATCAAGTAATTTACTAGCTAGTCAGAAGATGAAAATGAGTAGGGGGAAAGGTTTTACCTAGGACTGAGCAGCAGAGGAGAAAGGGCACAATTAGAAGAGGAGTACATAAGCATAACTCATCTAGAACAGCATTTCTTCTTGAGATTATCTTTTTACAGAGTTCTGAATATCTACTAGTACACAAATTGCTCTACAAAGTAGGTATTACTATAAAAAACCACAGTAGAATTTATGGTCTAAATACCCATGAAATCACATGCAGTCTTTCAGTTATATCAACAGGCTTTTGGTCAGGGCCCTATAGTTTCTTGAACTGTTTCTGTGAAACAGGTGACATTTTGAGCAATTTAGAAAGATGAAGCCTGGCATTCCCCACCTGCAGACCATCTGTATCTAATTATCACAGCACTAATTAGAATCATTATCAAGAGAGACTGAAGCAACAAAACCTGATTCTTACAGAACACTTTCTCTTTTGGAAAGACAGGCAAGTTACAATACTGTTTAAATAAATTTGTTTCAATTACATCTAACATCAGCAGTCTAAGTGATACTTGTCTTATACCATAGCATCTTGAATTTTTTCACTGAAATAATACACTATACAGGCCATCTGAAAACAGAAGTTTCAAAAAAACAAGTACTCCATGAATAATATAATAATTTCTCACAGTAATGTGAACAGAAATGAAAAGGCTCATTTTCTGTGAGGAGAAAAAAAAATCTTTGAAAGATGGTAAATGAGATATATTTCATGCATGGTAAGATTCATTCTTAGCACATTACAACATTGTCCTATTTGACTGATGACAAGCAGTAAAATAAAAAAGCTGTTTCATTTACAGCACAAATACAGGTATAGCATTTCTTTTATAATTTCTTAAAATAGTTCGGATATATACAAGCACGATCAAATACAACCTATAAAGAAAAATTAATACTTTCTCGATAGACTCACACAGAAAAGCTCAATAATGTTCTGAGATACTCAATCATGTTTCTGCATAGGTGTGAAGAAGTACCCTTACTGATTACCTCTGGAAAGAGAAAAAAAAAAAATATATAAAAAAAAAAAATCACAGCATGGGATTTCTCTTGCACTCAACACAGACATACATACATTGTGGTTATTTCCTTTCTAATAAAAGGAAGTCTTGCTTTCTGATGAGAACCTCATTTCATTTGATTAGCTTGTCTAGAAGTAGCAAGCACTTTGGAGTTAAACCCAGGACACACACATTTTTCTAATAAGGTGTCTGGTACTTCTAGGAGTAAGAGAGTCAACCCAGCTGGAATGAATCAAGGTATTTCTAATAACCTGGTTCATGCAGATTTACAGAGAGATCTTGTTTGAAATTCAGAACAGTACATATTTTGCATTTTCCTTACACCAGAACTAAACTGTATTTCCTGAAAAAGGGAAAAAAAATGCAGAAAGAAAATACTCATTAAATGATACAGATACATAACCTACCTGCACACTTTTCACTTTCATCATGAGGAATCAGACTAGAACACTCTGCAGAGTTCTGGTAAATATTTTGTGAAAAAAATGCACTAGACAATCCAGACAAAGGCATACATTTGTGAAAGAGAGATAAGTACAAGCTGAATAAGCTAGAATTCAGCTATAAATAAAGTCTTAAGGAGGATAAAAATAGGAACATTCAAATTGTGATTGCTGAAGTAATCTCGATTGTTCTCAGGGGACACTTATCAGTGTGACTATAGGTGAATGACAATAAAGAACTTGGAGCAGTTTCCTGGAATGGGATAATTCAGAAATCTTCCCATCCCTGAAATCTACAAAAATACAGAAGCTTTCCAGGAAGTAATACCAAAAACCTGATTTCTTTAGAAACCTCAGATCAATAGACAATACACAGTAATATTAAGCAATTATTCACCAGTAGGGCAGATGAGAAAAAATTAGTTGGGCCTTTCAAATTTAAATTTATTTTACTTTTTTTTTAAACCAGAAAAATAACATTTTTACATTGTCCTTTTGCTAAAGAAGTTAATACTGTTAGGATATTTGATTTTTCTATAGACTTTTATCACTGCAATTATTCGACATAAGACAAAGATGAAATAAAGTTTTATCTTGTGACAAGAGCACCAAACAGGGGCTTTTTGACTGTGCTGCAATTGTACATGCACAGCCAGCAATGCCTACATGACAATCTCATGCCTATGCTTCAAAAAAATACCACCAGAGAAAGCAAGTTAATAATTTCCTAATCACACTTCTCAGAGGACTATCTTTAATAGATACTCTGTCTCACGGCTTCTCTCCCTAGGATCATGCGACAAGCAACACAAAACTGAAACCTGAAATACAGATCTGTGTCTAGAAGAACATAAATAAAAGAAAACAAAAATCCAGCACTGTATCCTTCTCACTGACAATCTCCTTTTTGGAGATGTCCCAAGCAACCTCTGTAGTCACACAGGCAGACTCCTGTTCGGATTAACATCCTACAGTAAATCTTCTCAAACCTGAGCAGATGCCATACTGAAATAGTGAAAAGAACCACCATAACTCATCTTCCTCTTTTATGGAAGGTTTTTAACTGTCACATGAACCTTTCTGACTTGAACAGACCTCCTTGTGTGACTGATCACAATAGCCTGTAGCTATAATCATTATGAATGCATTTGACAGCACCACCTCCTTGCTTTGTAGCAATTGATAGATAATCAACAGTTTTATAAGGACTGTTTCCAACATTTGATTGATACTGATTCAATACTAATGAAATACAACAAAATGTGACATACAAATTGAGTAGTTATGCACCAACCCCCCAATGAATAGAAGTACTTCCTTACATATGTAGTTCTTACAAACAAAATTGTACTAGACATATGCTCTGCATCCTAAAAATTACAGCTGAACAGTCAATTAAACCTACCTCATTAACTGGTTTATTCAGAGACTTATCACCTGAACATTTAGTGTCTATAACCATCACACAAACAGCCAGCTATTAGGAAGTCTAAAATGATGTTCAAATCCCAAAGACAAATCAAGAAATGTTTATCAACTCCATAGCCAGAAAATAAATCAGTGATGCACAACCCAGTGGTGATCCTGACAGCCTCTCACATGAAGCACAGATACAAGAGATAAACCAAACAGAACCATATTTGAAGGCAAATAGGCATCAGTTATCAGTTCTTTTGCTTTCTCCTCCCCGCTGTCACTGACCTATGATCATTACCAGTATTATACTGATGTCCCAGTAGCAACGCAACCCTCCCCCAAACCTAGGCTATCTTGCACTATCTAAAATATGCAATTCACTATATCATATTGGAATATAGGGTGTACTGTGGCCCCATGGTACCTTGGAGACTGTTTTACATCCCAGATCAATGACAAAAATAAAATTAACCAAAAATATGAGTATTATAATTCTGTTCTTGCCCTCTCCCCCACAGGAGCAATGAAATCACAAAGTTCACTTTTAGATTCTTTGGCAAAGCTAACAAGCCAGTGCCCCTGTTGTAAGGTAAGCCTCATCCTCTACATAAAACTGCCCAATCTGGAATGAATATCCTCTTGTTTAGTATAAAACATTCCAATATAAAGTGCCCTTCTACAAAGCAGCACAATTACTTCCCAGAACCAACAAAAAACCTCTCTTCTCTGCATGAATGCCGTTCTTTACCACTTAGAGGACAGGAAAAAAAAAAATCATCACTTTATTCCTCTCTTTCGTAAAAGGGAAGCAGAGGACATTCAGTGAAGCTCATTTTTAATCTTCTCATTAAATTTACTACACGATTTATCAAAATGTGAAGTCTGATTTTAGTTCTAGGTTCCTGATGGCTTTATTATTTAAATAGAACTAAAACACTGGACAGATCCTACCATATTAATTTTTTTACAACTCACAGTTCACAAGGCAGGGCCATGTATTGTGCTTAACGAAGCCCTAGCCAAACTCATTACAAGTTCACAGAAGTGAATTCCACAGAACTGGAGAAAGACAAGAGGCAAAATTTCATTTAATTCAGGGGAAAAACATTTCCTGTTTTTCTGTTACATGTTCTTAATATATCTCCATTTCTTTCCAAACACTTTTTATTTTCAATGCTTACACCAGGAAGTTTCTGTCAAGTGACCCTTAAGGCTTTTTTTCTTTCCAAGAGGCAGTTCTTTAGACTTGATTCCTACAAATTGAATCCATACAAATTAAAATTTGCAGTAAAAGGATGATTGAATTTGTCACTGAAGTAAAAAATTTTATATGATGTAATATGACTTGCAGTTAAATCTTTCCTTTGCAATCAGCGCTATACAACAAAGGGTATCTGAAGAGGGAGGGAAGCAGCTGCATATACTTGCAGGATAAAGACAAGGATGTGTCAGTCTGACCATCAGATTTCAAACAAAACAATGACAAAATGTTTTGTAAGCAATGAGAGCACTAGGCAACTCTTGGCCATTTGGGGTCGCTGCACTTACAACCGTTCAACTAATTTTTTCCCCGTGTTTTTATCTTGCTGCTTTTAAAAGCACAAAATCTGTTACTACTATGCTTCTTGCTGCTCTCATCATTATCTTCCATTTCCTTCATAATCCGTTTTTGACTTCTAACTAGTAAATCATTTTGGTTCACATCTCAACAATGCTGTTAAATGGCACATAGCAATGAGATGACAAGAGAAGCTTGTTCGTTCATACATTAAGTCCCCTGAGTGTCTGCAGGATTCCTTCTACATAGCCTACATCAAGCACAGAGAATCCAGGCTGTGTATGGTACCCTGAGGAAAACCAGCTCAAAAGTATAATTAGCAGTTGACAAGATCTACTGAAATCATTGGTATGGCTTAGTGTATTAATAGGCCTCACTTAATAGACTAATTTGTAGAAACATGATCTAAACACTAAAGAAGCTACAACGTTGATTTTGACAAAAGTTACTGTATTTTTCTCAGTTGATAGATGCTACTGAATACTTGATGTAATTTGAACAATCTCACTTCATTATGATTAAATAATTAGAAAAGTAACCCAGCAGCAAGAGAACAATTCTAAAACTTATAAAACCATTTTTTAATACCCTTGGAAAATTTATTTATCTGCTTTGTTCTCAGTAAAATGGAGATGATGGCATTTCCCTCCATATAGGAGCACTGAGCACCTCAATAGAGCAGTAAAGACCCCCATAAAATAAGCATAGGCCGTAGCAGTGCCACATCTGGAACACAAATACTACATAAGTTCACCTGGACAGTCACATTGTCAAAGGCTATAACAACACTGTTATTGATCAGAAGTTAGTTTCTTTCATATGGTTATATGCAGTTTTCAATGTTTTCTAAAAAGAAAAATGGTTCACAGGGATAGAAACATTCAACTTAAATATGAATTAGCATTTTGTTAAAGAAAAAAAAAAAAAAAAAAGGAAAAACGACAGGAGACCACCACAGTAGGTTATGGAACATAGCTTCCATAATAAAAATCATATACTTAAAATGTTAAGACACATTCATGATTTATGTAACAAACAGGAGCTTGCATTGTTCTGGGTTGGTGGTTGTGTTAGGTTTTTTTAAACATGCAAAAAATTTAAATCTGCTAGGATAGACTATGAAGCACTTACATCAGTGTTATCAGATACTGTAAAAGGTTTTGCATTTAATGAAGTTCTCTGCACGGGATCAGGACCACAACTAGGGTTTGGTTTGATAATTCATGCAGTCAGCTACTTGAATTTCATATATAATTTACATAAATCTAGCCTGTCCTCAGTGTGAACTGCTGACACAAAGTTTTGGACATTTCCAGCAACTTGTAAGAAAAATCATGCATACCTGGATCAATCACAGAAAAAATCTGATTGTGAACATGCCTCCAGGTATGACTATAACAAGGAAAAAATTACAGCAGCAGAATACTAGTAACACGTAATAGCATGGAAGTATGGGCTAAATAAACGGTTCAATGAAGAGATGGATGTGAAAGGAAACCAAGCACGACCAAGAAAAATTATCCAGCCTTTTATAAATGACTAAATTACATCAAAAATTTGGTTGTGCGAGTAAAGCTACAAATCCTGCACTTAGAAAATGCCTTCTTTTTGAGAAAGATCAGCTTACTCTCTTAAATGAGACTCAAACCAGCCAAACCCAAATGCGTACAGTACATTTTGACAATTCAGAATTCTGCAACTGTAACTAAACCTTTGGGCTTCAAACCCATACTGGCACATCTTTCCTTTGATGACAAGGCTTTGATTAAAACCTCCTATGTCAACTAATATTTCCATCAAGTGTAGATGATATTCCAATCAAATAATGTTTTGAAGGAAGAAAACAGAACAAATCAATTTATTTTTTCAGAAACAGATGGAGAAAATGCAGAACATTGTTATATCTCATGAAACTGCTGTCTATGTAAGAAATGAAGTACAATTTATTAAGTATTCATTTTGCCCATCTGCTAAGTTTATCATTAAGACAAAGAACTCAGTTCATTTCCTTCTCTCCCCAGCTAAGCAGTGCAATTATGGGTTTAGAGCACAGCTATGGATACAACTAACTTTTCCCCATCGAGATCTTTATTTCAAGTATTTACTCATTAAATAGCTCTAAAGGCTTTCTTCCTGTCTCTTATTTTGTCTTCTAGTCTTACCAACTTCTCTTCCATATTTTCAGACTCATTCCCTCATATGCACCCAAGTATTTATTTCTGCCACTCTACTGCTTCTGATCTTTCTATAAATCACATTTCTTCTTTGCACTTCCACTTCAATAAGCTCTTACCACAGAAGTTCATTTCTGTTCAGTGTCATTAATGAACAGTAGTTTGGAGGAAGAACCTTTTCTGCTCTGACCTTTTTGCCTGTATTAATCACGTATGTGAGAGTATACGTTATAGAGGACTTGCAGAGAGCAAGTATTGGGTAATATCCAACAGATTTCATTGTCAAAGTCCCTTGATTACGAGTTGGGTTTACACTTAGGTTCTCCAGTAACAACTACCTAATATCTCTTTAACGAGACAGAGGTTCAGAGGAGTAAGTAGTAAAAAAATGCTTTGAATATGCTAGTGTAACAGGTCTGCCTGCAGCATCATAATTTAAAAGAAACATTATCTGGAACAGTCATTGATAAAATCACAGGCTTTTATGCTTTGATCAGGGTATAGATGAAAGAACACCTGAACTCTGTTTTCACTGAGTGAAATTAATTGCACTAAGAATAACGGACTCAACTATTCCCATTCACCTACACATATACAACTACAGCACTCGGCACTCAATATTCTTTTGACCAATTCCTACTATGTTAAGACAACTAAAATCTGGATCAATTCTCTGCCAGAACGGAATACAAGTACTTCAAAAGAAGGTTCCCACCTACATGTCAAGCCTTAGTGGGTAACAGGAAAACATTTCAAGAGTCTAAAAATTTCTAAGATTTAGGTCTGTAGTCTTTTTTACTTTGAAGTACTCCCCATAAATGATTAGTCTTCACATTTAATCGAGTTTGACAACCTGTACAGAGACTAAAAAAGGCAGAATAGCAAGGCACATAGTAAAAATTTAGTAGCAAATACTCCGGGAAAAGGGCATCAAAACCACTCTAAAAATCTACTCAAATATTTAAGATATAATATTGCAAACAAATATTATTACAAACTTAATCTTAGTATTAGGTATCTACATTTTGCTATGAAAAAAGGATCAATACCCTTAAGTAGCATGCACTCATGTTCCATCCTATAGAGACATGGGAAAAACAAATTCACCCAAACCTGGGAATAAAAATTCTTACCTTTCTCCAAACAAAAACTGCAAAACTTGATGCATCCTTTCTACGTAAGGTTTATTTAGGCTTCAATACTAAATCCTTGATCCTTATATTGTTAATCTGTTCTGCACAGCTTAGAACAATCTGCAAGCTAATTTATATATGAGCTCTACTAACCTGAGGATGCTTCGTGACTTGAAGACTCTCTTTACCAGTAAACCCAGTAAAGTTTTAATGACAAAAACAACTGTCAAGTTTGTTTCCATCATAATATGCTACAGTTGACCTACTTGAAAGTGTGATAAGACTGTAACAGATTTTCAAAGCAATTCAGTTCAGTAAAAACCTGGTGATACAAACTGGAGTACTATTAAAATCTGGCTAAAATGAAAAATATGTCAGTGAAGTGACACAGCAATTTAACAGTATTTAATCTCTAAGCTTATTCACCTTCAATCAACCTGTTTCAGAAGTCTACTGCTTTGCACGAAGCGTGTGAGATCTGTCAATTAGAGACAAAAGTTCATCTTGGTAGTATACTACAAACAGATGTTACAGTGAAATAAGTAATGCAGAAGGCAGGCTGGTAGCTCAGTATCTAATATTTGTGTATTTCAGAAAATAAATAAATGTGTAGGTCTTTTGTCTTAGGCTATATCTGGCCATGTAAAAGCAGTGCTATCATATTAAGTCTGAAAGGCAGTTTTCGAACATCTTCAAAACCATGACAGTACTTACTGGCCTTTTTACCTTCTACACAAGGTTAGCAATGCTGTAATTATGACAGGTTGTAGGCTAAAGATACATTTTACACAAGAAAATGTGGTTAGAATATTTAACAGACCAAAAAAATCACACTTGCATCAAGACAAATTAAGAGAGCCATGACAAGACTGAACCAGGAAACACACTCAAACCCATACAGCATGCTCAACCACTGAATTAACCCTTATTGGTTTTATATTGCAATGAATATAAACTAAACACATTCTTTAATCTAAAGCAATCATAGCCAAGCCTACTTTGATATCGTAGAAAGAGCAACTTTAAAAAGAAAGCATGTTTTCCCCTGAAAAAGCCTTTCATCTGCAGTGCAGCTGTATACAAGTTCGGGAAAATTTGTATACACATAGAAATTTGTTTAAAGGTACCAGATAACTATATTAGAAATTGTTTCTTTTTATCTGGTCATTTAATCAAAAAGAGTAAGTGTTTTTCTGAATATTAAGTGCACAAGGAGTTGTTTTAAATGACCATTTATCAGTGGAACTTAAATTTCTATTAAGTATCACCTTCATATTAATTTTTTTCCTAGAATCTGCTGGAGAAACACTTCTGAAAGACTTAGTATTTACATAATATTTCATAATAATTAGAAGCAAATTATTCTACAAAAATTCTTTGAAAACCTACGTATATTTTGACATTTCTAATTTAGCATGTGTTGCAAGTAGGGCTTGCTTTCTTCTCTTCTCCTGTTTGGTATGCAGTTTGTGTTTCAAATACAGATTCTGATTTCCATGGCCCAATACCATTCACAACAATTATTTTCAACTGCATCTCTAGCTACATTAGAATATCTAATGGGATGGAAACAAAAAACATTATGACTATTAAAACCATAAACAGGCCTATGGGGAGGTTGCATTCCTCCCCTTTTCTTTTTAAGGGACAGTGTATTCCTCAGTTAAAGATAACATTTACTCAGGTTAATATTAATTGTGAAATATGCTAACTGGGTAAATCAAGACTTTTTACTGATAATGCCTTTGACATTTACTAAAGATTTGTCTACCATGGAACAGGCAGTGCTGTGAACTATCACATGCCTTGACAGCACACAAGCCACTGTACAGCTCCAAAAGACATTCTCCCAGCATGCCCAAGAATACCTATCCACAAGATTCTTTGCTGCAGACTGAAAGTATGTGGCAAAGATAGCTGGCAGTGTAACTAGGACATTGTATTTCATATTCTAGTTTAGCACACTAAATATTATCTATGGTGACAAGCTCCAAGGTTCTGAATAATTTGTGTGATCAGGGATGACCTGAGTAGAGTTAAGAAGAGATACATGGGAAAATGATTCTGTCACAAAATCACTTTGGAGGTATGATCTGAAATTGCCTTAGACCTATATGAAGAATGCTTGCTGACCTTAGCAGCAGAGTCATTCTACAAGGCAAGAACTCTGTTCTAGAAAAATCAGACTTCTTTCTCAAATTACCTGATCATATTCACTATAGCACTGTCATGGAAGTAAGAGGATGCAAATAATCATAAAATTATTTAGCTTGGATAAATAATAAACAATAATGAATTTACATCTCTTCCACACCATGGAAATCCTAAGGCTCATGCATAACAGTTAAGGCAAGAAGCAGGGTCTAACACTTCAAGTATAAGGATCTAGAACATTACTAAATCTGCAATTTACATAGCCAAGATGTTAATTTGACTACTACTGGGCTAGAATGGTAATATTTTATTGGAGTCACAAGTTCCCCCGATAAGTACTTCAAATTATACTAAATGAGCTTTAAAAACTATTTCTAATGAAAGCTAAAGATGCCATGAATATCATTCTATAATCTTAATCTGGCTTTACACAGAACATCCCAAGAGATAACCAAAAAATACACTGCTATCAATATGAAGCCAAAAATCAAGGCAATCTGGTCCCAACTAAATTTTTTCTCCCCTTTTTAGTATTACAATACACATAGAATTCTACATAGCAGGAATACCAAAACCATATGTATCTCAGTATCAAAACCCAAGTACATATTTCACAGCTATTAACATAAGATAGTTAATAATACAGTTACTGGTATTCAAATTCTTGGGTCTTGCTCCCATTCTAATAGCTCATCTTGATCTGTATGATGATCATTTATCACAGATACAAGAGACCTGTAATTAGCCACATCATCACAACCCTATTTTTGGTAGTACAAACACAGAGAAAGCAGCTTTTGTCAGCACAGTTATGTTAGGCGTAAATTATACCTTAGATGCCATAGCTGTATTTGTAGAAGCTTGTTTTGGACACCAAGCCAGACCATACAGCTTCTCAGCAACCCTGACATTAAAAGCTTCCTCTTAGACAAATCAGACTTCAGCTTTACTGACAGGCATTAAATATGCTATTCCATTAACTTCCCATGCAAATTCTCCAATGAAACGAAAAAGTAGTTGCAGCAAAGTGATTAGAGTGTCTATTTCCACCAAAGAAAATCCCAACAAAAACAACTCACTAAAAATACAAACCAAATATACTTGGAGCATTTATCCTCTCAGGATAATGTGCTCCATATGGCTAAAATAATAAAAATGCCAGTCTTCATACATCAAGGAAACAGCTCAACAAAATTCTAGTATACTGTTACTGACAAAAGCTGTTCAACTTAAATCACTTTCATCAGAAGTTCCAATTAATATATGCTAGCCACAAAGTTTTCTAATTGCAATCAACATGCACACTATATGATCTCAATTCAGGTGCATTCTTTGTTCCATTTTCTTGTTGTTCAGAGTGCCTTCAAAAATAAATTGAATAAGACAACTATAAATTGTCCTAAATACACCTTTCCTCAGTACTAAAGAGTAGCAATGATCACCTGAAACTACAAAAATTATATTCACAAAAGCAAGAAAAATCATAACTAAGGGTGATTCTTTCAATTAATTCTATCCACCCTAGATACTACAGTTTTTATAGTTTTTCAAATTACCCACTGTTTGAAGACTCAAGCTGCATCACTGGGTTCAACAGAGACTCAGAAGAATCCTAGTTTGGAATCTTTACACTCTGAACTGCATTTGAAATTACATCAATCACCAGTTGCTCACATGACACTAAGATTTGCTTTTCAGTGAACTGTTCTTCCATTCACAGTATTCAAAATAGGCTTCCATAAAACCTAACAGTTTTACATTCTGATTACATACAGATGTTAGCTATGACTCCATGTCCACTGTGCATCTCATGCACTTATTCCACCTTGTTATCTCATACAGCAAGCATTGGGTACCCCACTCACTGTTGAGGACGGACCAGTGTCCTCAGAATTCTGCAAGATAAACATTGTTACTCGGAGTTAAAGTAATTTTAAGAAATCTGATTACAAAAATATTTTTTTTCCCCACGAAGAATGAATTTTTATGTGTTTAATCACACCCACATTCTTCCAATATATTTAAAGCCATGGAAGACTGAAGCAAACAGTAAGTCTTAGCTAAGATGCAGTATGGATCCATTTGTGAAATGTTAGACATGTATTTGGAGGACAAATGAAAAACTGGAGAAGACATTCAGAAGATCCTCAGGTCTATAAAATACCCATTAAATGTTCAGGTAGAAAAAGCATTTTGACATTTAAAAAAAGGACTAAACCTATCCTCATGGCTTCCCTGATTTGCTTGTATTGTTCCCTCATATTGATCAAAGTAAGTTAAATAAAACTTGTATCAGGATTGAAGTTATTTGACAGGATTTCTTGCATCAAAGCAAGAAGGATAAAGCAGGTAAAAAACCGGTGAGGCTAGGAAGTTGTTTTTACGGTTCTAAATGCCTGTTTTAGCTGTTGAACACCTGAAGCTGGAAAAAATGGTAAGAAAGAATATGCCTATGTAAACAGGAAAGCAATATAAAAGTGCCTTCATTTGTGAAAGGGGAAAAAAGAGCTATTCATATGGAGGGGAGAAAAACCTATTGAATAATAGTGTCACATTGTTTACATGAAAGTGATGCATGAGTTTATTGATTAAACTGTTAGATACAAGATTGGCATAAGTTACCGTAAATTTGTTAAGTAGGATTACTGCTTCGAATAGGTAGAGTCTGGGCATTCATTCACTACCTAGTAAAATTGCTATGTGGAAAACACACAGAATCAGAGAAAATTAGGAGTTGGAAGGGACCGCAGAAGATCACCTAGTCCAACTCCCCTGACAGAACAGGATCACCTAGACTGGATCACACAGAAACACATCCAGGAGGGTTTTCAACATCTCCAGAGAAGGAGACTCCACAGCCTCTCTGGGCAGCCTGTCGCAGTGCTCCATCACCCTCACAGTGAAAAGGTTTCTCCTTATATTCATACAGAACTTCCCCTGCTCCAGCTTGCACCCGTTGCCCCTTGTCCTATCACTGCCATCCCTGAGAAGAGCCTGGCTCCAGCCTCCTTACTCTCGATCTTTACATATTTATGAACATTGATACGGTCACCCCTCAGACTCTTCCAAACTAAAGAGGCACAAGCTCCCTCAGCCTTTCCTCATAAGGAAGGTGTTCCACTCCTTTAACCATCTAAACCAGCATCTTTGGATTTTGCTGAACTACATCAGGGAGCCTGAAAGAAAGGAATCCCACAGTTGTCATTACCTAAAGATGGCTCAGCTATCAGACAGAAAATTATCAACATGGTAGTTGTTTGACTAATTATTCCCAGACTAATTATGTCCAGATCCATTTTTTATTTTGCAAAATAAAAATGTCCTTTGACAAACTTGCTGTAGAACGTTTGCTTGGAGCCAAAACGTTCACAGCATAATTTGGGATTATAGAGTCTAAAACATTTTTCTTTACTGAAGGCCAAACAGAATTGAACAATACTGTTGCTACACCTTAGAGGAAAATAACTTCAAGAGAATTCTAGAAATCACAAGAATTTATCTTTACTGTATTAGCATACACTATAACTTAAAACTATAACTGCAGTTTTAGTGTCACTTGGGATCTTCCCACCATGTTCACATCTAGCAGATGTTAAGCCATTCCCAGTACATGATTGAGGTGAAGCAGGACCTCATCACTCTGCAGAAATCATGAATTCAGTAACAGATGTAAACCAACTATACAAATTAAAGGTCCCTTCTAAACAAATGGATTAGTGCAAGTGTTAAAAACATTTTCTGCCTTCCATAAAAATATTATCTCCCATAATGGGGAAGGTTAATTGGCACGTTTATATATGCAATATATTCATACAATGACTACCAGAGATAAAAATTCCAGATTTGAGGATATCATGCATCACAGGAGGTTAAAATAAAACATAGAACTGTACAGTTATACAAGCAATACTGTTGCACTGTATTATTTAGCTACATATACTTGCAAGAAAACACAAACCAGTTATCCCTATTAAAAAAGTCCTCTGGGAAATAAATTCACTAAAAAATAACTACATCTGAAACTATTTTTAAATCAGTATCACCACATATCCCGAACACTATATTCTTCAAATTATCTATACTTTCATGAACTTAGACCAGAAATACGCTTGATACTGACTGTATTGCATTATCTTAACATGCTGTCACAGCATGTCACATACAGAGAATAGTAAGACTCATCTTTACCAAGAGCCAATCAAAATAAGCCTTCCCCTGCAGATTGTATTTCTGAGCCTTAGCTATGCAAGATAGCACGTGAAGGTAGTAAATTTCCTTAACTTTTATTTTTTAAACACTAAACCTAAGTGGTAAAGCAAGATTATGAATCAGGTTGAATAGCAGTATCAACAGCATCAGGTTGCTCTTGAGCAATTGGCTAACATAGATTAGGTTGATCACAAGACACTGCTATCATCACACAGCCAACCCAGTAGAAATGTCTTGGCAAAGATTTTTACTCTCACTCAAAAATTTTCTTGATTAAACAGGAGACAACAGCAGGACTTGCATTAAACTGAAAACTGCACCCACTCAGAAGATAATTTCAGAACAGATTAACAATAACAAAAAGGTATGCCAAGCACTGTTTTATTTCATCTCAGCTGCAACATTACTTCTAGAATAGTCAAAATAGCACAAATACTTGTTCAGCTTTTGAAACATACACCAAAACAAAGAGATACTCAATGAAAACTCACAAGTTATGTAAGCCACACAGCAAGGAAATGATAGAGCGTTTTAAGTAAACTAACTAAAATGAGCTCTTAAATGCATGCCACAAATTGGAGCATATGCTATCTGTAAGTAAACAGTTCAAGTTTATGTGCAGTTTAACCACAGAGATATTCCAAAAATTAACAGTGACATTTCACTAATTTGGAGGTGAAGTTTTTATATTTCAATTTGCTGTATAAAAATACAAATAATTTGTAGATTAAAGCATAGTGCTTTCATATCTACCAGTGATATAGCCAAATAAATTTATTCAACCTATTAAAGTGGAGATCTTATGCATCCCAACTGTGAAGGGGAAAGCCATCAATATATACAAGTAAAATAATCAATGCCATGCACCTGAATGACCTCCATTTAGAATCAACAGGTGACACCTATTTAGATTAACTCTTCAGCAAATCTCAAGTGTCATTAAGTGTACTACTGACAAAGTTCAAAAACAGTGAAGTTCAAGATGTCCAGATAACAAATATGAAAAAGTTACTGTGCTGAGTGAAATGATAAAAATATCCTCCCTAGAATAACCTGAAAAGTATATTCTATTCCTATCAAGACTAACCAGGATCTAGCTTGCTAAAATGCATGAAAAATTTGAGATTATTTCATTTATGTCTGCGCAACAACTGCCAGATAATTCATCTAACATGGCAGACAAAGGAAAAAAGTCTTAAAATATCAATTTAAATAGATCTGGTATGAAAATAAAGGGGGAAAAGTCTATTTCCTATCTTATTTTCTATTTGTCCTCATTTTCTCACTTAAGTCTGACATCTCATGAGACAGACACACAGCTTTTATTATGAGAATCAAGCGTAACAAGGAAAACAATAGTACAGTATCATGAGCAAGAGCTTCCCAAACAAAACTATTTTCCACCCAGGAAAGTGACAGTTAATGGTGGGTTTTGGAAGATCGCCTAGTTCACATAGGATACTATCAATTTCTTTTTCTCAACAGACTTCTCTATTAAGGAAATTCAGATCTAAATTGCTACAAAAAATGATATCCTCAAATATCCACCAGAATACAAATTCTGCCTGAGGAAAAAGTAATAGAAAACAAAAACTGCAGCTCAAGGATTAATGACCAGCAGCATCCTACTGAAATGAAAAACCACCAAGAAGCGAAAGTTAATACAGCTATACCCATAGAGTCAAAATCTACCATTTAGCACAGCAGATGCATCAAGTGTTTTCAAAGTGTATTCCATTACTCATTTGCTTTCAAAATGACAAATGCTACATTTATCCAGGCTTTCACTGCGCATGTATGGAAAAGTCAGTCTGAAATACAAAATAAATCATGCTTACACTTTTTCAGAAGTTCAAATCCAGTTTTGTGGTTTTTAATTATTTTATGTATTTTCTCAATGCATCTTACTGTAGAACAACTGAAAACTTATCCATAGCTAAATACAAAAGTTTAATCATGGTATCTTTTTCCAGTAATAAAGTATTCCAAATGGTGTATATGAAATTTCATAACAAGGAAAAAAGCTTTATCACTTAAAGAGTACAAGATATTAATGAAAGTTATACAGACAACTGATGGATGAATAAAGAATACTTGTATCTTCTCTTCCTTTACTTATTTTCTCAAAGATAACCCAGCTATTCAGTGTTAAAAGTAACACTTTAAAATGGTAAAAACTGACAATTTAACATCAACTTTGTGGATACCCTAATTCTCAGTGATAGGACAGATGAAGACAGGATGTAGTGCCTACATGAGCATACACCCTTCAACTCATTCTTAAAAAACAGTGCTAACACAGGTGCAGTGAGAGTTCATTAAAAAAGGTTGCTTATTCAAGGATAAAAATGAAGTATCAGTAGCCTGGAACAGAACTAATGCGAAATCTGCTTAACTTGGTTAGAATTTTGTGAAAATATGTAGTGCACACACATTTCTCAAAGTGTTCTATTGCTTTATAAATCAAAACAGATTTATAGAAGGTTCTGCTAGAATACTGATGAACATAAAATGAACATTATTTTGTGGCTCATTTCTTGATACTGAAGGATTCACCACAAAGAAAAATACTTTCTTTAAAATGACCCCATTAAAATGTAAGCTATTTTCCAGGTATCAGTAAACAAATGTGGTCATGCAATTTCATGTTACTGGTTTCTGCAGAAGACCTCCAAGACCTTTTCCACTACAGACCTAATAGCTGCAGTTTCTTTATTATTCCTTCAAACACAATCATGTTATTTTTTGGAGCTGGAAATCAATCAATTCATCTCTGAGATCACAAATAGTTTGCCTACATTATTTCTGCAATAATGGTGATAACCCATTAAAAGCAGGCCTTTCTGTACAGAAGACAGGTTTTGTTTCCAGCAAATAACAATACAGCTGAAAGTCACATCCTCCCCTCTTTTCCTTCCATGGGCAACAGCTTTCCCTTATTACTTGTATTCACTAATGTTTTCCTATGAGCCACGTTGTTTTGCTGACAAGTATGTCCCCTCCCCTAATGAAAAGACGTGCAATCTATTGTTCACTCAAGCCATTTTGTTTCTAACCACGACAAAATACCTACTTTATATCATGGTCTACTGCATGACTAATGAGAACACAACATTTGAGCTGTACATCTGTCTTCTTAGAAGCCTCAAATTAGCCCCATTTTTAAAATGACAATAATCTTATTTGCATAATTTCTCTGCTGCTGAACGATAACATGCTCAAGGAAATTTAAATGGTTTAAATTATAGACTTTTATAGATCATTAAAACTATTAGAGATCAAGCTAGCCCATTCTTGATCAAAAATTACAATATATTAGAGACCCATAGTATGGCTTGAATACAGTACCAAATAATATGATGTAATTCAAATTTGCTCTCTTCTACTGCTTTGCAGTTTTGTGTTCTCCGTTATTCTATCTGTTGTAATGATGAATGTTCTATATCTGGTAGCTGATACTAAAAAACTATATAGACATTTTTGCTTCAGTAAAAACTGTGTAGGCTTTCACAATCAGCTTTAGCAATTAGAGTCTGATATCACAGTTTGAAGGTGTAATAACTGCTTTTGAAAAAAGTTATGCTTATGAAGAACATCACTGAGATTGATATTTAAGTTAAATAACTCAAATGCTTTTATTCAGATGTTTACATCCTTTAAAAAAAAAAACTAAGTGTTTTCCTAGTCAACAAATCTGCAAACACAAATGTTAATTTTTTTGGTTGAATTAGAGCATCTTAGAGTATCTGTTTTAAGCCATTGGTGTTCCTACATTTTCTTTGTTATACATATTTATCTCCATATTAACCATACACGTATTTTTTCCTTTAAAATTTCTACTTTCCCCATCCTATGTGTCTCACAGGTCCCCAATCCCTACACTCCCAAGAAAGGTCACGTGGGGCCATGCAACCTTCTGATGTGTTTTCTTCCTCCTTCTCCCTCAACACCAGCACTACTCATAACTGTCCCCATCTTTACCTGCTCAACACCCACCTCCATCCTTTACCTTCCCTCCTCAGAAGACCTTCAATGATCCCTCATCCTCTTCTGACCAGGAGCTCCTAAAAAAAAGGAGGCTAAATTAAGTCCACCCCAAACTGCAAGGTTGTTCCTGCTCCGCTCACATCATAGCCACTGAGGTAACGCATATTCACACCCTAAACTTTTCTCTTAGGAACCCTAGGAAAACAAATATATAAGCAGATAAATATGTGGCAGCCAACGCACAGGGGACTCACTAGAAAGAAAGTGGGAGCTTTAGCATACCGCTTCGACAGGGCCGCCGCCTCCGCCGCCTCCTCCTCCTCCTCTGCCGAGAGGCACAGCGAGCAGGCGCGAGGATGGCAGCTTGTTCTCCGGCGGGAACGACCGGAAGGGCCGTCCCTCCTTCCCCCCTCAGGTGAGAGCAGCCCTGAGGAAGGTTCTCTGCCTCAGGCGGGCACGGCAGGGGTGGTGACTTTTTCCCTCTCACCACAGCTGGTAAAGTAGCTTTTCTGAGAGAGCTGCTGGGAACGTCGCACAGCTCAGCACCAAGCAAAGAAGCCTTCGTCCTTTCAGGTACTTCCCTCGCGTTTGCAGAAACCAGGCTTCCAAAAGCGGAGGATGGCTAGCGCGAGGCAGGGTTACTCCTCACACGTTCCCGCCCATCTCTGGCGGGGCCCGGCTGACTGATGAGGCGGGGACACACCAGCTCCCGTTAGGCGCTCATTTTTTCTAAGTGCAGCAGTGCATTTGGTGGGCATTTTCTTTGGGCGCATTCTGGTGGTCTGTTGATTGCCAGGCTGAACAGCAATTAGGGCATGTTTGGAGGTTGTACTCCGTGGTGGGGTGGCAGTTGCTCCTGCTTCCCTAGCTGAAGCAATTGCAGTGGCTTTGGAAAGAGTAGCCTGAAAGAACTTTCTTGTAGGTTTCTGTGTATGTGCAGTTGTGTGCTCAATGTCAGTCAGATAATCAAACACAGAAATTACTAATTATGTATGTAGGGTGCTCTTTGTGTTTTAATTGAATAGGATGTATGGGATGTGTATATATATACACGCTATCACAGGGATGGAAAATTTAAAAGCTGAAAACTGATGTAGAAGAAAAATGGATTTGAGCCTCCTGAATAAATCTGAACCAGTGTTAGGAGGGCTTCCAAAGGCTGTTTGCTTGCAGTACTGAAGCCTGTTTCAGAGCATGGGCCAGAAGTTCCAGTTGGGCTTTTCCCCCACCTGAGCCCCTGCTTTCCCAGATGGTTAGCTATCAGGTCCACACCATGCCTGTGGCGACATGCAGCTGTAAGGGTGTAAGGCCACAGCTTTTTCACCAGTTTTCCTCCTGTTCATCTGCAGTTTGCTGCACCAGGACTATCTGCAGAAAATTGTTCTTTAGTTTCTCAGACTTTCAGGCCCTTCTAGTATTTGTTCTAGCCCTGTCCACCTCCTTTCTGAACCTGGATATGGCAGTCCTGCATATAGACTGACTCATCAGTTCTCTATGCCAATATCTGCACCTCTAAGCACCTTCATTCTTCCTTAGCCCAAGAAGAGCCTAGCTTCTGCTTGAGTTGCTGAGATTCCCTTGTTACAATTCTTAAATTATCCATACTGTATACACATATCATATTTCAGTGTCCTGATGATAAGCTGGTTGGTTTTTTAAATGTGTATAAATATGTAAAATCTGTAGATGGTTTGGATAAGATGTTGTATAGAAAGCTGTGAATCTTGGTAGCAGTATTTTAGTTGCAATTAAACTAAATTTGTTCCAACTAGTAGAAGGGAAGAGGATTATTTGTTGGAAATTTGTATTGGGATGACAGCATTTCGTTCCATCAGTGATTCTGGCAACAATGTAATCTAAAGAATAGTTATAAAAATGGGAGGAAAGCCAAGATTTTTAAATTGAGCAAGTTCTGTGGTTAAAAAATCATAAATGTTACAAAATGTAACGTAATACAACTGTTTAAATTTATATTTTATTTCTACCTTGGTTCAGATAAAAACCTTGTGAATGTGCTCAGAAAAAGTAACAGTGCATTCATATGCACTTTACAGTCCTATAGAATCATTAAATGGGGGGTGGAACTAACCTAGGTCATCTAAAGACTATAGCAAAGTGACTTTATTTTTTTAATATTATTTCACTACTCAAATTATTCCTTTCAAGAGACTGTTTTTTAAAAAAAAACTTATGGTGCATCAGTGCTATATGTGCTTGGGATTGTCAGTGTACTGATTCACTAGTTAAGTAGCGTGGCACACATATCATGATGACTTGATTGTCTGCAATTAGCAAGCACAACTAAGTTGATTACTCTAGCAGCACTGGCTCATGTAGGAGATACCTGCTTAGCTTGATGGCTTCTGAAAGTACTGTTTCTTACACCTTTGATTCTTCATGTTGTAGATGGGGAATGTGGCCTCAGCATTCTGGGTCAGATGTTACCTGTAAAAATCTGAAAGGCTTTATGCAGTAACAGCTTGTAGTCAGGATGCACATATACTGCCCACAAAAAGAGAAGGATAGAAAGTACATCTATCTTGTGAGTCCAGGAAAAAGTCAGTCTTCAACCACTCTCCTCCCAAACCAACAGGTTTTCCAAGGCTGAACCTTACCTGAAAAATGCTGCGACTAGTAGTCATGAGATGTAAAAGAGCTGAAATTATGGGAAGATCAGTGGTAGTTGTTGTTAAGCAATTCAGATAACCTGGGTAGTGCAGTATCTATGTTCTTTTCAAATGAGTTTGCGTGTGGCAGCCTCCGGAATTAGAGGTTGATTGCTTTTTGAATTGAGTGATATCTTTCAGAGGTTTTTTGTTTGTTTCCCAATACAAGAGGTTAAATAAGCTTTAATAAATCCTATCTAGAATAGCCATTATGGAAAACTGCTTTTCTCAAATTCTATTTTATTCATACAATAAGGGAAAATACACAAAATAATCTAGCTTTTATTCCGAAATCCTTCTAGCAGTAGTGTTTGGAGATCCCCATTACTACTGAGAACATGAGGTTGGCTGTAAGTGAAAGTCTAGAATTTGGACCTATTCAATCTATTGACTCATCTCTAAATACAGGGACAAAGTCTAATTCCCTCACTTACAAAGTGAGGCCGAGTACAGGTTGGATAGGGCCCTGGGCAACCTTGTGTAGATCCAGGCCTGGAGGTTGGTGTCCTTGCCTGTGGCAGGGGTGTTGGAACTCTATGATCCTTGGGGTCCCTTCCAACCCAGACCACTCTATGATTCAATGATAAACTTGGCTTCAGCTAGTCTCTTTAAACCACTAGAAATAACAGTGGGCTAAAGCAGTGCTGTAAGAAAGCAGGTATCTTGATTAACTGCTGGTAAGATGCAAACCTTGAAAAAAAACATTCTTCAAAGTAAATATCTTTAGTATTAATAATGTATTTCTTTGTTCAGCATACTTTCAGGGGAAAAAAGCTGAGTATATTTTCCATTTGCAAGTTCTTACCTTTAACTTGCAATTTCATTTATTCTTACCAAGTTGCTGTTTTGGATTCCTTATCATTTGCACTGTTGATTTTTGTGAAATCTTGTGTATTTAAAAAGGCATAAAGATTTTTCTGACAACTCTTGGATTAATGCTCTTGCACAAAGAGGAATTGAATAAGTTCCAAGGAGTGGATTGTGAATGTAGTAGTGGAGAATGCTTCTGGCTCTCAAGGCTAGAAAATCGAAGAGTGCTTGTTCTGAATTTGCTTAACTTCAGATCTCTCATTCATGTGAGGAAACCCTCATTACATTTTCCCATGGTGATTCAAGTCATTTGGATAACAAGTATGCCTGCTGTGCTTTAGATTGCAGTAGAGGAACTCTTCAATTTAGAAAGAAGTTTTAAATTCCAGACCTACCACTCACAGTCTGTGATGCATGTCTTGACTTAAGATAATGAAACCAACCTGTCCCAGACAAATTCCATTTAAATCATTAGCAATTCAAAGTTGTGTAAGTTATTTCAGGCTATAAAGTTCATACAATTCTCACATCAGGTATTTGTGAATCTTTAAAGAAAAAAATAATTTAGTATTATTTGATAGTGCTCACCAAATAGCCAAGGAAGAACTCATTTGCATAAAATTATGACATGTTGTTTTGAAGAGACTGACTGAAATCTTTTAGAGACTTCATGTTTGGTAGTGAGATGTTACACAAATGAGTAATACAGCAGTTGTTTTAGCTGAAATCTTTAAAGAAAAAATATTCTCTTGAACATACAAACTAGGCAAGTGCTCTAATGAATAATATGGTGTAAATGATTCTGTGGAAACCCACATGTGAGCTAACTGAAGTACGAGGTTTTTTTACTTGTAAACAGTTTATTTTTCAACTTGAGCAGTCTTGATAGAGTAATTCGCTGTAGAAATTAGGCATGGAAATTCAGTATGACTTGAAAGTATTAACCCATTGTCCAGAATGTGGACTTTGTTTAAATAAATGAGTGACAGCATTTACTGACACCCTAAAGAATTTTATTTGATGACATTATTAAGTTCTACTACCTTCCTTTGCCATCTTCTTAGTCAGGATTTCTCTTTAGATTAAGTATAATAAATAATAATAATATATAACTCAAAGCTCTGCTTCTGTGCATATGTAGAGCTACTTTTGGCACTAAGGACAATGTGCTGCTTATTTCACTCTTTGGCTTGATAAATATCCTTAAACTGGCTGTTCCTCTACATAAATCTAACACACATTAAGTGATGTAAAGCACACTGAAGTCATGCCAGCAGGGATAGTTTGTGCATAAAACCCAAAGCACTTTTATTCATAGATAGAAAAGGCATCTTATATTAAGCCACAGCATCTGTGTAGAACAGATTTGAACAGATTTGTGTAGGGCAAAAAAATCAGTCTTTCTTACATAATTTTTGTTTGATGAGTCTTTGAGGAAAGCCTAGAAAACAAACCAAAACCCTAAATCAAAACCCCAAGTGTCACCTAAACACTTAAGTCTTAAGAGCATGTTTGCCTTATGTAAGATCTCATCAAGTTTGCATCATTTTAGGAGTTTTGCACAGAAGGCTTGGGGTAGTCTTGTTAAATCAAATTATATTCTTATGTTGAAAGCATAAGAGACTGTCCTCTGTATTTCATAGTATGTCCATTGCTGTCACTTCCTAAATAATAGCTCTAAGTTTTCATGAGGGTTGCTGCTTAGAGTGCAGTCCATAGCTTTCTAGAGCACAGAGAGAGATAAGAAACAAGTGCAGTACAAGTTGGGCTGTCACTTCTTGTATGTCTTTGACCAGTGGAGTTGAAAATATTGTTCTAAAATACTACACAAATTTTTAAAGAAACAGCTGGAAGTAATGTTGTAGACAAAATTAAGGCATAAAAATGGGATAGAGAACAGAGTAACTTCAGGAAAGTTTTTAACTGCCTAGAATTTAGGCACCACCTAGAAACCACCTAGGTTTGGTGGCTTCTGTTAGTGGTGTGCTACCTCCACTGAAATGGTGTGAAATGGTTAACAAAATTATCATAGTCTAGGTTGCAGTTACCTTTCTGCTGATATTTGAATGTTGTTGTCTTTGAGGTAGCTGTATATTTCTCCTCTTATCTCCTTGTAGATGATGCATGCCAATCTTTAATTTTAAAATATTACATCCCCTTGGTCTGTAAATAGCAGTTTGGCACCTGTGGCTTTTACAGGACTAATTTTGGAGTTCTATTTCCTGATACTTTAATTAATCTTGTGTGAGCTGTAAATGTCAGCACACAGTTTTACAGCATCTTTGCTTTTGGGAAGTGTTGGGAAGTTGAAGGAATTTCTAAGAGGGTTAGAAATTTCTAACTTCCTCTTCTCTTTCTGTTTACCAGGTCTAAATATATAGCAAAATACAGCTGTCTGAAATTACTTCAGTGATCTTAGTTGAATTCTTAATTTCTAAACCCTGTTTCTATTCCACTCCTCTGTTTGTACTCAAAGTTGAGATACAGGTGATTTCAGTGATACCTGGTTGTTCAAACTCTATATCCTCTTACTTTTAGTTATGATGCCTTCAGGCTGGAGTTGCCTTTCTGATATTGCTGTAACCTGTGTTTTGTCTACTGCAGAAATATGAATAATACTTTTTTCCTGTTATATTTGGAACCTGTGCTAGCCAGACTACTGCATAAGAAGCAATATTTAAAGTTGTATCTTCTCTGGCTGTGTAATACCAGAATTACAAGAACTTAAGGAACAATGGCTATTAATGAGCTGACTTTTTGAATGAAAACTATATGCAAGTCTCAGGGATAAAGCTTTCCAGTCATTTTGTCAAAGGCATTTGACTCCTTTGTATTTCTTTGTACTGACTACAGTTTTCAAAATTTACCTAGCGTTCTTTTGAATTCTTTTTTTTGTGTGTGTGCAGAATCCATGAAGCCCTAAATTTTCTGTAAATTGATATAGTAGAAATGTTAGTGTATGAACTGTTGATGATAAACTGTTAAGCAGTTGACGTTATGTATTCTCCTTCCAAAACCAACCGACCCAAAACTCTGGAAGTACAAGCAAATTTACTTTCATCTGTTTTTTGGGGTTTTTTTTGTTTTGTTTTTTTCAAGGGTATAAACAGATATTAAAAAATAATAAATGACTGTTTAGAAATATACTAATATTAAAGATGACTCATTTCCCTTTGGATTGGTTTTGAGGTTTGTATGTTAGCTCTAAGAGTTTCTGTACAATGAGTTCTCTTTAGAAAATTTTAAGTAAAATCCATTGCTTCTGTGTTGTGTTCAGATAACGTCCATTTTCCTTTGCACACATGTGACCAGGGAGGAAAAAAAAGTTTTCTTAACAGATGTATATTACTTGGTAATAAATACCCTGATTTAAGAATTTTACAAAATGTGGTGCAGTAAAATGATCAAATTAATCTTTGAAAACTATATTCTTTCAATCTAAAGGATGTTACAGATACTGTTTTGGACTTTAGCCGCAGGATTTTAATTCACCTAGTTGATTATTTGACTGCTCATTTTGCTTTTTTAAGTTGCAAAAATAAGGGAGGAAATAAAACCGCATCTTTTAAAGTTCTTACGTTGTGATGTGTTTGTAAGAGTAATGTAGTATTTTCAGCCAGGCCATCTAAGTTCTCTACATTCAGACATGATATAACTATACCTCCTAAGAAGTAGTGGATGTAACAAAAAGCCCATTTCGGTCAGGAAAAACCTCCTGTTAAACTGCAAAGTTTACTGATAGATGGATTATGTATATAACATTAGTCAGATTTCATGCTAATGCTAATAGCAGAGTAGCTAAAGTGATATATCAATATATCAGTAAATTATCCTAATGTGTGTAGTATTAAGCTTTAACTGTATAATAAAATCTAATCTTATTTCAGATTTGTGTGTTTGCCACACAGCCGAAGGATTTAATTTCTTTACTTTGAAGTAATAATATCAGGAATGCAAAATTAAATTGTGAAAGACATGTCTGAGAAAATTATCCTGAGAGAACCTCCCATCATTTAAGCATTCATGCACTATAATCTCTATTGTGGTTTTGACCTTTTGCTTTTCTGGACTGTATCATGCGCTTACATTCTATCCATAATAGTATTGTGATGGTATGCTGTTGTGTAGCCCCTCCATGAGTTTTTATATGAGGATGATAGGTTAAGCTGAGACAATAATGTCAAGAAAGAAGGTTAGCACTGTGTTGGGGTATGGTCATTGTTTTGGGTGTTCCACCTTAAAAGGTAATATTCAGCAGTTACTTTGTATTGTTTCTCAGAGTGACACCAAGGCAATAATCTCCAAACTTAAAACCTTAACCCTTTCCTGACGCCTACCCCTCTCCCCCCCAAAAGCAGTGAAGTATATGTCACAAAATTGCTGCAATATGAGGGCAGTTGATGAAGCTACCGAGAAATTGTGGTCGATACGTGATGCTGTTTGAGCTCTTGAGGCAGCTAAACTAGGTGGTTGTTAAGTGGAAGTATACATATAAGTTGCTTGACAGCTCCCCTTTATTTTGGGCTGTAAATATAATAACTTGATAACTATGAGAATGCAGGTGTGTGTGAGAAGGAAAAGTACAGAGAGATGTATTTTATGCATAAAGACTGACTTGTGTATCTAGAGCACTATTACACATTGTTTCTTTTGCACCTGAATTGATCTGCAATATATGTGCAGTATTCTGTAACACATATAGTACATCAGTAAAGTTCCACATACCAAGATATGGAATGAGCATGAAGGAGGACTCATTGTATTAAGAATGAGCATGTTGGTGACAGGAAAGGACTCTGGATGTAGTACTGTTTTTAGGATTTTACTAGTAGCTAAGTTAGCTATCTAGCCGATACTAGAATCATGTAATTATGTGGTAGGATATCTATTGGGTTTAATAAAATCTGATAAAATTAGTGTAGTTTAGCATTTTAGCAGCTGAGTATATTGGTGTCAATTCTGTTAATCTTGTAAGTCTTGGGTATATTGGTAAGAGCCTAGTTAGACTGAATAACATTTCCCAGTCTTGTGAAGTATGAATGCCATTTGGTATGGGGTTGCATCTATCACTATGGAGAAAAATAATTTCAGGAAAGCTCCCTATTGCATAGGTTAGAGGGCAGCTAATACAAGCCTTCACTAGCTAGTCCTTTCTTGCAATGTATTTCCACCCTCTATAAATAGTGTCATTTCAGGGGAAGCAAAATGCATCTGGGGCCAGGTTTTACTCACTGGCTGGTCTTTTACTCAATATTATATACTTCTTCTACAAAGGCAATTTTGATGCTGCCAGAAATATAAGGTGAATATAAGTGAAACATTCCTTACTACTTTTACAGATATTTAGAATACTGTGATGTAAAATTTTCAAAATCAGTGTGAGAAACTAAATATCTGTAAGGATCTGGGTAATAGAAGTCTGCTTTGCTATTGGAAATGGTACTTCTACATATAATTCCTATTGGATTTTTTTACCTCAAGGATCTTTGTCTAGTTAGCTTTCAGCATTTTGAAAATAGTCTTCTGTCATCCTAGCTATTCTTTGCTGTTTTTAAACTGAAGGCAAATTTGCATTTGGGGATTGAGCTTCTTGGTTAGCAGTTTTTCCCTTTCTATTGTCATTGCCACACAAATAGTTCTGTTTGGTTGCTTTAGTCTATGCAATTTACTGAAGCTTTGTCCTGAAAGCTGTACTAAGATTAGAGCAAGGTAAAATTCAGAAAGGTTGGTGCTTTCAGGTCATGGGTAGCAAATTACGCTGGTGATTTCATACATGGGAGCAGTGTGCCAACAACAGCTAAATCACCGGGGAAGGATGCCAAATGCAGTTTCCTGTTTATGTAAGCAGCGATCTGGCAATAGATTTCCAGTTTATTTTAGAGGTTGATATCAAAAATATCTTTGCAAACCAAGTCTTGTAACATCCATTTTTTAAATGCCTCTGCTAATATATTCTACCAAAACAATCATTGTAGTTCATGCTTTTTAGGTGTTCAAAGAGATTTTTGGAGAACATTGCCATACAAAAAATTGTTAGTATCAAATATTTCAGTAGCAACAGGGGCCCGTAGGAATAAGATCAAAGATTACTTTTTGATGCAATGAGACTAACGTTAGGATTTTATGGTTCATGCCAAGAATAAGAAAAGCATGGCAGGAACTAAACATGAAAAGCTGATCTCTGTGGTCTGACTGCAATTTTAAATGAAACATACTGAGATACATCAGTGAGCTGTATTGCAAAAGGATAGATGGACGACAAGGCCATTAAACTTTTAGCGTGTGTATGAAGTTATAAGACGTATTCTTTGTCACGTTTCTCCCTGTGAGTCCTACAAAATGCACTTACATTGACACATTCAGAATATCAAATATTTTTAAATATTATGGATATGTGCCAATGTAGCTGAGAATTGCAGAGAAAGACATTTGCTTGCAATTTTTTAAAAATAGTCTTGTCTTTAACTTAATATTTTTGAAATGTTTGGTTTTGCTCTAGTTTCCTTTTAAAATTTTGCGATACCTACTTGTTACTTCATTTGTTTTCTGCCATGTGTTCTATTTAACCCTGTTTTCCTCTGTTTGGTTCTTTTCTCTTAATTATTATTTAAGATTAGCCCAAGTGATTGAATTTCATACCAGTCTACTTTTAAGGCAGTGGTTTAACACACAGTATAAGCAAGTGTTGCTGTCCAGAGAGATCTTTCTCTTCCCTTCCCTTGACTACTATGTTTTACCAGTTTTGCGGATTGGGTTGGGTTTTTGCTACAAGAGAGGAAGGTGGTGGTGGTGGTGGGTGCTCCTCTTCATTGTGACCATGCAGTTGCATACTTCATATGTTGTCTCAACTCATTGAGAATGTGTGACTTTCCAGAGTCAATAGAGATTTTTTTTTTTTTTTTTTTTTGTGCTGGGCTGTGGCATGAAATTGATGTGTGGAGAGTTGAGAGTGCAGTGATCTAATACAAGACAAAAGTGATGAACTGTATAGTAGAGCAGAGTAGAATTTATCCATTTCAGAGCTTACAAACTGTTACACTGCTTAGTGAATCTTCTAGAACCTCATGCTTTTGGCTGAGATGTCAAAAATGGTCTAAACTGGTGCATTGGTTTACTATAGGAAGAGTAGTACCACCTCCTACTTGGATTGGTTTTTAGGGCTCATTATGAGGGGCTATTTTAGCTCATTACATTTGACCAGCAGAGATGTCTTAGACATCTCTTAGAGAGATAATAATGAATCTACGAAGAGGAGTCTTGTTGAATGTTCTTAGCTTTATAATGAGGTCATATGGCACTTTGTCTTCAGTACCAGTGGTTGATCATGTCATTTTATTGACATGATCAGCTTCACCATCACCAAGAGTAGTAGATGACAGATTAAGGGCACTCTGGCAAAATTTGTGTCAATGTTGCATGCATCATCTGTATCTTAAAATTTTCATTTTTGTATGTGTAAGTTTCATGATTATAATCATATCAGCTACAAAGGCAGGTATACAAATAGTGGGGGTAAGTACTGGGTTTTTTTCTTTAATAAGATTTTTTTTTTTTTGGTCTGTTCAGTATGATATTGATGATGCCTAAATGGTTGCAATAGAAAAAAATTGGTGGAAATAAATGTTTCATGTAGGTAATTGATGCTGGTGGTGATGTGTTATCATAGATACTTAGACTCAGATTATGCATGGACCAAAAATGTCAGCTAAACTAGTAGAAAAGTTATGTACCCCTATGCATTAGAATGCAGGTGCACTGTTTAGAGAATTCATGTGTCAATGGAATATTTTATTTGATAGTGCTTTTGCCTTCAGTATTTAAAAAAAAAGCTGATGTTAAAAAGAAATGTTTCATGTTACTGCAGCATTAGAGAAATGCTTTTTCAGATTTTGTAGATAACAGCTCAGGTTTTGTCAAATCAGGTTTGTGTCAGTCCCACTCCGTTACATAAGAGGACATCAGTGACACAAACTGGGGGTATGCTGCAGAGGGGAAAGAAAATCTAAAGTTTCTTCAAACATGGAATAGAATGAATGCTTATTCTCATGAAGCATTTTGATACCCTTCCTGATGTAGAGAAGACTCTTAAACAGTAATAGCTCTGCTGATGTCCTTGGAACTGTTCTTCTACTCTTTACATAAAGTACTACTCCAGGCAAATAATTCTGCTCCAGTGGTGCTAACAAGATAGTTTGCCTCTCCTTGAGGCAGTCTTTTCAATAAACTCATTTCGGTTAAGAATAGATTTAAAGGCAAAACAAACTATGAAGGTTCTGTTGATTTGATCTCTTTCATCATGTAGAGAGCATGATAATAGAGAATCATAGAATTGTTTTGGTTGGAAAAGACCTTTAAGATCATAAATTCACACCATTAACCTAATTCAGCCAAGATTACCACAAAACCATATCCCAAAGCACCACATCTGTCTTTTTATTTCCCTTGGTCAACCTAAGGACAAGGGGAAATAGCCTCAATGTATAATCCACAGTGATCAAGCAATATTAGCCTACTAAGTTACTGCCTGTTAGTTCAGTTACAGTAAGATACACAATCATACTACATTTCATGTATTAAATCAGAAGGGCTAAATTAAACCACTTTATGTGGCTAGCACAGTTTAGGGTAATTTGTTCAGAATGGTAACTGTGTAAAGAAATCTATTCTGCTAAGGGATCAGATAGTCTTGTACAAGAATAAGGTACACCAGTCGTACTGCACCTGTTGCAGAGAACTGAGTGAGACCAAGGTGACTTGATTCAACTGTACTTATCATGTAAGTTAGTGTAGCAAAAGTTTTCAGTGTACGGCTGGCTGGCTGTAAAGCTAAAAAGCACCTCTTTATCCAGCTTCTCTCTGAGATACTACCACTTCAATGAAACACTCATAAAATATATTAGAGAAAGGTGTCTGTAGGGTTATTTGACTTAAATCTAGGTTGTTATTTTTGACCTCTGAAGAGGAAATCTTGTAATCTGTTCTTGTAAATCATCTCTTACAAACTTATTTCATAATCTTATTCCATTATCCTTTGAGTGGACTATCTGGACAGAAGTTTTTGTGTAACGATTTTTAGACTATATTCCCCAGATATTCTTCCTTGTTGTCATGTAACTTTGAAACACTGTAGTAAACTGCTACTTCAATAAATGACAGGTTGTTTATTTATTGCATCATTTATATCCTCCCAAGTGGAACAGCTTTTTCAGATGGTATATGCTGGATATAGCGTATTGTTGAGCAAGTCACTTCTAAAACATTGGTCTCGTGTCTTTTACCTTCTTACTATTTTTTGACCCTTTAACACTGTTAGTTTAGAATTACACTTAGATGATTCTCCTGACTTGTTTTTATTTTCTTACACTACAGTTTCATTTTCATTCCAAGGTGGTTTTGCACTAACAAATGCAGCCATAGAAACAACGGAGTAGCTCATTCTACTCTGTCCTTTAGTATCTTTACTGTTTTTTGTTTCTGCATAAATGCCACCAGGTATTAAAAGTCTACTGCATATCAAATACCACATTTCCTAGTTTTTGTTCATGAAAATTTTTTGAAATATTAATGTTTTAATGGAACCCAGACCTTTTTAATCTTGTGTTATGTTTTCTCAATTCTACACCTGTTGAGACACTTAATTTTAATTTTTTGTCATCCATGTAGATAATTGCTCAAAAATCCACAATTTTAAAGTCTAGTGTAGGTTATACCCCTTCATTGCAGTTATTTATGATCTCAGGTTGTCGTGTACCAAAACAATTCCTTGTCAGGCTGAGAAATTTTCATTCGGTGCAGCTGGTTTTCTAAATCAATGCTGCATCCTTTCATATGAATTACCTGACCTAGTATATGCTACAAGGAGCATTGTACAATTTTCCTGTGCCTCTGGGTGACATTTTCAATGGCTTGCCTTAAGAGGGAGGGTATAAGCCTGTAATTCCAAGGCACCTGTTTTTTCTTGCCTCTGTCCCTTCTTTGAACATTTAATTGATCCCTCTGACTCTCCTTTATGTGTAATTATTTCCTGGAGTTATGACACTGGTCTCCTTTCAAGGTTAATTCTGGATTTAGTGAGAGGGAAGACAGACCAGTTTGGGGTGTGAAACAGCTCAAGTGGTGTCATAATTAGTCTCAGAAGGAAGGCAAAAGTAGAACTGCAAGGAAAAGTGTTCCCAGTCAACATTGTGCTTAAAGTTCTGCATTAATTAGAAGTCTTAAGCCATACTGCAAATGCGGTGCTTGTATTAAGTTTTAGAATAAGCAGGGACATGTGTATATGCCCATGTGGGGCAGTCATAGCAGCTCTCTTTTCCTGCTTTTTCCCCTTTCATTGAGTGTTAAACACTTTGGCCACTTGAGGCTGTTGTTGCATATTGCATCACAGTAACTTGTAAAAGGTGTTTGCTTCCCTGTAAGCCAAGAAACTGTGCCGTGTATAACAAATTACCTTGGTAGCAGTGGATACTGCAGATTGCAGATGACGAAAATGAGTTGCTTCTGAAAATGTGTTCTTAGGTTTAAAAATCATAACTCAACAATTGTAATTTAATATGCAGCATAACAGTTGCTGCCGTTTTGGCTGTTTTCAATCTCTGCTATCATGTATGGGTAGATTTTGATGTTGAGAAGTGATTCAGTGCTGCACCACAGTAATTTTGTGTGTTGTCTTTTGCTTTAATCTTATGTTCTCTTCTTAAATCAAAATGCAGTTTCTGGCTATTCTCCCACTATGGACTCTAGAAGGTTTTGAAATTGTTTGGTCTTTGACACATGAAATCCACATATTTATAGTTTTGAATTATTGCTATCCTTATATTGTGGTTATTTTAACATTGATATTGTCTCTGCCAGTCTTCAGGAATTTTCTGTCACCCCACCAAGACATTGAAGATGTCTGTTTAAATGAGAACAGAAAGTTGACTATGTAACAAAGACACTGAGTGTGCTGTCTGCATGCAAGGCATCACTTGTGCAGTCTTTTCTCCAATTATTGTTTGTTCTTTGGTGTTGCAAGATGTCTGTCCCTCTTTTCCCCCTTTTTTCCACTTTAGAGAAAAGATCTGTTACCCTGATCTCCATTTTCACTTGATTTTATCAACTGTATATAACAAATAACACAGAGAAAATATAAGGGTAATAATGGAGGGATATTTCTGATGTTTCTCTTCTAAAAAGTAAAAATAACTGAGGAAATTATAGTCCCCTTTTGGGGGAGCCTTCTCTTAAGTTTGTTTGGTTCAGCATGTCATGTTTTTCTCCTGATGTATTTCCTCAGGATATGCACTTTTTCACTCATTGTTATGCCCAGTTTCTAGTGAAAGATACTTTGCCTCTGAATTTTGTGGTAATACCTATTTTATTCTTCATTATTACTTTCTCTGCAGTGATACAAAACCTGATGTGTTTCTAGTCACTGTTTCAGATGTCTTAACTTTGATTAATTCATTGGCCCACACAGAAGACTGGATAAATCACTAGGTAACCAAACAACTTGTTCAAGCTACTTAATACTTTTATTGTTAACAGGCGGTGATAAAACAGGAGGCTTCGTTCAGCTCTGTACAAGGCTCTTTCATCTACAAAAACTTTTTGAAGTGCTGCTTTTTTTTTTTCCCCCTAGCAAAAATGCTTTTCAATTTACTTATGAAATATGCTGACCTAGATATTCCTAGTACATTTTTTTAAACATTATTATTGGATACCTGGCTGTGCTTCCACTGAAAGCGACAAATTTAACTGATGATACTTTCATAGTAATGCACAATACAGATTTTTTTACATTTACATGTATTGTAGAAATGTTAAAAAGGAGATTTGAGAAGAAACAGTAAAATAAAATATATATGTAAATATTATCTCACAAAACTCCACAGACTACCTGTCTTAATGCATTAATGGCCTTAACATCCCAAATGAATAGAAATTATTGCAACTTATTGAAAAAAATAGAAATAAAATGGACAAGACCCCAGATTAGTGTACTTTCATGGAACCTTATATTTAATTGTGTGGGCCTAAGAAAATTTCCTTGCTTTAATGATTTTTGTGTTCTGGGGCATAGTGGATTTGGGGGTTTGCTGTTGTTCTTGAAGGTTAGAAGACCATTTAGCTTGTCATATGATTTTTCTATAAAAGACATGGTTTCTTTTCTGAAGTATTGACAGTTTGTCAGCAGGTTCCCAGAACTTGTGATATGGGAACAGACTATGATAAAGCTTTCAGAGATGGTGTGCATCCATTGGAAATGATTTTGTTTTCACTCAGATACAAGAGCAACATTGTGTCATGAGATACAAGGGGAAGAATTTACTGAAGGAAGGCTTCAGTTCTAAATGGATTGAAATTCCTTAAGTATCTTGGATCAGGAAAATCTTTTTAGGGTAATGGCACCTTATCTCTTGTGCATGTGAGTATTTAATGTGATCTTCATAAAATATTTGTCAGCAAATTCATAGAGCAGCATTGGTGTAAGAGTTTGCCTCTGATATTTGAAAGAAAGCAATGAAATAAAACCCAAAACTTAATCCCTTACTAATTACCCTAAAATTGTTCCTATTATCAGGGAATGACCAAATTCCTTCATGAATCAATTGGTCTCTATAAGAGAAAATAGAAGTCCCCAAGGGAAACTGGACTAAAAATACAGATACACAATGTATCTGTCCAGATACAAAATGTGTCAAATTTGAGGCTAAGGACAGATTTGTTGTTCTGCAGAGTATATTTTACTAAAACAGGAAATGCTGTGTTTGCTTCAGTTTAGAATTAGAGGGTAAATACTTAACTCCTGGAGAGGCCAGTTGTGTTTGGGACGGAGGTCTGACTTGTGCTAACCATTAGTTATTCCCCATATGAGCGAAGAAGAAATTATTGTGGCTTTCTGGGTCATTTTTAAGTAATCTTGCTTGCCTACTTACCTGGAAGGTAAGCACCATGTCTGTGTTCACATGCAATATGTTTTGTAAAGAAATGCAGTTGCTGCTTAACTTTCTTTTTCTTTTTCTTTTTTTCTCCCTTTCCCTATAACTTTTTACATTATGCAGTATGAAAATACCTCTCTGGAAGAAGTATTAAACAAGGAAGCTTTTCATGACTTAAGCTTTGAAACCTTCATTTATCTAGCTGATGGAGCCTGGATGTTTACTAAGATAGCATATCACGATAGATAAGTTATCCTTATGTGCTTCTAGGTATCCCCAGCAATCTGTAATAGTAAGCTTTATAGTGACAGCAAGCTAGTAACATGGTGTGTGGCAGGATTATACAGGGAAAGGTATCTGGGTTACAGAAATAAATTCTGCTTCCCCAGAATAGCTTGATGCTATTTCAGTCTTTAAATCGTTTAATTTATATAGTTCCTGTCTTGAATTGTTGACACTCTCCAAATTAATGTCTTGGGTGTTTGGGTTTTTGGGTTGTTTTGCTTTTTAAAAAAAAAACAATATTGCATTGCAGATTTTTTTCCATGTGTGTGCATATATATATATCCCTCTGGCTCTGTAGTTAGATACTAGAAAACTAGCAATAAGCTGTAAGGAAAGCCTTAAAAATTAAGTAGTTCTGTTATTAGACTAATTTTTGTAGCACATTATGCAGGTTTATCTTTGTATGGCCTAGCTTTCTCATCCTTTATTTAAAAAAAAAAAGAGATGTATGCTCCCCTGGTTAAACTGCATGGACAGGAAAAGAAAATAGAGCTGTGTTAATGAACCCTTGTAATTTGCCCTTCAGTTTTTCCTTTTCAGTTTCCCATAGTCCTCTGTGCTTTTTCTACTTCTGCCAATATTTGCATATAATCATTAACCATGAATACAGGGAAGGCCATTTTGGAGGGGAACACGAATACCTCTTACTCTCTAAAAACAAAGTCTGTTTGATCCTTTTTTTTTTTGGTAATTATTATTGTATGTATTAGCTCTTCTAATCTTGCTGTAGCTTCCTTGAAGTGTGGCGCAGGGGGGTTGGTTTTGTTTTGTGGAAGTTGTTTTTATTTTGCTGGTCATTCCTAGTAGACAAGTTTGGTGCAGTTGGCACAAATTTGGGGAGGAAGCCTTTATGGAACAGTCTAGTGTGTGCAGAAGTATGCTCAAGATCCAGATTTGCAGTAGTAAATACAAAGAGAAACTAATTGTACCTATAGATACTACTAATCTTTCCCTGTGCTTGTAGGCTTTCTTACCTCAAACAAAAAGTAAAACAATTGGATTTATTTTCTTCTCTTTTATAACCTTTGTTTTAACAGTGTTGCATCTGTGGGTGGGATTTCAGCCAAAGAATTTCAGTATTTCTAACATATCTATTGTCACTAGGATTTTTGTGATAAAGGGTGACTTAATACTAATTTCAAAATTTCAGCTGCTGTATGTGTGCTAATGTGATGTTTGTATCCATGGAAACTGGAGGGGTAATGCCAGACAGCTGGAGTTGTTAGAATTTTCTTTTCTAAAATTTTATCTATGTTTGTCAGTGAAAACCTTCACAGGCCTTTTCCCCATCTGCAGGGTTGGGTATTTGAGATTTACATAAAAGACATGGTAAATCTTCTAAAGTAATTTTGTGTTTCGTATCTCCCTGTAGACTGTTATTTAACAAACTGCATGTTGGAGACAAGAACCTCAAACACATAATTCTATAACCCTTTTAACAGCTGGATAGAATCAGGTTCAGAGTGAAGTGACTTCCATCACAGGAGAAATCAGTGGCAGCCCCAGGAAAAGAAACTCAGGGAATTGTTCTGTTATTCACACAGAAGCTGATGGAAATTTTACCATCAGCCTTTTGATATAACAAAAAGCAGCATCAAGCAAGTCAAGTGACTATATTTGAAAATCCAGTTGAAAATAGTTGCTTACTGGCATGATACCAGTGTGCATTTTAAATAAAACTATTTAAGTAGGACTAGTAAAACCTCATGTATTGACTGTAACTTCATTCCATCTTTTAACACAAATATGTCAGACATGACATTTTACAATATTATTATGAACAGTCTACAGTTGACTTCTCTATTACAGGGTTGTAATTCTAGGAAGGTTTGGATCCTGCTAGTACTCTAATAAAGGCATACCTTTATTAATGAGTAATTCTGATTAAATCTGTGTTATCACTATTACATTATTATCTGTGTGCACAAGGGCTCCTATGAAGGAAGAATTTAAAACAGAGCTATACTACTGCATTAACAGCAAGCTTTTTCTGTCCTAGTATTATGTAGGTTCTAGGGGCCAAATTTGTATCTCTTTTGATTTAACCCTCTGGTCAAAACAACTGTTAATTTCAGTGGAAGTTTTGAAATTTTAAGTATGTTGAGTCCTGAACTTTTTGCACTGAAATGGTTTTGTCAGTGAGACAGTGAAAAGAGGCTTCTTTTATCTACAAGGCTGTTTTTCAGCAGCTTAAATTGATTAAAACCCTTCTGGTAAGAAGCTCTGAATAATAGACTCTTACTGTCTTAATAGATCCCTGACTGAGATGCAAATGAAATGTACCACATCTTGTCAGTGAAATGAACACAAAAATTGTTTTTCTAAAATTGTGGTAGAATTTGAAGCACTGATTCTGGAATTACAGAAGTCCTGTATGCATAGGATGTAAATAATTTCCCATACAATAAGCGTGGCAGTGGCGAACAACAAATGAAAGAAGGCTCAAGTCCTGCAATGACATCTTTGGGGGGGTTTTGCTTCCTTCAGTAGAGCCTATTGCACTGATGGTGAAACCCTCTGAAAAGCTTTTTTTTCGGGAGGCTGGTGATGCAGTTCTGGCTTTTGGTTGAAACCTGCAGCAGAGTTAGCAGCATACACTCTTTAATTCTCACCAGTGGTTTATCTACAGCATGACTTCCTTATGAGTGCAATGAAAAGGGAAAGATTTTTTAGATTGTGAAAAAAATGGATTTTTTTTCCTTCATGGAGGTGACATTCCATCTTCTGTGAGAGCATTATCAATTATTGTAAAGCATTAATCTTGAAGCTAGTAGCTCAGAAATAGGCATGCAGTGAACATTGTTCTCCACGTAGACTAGAAATATCTTCTGAATGAATATTAAAAGGTTGAATTATGGTTCATATGGGTTCTGTGAGCTTTAAAATAAAAATTGATGCACCTTGGCAATAGAGGAAGTTCTCTAAAATCTAACTCTTCTGATTATAATGTTATTGTTACTTTTAGTATAGCCATGATTGTGGTATGATCTCTTTGCATTTGTATTTTATTTTTTAAATAGTCAAATGGGGGCATTTGTGTCCTGCTTTTTGAGGCTTTTTCTTTTATGCATTGTTCAACTGAATTTAAAGACTTTGAGACATCTGAAACTGATGTGGGCTTACTGTATACCTCTTTTGGCACAGCCTGATCTTTGCAATAAGCAAAAAACTTGCATAGACCCTGCTCAGATGTTGTGAGCATGTTATGTGGGTATAGGTGGCAGGTGAAAAGTAGGTGTCTCTACCAGGGTTTGGTGGAGAAGTCTTTATAAGATAAAGACATGAATTAACTTGGCCTGTGCTTAGTAAAAGCCAGTCACTGCTATAACTCTTGCCAGCCTTAGACTTTCTCTTCATCCACTAGATGAGATCAGCATATGATCCCTAGACAAATAATGATGCCATGTTTAGGCTAATTACATCTTGTGTCCTCCAGCCTGTACAGCAGTGCAAATGCAGAAAGTGCAGTGGTCAGTAAGTATAAAAATGGGATAAGTGAGCAGGTCTAGTGCTGACTCCATGGGATTTTGTATTCCTGTAATGGTATGTTGTGACAGTTTGGTAAAGTAATTCAGTTTAGTAAAGATACAGCCTTGAGGGTGGGCAAGACAAAGCCTTGTGCCAACTCAGGCAAGAATAACTTTGATCATCTAACAGGGTTGTCACTAATTTGAGACAGGGGCATTTAGATTGTGTCTCTGCCTGCCTCTGTAAGAAGCCAAATACTTTGATTTTGGATTTAAGTATTTGTATGTAAAAATAGCATGTATGGAATTTGTGAGCTCAGAAACTCATGTATCTATAAAACTGAAAAACCTAAACATCAGCTTAAGGGCAGGCAGGAATGCAGATTGGGTGTTACCTAGGGTTTTTTTGAGTGCATTAAATTTAACTCTTTTGAGGCTACTTTTCAGTCTCTTGACATGGCTTTCAATCAATTAGAGATTGTTTAGTTATCACTCGAGACATAGCTGATTTTATTTCAAAGCAATGACAACAACGGAAACCTTAAAATTGTTTAAAAGGAAGAGCCATTGTTGTCTGTACTATAGTGAAGTTAGGCAATTAATTAATTGTCCTTGTCCTCCATCTTAACTCTTATGAAACATATTAGCATCGTGCATCGTTGCATTACAATGAACTACAAAATACATAATTTTTTTTTTTAAAGTCTGTTATTGAAGCTTGACTCAAAACACTGATCCAGTCTGACAGGTCATTCAGACACAAAATAAATTAGAATGTATCATGATGGACTAAAAGAGACAGCTGACATTCCGTATGTAAATATTTACCTCAGCTTTACCCATTTTTTGATACATTACTAATAAACTACCAGTGTCTTGTAAGGTTTACTCATTTCTGCATGCAAATTGCACTATAGTTAGGGCAGTGAGGCTGAACTTTTGTATGAGGATGTGTCAATTTACCACAGAACAGTTATTTCAGCTGTCCCTTAACCTCAGTTATTTAAATTTAATAATGCACAATGTATTTTTGTGTGACAGGTAAAGCATTCTGAAATAAAAGCCAATTTAGAAAATGGATGTTTAATATAAAGGATTCAAGATACAGAATGAGTTCTTGCAAGCATACTATTAACCTGATGTAAGGTAATGAATACTCCAGTACTGGGAGGGAGATAGTGGTAAAGGGGAAAAAAAAGTATCCATAAGCAGTAATTTATTTCTGTACCGTGAGGTTTGACCCAGAACTTGTGTGAATCATGGAACTGATATAGAGGCTGACAGGACTGAATATGAAAACCTGTGTTATGAAGAATGCTTAATTTTACAACAGTTAGTGAGCTCTTTCTTTGTCTTGGCCAATACCATCAAAAGACAGAAAGGTCAACATGACAAAGCTTGTGTAATAAGAGGATATCAGAAATAATTTTGAAGATGAATGAGATCAAAATACTACTACATGTTTCATGTTTTGATATCTCATTATCAGTCCATTTTAATTATAAGTACAGTTTTCTGGGAAAAAACCTCCAACTTTTAAGGGTAAGGTCTCACAATATTTTTGGTTTTTTGTAATATATGATATATATTATATAAAATTATATAATTATATAAAGAGATAAAAAATAGATCATATAAAATCACTCCAATAATATTTGTTTATATGTGACATGGAAAATTTAAATAAAAAATTAGCATGATAGGAGGCTGGAATCCCTCCTAATATATAACAGATGTCTTCCTACTTATTAACAAGAGTCACAGTGACCTGCCAAGGCTGTGGAGAAAAAGCATCTTGCATCTTTTCTGCAAATATCTGTACTTTGAAGAGAGATTATTTACCATCTAGAAATGCAACTTTTTTTTTACTTGGTGTTGTGGGTATAATTACTTGTCATTTTGCTTCTTGTGGAGAGAAGAAAAGAATCCTAGCTATACATCATGTTCTCTCCATCAGAGATCAAAAAATCATACTACCAAATGATACTTGCCAGTTTTCATTTTGAAGGATTCTTGTGAATACAGTAACTTATACTTTCCAGTATCATATCCATGATTTTATGTATAGTCTTTTGGGGATATTTTTGATGTTACTGCCTTGGCTGGAGTAAAATCAGACATGGGAACAAGTCCATAGTAAGACTATTTAGTGGTAGCCTCTGCAGACTACATATGCAATAAAAGTTTTCAAAGTATCCTCTGATTCTGCCATAATCTTTTGGCCTGCAAACCGCCCGGAAGCATCTATGGGACACGTGGCTTATGTTAAATCCCTCCTGGTGAGGAAGAAACAGCATGGCACAGACCCTAAGTCAATGAGTACTAATCAGCATCTGTGTTGTTGCAGGTTCCTGTAGTTATCACAACTACTATTTGTACATCATAGAAGGCGCCACACAGGAAGCGTTAAGCATGGTTGCTGTAGAACAGGTTACAGCAGAGGGATGGAGAGTTGCATCTGAAAAATGAAGTGAAACAAAAATCCATTTTTCATCACACTAACTTGCTATTTATTGTGTGTGTGTGTTCAGTTTTGAGACTAACTAGTGATTTAGTAGTAAGTGATAGAAGTGTTTGAAGAACATGTTTTGGAGCATACAAGAATAAGATTGGCTACTTTTACTCTAATTTCTCAGATACTGGTGAGAATTTTCTATTTCGAAAAGTTATTTGAGTTGGTTTTCTGATGATAGTATAGGGTATTTTTGCTTTTTTTAACCTTGAGTGCTAACCATATGGAAAAACACCATATGTGTTATATTATGCTATATAAGATTTAGATTTAATAGCTGATACAAACCAGCTCCCTTTTTTTGTTTTTTTTTTAGTTGCATATAAATTGCTTACTAGAGGATAAGCATGCTGGTCTTCAGTATTTTCATCTGATATTTTTCTTCTGAACAAAAAACGTTTCTGAAAATTTGTGAAAATAATTGGCTGCCATCAGAGGTTTGGCCAGTGTCAGTAGAGGCCACAGAGTTTGTTGCCAAAGTTCCGTATCTGTCTGCTGAGTTTAATCTGAGCTCTGTTGCTAACCGCTCTCTTAGAAAGACTTATTTTCCTCTGAACTGACCTGGAGGGTTGATAATTTTTGAAGAAGCTCTGCCATAGCTTCAAAGCAGAATGGGATATGTACTTGATTCCTTTCAGCAGTCTTCAGGGATATTTTTTTTTAAGATTTTTTTGGGGTTTGTTTTTTTTTTTTTAAAGTTCAGCTTTGAATTAATTTTTTGTGCCATCTTTAGGCATGTTGGAGGAAAAGTAATTCTGAAAACAAAACTGAGAGCATCAGTCTCTCTACTTGTTAAAAGTGCTGTATAAGAGTGGGCTCTGAGGCTAAGTGAAATGGTGGGATTCAAGTAATGTCACTGTGAGTAAAATAACACAGCGGTAGTCCTAGATAATATCCCTGTTTCTCTGTTTCATAACTTAATGTTCATCTTGCATTAGTGAAAAGAGACTAAACAGAGTATCATAGATAGCATTAAAAAAATAGCTTACTAATTATGCACAATACCTAACAGTGTCTCACAGAGAAATAGGATGCTACTGGAAAATAGAATGTGAAAGCTAGGGATAGAAATGAGTGTCAGTGATGTTTTTAGGTACTGAATGCAATTTGTTCGAAGACAGTGCTATTTGTTAAACAGGATCTTGCTTTTTCAGAGTGGCTTTCTGCTTTCAGTAGAAGCTTTCACACCTTTTAAAAAAGCAATATGGTTGGACATGAGGAAGCACCTTACTCAGAGGAGAATCTGGTGATTAAGCCTGATTTTATCAGCAGAACAAAAGAGCTATGAGATTATTTTTTTCATAAAAAAAGGTACTTAATTCTGTAAACTATAGGTACCATTAGAAGCCTGAAGTTTGCTTTAGATGTGATGGAAACATGGCCATATTTAGTGATCTGACATAGTCTTAAGCAATGTCTTAAGTACCATACTAACATCACATTAAGAATTAGTGCATAAAACTTGTCCTACTTATTCAAGGTGGCTTTTATGTTATATGAAGTGCTATCAATGCCACTTTGTCAAAATACATTTGCTTTGGCACAACAGTTAGCATATAAGGTAAACATAAGCTCTGCTTGACCTTAATTAAACTTCATGGTGGTGATCTTAGTGAGATTTCAACTTGGTGATGATGAATCCGGAGGTTTACTGACCTGATATCCTGGATTGTGAAGCCACAGTAAGAAAGTAACATAAAACATGGAACAGGAAAATTAGGGATATTGAGGCCAGAAAGGAGGACATGTAAAGGCAAGGATTTTATCTTATTGCAGAATGATACTGCTTTATAGATACTAAATAACTTTTCTCTGTGGTGACTGTGTGTTTGGCAGTTGTTTCATCTTCCTTCAAGTGTTAAGCCTGCACAATTCACTTTCACATAAATATCAAATTGTGTGAAGTAATAGGATTGCCACTACTACCCCTCTGCTGCAAAGAAAAAAACCCAAACTGTTGTGTATTGTGTATTAGCTGTTATCAAACAGCTTGAGGGTTCTAGAGATTCAGTATAGTTGCCTGAGAGGTAATGGATACTACAGCCCTCTGAATACACGAGTTTGGGTTTTTTTTACTACCTTGTAATACAATGACATCACTTAGTTTACACCTGATTATGTGAAGCTGGAATTCTGTGTGTTGCATTGAGCTGATTCTGTTTGGAGTGGACATCTAAATGTGAAAGGTTTTTAAAATACATCTGCTTCTGAATTATAACAAAAATTATTGAGGTAACAGCACTAGTAGTTATTATTGTGCATGTTGTAAATGCTTGTCACTTTATCTGTAGCCATTTGTGTGAAGATACTCATGTTCTTTCTTTGTGTTTACTTATTTCTCAATTCCTCATTTAAATGCCAAATGAAGTCAGAAAACCTTTGTGCAAGCAAAAATGTATATATCAATGACTACATGAAATATAGCTAAAGACATGTTATCTTTAGTTTTTCATTGTCAAAATTCCACTCCTGATAGTTTTAAAAGAAAGCATTTTGAAGGATAATTTCTGGCTTTACGTATTGGCATTTGTTTTGCATGACTAAAAAGTTGTTTATATCTTGTTTCCCTCTACATTTATCTTCCCCTTCCCCCCCCCCCCCCCCCCCCCATCGTGATTAAAGACTTAATATTTTAAGAACATTTAGTTAATAAGGTAAGTTGAAGTTCTTCTCTAACTCCTGGAGAATCTGGGAAGGCAGCAGTAGCACTAGATTATAAACTGTATACAACTGATGTTGATAGCTGCTCATTTGATTTACATAGTGTTCTCTGTTCAGTTGCTCTAGGGGACTTTGTGCTGCTAGTCAAACTTGTTCATAATTATGATGGTTCTGCTTCTTGTCTGCCTGTAGAATGAAAAAATGAATCAATGATGTAAAACTCTGACACTGCTTAGCTGAAATTTTGCTGCAAAGCAAACTTTGATATTTCTTCATGTTCTCCTGTAGCTAAGTTGGCTTCTTGAAAATAGTGTAAATTTCTCTGACTCATACATCAGTGCCTTATATAAAAAACATAAAATGTGAGTGATTCCCATGAATCACATTGGATTCACATGAAATATCTGTAGTACCCCTGGAAAGTGACATTGAAAGCATTCCTAGTAATAATCATTTTTCTTTTTTTTTTTTTTTTTTCATGTGCAAGAGGCACATGGAATTTAAGATAGTTTCAGGAATAGTAAGTCCAATGCTAAGTATTTCAGTCATTTAATACTTGCCTTCCCTTCCAAAAGAGTCACCAAAGGGATAATAATGTGTTCATTTCTAATTTTAATTTTTGTTATTCCTACTTCTGAGCACTTATCATCGATACAGAAATGTCTAGTGTATGTTTTCTAAGGGAACTGTGGGATGGAGGGACAAGCAAAAACATAGTTGTGTTGACACTGGCAGTGTTGGGCAATAAGTACTTTAAGTCACAGAAAACCTGGAGTGGAGCATCAAACAAAACAGAGAACATCAGAAAATTAAAAATATACTTGCAAAAATAAAATTGGAGTCCTTAAGCTATATAGTTTAGACAACTAATACATTCAAATTTAATAATGTATCTATATTTGTATATTAATACAATGTGATCTAAAGATAAGAAAGCAATATGGAAGTAATTAACTCACAGAAAAGATTACTTATATTGGGGAAAGTCTAGGTAGTTCAGTACTTTCACATGCTAAACTGTATCTATGACAATCATCTCTCTTACCTTTCCATCAAGTGTTTTCAGTTTTTACAAGGGGAGTTCAGCTAAAAGAAGCTTTAACAGCTATTTATTATGTGTTTTTTAACACTTCATAAACAAATAATGCATAATTCATCTAGAATGACCACTGTGATGCTGAGATTAAGAATTTATGAAGCCAAAAATCAAACATTTACTGTACAGCATTCACAGGTAGAATTAAAGGTTTGTCTCATTCTCTTGAAATACGTTGATTTTTAGAATAGTTCTTGTGATAAGACCTTTGAGGTGAAAATCACTAATTTTAGTAAATCCCCTATTTTGCCTATCTTTGGAATACAAACAGCCAGTCGTTCTGTTCATGAGTCACTGACTTTTTGCTAGGGAGCCTTCATTCTCTCTGCCCTGTATGAATCCTCATTACAGACATTTTGTGTAGCTCTGAGTAGATTGGTTAAGTTCTATGTTGTTCTTGGATGTGGCTCTGGGAACCTGAATAAATCCCAGAGACCTTGTACTGTGCTGTAATTGATTTCAGAAGCTATAGTACTGATAGCAAAAGGAACAGATATAAGGCTGAAGTCTTTTTATAAAATCATAAAACAAAAATAAGGTTTTTAAGCTTACTAAAAGACTGTGGAGATAGAAGAGATAAAAGACAATTTGTTCCCAGAAGCACGCTAGTCATTTGTTGTGATAGTATTAAGATACAAAGGCACGTCTGTGTTATCTTCCAGGCTGCAACAGGAGAGTGTCTTCGTTACGTTTGAGATGTTGCAGCTGCACATTTAGGACTGTGTCAGGCAGAGACCTCCAGTGCACTTCTGCAGGTTGATAACAGTGGTGGGAGCACAAGTGATGATGAGGTGAGACTGTTCATTGGTATTTTTGCTATCATATCTTTTAGATGTGCTGAGATAGTAAAGAGGCTAGGAATCAGTTTTTAAAATTGATTTTCCTGTGCCTGGTGCTTGCAGGGATTATGGTAGTCACATGCAGCTGCATGACATCATATCTTTCTTGTGTTTGTTTGCCTGGCTCCCTACATTAATCTCTTCCCTCGTTTTGTACTCGGATCTCATATGCCCTATGAGAAGGGGGAAATGCATTTTGTACAGTGCCAGACACAAGGAGAAGGAGTACCTTTTTAAGTTCTCTGAAGTTAGATCATTTAAAAAAAAAATTGAGAGTAGCAATCTAATGACTGTACTTTGTCATAAAAATTCCCAGATTTAAAGAATATAATGAATACTCTTGAAGAACAGACAGATGGAATTACACAGTTATGAACTTGTTGACTTTCCTTGTGTTAACGGACCGGTGTTCAAGCAATAAAAATACAGTACAGGCTAAAAATTACTGAAAGACTAAAATACTTAATGGTTTTATTTGTATTAAAACATCCAAGGGCCTAGTACTGAAAAGAAAATGGTGGAATGAGGAAATGCATTTGTTCACAATAAAAAGCATTTTGGATTTAGTCAGCTGGGTCAATCTGGAGGCATTGCATGAAGACCTTAAAGGTTTTTTCTGTCGTTTTGTTTGTTTGCATTGTTGAAAAATAATTTTGTTTCTTCTTACTTGTATCTGACACTGCTGGCTAGGATGCCTTCCAAATATATGAGAATCTCTGTTAACACTTTCTTTCTGGATTTTTTTCTTTTTTTATTATGGGTTATTATTTATGGGTTATAGAACAGCTGTGTGTAAACACTGTAGGTTAAGAGAATGTGCTAAAATCTTCACTAAGCGTATTGTTAACATTTCCTTTGTAAATTTTGCAGCATGATTTATCTACAGAAAGTACAAGTTCAATTGTGTAGCATACATACTATCATTGGAACACAGAAAATTGTTGGGTTTGCTTGCTTATGAGTCAGATTAGTCATCTCCTATGAGTGTGAAGTGCAGCCAGATGACTCATACACAAATGATACCAGGAATCTCAGGTTCTACTGGTATGGCTGACAGCTCTGTTGCAGAGACCACTTAGTGATGCAGTAGCCTTCCATGAGGAAAACACAAGCTTGACAAGCTTGCATCCACCTTAGGCAACAAAGAAAGTAAAAAAAAAGATACAGTTCAATATATGGTCCCATTCCAGTTCAGAGTGGCGTTTGAAAGGGCTGTCTAGGCTTCATGCCCACTTGCCCATAGGAGTAGGTGAGCTCAATCCTTACTGTCTGGCTCTAGCAGGAAACGTTATTCCAAACAGCTTCTCTTTTGTCTTAAGAGTTGTTATTCTATGAAGAGATGTAATGGTTGTTTGGGGTTGGTTTTTTTTAGCTCAGGTCAAAAATTATCCTGTATGCGTTTGGGTAAAGACAAGGGAAGTTATTTTGTCCATCTTCTCCTTTCCTTGTGAGCAGCATGCACCTTTACAGTATTCTTCCATATGGAACTCTTGCAAACCTTTTAGGAGTCTTTCTGATTCAGGAAAGACCCACCACAAATACATTTTTACATCCCTTATATCTGGTATTTCTACATTTGTTTTTGTTCCAGCTAATGTGCAGAAGAAAAAGGATCCTCAGGTAGAAAAAATACCCATCATTTATAGTTCCTGATATCAGAGTGCTGCATAGGTAAGTGAAAAAAATACAACTTCCTTATTCTACACCCACAAGACCACACCACCAAGGGAAAATCCCTTATATTCTCTATAGGTAAAGCCCCAGCTGTGTTTCCCTCTTACCTTCTCATATTCACACAAACCCGTAACTTTTCTCCTATTTGAATGTGAAAGGAGCAGAAATAGGTATGAACAGTGTATGCAATCCACCACCTTTCCTTTGAGCTCAGTGGTGTTTTACAAGGCTATAGCATTTTGTGTTTATGACAGAGCATAGACTCTCTTGCTTATTTCATTCTCTTCCCACGCTGCAAGGCTTAGTTTATTGGAGTAGTTTAAAAGACTATCGTGCTTCTGGAGAAAAGAAGATGTTTGGCAAGGGGTTTGTGGTTCATAATTATCTAAAAATCCAATCAAACCATTTTCTTGATTGATTCTAGGATGAAATATCAGGCTTCAGTGGCGTTGATTGCAGCTCTGTATTTCCTTAATTTATATTTTAGGCATCTAACTTCCCTACCACTCCCACTTCTTCTGGTACAATTATTTTTTCCCTTTTACAAACTAGCATACAAAGACTCTTATAGGTATATGCTTGACTGCATTATTTTTTTTTTATTTATGTCTTCCAGTGATACTGGTACTGTGATACCCAATTAGCCAAAAAGCATTTTTAAAGAAGGATAAATATAAGTCTCAAAAATGCAGTTGGTCAAGCAGGTAGACTTTCTTGAAAATTGCAGGAGATGAAATATGACACTGATCATGAATGTGGACATTTTCTTGAAGGATTTTCACGTTGTGAGCTCCGTGTTTTAAGGGTTTAAGAATGTATCTTAAATAGTAGTGATAACAAAAAATGTGAGAGACCTAACCTACAAAAGCAGAAGGTTAGCTATCTAATAGCATTATTATACTAATCCTAAACTTGCTGGTATCAGATGCATGTTTGGATGACAAAACTTTATTCAGAAATATGCCTCAACCTTCAGTGTTTTGATAGCATTGTTATGTGTTCCAGGATTGAGCCAACAAAAGCCCTTTCACAAAATCACAATGTCGGAAAAGACTTTTCAAAGCAGGATCTCTTAGTATGTTCTTTACTGTAGTGGGTTAGCAAGCACTTAAGGCTTTCTCAGAAATTCTTTTTTTTACTAATTTGGCTGCATGGGTCTTTTCTGTATCAGTTGAATAAACTGATACGTAGGCAAAACACACTGATAATTTGTGTGGAGGAAAATAGCAAATCTAACAGCAAAAAAGGCCATGAGTCAGCTTTGCTGCACATCAACCTTACCTTCTGAATTTGCTCAAGTAATAGTACAGTTTGATATATCTGATGGATTGTGAACATGAGACCTGTTAACTGTCACAGTAACCCACAGTGTGAAGATGAAGTGACTGACTGGTGTTGGACAAGGGGGTTGGATTATGTAGATTTACATCAGGAGTTGTCACTGCAAGTATTTCCCTTCTTTGTAATAGTGAAAACCAGACATTTTTTCTGTGGCTTGATTAGCTGAATTAATGTGATCTTATTCTCAGGAATATCTGATAAAGGAATCTGGGAAAAAATAGTGTTTAAAAGCAACCTGCCTTTGTTCAATAGCTCTATTGTGAAGCTTCAGCTATTGTTTTCCCATGGTTTAAGTGGAATGTTTGTTCAAGCTCTGGCATACCTTGAAGGTGTATAATAAGGGCAGTGATGTGAAGACATATTGAACCCTTTGGGACTTATTTAATGGTTGCAGTAACTCTTGGCCAGTAATTCTTGTAAGTACACAGGGAACAGTATTGATAGTTGCACTTCCTATTATTATTCTGAAACCCCAAATGCATCTCTTCCCTGATTTCAAACATAATGTAGGAGAAATGTTTACTTTTGTAGAACCTTTAGTTTATTTTCCAATTGTCTTGTGTTGTCTTTTAAAGTAGAATTTAGTAGGCATGCTCTGTAAGACCCATTTGTATCAAGCCGTCTTTTGTGCCTCTGCTTCCGAAAGAGGAAAATCAAGGATCATGTCCTTTCAGACACAAGACCCTTTTTCAGAGAACATGGGAGTCTGCTGAATTTTGTTACCATCTTCTAATCTAGGTACTTTGCCTTATTTTGTAGAACATGAAAACTGCCAGAATCACAACACCATAAACCATGTGTTCAAGGCTACAGAGGAAAACAGAAATGTTTTGCATGGATTTTCATTCCATGTCTGCATAAGGAAAAGTGGTGACTGAGGTTTACATTGATCTGCAGTTACACATTTCAGACCAAGATCAGAAAACCTGAGGCTTACCAGCACCTGCAGTACTAAAGGACTGAGGGCAGAAGAGAAGCTGTAAGAAGTGGTAATGTAAAAAAAAAAATCTAAAGTGGCTGTCCTCCTATTCGAATAATTAACATACAATTACATTGTAAATCACAGACAATTGCAAGAAAAAAATCAACAGTGCTACTGTCTAGCAAAATGCTAAGTGTTCCTGAAGTAATCTCTAAATTTATCTAGAGGCTTTTTTACAATAGGATTTAGTTTGTAGGCAAGTTATATTCTGTTTTTCCATGGCAAGAGGAGTACTTTTAACAACACTAGAAATAGATATGCTTGCTACCTCTATAATTGCTGATCTATGACTGGCTGTCGAACTGCAAGCAGTATTTTTTTAAAGTGGAATCTATCGCAGGTGATAAATCCTATGGTAACAACAAACTAAAAAATTTGAGGATATATTGGACTGCTGTTTGAATTAGTGACTTACACAGTGTTTAGAACTACTGCCAACTGAGTCTGCTGTTTAATTGTAACCCTCCTAGAGTCAGAGCAGTGCTGCAACCCCTCAGAAAGCATTGTTTGATTAAGTGTACTAACACCCTACAATTACGTACGAAATAGTAACAAACGTGTGTTTCTTCTGGATTTTCTTTCCCCTTCCCCCCGCTTCCTACCCACTGTTTCTGGAATGATAAATGTATTACAAGCAAGAAGAAGCAGACCACTGCTCTGTTAGCCCAAAACTAGCTTTTCCAATCTTAATCATTCTCCACATTATTTGATAAGACATTTGTCAATGGTTTAATCATCCTCCTTCAATAAGAAATTCTTTGATCATTTAGTTTGAAGATTGATTCTGTGATCTCTGTGGAAGTTCTGCAGAGCAGGGAAGTACTAACCATTGCCTAAGCATGTTCAAATAGTCCTCCCATGCCCAAATTAATGCCATTACTTTTGCCATTAGTTTTTGCCCTCTATCTCAAAGTAAGCTGAACTAGCTCCCTTTACTATCAATGTGGCAATAATTTACTGACAATGGAGTTGATAGCTGTTCGTTATTAATTATGAAAATATTTCAGGACCAGTTCTAAAGCCTAGTACATTTTGTTCTGCTAGAAGAAATACTTTAATGATGATTCAGTTGGGCTCCAGTAGCACAGTAGAGGCTGCCACTGAAGTTCATAGGAGTTTTTGCACGTAACAAAGTATTTTTATTGGCATGTTGTTTACAAGCATTTTCTTTTTATTACTTTCACCAAAATAAAGCATATAGCATACAGTGCTTTCACACACTTAGGAGATAGATAAATGCACCTTACATGTCTTGATGCATTTATTGCTTACGTAATACAAAGTAGTTTTTTCTTGTTAATTTTAAATACAACAAACTTATCTTGTTACCATACATCTCCCTTGTTAACGTAGATGTTGAAACAATTGGAAAACTGCAGTGCTATTTATTGCTAGACATAAAAAGTTGCTCAGACCTTTATAGTGTCACATGGTAAATTAAAAACCCACCCCAAACTAAAAGTATGCAGTCAATTGAAATGATACAGGAAAACTAAAGAAAAACTGTTTAAACTTCACCTCAGTGTGTGTGCAGAATAATTTTAAAACATAGGCAATTTTCATATTTCCACACTGATTTATATGCATTTTAATTATGGCATTTTCTGAATTTCATTTAGAATGTACAATAAACTTGTTGGTAATTATAAATAGAGGAATATAGACAAAATCTCATACCACACTTCTCTTGAAGTTACTGACTATGTTAAATGCATAATTTAAGATCATAAATATAATCCCATTCAACTTAATTAAATATAGTACTAACTTAATGAGCTTAGTTTCAAGCTGCATAGTTGAGAAAGAAAAAATAAGGTGGCACTTAGTATTTTTAATGGCACTTCTTTTGGCAAAGGATAGTATGCATTTGTATTACTAGCCAGGGTTACTCTTCACCACAGTATTTTAATATATGCATGAAGAATAAATTGAGCACTAAATAAAGCAACACTTCCTACGTGGTGTTCGAAGCTTTAGCTAATGGTACAAGGATCATCATTGCTTGGTTTCATTTCCCCTTCCAGCAATAAAGTGATCACAGCCTTACTCAAGTAGCTGCATGTGCCCTTTTTTCCAATTGGGTGAGTGTTGTAGAAGGCAGTCAAGTCATCCTGCAGAGAAAAGACATTTCCATTAGTTACATAAAGCAGCCAAACACAGGCAAGCAAGAGGAACATCACAGACATGTTAGGAATGAAAATACACTTTTTAGACTTTAAAGCTGTACTAAAATCTGCACCTGAACATGTGGAAAAAGTGCTAAAATGGACTACATGTATTTCCTGACTGAATTTTCCAGTTCTGTACAGATACCACCTTCTTAATAGGTATCAGAGAACACCTGCTCTCTTGAAACATACACCTAGATGATTACTTGATGATTACTATGTGGTAACTCACTATGCTATCATAGTGTGATTGTGAGTCAGGACCTTAGGTGTACATGTAGAGATACTGACTAAAGCCTTATTTGGAAAAGAAAAAAAGTTAAATCTAAGAAGGAAACTGCAGGTGGCACATTAGCTCAGTCATTAATCAGATCAACAAAGTAAGTTTCCTTCACTGAACACCTGTTTTGCATAGTTAATGATGTTAAAACATCTGCTTAATCTCAAATTATATATTGGCTGCTCTATCAAAGTTTCAACTCTAATTCAGGAAATTGGTTACTTTTATCAAATGAAGACCCAGAGTGTGGTGAAAATATTACACTTCTGTCATTGTAAGGTGTGTTTGAAATTACTGGAGTAAAGGGCTTTGATATTTATTACCTGTTAACAGGGAATTAATAAAGTTCAAAATATCTGAAGGTGTATTATTGGAAGACCATGGTTCAGTCAAATTAGGAGTTCTTTTACATTGTGTGCTTGTTAGGAAAACTTAAGAGTATCATTGGAACAATCCTAAATAGGCTACAATTAACTGCCAATGGGCATGTATGTTTCTGCAAGTACAGGAGACTCAGATTCCAGAAAACTTATATGTAAGGATTTGGAATTTCTAACAAAAATGATCTTAAAGATATTATTAATTATTAATGATAAATTGGGATTTCTTTCTAAGAGACAAAACGTCATCAGTCTAAATAGATATCAGTTTGGCAAAAAAAATAATCACATCAATGGAGGCTAGGGTAGCACCAGTAAAAACTGGGGTTTGGGTAGGGCAATGGCTGCAAGTTGGAGCACAGGAAGTTCCGCACCAACATGCGAAGAACTTTTTCCCAGTGAGGGTGACAGAGCCCTGGGACAGGCTGCCCAGTGGGGTGGTGGAGTCTCCTTCTCTAGAGATATTCCAGACCTGTCTGGATGCTAATCTGTGCAATATGAGCTGGGGAGCTGCTCTGGCAGGGGGTTTGGACCCAATGAGCTTTCCAGGTCCCTTCCAACCCCTATGATTCTGTGATTTTTTCTATTTATAGCCACTGGAGATTTCCAGGTGATCACAGGAGTCAGTAGCACATGCCAGATACTGTGAGGAGCTGGCACTTGGCAGCCATTTGTGTGGATAAATTTTTCTATGGCTGCAACATTACTCCCCAAAACAGGCAAGCCAAAAATCATCATAATTTCAAAAGACTTGTGTTCTTTTAAAAACAAAGGTATTATGGCAGGTGATATGTTGCTGAGGCTGGCTATCTGGCTTGCTTTCAAATCTTCTTGCAAAAAAGTGAACCTTGAAAGTTTTGAAAGAATTCTTACAGAGCATATCCTGCCTCATCTTTTAAAGGAGCTAAATTCAGCAACAGGAAGTGCTGTTGCATACTAATATGTTATGAATCAATAATTATTCAGAGCTAGCACAGATATCTCAGAATATATTGTGCACAACAAAACATCAGAGAGTGTGAGGAAGATCATCCTCTGCACCACAGGGACTTGTCCCACTGCTTTCCTCCTGTTTGCTCCTTCAACTAGTTTACCCTAGCTTTGCTACAGAATTTTGGAGCTTAGAGGCACCAGAGCTTGTACTTAGAATATTTAGAGCTCTTTAAAGCATAAACCCTAAAATCCTGGTGAAGTAAATCTTAAAAGCTATTAAATGATCAAGTTTCACTTGTTGGGATTTTAAGCCTTAGAGATTAAATGCTTGCTAGGTCATGAATGCAACTTCAGCACAAAACTCAGTCGCTGTAGAAGTTTTGCATTTCAAGTTCTTACATTCCTGTTGTCAATATTCATTCTTTGGTTACTAAGTTTTTCTTTGTATCAGTGTTTGTAAGATCCTAAGTTCACACTTCCTTGCTGAGCTTTCATTTTTTCTTTCTTTTCCTGTTATTCTTAAATCTTCTCTGTTCTAGTGTCCCCCCACTAATTCTTTTCCCTATAATAAGTATTCAGCTTTACCCTGACTCTTGTTTCAGAGCTATGTGACATCCTGAGTGTTCTCCTTAGCATATCAGTTTGAATTCACAATTCAGTGATAAAATAAGAGTGTATCTTTCACCATTGTTTATAGGCTCTTTGCCAACTTAGGCAGCACTTGGGTATATGAATTTATTATTTGTGTTCCATTCTGAACTCCTATTAATTGCATGTTCTTCTGAACTGCATAGAACTAACATTTATGACTAACTTCAATAAGGATGGTAAATTTTTACTGACAGTAGTATTTTACTCACTTGTTTTTCCGCCCCCTCTGGGCTGCCGTGATCTTTCTGAAAGTCGTGAAATGCTTCCTGTACCACTTTGTCCAAGTCCACTTTGTCTTGGAACTCTAGCTCAGGATTTCTCTCCAAAATAACAGATATGACCATCAACAACTAGAAGGCAAAAAAAGATTTAAATTTGATTTGTTAAAACTCAGGTTACATAAAAGCGCTGTTAATAATTTCATATGCCTTTTTCAAGCAGGAAGCCATTTACTAATGGCACAGGTAATAGTGCACAGATAATAGAATTCTGGCTTTGATAAAAGAACCATTGAAAAAGCAGTAACAAAGGTTACAATTTCTGGTGGCTACCTAGTTAAGGGCACTGCGTAAGTGATTGGCATTAACATCTAACATCCCATTTCTGGGAGCTGGATAATTTATTTTTGAGCTTCTTCAGATCACTGTGTGGCTGCACAAATTCTGGTGCTGAGCCAATGGAGAGGGTGAAAAGCAGCAAACACTGAGCCTCAGCGATTCATGTTGTGAGCCATAATAACGTGATTCATACAGTCATACTCTGACAAAGTTTATAAAAAACAAAGTCAATATACACCAATAAAAAGTCTGTTCAGGAGAACTTTCTTTATATCTTTATATCTGAAAGTGGTTTAAAATAGTAAGTTGCACCTGAGTGACGTGTTTTAATAACTACAGATGGGCATTAGACCTATATTGGTCATCTTGGGTTTGATAATGATGTTATCTTTTAGCAAAACTGGGGATGTTCCAGCAAGCAGCATGACCATTGGTTGATAGCCAGAATTGAGATGGATTTGATTTTACAGTGGAGAAATACTTGCAAGCACCAGAGGCATATATTTGGGAACTAACAATGAATGCTGCTGACAGCACAGATGTCAGTTAGCAAGGGTACAGATGCTCTTGATCTGTTCAAAATGTGTACATTATGTGCAGTGGTAGGGAAGGAGTTTAAAGAGCCTCTTGCTTTAATCTTAGGTATGGGAAGATAAGGAAACCTGAAGTTAGTTGATTCAGTAGCGTAAAGCAACCTACTGGGCAGCCTCAGCAAAATGAGAAAGAAGAATTTATCACAGGGCAAACTGGTATTCTAGATCCCTTTTTCCCCAGACCTAGAAAATTGTTTGGAAAAGGCATAGACCAGGAGCTTCAAGGACAGTTGGTTTTTACCTCCTGTGATCTAGTTGTATTGGCACAGCCATTCATGTTTAGGTATTTGCTAAAGGGGAAGACCATCAAGAACTTAGTACCTTCTGAATATGTGAAGGGGAACATATTTAATTATACAAAATCAATAGAGAAACCACTGAAGCTAGTGTTTATACTTAAAATGCTATTTCTTCAAATATTTGACTTTAAGTTACTTAGTTGCTTTTTTTTGTTTTGAGATGCAACACACAGAGCAAGATTTCATTCCTTGTAAACCACACACCTCCACAATAATTTGCCTGTATTTGGGCTGGTCAATGTTCTGCAGCATGTCTTCAACTAAGAGGGAAAAATTCATTTCATACATCGTCATATCCGATAAGGTTGGTTGCTGAAAAACAAATAATACTTTTAGTCAAAGATCATTTGAATTACATAAAAACTACCCCCAGGTAAAGCCCATTTGCTTGTTGAATAAGTAACAGGCAACCAAGAAATATGACCACTCTAGCAGCAACAAGGGAGCAGATTTCAGAGTCCGTGACTTGGAAAGGGTCTTCTAGGCTTATTATAAACGTAGTTTATTAGAAATAACAGAGCTATGCTAACTGTATTTTACACAAAACCAAAAAGAAAACACTTAAAAAAAAATCAACACAAGAACAAACTGTCCTACATAATATATTATGGCATAAAATAGACATTAATGATAAAACAATTCACTATTGATAGTTAGAGCAGAAATAACTGGGCATTGATGCCAGTTTTACCTGTGGTAAAAATTTCCCTGCCACTATTAAACCATTAGGGGTTCTCTCCAAGATCTGCCACACCCGATCATAGAATCCAGCAGGAGTCCGATTCAGAGAACCATCTATCTGTCTTCTGTTCAGCCAGCTTCTGTGGGCAAAAAAAATTGAGAACTTGAAGTAAAAAACCCTGCTACAGATACAGACCCAAGCTGTGTTCCTCCGTGTAAGCCAGTAAAGTAAGTGGTGACACTGAATGCACAGTAGTGATGCATATGAAGTGCGTTGTGCTCTCTGGCAAGTCATTCTCTAAAGCAAATGAAATCAAGATGCTCAGCATACAAACGTTAGAAAGTTATTCTTGTGTGTGTTTGTGCCTTACATAGCTAGAATAAAAGAATTAACTGTGAAATCTGTCCAGTGCAGTACAGTAACAGGCTGGATTCATCACGTTCAATCAATTTAAGTCGCCGTAAACGAGAAACTATGTAGAACAGAAGTCACTAATTTATACATACTGAAATAAAATGCTACCTATAATATTAGAATGTTTTATCATACTACAGTAGGCAAAACAGTACATAAATATAGCTCAGTTAAATTCTGCATCTATAAAAGAGGTGCACTAGATAATGGGATAAAAATGCCGATCATTGCAATTTAATTACCAGTTTAGAAAAATCTATTTCAGTGGGATAGCTGAAGGTAGGGTTTTTCTGATGGCATGCAGAAAAAGAGTGCTACAAATTTTATAAATGCAACAGAATTTTTTTGTTAAACTAAAGCTTTGAAAAAACAGAGTAACATTCCAGTGGAACTTGAAGAAGTGGAAGCCATGGGTATGATTTAATTGGTGAATTCACAGTACAGAATTAAGTCTAGCATAGCGATAGTGCACATATTTGACAGAAGACTTTTCCTAAATGTTACTGTCCTCTAGTCAGATTTTTCTTAAAATTTAAAAACCACTTTTATATGGTAAGGGAGTAGTGAGAGCTCCCTGAGGAAGCAGAGCTCTTTTGGAAAAGCAAGTAATGCTTTTGTGTCTTACTTTAATATTCCCACAAACGGGGTTTTAAAAGAAGTTCCATGTTTTCTCAGGTCACAAATAGCCCTTCTATAACTTTCAAGACGGAACAACTTATTTCAGGAAGCACCTCATTCAGGAAAGGGGGAAAGTTTCCACACCCAAGTATGTACATATTAACAGCACAAGAATGAACACATTACACATTATTTACTGCTGTGGGTGTTAAGAGATGTTATTAATCTATCTGGGGTTTTGTTGTGGGGTTTTCTGTTTTGTTGGGGTTTTTTTAACGCTGATTTTTATAGGAAAACTACATGTAAATTACTGCTTGGCAACATGGCTTTCTGTGTTTCAAAGCCCTGGTACTAGTGGGCTGTTTGGAAAGAGAAAAAAAGAGGGGGACAGGACACACAACATAGGGGAAATGTCCTGGGCAACATTAACTTTGTAGTTCTCCAGAACTTTTGTCATATAGCTCAGATGAAATTAAGCTGTAACATTTTTTGGTTTTTAGTTTTCCCTCTGTTTGCATTGCTAGATTACCTTATATTGAGAATAAAATTACTTTGTCAGTAAAATTACTTGCTTATGCAGATGCCAGAGTACCTGATAAAATAACAAAAAGAGGTTAAATTGAAAAACAATCGTAAGTACTGGAGAAGTGTTAAGAATTCCTTCTGAGATATGACCAGAAGAGAGAACTCTTTAGACAACTCCGTGTGCTCTTATTTCATAATTTTCTTAGCATAGCTCCCAACTACACTAGAAGACCAAGCCAACAGTGTCTTGTTTGTTTGTTGGTGTTTTTTGGCTTTTGTGGGGTTTTGTTTGTTTGGTTGAGGTTTTCATTTGGGTTTTTTTGTAGTTTGGGGGTTTTTTTAAGGAAAAAAAAAAGACAGTGCATCTTGTGAACAGGTTTAAGCTCTAAATAATTGGGATATGCTTTATAAGAACAAAGTAGATATCTAAAGACACCACTTTAAAGCACTTGTAGTACAATAGCAGTTACTTATTACTGACTTATTTACCACTGCCAGGTGAAGTAAAACAAATATGCAGCATCTTTGTCCTGTATAACTGTGTTAGATTAACATGACAAATTAAGGAGAAAAATCTCATAAATCACTTCTCCATAAAACACTTAAACGCCAGTCTCATTCTCTGCACAGCTCTGTCCTTGAGACAGGACAAGAGAACAGTCATAAAAACAAAAAGACAAGTTGTGATAGAAATGAGGTTGCTTTCTTAATATGAAAAAAGATGCATTTGAAGATGACAAAAACACTCCAATCTATCTCAAAGTACTACAGTAAGGCAGTCCTGTAAACTCTATGAGCAAAATAAGTATTTTTACTATTTGGACCATTAAAGAAACAATATCCTGTTTTAAAAAGGCTACTCACAATCTTGTGACCTGTGTAGATAGGCCAAAAGGAAGTCTGCACTCTGGCAACAGATAAAAAATATCATACCCTGGAGCCCAGTGTAAGTGGTAGGAAAGTTGAAAAAATTTTACCCTCCATGAAAACTTGGAGTCAGGTTAGTTGTGGAGAGACTCTTTGGGAGGTGTGTATAGTACTAGTCCTTCATGTATGACAAAGTAATTGGCAGTGCTACACCATGTCACAGGAGCAAAGATGTTGTCTAAAAATCCTAACAGTAGGAAAAATTATCACAGAAATACAATGCAAGGAGATGGTGTAAGGAAATATGAGCTGGTGATACTGTACAGGGAGAAGTTAAAGACAGGAAGTTTCAAAAGATATGCTGGCTAGCTTTTGTGCTCCAGCAGCCCCCTCTACACCCTCAGAAGATCAACCGGAGTGCTCTTTGCTGACCCAGCTATCATACATTAAAGGAATCAAAACCAGAAGGCACTGTGATGACTCAGGTAAGACCTCTAATTAAGAATGATGCATGAATTGCTTACTGTGATTGAGCAAATTGTTTCCCAAATAGCATAAATATTTAATAGAAAATGCTGCAAAGAGAAACCTGGGGTTTCTCTAAGGTTTTAGAAGAATGATGTCAACATCCACATGAGTAGAGCCAGGAACTAAACAACCCTGAAAAGCATGTGGGAGATGCAGAGTATGCAGTCAGGCTGAGGCTCCATCTTCACACAAATTAAATGAGAGCACATGCTGATTTAAGGAGCTTGTCTCTCAGGCATTATAAATTGGGAAATAATACAGACAGGAGTAGTAGTATGAAGTGGTATATTTCCTCTTTGTTGAGAGAAAAGGCAATCATCCACTCAGTCAAGAACTACAGAAATTACCAGCAGTAATTTTATGGGTCAAAGTTTAATCTAATTTAATTAGAAATAAAACCTACAAGAGGACTTTTGACTTTTATCAAGACAGTTAAGTAGAAATACTGTAATTTTAACTTTTGTCTTGTATATTCTGTATCAAACTGAATGTGCTTTTTGGCAGTTAGTTACAGCTTGGAGAAGAGATTACAAGTTTCACGCAGCATCGCTATCTCCTGAGAATTCTAGAGAACATCTGCTCTTGGTTCATATAATAAGCTAGAAGAAAGTGAGCACTGAACAGCAGACAAACAGTCTTACAAGTTACTTAAGTAGACGGTATTGAATAATTTTTTGGCTCTTTTCCCCACATCAAAGAACGCAACGCTTGACACTACTGCCAAAGTGGAGAGATCTCGACTATAAAGTAAGACTTCCATAAAGATAAAGCTGAAAAGGGAAGCTGTGATATTAAAGAAACAATTGTACAAGCTGGACACAGGTGAAAAGAACAAAGTGCATTTTTGCTGCCTTTCTTTAAGTCTTCCTTAAGCCTATTCCTGATTGCAGATGAATGATGAATTCAGATGTACACATAAGTGTTTCAGAAATGAAAATTACTTGAACAGCCTTTAATGAATGAAAACAGGTGCCACAAACCCACACATCTCATTACCTCCCCTGCTGCTGTGGTTGAAGAATATCCAGCAGAAGCTGCTTCACTTCACTAGGGGACATCTGGTATAAGTCCTTGGCTGGCATATCCCCAGCACGGATTTTCAATTCATACTTCATGGCATGGATAATCCATCTGAAATAAAGGGAGGAATAAATTTATTAATTAAATACAAATTTTATAAAGATGGAAAATTAGTCTAATAAAACAGTTTGTAAGATTTCCAATTGATCCTGCTACTTGGCTGTTAGGGCAATCATAAAATAGCAAATACTCTACTACTCTTACTATATTATGGAATTTACTCAGATTTTGTATTAATTGCAATAAAATACAAACAAGGAACAATGCACAGGTTTGAAGAAATGGGTTGTGAAGCATGCTTTTTTAAAAGAAAGATTTATTTGACTATATATTCCCCTATATCCCATCTTCATTAAGACAAACATTTACCTGCCTTTTGATGTTAAAATTTCTAGTTAAAATTATGCTCTGACCCTATATGCATTTTCCTTATGTATTTTAAAAAACCCAAACCCATCAAAACTGAATTATTTTCCATTTAAAAAGACTTCAGGGCTTAGTTATAGTTTTAGCCTTTGAAATTCTTTTTGCAGTCTATCACACTTTTCTTTCTTGCACTACTCCCTTTTGAAAAGATATGATTAAATAAAAATATGGCAACAACGAAGATTTTTCAGCCTTAGGTATCAGAGAGGCAGAACTTAGCAAATTATTGAAGGAAAATGCTGAATTTTATTCTGCACAGTATATGAGAATAAAACTAGAGCTTCTACTATAATATCAAAGATAAAATAACTTGTAGATACATCTGAGGCAATATAGCTGAGCATGGAGTTCAGACTCTTACCATTTGCATGGCTTCAGTTTACATAGGTATTACTATCAAAAGTGAAAATAAACTTAACTAGTTCTAATTCAACACCTGGACAAGTCTGAGTTACATCAAAGAGCCTTACTCTATCATGAAGAGCAGAGCATTCTCAAGAGTTACCTTGTCATCAGTATAGCCACTTTCCACAGGCCTTTAGCCTGCAAGGTACAGAACCTTTCTGATTAGGGAAGTCAAGTCACAATCTTTCTAAAGGATTCTTAGTTACTCCACAGAATTAGAATCATAGAACATGGTAGGTTGGAAGGTACCTTTAAGGGTCATCTAGTCCAACCCCCTTGCAGTAAGCAGAGACACCTTTAACTTCAGCAGAAATCTGTGATGTCAGGCCAGCCAACTTAATGTTGCTTTAAATTTGAGGTTTCTAGGAGTGTTCATTGATGATACAAAAGAATATAAGGCAACATGGACATACTGCATTATCCAGAAACACATTATAAATACTGTCTTCTCACTAAGATTAACGAACTGGTTTAGGATTCAGTTATTTTTTCACTATGATTCAAATGTATCTCCTGTGCAAGTCATTCATTGGTATTTTCTCTTTGCAGTAGCCTACAGAACATAGCAAAGTGAAGAGCAGACCTCCTGTCGAGCTCTTCACTGATAAAAGGTGGGTAGAAGTCAGTTGGTTAGAGGATCTTATAGTAATAGGGCTGTCAGTGGCTTGATCTATTTCAACATGAAACCCTGGAAACAAATCAATAACAAGACACTAAATCAAATCATTATCAAAGTGGAACGATGTTCCTGTGAGAAGGTTAATGTTGCTCACTGGAGTGGGTGATAACACCAAAATAAAGGAAATTGAATTTGTAGCATTAACCTTGGAGGAAAGAAAAAAAAAAAAGTGCAAAAAGGATTAGCTACAGAGAATGAGGAAGGGGAGAAAAGGGGAGTTGTATAGATCCGTAAAAGATACAGAAAAGGTGCTGGAAGTGCAAACAGACAGCTGTCCTTGCAGAACAGGTGATCTGAAAAGTTTCTGTTTCTATGAGAGGAACACACTGCTAAACTGGAAGCATGAATCTTGTGTGCCAGGAAAAATCCTTCCAGTATCTCTGCACTGCTGAAATGCTGCACTTTCCCTGTGAAAAAAAGTTTGGAAGATGGAACACTTCAGTTCTGATTTTAAAGCACGCTCACTAATTCTGTAAATCTCAGTCAGTAGCACCTGGCCTCTTCAAAGAAGTGCTTGTTAGATGTATCTGTCTCTTCCTAAATCAGAAAAAATAATTTCTGTAGATAGCAAAGCAAATGCAGGTACCAGGGAATACGATAACGTTCCAGTACAGACTATTTGTAGGTCACCTTATCGAAGAACTAAATAGAACAGTTCAGGAGATATGACATTTTAAACTTCATTCAGGTTTGTGCTTCCTAAGCTATGCATAGCTTAGCCTAATCTAGTCACTGTAGAATTGGACAGCTGTGTAGATAATGAACAGTGAGGAAGTATTGTGTGTGTCGGTAACGGGGTGGTGTTTGGTTTTGGCTTTTTTTGAGGAACAGAAAGACTTTTTAACAGCTTTGTAGGACAAAGCAGGTTTTTCTTTACCAGGGCAGTAGGGAACTCTTCTTAAACAATGTGTTCATTGGGAAAAGCTGTAATGGTAAATACAATTGACTGCAGAAGGCTTTTATCCGCAGTCCTCATCACAGACAACCCTCTAAAGCAAGAAGCTATCTTTTTAGGCAGATCATTGTGCTGGCACTCCGAAAATAAATATTTTTGGTATCTTGAAACAATGTTTCCAAGGGATTTGTTGCTTACAGTTACCAGACTTTTAAGACTGATTTTAAACAAGGCTACATTATGAGCTCAGCACTTGCTATAAACTAGAGAATACAACCAGAAGCATATATTGACTTGGAGATTTGTGTGGTTTCAGAAGGAAATCACATTCATGCTGCATCCTTCCTTGATTGCATTTATGCAGTCTCTATCATTTACCCATTTGCCCCAAACCTACACAAGGTGAATGCTCAAGTGAGCAAAGAGCTTTTAAAGGCTTAATCCTGGAGTGCACTTCTCCCTCCTTCTTCCTCAAGTCCTGAAAGTCTCTGACAGGAACAACTCTTACTGTCCTCTACAAGCCTGGTCAGCCAACTGGTCACTGCCTCCTTGGCCACTGGGCAAGCCAGGCAGAAACAGGCCTGGGGACAGCATACTTGCCCCTGCACATCACCTGTACAGAATGCATCTAACTGCACTGCACTGCTCTTGGTCTTGAAGGCTACCATGATAGGGATCAAGCTTTGCAAAACCCTGTAGTTTATTGTATTAGCTGTCAAAAAGCTTCACTTAGGCTATTTACAGGGACTGGCCCCTTCTTGACATTACACTGTTGAGTGGCAAACTTCAGGGGAGTTGTGCACCAGGGTTTGGCACACTGATTTAAAAAAAGCTTCCTACAAACGTAAAGTATACAGGTTTTGCAGTGTCATCTTATACAAAACATTTTTGCAAGGTAGGAACAATCTCTTCAAGTATGTATGTATGTTGCCCTGCAATGCTAGTAGTAAGAACAAAATAGATACTTTACTGACCCAATCCGTATCTTCAGCATGCCACTGAAAAGTTCAGGTGAATTTGAGATGATCCAGCCAATATGTATGACAAGTTCCTGCTGAACTACAGCTTCTCTTTCATCTTGCAAATGACATTTTTCATAGATTATGTTCTTAATCACTGCTGGGGATAAGGGATTGGAAATAACTTCTTCCTCTTGGCCAAAAGCTCCGAGTGTCACCTGCGGTATAGTGAAAACAATTCAGAAGATATGGGCAGGAATAAAAGCACTGCAGAAGCAATTCAGAAGTGAGGCTTCATAAGCTCAGCTTTTCTGGTTAAAATTTCACAATAGAAAAATAACTCTATTGCAGGGATACTTGTTAATACTGTTAGTTGGATGCTATTAAAATAACAAAATTCACTAAAGACCAAAGTAAATATAGAATATATTTTTTCCAACTTAGAAGTACAAGACCACTGCTTTGGTTTCAAAATTGGCTGTATAATCATGACTGTACACTAGGTTTAGATAGTCTTTCATTTCTGACATTTCAGCTGTGGAGCTCACTTAAAATTCAGAGTTAAATTAATAGTATCATTTTCTTATTTCTAATAGCATCCTAAAAGTTATAACCTTCATTTTAAGAAAATACATTGCTGGTACTGGATTGTTTAACCAGAAAAGAGGAATTTGCTGATCTACTGTCAGTAAAACAGAACCACACTCATTTTTCTCCTATAGTAAAGATAATTATTAGAAAAAGGATCAATGAAGGCAAGCTAGGTTACAAAGCTGAAAAGTAACAACTGCAAATCATGCTGCATGCAGATGTAGCTCCTGCTAGAGCTGTGTAGCACCAGAAGCACAAACCCTGACCTCAGTCTGGAGTAAGACAGACAAAGGTAAGTATACACATCATTTCTTTTATGTTTGAATACTAAAATATGTGATACTCAATTACTGTTACTTAGAACAGCTCTTTGCAAGCTTAATTAAAATGGTGTTAGGTAGAAAAAGAAAGCCCTCTTTAGGAAAGGAAGAAACACTGATGACTAAACTCTGTGTGTAATAGAAAGCTTAAATCCTGAAAGACTCTGCTCAGCTGCCCCCAACCTGTTGCCTTATGCCCAATTACAGAGGGAGAGGCTACATCTTTATTAAGTTTTAATAAAGCTTCTTTTTACTTTACTCCATCTACTTTCATGAAATAAGAGGGCATATATATAAACCTAAGGAGTTAATGTAAATCATGCCTCTTCCCTTCTCATCTAGACACTGTCTTTTCAGTATATTTCTGTCATTAAAGTAGCCCATAGTATATGCAACTTTTAAATGTGTCTTTTTGTCTGGATTTTTCTTCTTCAGCAAGGACCTAAGCCACTAGGTACTTTTAAAAGAAGCATCAGAGGCCTTCACAATGAAAAAGCCCATTTATTTTGTTTCTCTATTACCATTCCTTAATATATTTCTGAGGAGTAAAGACTTACCTGCTTGCCCTGAACTAAAACATTAGTAATAGATGGTGCAAGGCTGTCCACTAGTTTACCTAAAAGACTTGCTGCGAAGCGCACAACAGACCTGAGGGCAGAAAACAGAGCAAACCCACTACATATCAGAAGCTAGTTTAATGAATTCATATATAAGTTTGAAGTCTGCCACAGCAGAGATCTCAGATCTAAATAAATCTGTACATTATTTATAAAGTGGAATTTGGATCAGATTTGATGTAGTCTTCTATGGATTTTCATTCTGTAGTCTAGGTATGGGTTAATGGATCAAAACTAAATTTAGCTAGAACTCATTAAACTACCAGCTCCATAAAAAGCTTGTTCGTTTTCTCAGCATCATCTTGAAAACAGACAGGTAAGACATCAGCTTCTCTTTTGTGACATTTTCACCATTTTCCAAGATAACTTTTGTAATTTTGCAGTGTATTTAAGGAAGGGTTAGAAAGATTTTGCAAGAGAAAGTACAACACACAACAGCAAGGCTTTGTTTTGTTTCCCATACTGAGGAAATTTCACAGAATCACAGAATTGTAGGGGTTGGAAGGGACCTCAAGAGATCAAATCCAACCCCATGCCAATGCAGGTTCCCTAGGACAGGTTGCACAGGTCAGTGTCCAGACAGGTCTTGAATATCTCCAGAGAAGGAGACTCCACACCCCCCTGGGCATCCTGTTCCAGGGCTCCCTCACCCTCACTGTGAACAAGTTCTGCATATTTCACACGTGTAGTATAAGAAACTAGACTTGTGGAAACTAGACTGGGTTAATATCTTGCTGTAACCTTTAAGAAAAACATTTTTTCATATATCCAATTGATTAAAGGTATAAATACCTGCAGTAATAATTTTCTGTCAAGATACAAACCTAATAGACCCATATTTGAGCTTTCCTAGCATAGGCTTTGACATTACCCAGAATCATTTATCCAAAGAGAAAGAGTTGTAATAGTATATAGTGTTAGTAAAAAATTCAAACAGTTGATGTTGATTCCTGTGAAAATTGCTACACACTTCTTAAGATCAAGAGCAAAGCATTTCAAAAATGCATTAGCTGATACTATCAAAATGCAAAGAAGCAAAAAAAAAATATCACGGAGCTCCATTTCAGACCTCTGGGCACTTTACCTGTTTCCCATGTACCAGTAAAGTAGTAATATGTGGGGTTATAGAAGAGGAAAATTTCTGTGCAAATGCAGCACTGTAGCGCAACACCAACCTATATGTATGTCACATGGCAATCATGGAAGAGAAATGAGAAACAGTTTACATATTTTCTTTCTAAAAATACTTTTTTTTATTTCGTACAAAAAGAAAAAGGTATTTGGTTCTACCTTCTTACTGGCAATGGCCCATTTAACTGCATGATCAGACTAAAATAAAAAATGAAATATTTACAGACTCATTTGTTACAAGTAGTTATGGAGTGAGAGATCAGCATTCAGAATGAGCTCACCTCATTTCTTTGATAAAAGAAATTAATTTTCTACTGAGCTTTAGGGCAAAGATATTAATAAACATGTAAATACAAACCTACTTGTTGAAACCTTTTCAAGTTATTTGTGACATGGTCAGGCTCAAAGCAAATTATTACAGGGTAATAAGCCAACCGTGTAAGTGTATAAACTTTATCAACTGATTTACGCTTGATCCCAAGCCTTGCCACAGAAAGGCACTGATAATACTTTATCATGCCCTGCAAGAAGTAAGAATATTAAATTCAAATAATAAGAAAATATTAACAAGAACTGTACGTTAGCAACAGCACTCAGAGCAAAACCAGTGTATTTCTTTTTTTATATTTTAGAAGATAGAAGAAAATACTTCTTAATATCTTTAAAGCATTACAGACTAGATCTTCAGCTGCAATGAACCAGGACAATTATGTCAGTAAAGCTGTTCTCCCCACTCTCTGAGTGCACAGGGATACAGCTTTACTCTCTATAAACACCACAGGAAAAAAAAAAAAAATCGGTGTGAAATAAAAAGACGGTTATAGGTATACAAACCAGAGCTTTTTGCTGCCAGCTCGTCTGTAGATCCTTTCCATATGTTCAGCAACAGTACCTGAATGTATTAAAAAAGGAAAAAAAAAAAAAGATTTGGACTCTATGATCGGTATGGGTTCCTTCCAACTCAGTACTCAGTATAGTCTATGATTCTATGGAAACACAACACAAACCAAAACACAAGGAAAAAGATGCACAAGTTTTAATTTAATAGTCACAAGTAACTTTGATGAGGTCAGTTAATTCCGAATCAGCTTTAGCAACGCACTTGCCTATGGTGCTTAGCATCTAAAATGCAGGTGCAGTCAAGTCCCTGCCATCCAGTTGTATGTTGTTATGCAAGAAGCCAAATCAGATTTCAGATAAATTTGCTGCATGTGCCACGACAAGACCTATGACAGCACCTACTTTTTAAATATATTGGTGAAAATTAATCTACGTACACATCTGGCCTACAAAAGGTCCATCTCCATCATAAGGTATGTCCTCAAACTTCCACTGACGTTCTGGAGATGGGGTGTAGCTAATCTCTCCACTGCTTTGCCTCCTTAGTTGAGTTAAAACCTACACAAAGCAACAGGGAACTCTTGTGCAACTGAAGTGATGTTATATATGGACAAAGTCTGTAACAGCTGAAAGCCAAGACACAAGTTGTTTCTGACTTTGTATATGAACAAGAGATCACCTGCTTAATCCCATGGGATGTGGGAGTTCTATAGGATCTTTCACTGCTCTGCAGCTCTGCCCTGAGTAACCACAGTAAGGTGCCTGCAATGATACCTGAGTGACTGGGAGCTAGCGATGGCAATCAGGTACATTACAGCCCAGCGCCAGTGAAGCTGGTTGTCACTGCTGCAAGGTACAACAGGGGATGCTGAACAGATACATCAGGTGTTATATTGCTGATTTACTACTTTCCCGCCTGATCTTCTGAGTGCCAAAACCAAAGGGAACATTTTGTGAAGTGCAACGTATTAACTTAGCATCACAGTGTACATACATGAGCTAAAAAAGAGAGGGCAGGAAATGGGAAGAACACTGTTCCTAAGTCCAAGTAGGTAGCCCAGGATCCCAAGAAGACACGGTGTACACTGATTACGCTAATCAGAACAGATACCATTCTCTTGTCCGGCCACAGAACATCAACTCAGTATACAGACATTGCTTCAGCTGTGCAGGGGGCAAGCAAGGACCGTTACATTAAAGGTTGAAGTGGTGACAAACATTCCATTACTGGGACTTCATTTAGCATCTAACATTTTAAATTCTCAGGTGGAGTGGCAGTGTTTTGCATGACAGGCATTTATTGGTGAACAGTAAATTCATCTGCAACAACAGTAGCAGAAGTTGACTCACAAAATCATAGCCTGTGCCTGTCAGCTGGAATACCCAAGGTTCTACAGCCTTTAGATTTAGATTTGTGCTTTACTGATTGTGTGATTATTTAATGTCAGTCTCAGTAATCTCCAGGCGTAGGAGGACAGGAACTATTAGTGACTCAGACCATTTAATGCAAGGTGCATATTAAAAAGGTTATCATCATCTGCTCTTTCATATTGGATGGCACAAAAGGGTCTATCCAAGCTAGTGCTGAACAGTCTCTTTTTTGACCTAAATGGTTTCAATAGAGCTTAAGTTCATCGTAATGATCTAATGGTCAAATGTGGTTACACTGGTTACTTACAGAGGTCAGGAAGTCTGCCTCAAGCAAAGGTGACCACAAGGGACTAAAGAACGCCACTGAGGCTCTCAAAGGCCTGCCAGAGGTACACCTGCTTCAGCAGCTACACCTGCACAGTGCTCAGCCCCTCACCGTGACTTTGGATTCACGCTGTATTTTAACAGTGCACTCTGAATCAGCCAGTGCATGTTATTCACCTTACACTGGTACATTTTTAATATAGCAATATGGATATAATGCATAGCTATGTCAAAAGGGCAACTCTTCATTACAAGAACCAGCTGACTTGGATCAAAATAATGAAGCAAGGCTCTAATACAAGGTGGGAAGTTAGACTGCTTAATGAATAACTATTAATATTTGATCTTAACTTTCCTCTTCTTCCAAGGAGAATTCATATATACAAAAGACAGCTAATAAGCAGTCTCTGGGGAAACACAAACCAAATCTTGCAGCACAAAAGCCAGAAGCCTCTTCCAAATCATTTTACATGAGTTTAAGTCCTGTGTTCTAATATAAAACTGTAATACAAAAGTAGAGTGAGCTTCAGAGATGTATTAAAGTCTGATTTCATAAAAGCAAAATAAAAACTCAGTATGAAGCTTCACATATTTCAGACTAATTGTCACACACAACCCTGCCTTTAGTTTCAGTTTCCTATGCAAGGTCAAATCCCCTATTTTTGATATCTGTGTGTTCAAAACACACATTGGTACAGCACCAGCCTACAACCAATACAAAAGAGTGCAGCTATTTCACGGCTCGTTCTCCACCACACTATGAATGTCGCTGTCCCATTTAATGCAGAAATTGCTTTAAATGGACACAAAGCCACCTACATAACTGCTCACATGCACGGCCATTATTCATGTTCATTACAGCTAAGCATACAGCTGCTTCCTGAAATGTTCACAACAGCCAAATTAAAGAAGCTCTTTACCTTCCCTGGTGATAAAATTCGGTCCTTCCCTTTTAAGCAATATACTGGAGAGTAATGCTTGACTTGCTAGGCAATTGCAGTCCTTAAAAAAAAAACAAAACAGCAACAACATAACCACAAATAGCCTTCAGATTTTTAGTGAAGCAAAACCAGAAGAACTATTAAAAATTTCAAGTGAAACCAAAGAGCCCATTTTTAAAAATTAAACAGTCTATACATTTTGTTTTTAAGGGGACTTCACAACTATTTCATACACTGTGTATGCTGTATTCTTGTCGCTGCCACTTATGGAGGCTTCTCTGTGGTTCAAATTAAGCTGCAGTAATTTGGCCTTACAGATGTTTCTGGTACTTTGTTCTCAGGTCCTGTCATTTACAGCAGAAATGCACATGGTGACACAGGGAACCAGGCCCGGTAGAGTGCTCCTATCGAACACCGTATCTAGCAGCAGTTACTGGTAGTTTTATTCAAGGTAAAAGAAAAAGGCTGGTTGGAACTTTCCCTTGGAATCACGAAGATGACCCCAGGCTATCAGAGGGAATAGCACCTGTTGAAGTCTTCCAACTGTTAGTCTAGCAGTACAATATCTATTCAATGTTTTAGATGGTCATTTATTACCAGAAGATTTGGGTAGCTGGGAGCAACAGAAGCCAGTTACAGCAGGAAGGGCCAGAATGTTCTGCACTGTTACAACAAAGGACTGACTGTCAAGAGGAAGATTCTCTGAGCAGGAAGAGGAATACCCCATATTTTATGTTCCTAACTACACTGTTAACATTGGGCCCTGACACTAAACACCTTGATCCAAGTAGGCTGCTGTTGGAAAGTATACCAGCAAGTCATTTCTCCTCTCATGAGGATGAAATTAAACTGCATTTTCTTACATTAAGTTTCTGCAGGATCTCATACGTCGACTTGTTTTTCCAGTCATTAATATTTATATCTGGTTGCTGCTCAAGTTCAGAAGCATTGGGAGTACTAGACTGTCTCTTGACTTTTGAATGTTTTGGAAGATCCAGTTCCTCCAAATTCTTAAATATTGGCGCCCTGAAAAAATAATATTTCATTTCTCCATAGTTCATAAAATATTTTAATTATCAAATATTTAAATCATTGTCATTTACACAGAGCCTTACTCTTCTGTTTCAGTGATTCTTAGGAAGTCAAGTTGTTCAACAACTGCTCCAGATATTAATGTCTGAAATGAAATATTGAAAAAGTTAAAATAAGATGCATACATAGCTATGTAGTTGGTTTTTGATCTTAAAACGTTGCTGGTGGCTTCCACTGAGAAAGTAGTTTCTTTACCTACAGTTTGGAGTATCTTCACACTCTGAGAGTGCTTTTCCTCTTTCTCAAGATCTCCCTTACAATAGCAGAAGTCTCTTGGGGCTGCTGTCTCTTCCTGGCTGTTGTTTTGCTGGTGTTTTGCCTGCAGTGCCAGCAGCAGCCAGCCCCCTCCCCACAGCAGGGCTGATGCCCATTCTTCAGAGTCCTGCACGGCCCCGGGGTTCAGGATCACCGTAAGGACAGCTAGCGTTCCGCTCAAGCTCAGGGATGTTACAGAAACACACAACAGAGTAGCATTTCCTACTCCATAGTCATCCCTTAATCCAAGCATACCTGCTTTAAGTTTGCACATCAAATGCCGCTTACAAATACTTTTGTCTGAAAATATCCCACACCTGAAACTCAGTGCCATATTTATCTTACTTAGTCGTTACAACTTATTCACTCCAAATTTACATTAATTTCCTTTTTGTGTACTTCCAGACGAAAGTTTCATTGTACAGCACTTTTAAGACTGTTTTTTATGGCTCTCATTAGCTAAATAAAACCTTTAAATTCCATTTGCATTGTGCACAAGTTGCAGTAAAACACAAGTTGCAGTTGGTCTGTTACACTGCTGGGTGACTGATTATAAAAACTGCTTTGTTTTTATTGCTTGGGTCACTCATTGCTCGACTTGCCTGTCTGCTTGAACACATGACTACTGTGGACATTGGCAATAAAGATGAAAACTGGAATAAGCTACAAGTCTCCTAAGGACAGACATTTTACCAAAAAGAAGGGAAAAAGAAAAAAGAGCATTCACCCAATTTGAGCTGTAACATTCTGTCTCCAGGCATGGTTACACATACACACATCTACATGAAGCAACTGAATACAATTCAAAAAGATTCCATATATATTTTGTGGGTATAGATGAATTATTTAAGGAAACACTACAAATTAGACATGTTGCTCGTTCTTGACCCAAGTCCTCCCTTGACCCAACGGATGTTAATAAGCCAGAGAGGCAAGACAGCTCCCATTTAACCCAAAAAAGGTTTTTATATCCCTAGTTTACTGCTATAGCAGGAATTAAATCTTAAAGTTAGTAACTAATGTGCTGCAACATGATTAAACAGGTTGTACTGACATCGGGGAAGTTAGCACATGGTATTTATGAATGCAGCACCAATTACTCTCCAGAAAAAGTATTAAGGCATTGTTGTTGTGTTGGTCTTCCCTCTCACAAAAAGAAGGGTTCTTCAGTAGGCGTAAACTAGGATTAACTAGCCCATCTGAGTCTCTAAAGCCAGCATCTGACTCTGTAATATTTACAGTTTAATGAAGTAACATTCCTGCTCTAACACAAATTCTAACAGCAAAGATGTTAAAACTGTATCTTAGCTCTTGTAAGAATTTTAATCTGTGTGAAGTACCTTTTATTTCTTATCCCTCGTTGATTATCTAATCAAAACAAGTCCCTCACTGCTTGACTTCCTGGATTTGTCCTTTGGTGGCAATTTCACAAGATTGCCAAACAAAAAAACTTTCTTCCTTCTGGAAATCCTCTGTGACAATTATCGCTTTCAAAAGACTCATCAGAACAAACCAAAATAAACCCATTTTCATTTAGGATAAAACAAAAGCCCTACCACGTGTCTTGGTCCTTGACTCCTTGATTCAGAAGTCAGGTGACAAACAAAAGTAGTCAGAATTCAGGTACCAGTCCTAGGGAGGTAAGAACAACATTCATAAAAAGCACCATACCTGCACTCTGTCGACATGAACTTTCACTCCTCCAACAATTCCCTTTCTGAAGGCTGCCAGCATATTTAATATTGGATTGAACCTGCTCCCTCTGAAATTTGAAACAGAACTAAGTTAAACTTGCAATTAGGTAAATACTCTACTGCAAACGTTGCTTTTATCTCTCTCTACCTTATATTGTCTTCACGGATAAGTACAACAAACAGCGGCCGGCCGTGCATTTTCCAGTACTGCTTAATGAACTGCAGTGCATTCTAGGGAAGAAACAACAGGTTAGTCACAGCCCCCCAAGCATAACGTCCCAGGATTTGCAGTGCAAGACATTGGAAGAGCGACCATTAAGTAACAGCTGTGAGAAACCCAACAGGTAAAAAGCAGCTTAGCTAATAAATCACTAACAGATTTCTCCAATGTAGCCCTGCTGCTTCACACATTTTCTGAAACCACTCTCAAGGTACACACAGTTCACAGACTAAACCACCAGGCAGAGTGTGGCGCACTGAACTGCACCTAATGACCTAATGAATCCAGGGCTTCAGAGCTTCGATCTGAGACACCTTCTATGCACTCTGAGTAGCAGCTCAGGGGCAGGTGTCCCAACAGGTAGGTTGTGCTACTGCCTGCCTTCAAGTTAAGGAAAGGAAGGCGATTTTTAACGTTCGTGCAAATCTCAGGGATGTTTCCTCCTGGTGAGGCTTTCGTGCTCCCTTAACCACACTGCGCCCGTTCCCCTTTTCAGCCAAGACCATTTGTTTCCCCAAGAAAGAAATGAACTTTTGCTTGCAATTGATGCTTGCTGCCCCACAGCACTCCCAGTTACTTTTGGGTAGGTTTTTGTCAGATACAAATACTCCCTAAGGCTCCTCCTGGGTTGACAGGATATTCATCTTAATACACTGCCCAGCATATACCACACCTTTATATGAGAAGAATACACGCTATGCAGTTATTGCCCTTTCAATCTTTATTTTATCAAACTTCACAGTTTATTCTTCTTATTTTTGTCAGTTTCTCAAAGGAAAAGTTACAAATAAATACCTTAATGTCATCAATCAACATCATAACATCCTGAGACATGTAGAAATCGCTTAGGTCAAAAATGATCGAGTAGCAGACCACAGTCTTTCCCAGTATTCGATAAATCTGTTGAGAGAGAAAGCTTCCATTAATCTTTACTTTGCAATACTGGAAGCTCTCAAGTAGCTCAGAAGGAAAAAAGGTATTTTGCAACTATCAAAATAATAATCAATGTAGAACAGTAGAATTAAAATACTTAAGACAAGCCCCACATATCTAATTTTAGGTACTCTGTTTTTTCTTGGCTGTGCAGATCTGCATTCTATTTCAGCTAAAGCAGTTCTCTCCATCACCACTCAGCCTGTTCTGGGCAAGTGTTATTGTAACTGGATGTCTCTGAAACATACTGGAGTTGAATAGCAAGGCACAGCACATTCTCAATAGTAAAATACATTACAAGGGCTGTAAAGTAAGATATGTGCATAAGATAAAATTACATTTCAGTTCTATTTAAAATCATGCAGAGACTAGTTCATTATCTGCATATGTACATCAGTAACAATAATAGAAACATTTCTTGCAATAACCTTTGATGTTCCAAGGCATCCTATAGGTCTATCTGGTCTTCCAGACAATCCCAGTTTGTCATTGACTCCCAAATGGAAGTAAGCCTGTGAGAAAGAATCACAAAAATGAGGGGAACCACTTACACATAAGTCTTTCTGGTGCTCCTGCTGAGTCTCACACTGAAAGCTGTGTGCGTTCTGATTCAGAGAACAAGAAGACTCACAAAATGTGGTCACTAACTTTTGCTAAACACACACCTGTATAGCAACAATCAATAAAGTGACAGAACACCAGACTTGGTAAATGTACAGTTCAAATACCAAATTGTATTATTTTGATAAGAACAGGTACCTTCACAGCAAAGAGAAATCAACTATAACTGAAGCAAGAAGCACAAGATGCAAGACACTAAGACCAAGCAGCCTGCTCAGCCCTTCAGGGTAACCGAGTCCCTTCTGGCAGACCAGAAATCTGCGGTAGGTACAGGGTAACAGTTCCCCTTCCCTCCTCATCGTAATAATTTTGGAAGGCTGAAGGATTTTCACCTTACTCATCAAGGTGAGAACACCATTAATGCTGGCTGCCATCGAGAGAAGATATCATTGTGGGTAGGGAGATGTGGAGGGTGGGATCCTGAGCTGTGGTTAAGACCTGCGGGTGCAACTTCGGGCACAGGCAAGGCCCTGACTCCTGCCGATCTGCATAGTTTCAAGATTCAACTACAATTTGTTATTTCCTATATTAGATCCTATTTTTACCTTTTCCTCCTATTATTTTTCTACTCTATACAATTAAAGTATTTTACATACATTCAAATTGTGCCTTGAAGTACTTTTTTAAAGGATCCTTTGCATTTATTGCCTTCTGTAATGGTTTTCTGATGGGGATACAAAGGTGAACTAGTACTGTAGGAATTCGGGAAAGATCTTTTTTCTACTTTTAGTAAAGGCCTGCAAAATTAACCCATCAGCATCACAAACTGAAGGGAATTATCTCATTAGTCACTGTTTGGTTCTTACTTGAGTTAAATTATGCGTGCCCTAGTACTACTCCAACTACTAGAATTTTCTAAGACTTGCATACTAAAGAAAAAATACTTGTTTTTTACAGTACACAAGAATAAAATAACAAATCAACAGCTAAGCCGTGAGTAAGACAGAAGCAAATCAAAGTGAACATTTGAACAAACATGGCACTCAATAGCTTTTTACTGCTGTCGGCTCGGGGCCTGGCTGATCTCACTGAGGCTTGTGCATTAATACCAACGACAATTTCAAACTGAAAATAAACAGTTACCTGCAGCACCTGTTCATCTGGACAGCGTAACAGTATTGAAGTGGGAAAGGACTGGGGACACCACAACAGCTTTAAGTAAGGCAAAACCAAAAGAACGTTGAACCTCGTTTTGTAGGAAATAACAGAGACTGGAGGAGGGGCAGCAGATGTTATAATTTGGCACTAAAAGGAACTTCATTTTGCCAGAACCTAAACCAAAATGATTCCCTAACTGAAACAGAACTCTGGTAATATTGAGATACTGTCTCATTCCTGGAAGACACTTTCTTTAGCTTGAGGCCTTGTGTTGTTCTACAGCCTACTAAAGCAGTAACAGCTTTCTGCTGTGATCTCTTACAGTCCCAGCGTTGGTGTAGACTCACCACCAGAGTATCTGAGAGGTGTACAGGTTCCTGCAAGTCCATCAGGACTGGAAAGTCTGTGAAAGCAGACTGGACTGTTGGGTTGATTTATGAAAGTGAGCCAAGTAGAGTGGTCTTTCACTCCATCTGTTTCTGTGCTCCTTTATCTGTTCTCAGCCTATGGAGTATTCTGCTGCTCTTCCGTACTGTGCTTCCAATGCACACATACTTTTTTCCTATATATTGCACACATCTTGTCCCATTTTCTTGTTTTTCCTCTTCTTCCTCTCTTTGTTTCCTCCCCTAGACTCTGTGGACCTGTTTACACAACCCTGAGTTCTGTTTCCAATCCCTAACTTTCCTGAATCAATATCTTCCCCTCAGCCACTTTTCTTACACTACCTTTTGGGACATGTGCTTGTCTGTAAGTCTGGAGGTTTAAACTGTTACCCTGTACAACTAGACCACTTCAAAAATTTTAATTAAACACTACTGAAAATTGACAGCATCAGAACAGCAAACATCGAGATCCATGTTCTTATGGATCAACCCTCTTTTCCTAAAAATACAGGAAATTGTGCCAGCATTAGCTTACCTTCCCAACAGAATATGACAAATACAACCAGGGGGTTGTTTGGCTGCTTTTTGGCTTGTACTGGGCTTTTGCATAAGCTGGAGATCTGACCCCACTTCTCAATGTCCCAACCACTTTCACTCCTTCGCTGTCAGGGCTATTCAGCTTTAGAGCCATAGCATACGTAGTCTTTTCTGGAAGCCCACTAGGAAGAGGTTTTGCTTCAGGCAATTCAATATTTTCATGACATTCTTTTAAAAAGCAAATTTTGATGAGGCAGATGTACCCACCCATCGTGGGTATAAAGAAAAAGTCAGAACTGCCAGATGTCACCAGCTTTCGAAAAATAAATCCTAACACAGACACTGGCATAGCTAGGAATTTAATCAGTGATAATAAAACTTAATGAAGGTCTCACCTTTTTGCCAGAGAGACCAAAGAAGGGGTGGCTGACTGAGACAATACATACTCTTCTACAGTAAATTTATGCAGCATCTATTTGTCAAACCAAAATTTTAGGTACTGAATTTCAGGACAAATAGAGTCAGGGAGAATCCGTTTCAAAACCAGTAAGCAAAAATGAACTAATAAATGAACAAGACTCAATGTGAACAAGGGCATTTCTTTTCTCTCCATTTAAATGCTGCTCAGGTGTCAGTGGCAGTCATTACGTGGGATAAGCATGTTTCTGAATAAGCTGTCAAGGTTTTGGCACACCAGTTATCCTCTGAGACTTACAGAGGATGTCGCTACATTCTTTATTTTTGGTTTTACTTATTTCAGTCCCCTACACACCTCTGATACAGGTAAGTGCATCAGCCGTGTGATCCTTACTTCAGCAGGAGAGACTCATAAGTGATTTGTTCCACAAAATGGAACTTCAGAACTGAAAGTAAATATACCCACTATACTTCCCCCAGACATTCAGAATTCATCACTCTTGTTTGAGACAATTTGTGTAATTCAAAGTTAGACAAGAGTTTTATGTACCTCATGAGAGCAGAACAGAAAAGACTGCTTCAGTTGGAAGGGACCTACCACCACCATCCAGTCCAACTGCCTGTCCAGCCCAAGGCTGACCTCACCCACGACCAAGCTGGAGGTGGTAAAGTATGAACTACACCAAGTGCACACCTGTGAGCCCGGATCAGCTTGCCCGGCTGACAGGGTAGCCCTGCAGCTTGCTAAGGCCTTTTCAGAGGAAGGGTCCAGGTGTTGCAGAGAGGGATAGGCACCCAGTAATCACACAGATTTTTATCAGAACTTTAGACAAGGGTACCTACAATTTATGAGTTTTACATTTATCATTCAGAGCAGCATTTGTCAGTCTCTTAAATTTAAATGTATTTCCAGGCCAAACAGCAGTAGATAGCTCGAAGCAATGCAGCCAAAGTGCTATATATAAAAATGCGTGAGCAGGAAAGAGGCCACAGTAGTGCTGAGAGATGCTGAAACAGTCTGGTATGGCCTGTAGATGCCATTCGTCTTCAGCTGCTGGCTTCATGCAGCCTTGACAGCTACCTGGACAGATGCATCTAAGCTGGCATCATCATAACTGCAAAGGGTGAAAAGGGCCAGCCTTCCCAGCAGAAAGCCGTGGCGCTCTGGTAGGAGACTACTTGCTTCTGCCAAAAAAGGAAAACCTGAAGCCTTCACAGACAGTGAAGGGGATTCTGAAGACGTCCTTCATCCCAGTAACTTCTGACTGCTGCTTTTTTAATGTGCCAAGTTAAAGGGGTAATCCAAAACCAGTTTTAACTCCAAAACTTCGCTTAGCCTAATGTGCTATTATTACTGTTACTGAGATTTTGTTCTTTATTCCTTATACTTTGAAAGGTGCTCAGGTGATAAGACCAATCATGTAACACAGAACATCTGGGCTCCAGTCAGAAGCTGATGTTTCACTGGAAGCTAACTCGGCACATATAACGGACCATGTCAGCACATGCTGCAACTGAATCAGGTAACACAAAAAGGCAGCAAAACAAGCTTAAGGAAACGCCAGTCTCACAGCTTGATATAAACTCTTATAGTTACAAAAGAAATGTATAGGTAAATAATTTAAAATGCAAAATTCCTTACTTTGACAAGTTCCTTTTGAGCCCATATCTGAATTGGTTCCACCTGCTGGGGGGTCTGAGTTTGGATTCCATACGTGTTCAGAAAAACTTGTAGGCTACAAATGAAACAGTGACCAATTTAATGGCAAAACACAGAATTATCTTAGCTTTAACAATTATCTCAGCAGCAGATACACAAGTAGCAGTGTATAAACTGCACTTCCTTGAATTCCTTTAGCAAACTCAAGATGTCTACTGTTGAACACTTCCCTAATATGTACATTCTTAATAAAAGTAAATACGTACCGCTGGCTTTCTGCTATCAGAGCCACATGTACCACCAAATCATTTTCTAAAGGACCCTAGAAAATAATGAAAAAAATATATATTAGCATTTGCTAATTACATATTTTGGTATATGAGGCACGAATAGGGACAAAGTCAATTGAAATAATTCACAGTATGACAGATTTCACCACATGCATTGCTTTTCTTACTGTGTGAACACATCAGAACACCACCACAGGGGTAAAACTTGTAAATCTCAGAACTATGGGAAATCTGTCCTATCAATAATATCTCTAGAAAGATGCATTTTGGAGAGTTACTAACAAATACATTTCTGGTAACCTTTCCCAGTGTTCGATTTGTTATGGTTTTTAAAATAACACATAGGAAAAACATTTTGCTTCATACAAACATTTAGAGTTTATGCAGCCAATATATTTCCTTTATGCCTGATATGACATAATATTTTGAAAGACATTTTTGTAAAGAGTGAAATAACACAGCTATTTGGGTAACCAATAATATTCACTTTAAAATAATGAACTGATAATTTTACTTTGAAATGTTGTAACAGCTACTGTTTACAGTTATACAAGAGAGATATTAGATTTCATAGGAGATAACAGCATTTCCTTGCATTATTTCTAACACAGGTACCTCCTGTTTGAAATAAATGCTAGTATTTTACACCAAGAAGCCATGCAAATAGGAATAAATTCAACATGTTGGGTCAAGTCTTTGACTCAACTCCCCGGGTCTTGAAATGGCAATTCACATTTCACTGGCAGCATGTATTACTGGCTAAAAACGAGTTACTCCCTGTTTGCTTCTTCTCTGGCATTCAATGACTGTAAAATCAGAAGACCAGCAGCAGACACTGTCATCCCTAAAATGCTTTTGTCTAGAAACTACTCAAACATGAGTGACAAAAGTTAGACACATCTATCAATTGATTACCTAAACCCCAGCATTTCCTGTGAAGACAGATGGATAAACCTATTGATTTAGAACAAAAAGTTCAGCATGAACACTTGCTTGTTCAGGCACCTGTCAGCCTTGGTACCCAGTTAGATCTTACGCATTTGCAGAAAAAACTCTTGACAACATTTCCCAAAAAGTCTGTCAGCACTACAATTCCACTGAAAACACTGGAGTTCTTGCCTCATGAACTGTGTGATCAAAGTACACACACAAAGAGATCAGATTGACAAGTTCGAAGTTCAAGTGACATTAAAAGATTTTCCTCCTCAGAATAAGTTGATCATGCTATCAATTACATTTCTACAAACAGTAAGAAGCCAAACCAATCCTCCACCATAATCAGGGCATTGTGTTTATAAAACAAAAAGCAGACACCCACCCCCCTCCACCACCATCCCGAAAACAAGAGACCACCCCTCTAAGACTACTGGTTTATAGACAGTCTGTGATCTAACTTGGGGAGTGGTGTTTAGGTTAAAGCTCAGCTTAATGATTGCTGTATTAATGACAAACAGGGGGACTGTGTAACCACAAACTGTAGGTTGTACATAGATCTCTGTGCTATGCATCTCCACCGAGGTGTACGGCCTTCTTACACAGCACTACTAATGCCTCTCACACACAGACATACCCCACTGACTCACAGCAGCCACTAAGGCCACGACTGAGCGAATGCATCTGTAGCACAACTGGCACAACACAAAATCTGTGTGAAAAATAGCTAGACCTCAAGAAAGTGCTGTGGAAAAATATAACTGCAATTCCATACACCTACAGGATTGCTGATAACATTAAGCAGAAAGTTACTTTCATTGACACTTAATATGTCAAGGCCTGGAGGATCACAAGTCATGGTCTAGAAAAAGGCAGATTAAAATAACAGAGTACTCATGAAAAAGTATGCCACCCTCCTCAATAACAAGTGATCTATAGGATGTGCTATATATTTGAAAACAAAATGTGGAAAAGCATTAAACTTCTATATATTCTACTGAATAAATCTTCTTGTTAGAAGTTCTGTTTTAAGGTGTTCTATTTTATGTTTGCCTAATAGCACAAGCCAAGATGACATTCACACAACATCCATCACCATCTCTCCAAGACTCTGCAACAGACACACGCACCCCCCAGGGTTCACCCTTCTGCCTGGCGTTTTCACACTGGAGAGTGGGCAGAAGGATCTGTTTCAACTATGTGCTGCAATCTGTGCAAATGATACATACACACCAGTGCTTTCTGAAGACCCAGATAAAAAGCAGATTAGTAGTTCTTCCTCTCTCTAAAAAAACTAATTTTAAAAAACCCCATGGTTTTTAGCAAGGCTATAAACTGCTGGAGGCAGGATAAAGGGAAAACCCCTGAGTCCACTGCATTCCTGGCAGGAGCAGAGAAAGCAGCTCTGCATCAGGCTTTTGCTGCATTCTCACTGGACAGATGCTATCACGATTGCTGTCTGCACACACTCCCAGGAAATCTCAGAACTCTGAAAAAAATCCATTCATTCTGAAGCTGTGGGGAGGTGGGCACAACATTCAAACACACCGGCTCAAGTGGTGCCGACTGAGCTTTCCAAGCACACTGAGCGAGATGAGGGAGAGAAAACACACAACAGAGGGACTGGTACTTAACCAAAAGAACCCACCTCGGCCTTACAAAACTACAACTGAACTGTTCACAAAGCACACCTGCTTCTGGAAACATCTAAATGCTGCTGAAAGGTACATGTTACCAACACATCAGACTTTTTAAGTGAAAGATGATATGGACACACATGTGCTTTAAATTCTAAAATAAAAAGATGGGCTGCATCAACACTGACTGGATACAGGGTTCTTCCAACAGCACTCCTAAAAGGGCTGGAGATACCAGCAGCTCACAGTTTCTGTAACATTCACAGCCCCATGTTGTAAGAACAAAGAAATGGGAACAAATTAAGCCATTGAGCTTTCATTATCTCATATTAACATGGCACAAGTGCTGCACTGAGCACAATGAAAGTCTCGTAAATGAGACAGCGTCCAGGCACTTGGATTACCTTGGTAACAGGAAACAGTAGGAAACAGGGGTTTTAAGCAGCATGTGGATACAACAAGGAAAACATTGTTCACTTCTGATCCTGGAATACATGTTCAGATAAATGCTTCACATTTTGTGCTTCCATAACAAATTCACAATGCTGAACAAGGAACTTTTAAAATCTGTATTCCTTATACCAAGAAATAAAAATGCTGAAAACCATCTCTTCACTAGACACTTCCCTACCTACAGCTCTGACCTCCTTGATAACAAAGTCCCCTACATATAAGCCCAAGTTTATGTCCTGTTATACATTTTAATTACAATGTTTGAAGCATTCCCTTTCCCTGGGCACTCACTCCTACTGTGCATTTAAGCCAAATACAGGAGCACACATATATACCATGCACACCAAAACCAAACATCATCCTTGTAGCTCTTCGGAGCCCTAAATACTAAAAGCACTAATACACTGAAGTGGTAACTAATTTGAAGGAATAGAAAAAGCAGGCTCATTCTTGCCTTCCTAGACACACGAATCAGAAACAAATCTATTAAGAGCTATTCAAACTTGCCTTTTATACATCATTTGATTGTGCCCCTTTATTTGAAGGCAAACACGCACCACTTCCCCCAACGGCAGATCTTAACAGCTCTTCTTTTAAACTCAATCCCTCATCAACTAGGAAAACGTACATACATTTAACGTTTTTCCTAGCACTTCAATTGTAACATTGGAAGACTGTATAGTACATGTAGGTGACAGTTTTTCAGTTAAAAATGTTTAAATTCTAAGCTTATGCTTACCTGATTTGAAAATCTCATGCTGACGTTCCGCTGATCCTGTGGAGGTATATAGCGTCCGATAGGGTCGATATCTTTAGGGCTCACTAATTTTTCAGCTGAAAGTAAATGATAATAAAACTACAAATGTGGCTTGAGCACTTCCTGCAGCTTTTGTGAAGGAACATGCAAACATATTTTATGTAGTCAGTCCTGCTGCTATAACCTTTGGTTCAGATTGATGGTTTACAGATCAAAAGAATATTCTGCAAAATTGTATTAGCATTAAAACTAATCACACAAGCATCACTCTTGCTACAGTGAATTATAATACTGTAGTATATAAAAACAATCCTTTATTTTTTCACAAAGATGTGTTGAAAGAATACATACAAGGACACAGCCATGGTATTATTCTAGAGCTTCAACTAGAAACTCAATGGATACTGCAAAAAACCTGTTTAGCTTTGAAGAAAAGCAGACAGCCTCTGTCTCACACTAATCACACAACTATAAATCTGAAAGGCACAAGGGATATCAAAAGATCTCTCTCAATGAGATATTTCAAGAAGAAATAATATTAAAAAAATTACCCAAACCAAAACCAACAAAAACCCCAAACCCAGCCACCCAACACCCCAATTAAATGTATTTTAAACATAGAAATTTCTACATGGACTTCTTTTACATCAGGGGGAAAAAACCCAACACTACAACCAAAAACCCACAAACCTAAAATTCCATTATTTTAACCTTATCATGGAAAAAAAAAATAAGCAATCCAATAAAAGCATACTATTATAAATTTTCAAATACCTTCTCCTATCAATCAGCATTCCTATCAGTATCTCTAACAAATAGCATGCTCCGATCAAAAACTCCATTTGACATGAAACTGCCCTGTGTTTATTTAATTTCTGTTACAGAGTTCACAGTTCATTTTTATTTCTGCATATATTCTTAGAAATCTCTACACTAGGAAATCAGCTATTAACCTAAAAGAGCATGAGCTCATGGATCCATTTGTTTAATTCAGCTACAACAGAAAACCAAAAACGTTTCACAATTCTACACTGTGCAGCACATTAACACAGCAGTTTATAAACTCAAAATAGATCCTGACTCAAGCTTAACAGTGTTGAGAGGAACAGAGAGGAGAATAGGTGGTGCAGTGGAAAGAAATTGCATGGGGAGACAATGAAGGACACTGGCTGGGGAGTGCACTGAGTAAGCCATGAAAGAGCCTGCTGCTGCACGGAACTATGCCAGCAACTCTCAGCCACAGGATCTCCTGTCCTCTGCCTTCTGTTGAGAGAATGCAGCCTGAGCCCTGCCAGGAAGGACCCTGTTCCTCTGCTCTATACTATTCCCACAGAGTCACAATCAATGTACAGGTGGATATGTTTAAAAAAAGGACAAATTATGAAAAAATTACCAGACAATTTATTAATACACTGACACACAAGTTACCAAAACACATTTTAAGGAAAAAAGTCATCTGAGCTACTGTCCACACAGTCAAGACTTCTTATGCTGGCTAAAGGCAGAAACTATTTAAATTATTTGTAGTACAACTGACACTATAAAGTTGATAAACCAAATGACTGAAAGATGAATAGACTCTGCCTCATAGTTCTTAAAACCAAGAGCAGCTTCCAGAACAGGTGTTCTAGTTACATGGGTTTATACACTGATTTACACTAGTCATTAAAATATACTGTCCAAATAATTTAATTATTTCATATTTAAAATAACTATACCAAGAGACTAAGCTACGTTCCAATACTTACCATTTTAATTTAAAATAAGAATCTCAGTGAATATTCATCACCATTATCAGAAATACAAGTGTATTGGAATGCAAAACTAGAGTTTTCTTTATTAGATCATTATTTGCAGCAGCAGCTGACATTAGTCGATTTGGTCAATTTATGGTTGGACTGTATGATCTCAAAGGTCTTTTCCAACCTAGTGATTCTGTGATTCTCTAGAAAATATTGCTGACAACTCTTAACTTGGTTCTAGGCAGCACTGAATCCATAGAGTGAGATAGAATAGTTACAAGGAAAAGCACAGGAAAGCTAACAGTGAGCTAACTAAATGAAAGGTTAAACCGAGTAAGTTTTCAGCTACACTGGACAGCTGAATACCTGGCATTCCTTTCCCTTGCTCTAAAACAAAGATCCTATCAGAAAAGCCTCCTCACCCAAAGCAGGAAAGAAATTCCAGGAAAAATCCCATCACCATCTGCAAAACGCCATGTTTTCTTCATAAACAATTTTTTCAGCTGCACAGACGAGGTGAGCTCTAAGGGCAGTAGGCAGACTGCCTCTGCTCTGCAGAGCCTTTATGAGAAGGATCAAACTTCTGACTTCACTGCTTTGGTTTGCCCCTCTGTGGGAGGCAGCAACACATGTAAGAATTGATCCAGTTTCACGTTGCTGCATTTAGATAAAATTGGACAGCAAGAGGCTGACACTGGGCTTGCAGAGGGAAGGATCTAAGGAGGTTACGTTGTGTGGTCACCCACACAAGAGAAGTGAGGAGGCTGCACAAATACAGACTGCGATCCTCAAGGCAGCACAACAACTTCTGGAATGGATGATGAGCTGAGAAACCAGCGCCTTCCCAGAAACCAGAGTTTTCAGAGTCAACAAGCAAAATAAAACACAAAGACTTTCCCAAGGACAAGACTGTTATTCAGGTAGGCTTTCACCCAGAGTGGAGCAAAATTAACTACTCCACTTAAAAATGAGTATGACTAAATGGAGTTCCCAGTGTAACAATCACTGGTGAAGAGATTCAGCTGTGTGATAAAGTTTCCAGACCCTATTCTGCAAACACTATGAGAGAATAGGGGAAAGAAAAGATTTTTTTAAAAAGAGATGGTAGTTAATACAATGGAGACAAAGCTTTAAAATAGACAGTTACTAATGTCAACATTTCCAAAAGAGATTTATCACAATTACTAAAAAAAAAGGGTAAGAATGTTCAGGTAAGAAAACAACTGAAACAAGACAAAAGAAGCTTACATGACTCAAAAGAGCATTTAGCAAACAACCACCATTTATTAAACCTGCATTCCTCAGGTGTAGAAATACAGAAATATTAGTACAAAAATTACTACAGTATTCCTGCACACACATTTGAGGATTACTTGACTAATACTAAGAGGTTAAATTAATTATTTGTTTTTCAATTAAAGGTGAGATCGCCCGTGTTTACTTCAGGGTTGGCTAAAAAAGGAATTCTGCAAGGAAGGCAGTGAAGCCAAACAGGTGGAGCACCAGATGGGCTCTGTTCCTCCATACCTAAAGATACAACCACTGTTCTTGCCAAGTCCTAAATTTTTAAACTCCCCTTCAATTCTTCTCTTTTTTACTACTAATAGTCTGTTTCCCTTTACAGTGTTCATGGAAATCAATCTACTGATTACCTGGTAAATTCCAAGCATGGTAAAATAAACTATTGTACCTTTCTCATAAAAGAAATAATAATTTAAAAAAATACAGTGAAGTTATTTCTGGCTTAACAACTGTTTTGAATTAGCCCTTGAATCCTCTCAAGTGAGACAAAGAGTTCACTTGTGACTGAAATCCACGAAAATGACCTTCAATGGCCAAACTGAAATGCACTTTCAAATGCTCATCTAAGCTCTAATATTTTAAAGGAAGGGTAAAAATAACACAGACTGAAGAAAACATTAACCTTGTTTGAGACTGCAACTATTCAAAATTTAAACTTGTCTTGCTTAAAGCAGTAAATAGTTTGAATTAAATACCACAGATCACTTACAAACACCACTGTACAGGAGCAGGTGATACAATTAATCTAGAAAGTGTCATGCTAGTATATGTTGTAATGAATGAAAAAATGGAACTAAGAGAGACAAGCAGGAAAAGAACCAGCAAAAAAAGAAACGTATCCTGCTTAGATTTTGAGAATTCTATAAAACATTCCAGTATGCTTCATCGTACACTGTACACAGCATAGAAGTTTCATGTAAAAAAGAAAAAGCAATTTTTTCCCCATCACATACATACTAAAGCAGAAAGGACACACGCCACCCACAGTCAAATCAAAACTCAAGCCAATGTGTTTGTTCAGATTCAAGAAAACACTAACAAGACAAATATCCTGCACTTCTGACATGTCAAAACCTGATAGAATTTCCTCAGCCTCTTACCCAGGAGTTTTGCAATGATGTAAACTGCTTGTCCCCACAGGAAAAACTTTCCATCACGTCCATTGTTACTAGGAAACCGCTTCTGACTGCCAGGGTTCTTCTTCTCCGGTTCAACAAAATCAGCTGGCACATAGTAATACTTTGGTACAACTGGACACCCTACAGAATTTTCAAATAAGCACAGTAAGTAAATTCCGCTCCCTTTATTATTTGATTGTAGTCCCCTAATAAAGATGAAGTGGATTCAAAACAAGAAAAATTATACCCCAGCAAAAATGCTACTGAACAGAAAGACTACTGTCAGTCCTTGTTCTCTCTCAACCATTATCCATGTAGGAAACCCAGGGCAGTATTAAACTACTTCATTTTGCACCAAGCATTTCCACAGAGTATCTTCCCAGAATACTGCCTGTGTCCCACCTCACTGTGCAAAAAGGAAAAAAAAGAATTATTTTTGCCTAAAGGAAAATGCAGCACAGGTAACACACCATGGTCAAAAGAAATGAAAGCTGCATTAGAGGGGAACGCTTGGGGTGTCCCTCCCATTTAACATCAGTATCAGACAACTTTTTAAAACTAAAATCTTGGTCAAACATAGTCATATTTTTTAATGAAATTAAAATTGTATTTTTTTCCCAGTATGCCACACCAAGTTTAAAATACCATTTAAATTTTGAGACATCATGAAACTAAATGACAAATTTCTTTATTAGATGATAGAATATATATTGTATCTAGAATTAGGCCACACATATTACTGATCATTGTAGATTAATAACCTTTATTTCAACTCTTTTTAAGTGGACAAGGGTCAGGAATTTAGAAAAATGATTAAAACTGACTGACTTAATTATATGCAATACAAAGCAAATGAATAGTTTTCTGAAAAATTAAGTTTCACCCTAATATTGCTTTAATTTTTAATTTATTTGGATAAAAAGCAGGTAATAAACAGAATAAAGTTGCAGTGTCTGACTATTTTGCTTAGAGGCAAAGAAATTGCTGGCAAAAGTGAGACAATTAAAAAGGGAGAGTTAGTAAAAATACAGTATTTAAATGAGTGAGGAATCAAACACAGCCAGAAATTTTAAGAGGAGACATTCATGGTAACATTCAACAAGAGGAATCACAAGATTAATTTAATGTCCACCCAATTTCACATGCTTATTAGTAATCAGGAAAAAAAGCAGTGATCAGTAAGGTCAGAAAACTTACTAGGTAAGGAAAATTTGGTAAGAAAATGTTTCTATTTCTTACAGAAACTCATTCCCTTCGAGAAGTGCTCTAATTTTTAATGAACGAATCACACTAAAATACTCTGCATGTACTTGTGTAACTGTACCACAGATGTCAAGAAGAGGTGAATAAAGATGCAGAGTTTCAAAACTGGATTGTCAGTATACTGAAGCTTGTTCTGTTCTCAGGCCATTTTTCCCCCTCCCACTCAAACTTACGGTCATTCTCTTTTTACTTTTTTTAGCTGAATTTTGGATAGATGTGCCTGTAAGCCAAAAATAGCCTTGCCTGCAGTTCCACCAAAACTCTACAGTGTACAATCTAAGGAGAAGAATGCTTATATTAAAATTAGCATGCTGCCCCTTTCACTGCTCTAAGCTTGGAATGATTTCACATGCACATACAACTTTTTTTTTTTTTTAATCTGGAAGTGCAGTGACCATGCATGATGCAAGTAATTCTCTGTAGCCAGGTGGAACACTGAAACAATCTGACTGCTGATCATTTTCCTGCAAAATCAAAGTGAACTTTGTAAATAATGAAGCTAAAGCAAAGAGAAGGAAGACTGACTGGGGGTACATTTGTATCAGTAGCATTTTTCCAGACAACGTTAGCTTTATGTAATTTTAAGAGATTATTTAGTACTAGTGTTTTGCCTTCAGGAAACACAGTGATATTACTACTTCTCCTTCACTCTGACCACAAAGGAGTGTCATTTCTTAATAATTTCAAATCAACAAAATGCTGCAGTGTTTTAGAAGAACAATTATTAGAAAATACCTTCAGATGTATGTTGTAGCAAAGGATCCAGAAGATCCTGATATTCCTTTACTTGTGCAGGATTTCCTCTAAAAACTCCTAAAAATAACCAAAGAGTAATTGATTTAATAAGAAATAACTCTTCCATGAGCTTAATGTTCAAGAAAGGAGGAAAAAACCTAGTTTATTTTTCCATGGGGTAGTGCCTGCACACTAAATATTTCATGAAAATGAAAAAATAAAATTGTAGATCCTCACTTACTGCCACAGCTAAGTCTCACAGGAATCATGAATCAGCCACCCTCTTATTAGCTTAAACTGAAATCAATGGCAAGTTACACAGGATAGTAAAGCTGTGAACTTAAGAAGCGCAGGAACTGGACACAGACAACCAGCTTAGCTAACTGTGAATAAAAACTTCCTTAGCTGTAGCTGAGCGAAGAAGCAGAGCTTGTGTGCCAATATGAAGACAAACAGGCTGGTTCTAAATCTTTAGGACAGAGTTGCAAACTGATCTAAGTGAGTTGTCTAGAAATCCCAATAAATAAATACAGAAGGAATTTGAAGTACTAAATTGAAAAATTCCCCTCCAAAGATTTTTAGGTTTACAATTTATATAGCTGTTACATCTTCATATTACAGAGCTTCAGAACTGTTGACACATCTTGAGATATTAAACAAAGCAGTCAACACTGTGATGCTGGTTTTGGGGAGAAATTTTTGGGAATTTTGGGAGTACAAGTACCTTAAATGTTTTTCTAGCAGAACTTAGTCATCCTAAAATTAATCCAGTGAGTATTAACATGACCAATGTTCAGGTAATCAAAAGTTCTTACATGAAAAGATCTATCAAAAGCACCTCTATTCATCCAGGACAACGTGGATGAACTTGACAAGTCACATTGACTTTGTAAAACAGAACATTTCTTAACATGTAAAGGGGAACAAGTTAGACAAAAAGTTTTCATTGTACATCTTTCATTCATTTCTTTCAATGGTTTTCCTTTTCAATGACCATATTCTTCCATATTACGAAAAATAGCTGTAATGTTTCTGTCTTTAACTTACCCTAGAAAATTATCACAATCCTCCACATTCAATCAGAAATATGAAAAGGCTTTCAAAAATGCTATTTAACTATGTCTTATCCAAAACCTACTCATATTGATTTATTTAGTTCAATCCTCTCCCACAACTATAGACACATATCTACTACCCAGAGGGTCCTAAACAATTTCCTTTTGAGAAAAAACCCCAAAGGAAATTAGTACTACATCAGCCTTTTTGTGTTCTTAAGAAAGGTGAATTCTGTAAGGCAAAAATAAGACAAAAGAAAACCACAAATTTCTCCACTGAGAAAAAATATACCAGAATATCTATATTAGAAAAAGTTTAGATATGTTTCATGTTAGGCAACATACCTATATAAAAGAAGTCACAAAACCTTATCTTTTCTGTTATTATACCTAACAAATTATTTTACTGCAAAGCCAGAGTGCAATAGAAAGCTGGAGTTTGACTCCTATATATAAAGTTCTTCCTTTCTCATGGCTCTTCAGTGCTCTAAAACCAAAGCTTGACTAGTGTTGTGCACCACATTTTCAAATATACGCAGAAAACGAAATCCTTGCCAAGAGAAACAGGTGCCATAAAAGTTTGCACACAAAAAAGGGTGTTTTTAAGTGGCACATTGAACAATTTCAAATCACCTGAGCATAGTCTTGGCATTTTTTTTTGAGAATTTTGTTTTCTCAACATTTTCATTATAAAGACATTCAACAGTAATCTGCTCCTATTACATTGTCTTTTTGCAGTTCAAGTCACTCTGTATACACTTCAAATTTTGCACTAAGGAAACTTGTAGATTTCAAGCAACAAAAAAGACATGGACAGTATGCACAACATATGTATTTTGCATTTTTTCTTTGTAATAGGAGTAAAATGCTTTCTGTGTTCTTCTGCTAACTTCACACGAAGGTAATTATCTTTCTTGCTCTTCCCAAAACTACAAGTGGGCAGCATTAAATGTCAGTACATTTCTCCTCAGTTTTGGGCTTCACTCTTTGAAAAATGTCACACATGCCTTTAGAAAAATCTATTGTGAAAACTTATTACATCTTCAAAGAAACTATTTTAATCTGTGGGTGGCAACAGAGGAGTCTAGGCAGACAGCAGATTTCTATGGACCTCACCAGCTTTATTAGAAAACTATTCCAGATGTAAGGGTAAAAAAAAAAAAACAAAAAAACCAGATGGTCAGATTTTCATCCATTTAGAAATCTTTTTGATGGCAGCAATCCTTACTCATTTTCTTATTCAGACTTTTGTTATTCTTTATGAGTTTTAGCTTTCATCCTGAAATCATTCTGTGCATGGTTTTAGTATGTCTCCTACCCTCACGACAAAGGCCAGGGAGTCGTATTTTTGTTGGGTTTTTTCCCTTTTGTTTGGTTTGGCTTTAAATCAGACTAACTGTCTATGAGGAAAGATATGGCCAGGAAGCACAGGGGTTTCAAAGAGAAACTAGGCCTTTTCTGGTTCGCTTTCTTCTCTTCTGAATTCTGTTTCAATTACCACAGAACATCCAACTTGAAATGACCTGCTGCAACACTCAGTTTGTCACTGTGTTCTCTCTTCCACCTCCTTTTCCCTCATGTGCTGCTGAGAAGTACTTAGATACTGTGAAAGTTTCTAAGGCTCAAAAGGCAATGCAGGACTGAATGTCATAGATTTAAGCTTTTAAAAAAAGCCCCATATCAAGTTATATTCTGAAGTTCACATAAAAATACAAATATAAAGGCAGCTGGGTGCTTGGGGTTTTTCAGTCCATGAGGGAAAACTCTCAAGGAGGTATTTAGTGTCACTGCATTATGGGTTATTCTGGCAGGACAGGAAAATAATTTTGATTTTTTCCTCTAAGGGCTTGTCTCTGTAATGCACTTAATGAACAGGAATGTAAAGCTGTACTTACCATCAATAATCATGAAAATAAAAAAAAGAGGGAATTCACACTCAATGCCATCAAACAGCTGAAAATAAGAACAATTAATCAGATATTTCACAATTTTTGTTTAAGGAAACGTATCTGAATGCTTTATTAAATATAAGCAACAAACATGAATGCAAAAACATTTTAGCACATCAGCTTTTTGTTTGGCTCACAGCTTCTTCATTCTACAGACACTTTAACTGTACTTCTACATATGCTGTGGCTCATTCCAAGCAGAATATTTATATCATATATGTTTTATTTTACAGAGAGAAACTACTGGAGAGGGGAAAAAAAAAAGAAGTAAATTTTCATTTAGATAACCTTTACTGATACACAATGTGGTCAAAAGCAAAATTGTTTTCTATACACTCAGACCGTACTCAGCTGTGAAATTAAATAAAATGATAAATAACTTCCTTATTTGTTATGTGAAATCAACTGTACCCTAAATGTAAATGGAAGCACATTTATTACAAAACAAATCACCAACTTGCTGACTTAGCAATCTCTCAAAACTCACTGCCAAATTATAAAATGCATCTCCTTTGCTTGAAGGAACCATTGTGCGATTCAAATTGCAAATTGTACATACTTGGGGGGTGTTCCCAAGGGGTTTTTTTGTGTTCCTTGTAGGTTTTTTGGTAGTTCAGTTGTCTTGGGTTTTTCTAAAAGTTCTGCCTAAACATTCAATAAATAGGTCAGGTATTCCTTTACCTTAATTTCTGCTGGTTTGTAATAACGCCGCGTTCTGTCCTCCAGCGCGGTTCTGTACCCGTCTCTCAGAAATCTTTTAAACCCATATTTTCCTTTCAGTTTTCTAATAATTTTATCTAATGTTTGACTGAACAAAACCTCATCATCCAAAGCAAATGCAGGATAGCTGAGACAGGGCAAAAGAGCTGCATCAGTATTCTGTAGAAGGAGAGGAAGAAATAGTACATTATAAATTTAATTGGATGTCTGACAATTATTTCACACACAAAGACTGTTTAGGTGAGATACAGATTTGGCACATAATCTTATCTTTATCAAAATCATAGTACTAACATAAGAAAACAGTGTGTAAAATATGACTTCTAAAGATGTATAAACTACAACCCAAATATTTGGATATATGATTTAAAAGAGAACTCATTTGACTCAAAATCTGAGCTACTTTACAGTTGATAATCTCCAGGGATAAGTGAATACATTCTAAAACTTTGTGGCTTTAGAAACAAAAAAATATCCTTCAGGTTATTCCAGGAGGAGACACAAACATTTGGATATCCTGTGCTCAAAAAGGATCACAAACATTTTATAAAGGTGCAATGCTGAGCAGTAGCTATGATTAAATTATCATTTCTGAAAAGCATTTTCAGGAATATTCTTCAGGTGCTGTAACTTGTAAGACTATCTGATTAACCTTTAAGTTGATAGGGCAGTAATTTCAGAGAGAAAGTTGAGTAGCATTTCTCAAGAACCACGTGCAACTATCATGAATGAAAAACATAAGAAAAAATTACTAAATAGTGAATCATCACTACAGGTAAGCTAACAGAAACAGAAAAATGTAGTTTTAAGCTCTAGTCCTTACATCACACACTGTTTTGTTATTCTTTTCTGCTAAATAAACAGCAGGAGAGTTCTAAGAGACTATAAAAAAGTAGCTGACAGTGCCTTTTATTGTAATTATCCATTATTACAACCCTGCTATAATTCTACTACACGATGAGTAAACTATTAATGTGGAAGATTAATAGCCTGTTTCATGAACAAAAATGCTATTATATCCCAGAAGGAACAAAAAAGCAGAACTCTATTCTCATTTTCAATTACTGATTTTTCAAAATGCAAATTTACCTTTGGTGATAGTACTAAAGTAGATTTTTTAAATTAATCAGTATTTTAGTCACTTAGATTTACTCACTGAGGAAATACGTCTTTGTAAAAATAGCTAACAATAACAAGAAATTCCCCTTCAGCAATTTATGCAAAACCAAATATAAAGGCTTAGTTTCTAGACAAAAGACTGAATTAAGGCTAAAATAAAGTGTTTCAAAAATGCAGGCACTGAATGTATAGTGGAAACTAGGTCAAAAGAAGAGACAATCTCTAAGACTGCAAACCCTCCTTAGGTATATCATTATTACTTTCAATTTTATTTTAGAATTGTTTAGGAAACTACCATTTTAACCTAAATATTCATAAAATAAACAACGCCACCATAATTCCACTCTGGAGAAACAACTATATCACAGTGACATTTAAGAAGCTGAAGTTTAACATCTTCCCAGCAAATTCCTATCTTTATTAAGCAGAACGTAATGGCCATCACAGAACTAAGAATTATGTTCATATTCTCCACGCTCTGTTGAGGTGAATTTCATTTAATTACTTACATGAGACCTTGACTCTCGGGGTAGCAAGGAGCAGAGAGTCTGTCGGTTACGGTTGTGGGCATCAAAATCCACAAATATAACAGACCAAGAGCAGCCCTGTAAACACAACATGAAATTTATTTAAGGGAGAGGGAAGAAAGGTTAGTGTATCCTGGCGAAACTAATTGGTTCTTTGTTTTACTTACACTGTGCTGCAAAAGTCTGGTAGCTGGTAGTATTAATAAGAAAATGTACCACAGCATCAAGTTGAAAACATTTTAAGTTTTCAAATGTATTTAAATATAGAGAAAATCAGATGGTCACAATCATTCATGATTATGAATGGTATGATTCATTCAAGCTATGCACTCTTCCATTAGTTCTTTAAAAATAACGACTGCATTAAGGACAAACAGGAAAGTAGTTTTCCTTCCCTGTGGCTGCAAGTTATGTTCAAAGTAGCAATGCTGAGTATTTCACTGTAAGTCAGTTCTAACACAAATAACTGAATACTCACCTGAGATACTGCTTTGGAAAAGGACTTCCCTAAGCAAATAAAAATTACCTGCTTCTCAGCTATTAGAAGCTCAATGTTATCAATATCTACTCCTTGACAAAACCCTAGTTTCCTAGTAAAATTCGGTATTTTTGCACTGTATCTCTGTCAGCTTTCTGATACCTCCTGAAACAGATAGAAAAATTCCCATAGCTGAGACACCATTTAAAAAGAATCAACATCATCTAAAAATATTATCAACAGGCAGTTTCTCAGAAACTCAACAGAGCTTGTTGATGAATGGGTATCTCCACATATTTTAGTGATACTGAGATTCATTATCACTTAACTTCTTGGAACACACATTCCACACTGAACTCATTCCATTGCTGTCATAAATACCAAACCATACATTTTCATAAATTCACCAAATTTCTCCTAAAAAGCAGTCAGCTTCTTTAGTACACTACTCACTTAGGAAGACTGACCCAGAACCCACCATCTCTAATTATTAAAAACTTTGATTTCCAACTGAGTTTCTGCATAACCAACTACCCTTCTTTTTGTGCCAGCACTAACAACCATTCATTTGGCTTTCTGAACAAAAGATTTTTCTTACTCACTCTTTAGATACACTCTAATTATACATAGTCATCATACAAATACTAGGCTTTTACTCTGCCAGGCTAAACAAAACATGTTTTTCCACTCTCCTCATGAACAGTGGTCTCTGTTCTCTTACTCATGCTAGCAAGGTATACTGAATAGTGCTGGGATAAGAACATAGATAAACAATCACATTTGCTTTGATGATTTATTATTCTCTTCCCTTCTTAATCCAGATTCTGGGTATTCACAAATCTCTAAATTCATCTACAAACTCTGAACACAACCTCTCCACACATGTGAACATGCAGCTTCAAAATTTGTGCTTCAGTAAAGGATTCTTTGGGGATTCAAATGCAGACTAATTTGCATTTCATACAACCACAAACATCTTGCTTTACAAATGAACTATTTTTCACTTCGCTAAAGACTATACATTTCTGTAGCAAGGATACCTTACAAAGGTTTGATGCTTTTTAAAATACATTTTTTCCCAAAAACGAATGACATAAAACTCGGATATGAACCACTGATTATTCTATGACTAGGTCAGATTCGAAACAGTGATCATCTTGTCACAAGCAGTCCTATCTTAGTGCATGCATGTATGTACCATGGACTTAATTCTTTAGCTCATTAACTCACATTGCCAGTAAATGCCCTTACACAGCTTTTTGCTGATAAGCAATTTTTTCTGAAAGGCATTATAGCTAAAAGAGAATGTTTACATGAATGATACAAGTTCTAAGCTATTTACACTCCGTGATATTCTGAAACCAGAGATTTGGGTTAACCCTACTATGCCCACAAAAAGATAAAGTTACAGAACTTTTCTTAATGGCAATTCTGAAGGGACTAAGTAAAAACAGAAATTGAAACACAATCTGCATCCTAAATGAAAATAAGCAAATACATTTCAGAAAAAAGAAAGAAAAAAAAAAATCAAGCCCACTTGTAGTTCTTTCAAATAACCTTCAGCAGAATTTAGGACTCAGAATGTCAGGATCTGGCTATGATCAACTCACAGTTAAGGATTAAAACAGAATTCTTATGCTTATGTCATACATATTAACTACATATGTAGTTATAACTGTTGTTTCAGGATATACAAAATTTGGGAATAAATTTAAGAAATTCATCATAAAATAGAAAGCAAAATAATGAGAAACTAAATAGCTTATTTGTTAAATTAAAAATTTTCTTCATAAAATGTAAATAAATATTTCACTGAGGGAAAGGTAATATTATGGTTTGACTATTTTTATGCTTTTAACTCCCACTGTTTATTAAATACTTCTGGTGTGAAGCAGATGAAAATTAACAACATTTAAAAACCAAGAATGATGCCTCTTTTAATATAAAAGCATGTAAAATTCAGATTAAACAAAAAGCCAATCATTTTCCAGTTCCTAATTGTTCTCTATTGTATCTGGCACCTCGAAAGCATAATCAGGGGTGCATATAAAAATATCTGAACAAATTGTAGCACAATTTCTTTATGTTTTCTAGAATTCAGGGAAGGAACAGTTTAATATGAATATCAATAAGTGACCTTTGCTTTGTCTTCTCTGGGTGCATCCATGAATGCACAGGGAAGCTGCCCTATCATGATCTACTCAAAGATAGATGTGTGAGAGCACAACTACAACACTACATATTGGTATTTATTAGTCTCTTCCACCATCCACACTGAGTGGAAAAATCTGCACAGAAAGGCTGAACAGGCTGTAGTCCCCAACAATGATTTATGCAGGTTGCAGGTGCAAACAAGTTCCTCCTGAGGGGCTCAGCAGGATTTCTCAAAGCTATTGGAACACAGCTGGAGCTAAGCACAAAGGCAAACTCTGCCATGGACTGAAGGTCAAAACGGTTTCTGTTTATGCTAAATATCTTGGAAATAAACTCACAAAGCATTTAAACTGGGCTTGCTTCAGCAATTTATTCATCCACTACACAATTTAGAAAAAAAAAAAAAAAAAAGATTATTGGAAAAAACCCAGCAGACATTTACTGGTGCTTGAGACTGCTGGAAAGGGAAGGATTGTAGAGAAATGTTTTTTCTGAAATACTGTCAATGGGTGTATCATGTCTGATCATTACTTAGGATCCTTACTAGCTCCTAGTGCTTAATGCATTTTTAAAATGTACATTAAATAAACCAAACCCAGACCAAACAGCTAAGACTTTCTGAAACAGCGTATTTGTATATGCATAAAAAGCGCTTCCATACCCCTCCACTCAGCAAACAGCCATCAGTGTATCCTGAGTGGATCCTAAACAGAACAGGCCCTACTAGGAAAAATACATAGAATGAAGCAAAAAGCAAAAGGAACCCACAAAAATCCCCACCATCAATAGATATTGACAAAAACTGTAATGGGTGCCTTGTTCAGGAGGATCTCCTGTTTGATGGCATAAGAGAATGACAGGTCTAATAATACTAAGTGGCATGGCTTTTTATCAGGAAAAGGTGGTTTAATAGATCATACTTATCTGTCAGTTGCTCACTATTTAAAACAAATTGTAGCTTACATTTTTTTATCCCAGGCATTGGAATAGCTCTAAAGTTGTAGCTAAAAAGTTAGTCCTTAACTTTTAAAAACAGTGCTCATAATTATTTATATAACTGTTCTAATCTGTTCTTTCCATTTTACCATTAGAAAAATTGAGACAGAAATACCTAATGTTATTGATGTTTTAATAAACCAAGCAGTACAGAAAGAAATTCAAACATAACTGGAACTGTCTCCCAGTCCCACCTTTACAGTTGACCTAGCTGATACTCATTAGCTCACACAAACAGCACCTGGCAATTGTTCATAGTAGGGGCACTAATGATTTTATCAGACAAATTGTGTACTTGAAATGAGAGCATTCAGACTAACTTTTTTCAAGCTGAAATCTAACAAACCATGATGTTTCTAAACATCCTCTGGTCCACAGTGTAAATCATTACTGCTTAAAAAAAAAAGGGGGGGGGGAGTGGAAGGAGGGAAGAGAGAGAGAAACCAAACATTTTTATTACCTGATTTCCGAAGAGATTGAAACCATTAATTGCTTCTAAAGCTGCTTTTGCCAGCCCCACAGAGCTGAGAAAACAAAACAACAGAAAAGAAGAGGTAAAATAATTCAAGCCCAGAACAAATTTAACATGTTTGACAGCTTTCAGAGCTATAATCTTATCTTGATTTGAATTTTGTGCTTAACCTTTACGTTACTAAAATGATGATACAGCAAACACAGTTGTTTGGTGATGGGTTGTTTTGGGGCGGTTTGTTGTTGGGGTTTTTTTTAAAAATACTTTTCAGCATTTTTATTTGTCTTCAAATGTCAAAGACCATCTGGAAAAAAACCACTTCTGTTCTCACTAGACATCTGGCATTGCATTTTTTCCATGGTCTTGCTAGTTGTGTAGAGGTTTACTTCAGCACAATTTTTCAACCTAGCTCCCAAATATTAAACTTTAAAAGACTGAATTTCTGACTAGCTCTTGATATAAGAGAGCTCATCAAGCTGGATTCAGAAGACAAGAATTTTCTGATGTCAACAAAATAGCAAAGTATCTTGTGCTTCTCTTACTCCATGACTAGTATCCATCACAAAAAAAACAAGACCCAGAAATGCCACCAACAAGCTTTCAAGTTAGCAAGTTCATGTTTTAAGATATTAAAACACTAGTTGTATCAACTAAAATAATTATTATAAATTTTCTAAATCAAATTATATACTAACATATAATTTATTACTGAGTATCAAAATTATAGAGTATTATATAAATATACACAAGAGAACTTTGAAAAGACATTTCTTTTTAAAATGTAGTCTTACTTTCCTCGCATCTAGAAAAAAAGGGAAGAATAAACACAAAGTGTGTATGCATTCGCTCTCGATGCACAGATCTGTGTCTGCTTCATTTCTATACGCGGTACAACAGGGATGTCTTGACTTCATTGACACCCCACATACTACCCCTAAATGACTGTCCCAGTTTTGAAACTCCTCCTGTACAGCCAAGTGCCTATTCCTTTGGAGAGGAGCTCTGCTTTCCAAGTAGCTTACGATAAATTTGAAATATTTGTAGTCAAAAAATTACAACAAATGAGACCCTAGAAAAGGAAGACAGCAGAATAACAGGAAAGGATAGATGTCTACCTTGTTATCTTTAAAAGTCAGCAAATCTGAAGACATATAGTGAAAGTTTGAAAAAAACAGAATGACTCATGCTGACATGACAAAAGATTCAGAGTTAAAAAAAGACTGTAAGGGTAAACAAAAGTGACAATATAGTATGAGGACACAGATCAACACTGCAGGAAGAAAACCTCCAACGTTAACAAGATAAAAATCAGTGGAAAGAAGAACTGAAAGGTTCATCTTCCCATAAAGCCTTTCTTCCAAAGGGAGAGGAAGTTGTTTGACACTATCCTCACCTAAAACAACCATTTAGATGCAGCTGTCCTGGTGTTTCTAGCTGGGAACAATACAGAATTTTGGAGGAAAAGAAAAACAAATTAAATACACACAGAAAAAGGGAAAAAAACCCAAACTCTCTATAAATAGCAGTCTAGGTGTTATACAAAGTTTGGAAAGTCTGAAGTTCTAACAAATGGGAAAAGTCTGAGTAAAGCAGAATAGTCATTTATCAGCATTGCAATTCCTTGGAATACTCTCATTGGGGGGGGGAAAAAAAAAAAAAAGGAGTTTATATTTTTTTTCTCTAAAACTGATGATCCATTCAGCCAACGCTTCCCTTCTTGCCAGCTTTCATCTGGGATAAACAAGGAGGGAAAAAAAAATAGTTTATCAGAGGAACTGTGAGCCCAGATAACATGAGAAGAATGTTGGCACAGAGACTGTCATGACTGAAAAATTAAAGTGTCCTTTAGTTTTTTTCAGGGGCCACGCTCTACATGCAGGGAAACAGCAACACGAACAACAATTAGGAATATGTACTCTCTGAACAAGACAGCCCTAGATACTTTGTTTATCAAAATAATTAGTGAAGCAACACCGAGTTTGAAAAACTATGAAGAAATTACTTACTAATAATCCCCAGCTTCTAAGTAAGAGTTATGACAGTATTGACAAACTGCACTATGCAGCCCAAGCAACTTGGAGCCATCAAACTGGCAGGAAATGACAAGCAGGGATTGTGCTTTAACCTCAGTTCTTCTACAATCCATTCAGCATGGACTTTTTACCTTTCTGTAAATCAACTGATTTGCACTATTTATTCATATAAACTATAAAATTTTAAATATTTACCAAACTAATCCATATTCTAAAGAGAGCCAATTATGATAACACAGAAAATATTGGGGAAAAACGTCACCACTGAGTTAGAGACTTTTAAAAGTATTTTTTACCTTGGTTTAATGTTAGAAGTACTTGACACACTGATTTCAGACTCTTATCATTCTTTTAACTATTACCAACAGGTTTATAAACTTCCATCTTTCTTTCTGAAACATTGCCAGAAATTGTACTCATGGGATTTAATTCTAATTGGTTCAAAAAGAAAAAGCTGATTAGGTCAACTAAGTTCTGTTCTCAGCAGCTGCCAACAACCAGTGGTGAAATCCCTCAGTTCCAGTGTCTTCTGATGATGAAAGGTTCTGGTACTGAGAATGTGATGAAGGAATAAACTGAACTCAGATGTGTTGTGATTATGATGTTTTTTCTGGCTTTGTTTCAAATACCTAAACAAAAAAGTGCAATTGTTGTAACAACTGCTTTATTTTAATTATCACCTAGCAATTAATCAAAGTGGTGTGATGATTCAGAATGGAACATTTCATAGGAATTAATTATTATTACCAAACTGCATACATAGAAGATGAAAAAACAGATAAATCCTGTACACTGGAATCTGTATTACATGTGAAAATCTCATATTCTTATTTTCCCTTACAAATAATACTTCTAACACCAAGTCAGATAGTTTTAGAGTGGGGGAAAAAATACTGACAAAAGGTAGAGAGATAGTAGTTATTCAACAGCAGCAACAACTGCCAGTATTCAGAAAACATGAAACTACTCTACAAAATGGCATGATGCTGCTTGGAAAAAAAAATTGAGGACCAATATGAATTTCTTCCTTGAAATAATTTCTATTTTACATATCCAGTCATTATGCTAGAATAAGAATAATTCTTATTGGAATTAATAAAAATTTTCTAGCTCTAGTTATTCAAATCCCCATCAGACTTCAGTCATTTCATAAATATTACTTGAAAATTAAAATACAGATATCTCAACATTAAAATATTGATTTCTTTCCCCCATCACATAATTATTTCTTCACACTGCAATGGTTTATGAAGCATTTCCTTCACCATACACACAAGTACTACCTAGATTACTAGAAGTTCCGTGGGTAACTGACAGGACAAAGTTCCTTTTAACAAAAGAACCCAAAAAAGCCCATAAAACCAAAAGTTTGAAAATAGCTGGAGTATCAAATATGTCTTCAAAAGACTGAACAATCACACAACATACCACACCAGGCACTTGTTTCCTTTCTACTGATTAATGAATTCCTGTTGGGCAAATTAGAAAAGAGGTTTTATAACAAACATGTCATTCCATGGACTGTTTTAACAGTATGAATTTAAGGCAAAATGTATTTCAATAAATATGCTTCTTTATTCACTCAGCAACCAACTCTGAACATGCTGGATATTCGCAGAGAAAAAGATGCTCACTTGGAAATGCTCCCAAAACAAAGCCTAAGTCAAACCCTCTTTAAATATTCCTCTGATAGTGTCACAGAATCATATAGTCATTGGTTGAGACACATGGAACTCACCTAAACCAATGTGAAGTCTCACTTGAAGCCACAAGACCAATTCAACTGGATCACAGCCTCACCTAGACAAGTCTCAATAGCCTCCAAAGACAGAGATACCGTATCTTTGACTACCTTGCTCCAGGGCCTCACTGAGCTTTCACTTGCTTGAAAAGTATTAGCAAATTCACTTAAATGTAATTCATAGCTCACAGTAATTTGTAATTGTTAGGTTTACCCTCATAGTAAAACACCTGAGAGCAAAATCTGTGTATTCTTAGCAACTGCTAATCAAAACACATCTTAAAAGCACACACATCCTTAATCCTCCTCCCATTCACAGTTTCTTGCCTCCATCTGAGAACTGTGCAGTTCAGCTGGAACACCAAACACCACAAGGGATATCAGAAAAACCCTAAACAAACCCAAACAACAGAGGAAAAAACAATTCCACAAAAAATATAATTTCATATCCAGACTAAACATAATAGAACAAGGAAGGACAGCAACAGAGTAATAAAATACCTATACTACAGAGAGGAGCAAAATCATGGCTCTGTTGTCTTAAATTTGGAAATGAAGATACTGCACTTCAGCAACTTCATTATTCTCACAGTACATATGGGACATGTCAAAAACATTTTGCAGAGGTACTCAGCAGATGCCTGGAGAGCAGCTTGATCAAATGGTTACAGGACAAATTAATTTTTCAGAAGTTCAGCCGTATGGGAAAGGGATCAGGCGATAATAAAAGCTGTTACAAGTCTTGCCTTTGAACCAGTAAAAGACAGCAATTTGCATACATCAATGAAGACCTGGTCCACAGAGTGTTTCGCTATTTATCATTTATTAGAAGTGGTTTGAACTGTACCAAGATAGAATACCAAGCCTCAAAATATCTGCATCTTCTAACACAAGCCATAATTTGCAGTTATTATTCATGGACTTCATAGTACATATCTTCCTTAAAAAGAAAGCCTCTTTCAATAAAAGCAAAGAATTAACCTCTAGTTCTGAAAGCAAACACACTGTATGCAGACTAACAATGTGAGTACTAAGGGCCAGGAGTACAGCACACTTAACACTGAAACTGAAGTGATTGGTTTGGAGTCCATAATCACTGAAGACACACGTACATCCTTCATGACTAGCCCTGGTAAGTTACAATCACTTCTTGGTTTTTAATTTTTTTCAGAGCTCTCTTACATATAACTACAGTAGGAGCATAACAAAGTATAGAAAATATTCTAGTGTACCCAGAGCTTTCCTCAATAATATCCCAAACCATCTTTTGATGCATGTTCTTCTTCCATTTTTTCTGATTTATGAGAACAAAACAGATTTTCTACCGCCTTCCTACAGTGAAGCGGATCATCAACATGTACACAAAGAAAGACAAACAAAGGCAGTATCTGTTCCTGATGACCAAAGTCTACTTCTTAAATTAGGATCAAGCTCTGTACTTCCCAATGTGACAGAATCAGCGAGTCTAACAGATCACTGAACTACCTCATACAGCTTCACTCTTAGAAAAGCAAATCTATAAATGTCAGTCTAGTTTAAGACAAGGCAACACGCCCATTTCCATCTGGTTAAAAGATAGTTAAACCTGCTTTGGCAGGGGAGTTGGACCCAATGATCTCTCAAGGTGCCTTCCAACCCCTATGATTCTATGATGTAGTATTTTTCCTGGAAAAAATTCACATACTGAATACTCAGAATACCGCAAACAACAGGAAACAGGGGTTTCAGTGTTCCTTTTCCAAACATGTACCAGATGATGATTCATGTGAACTGAGAACAACTTTTTATTATTGCCTGTACATGAACTAAGAAAAAATTATTTCATCCTGAAATAAAAACACAGATTCATTTAGCAACAAGACTGGAAGAAGCAAGTGTATTATTTGTAAGCACATAATTACGATGAACAAAGTTATTATAAAAAGCCTAAGATATCCAAACTGCAGCCATCTTTATGATTAATAAACCTCAGAAGTCAAAAAGTGAAGAAAACAGTAATGCTAAAAAGACCAAGTTGTCAGACTACAGATTTATTTCTTCAAGATGGATAACCTGTGAGCAATTCCACTGACATCAACGGGACCATTCTATTATTAAAATGCTATGAACATTCCTAACTGTCTCACGGCACAGGGGACAGAACACACAGTTACTCTAGCAGCTGAAGAACCTGGAAAAGAACTTCCACACTAGACTATCCTCCAAAGTGTCCAGCATCCTCCTCTCAGCGTGGCAGATATCAGAAAATCCAGACTCACAATTCAACAGCTCCTTAAATCACGATATTCCTAAACATAATTGTAACTCCAATCTACTGCACATGCCTCAAGAGTCTGAACAGTTCCAAACACAATTTTCAGAATTATATGCATGCAGCTGCACATAATTATTGGAATTTGAATACTCAAATAGCTAAGCATCTATGTGGTTATTTCAGCATGCATATGATGATGAAATTATGCTTCACATTTTCCCAAAATACATCTCTTACTCTTTAGAGAACCTTAATTTAGTTCAAACAATATTTTAATACATTATTATTTTTAACTCACTCCATGAATTCTTTTTATTCATACCATGTTTACTTGCTGTGACTGAAAGAGCTACATTCGCTCACCTACCTCGAATGCAGCTCTGGGCTGCCATTGTTGTATTTACTTCCTCTTTCCCAGACACCAAAATCTGGCACACGATAGGCTCTTTCCACACAAAACACAAGATTCTGAATGAAGGACACCTATAGAAAGAACCAGAGAAGAAAAGTGGCTGAAGGAAAATTAAAGCATATTTTCTTCTGTTCATTTTTTCAAGAGAGATATAATTGGTTTTCCACAGCCATCAAAATCGTGCCTTCCACCCTCCTCCTCTCCAACAAGAGAATGATGCTGCCAAGTTCAAACCAATCTTTAAACACAAAACATTAAGAGCTGTCCCAAATTAGGTGTTGATGTGATTTATGCAAAAGATCCTACAAAGCCAATGAACAAATTATTACATATTCAAGACACATATGTTGTGAAGAGCTCCAAAACCATGACATATTCATCTTTTGTAAAAGATTTGTCCGAAAAACAACATCAGAGAGCAAAAGAAACTGTCCTAAAAGGATAGGACAGAGAAACTGCAGTGATTCTTAATTAATTTTAAACAACTGATATGCCAAAGTTTTATTAGCTCTAGATAATACATACATAAGCAGATTCAACACACTCATTTATAAATACAAATAAAACTCAACCAATTTATTTTAATTAAAATTTCCTCTTGAATCAACATGTTTCAACTGAATACTTAGGTATTTAAGGGTATTTTAAGGTATTTAAGGTGTATTTAACTACAGCTGGGAACTTCATTAAGTAGATACTTATTGCTCATTTACACTGCTAAAGAGATTAGGAGTTGTTAAACTGTAGAAAAGTTAAATTGATAAATTTTACAATTCACTTTGAAGACGTCACAGATTAGAATTTACTGGAAATTTATCCACAAACACAAGACTTACATTGATTCATCTACCAAAGCAGGGATTTCACCCCCCAGGGTATTCTGTGTGAGTAGAGAATATTGCAGTGGCTATAAAGAAAACTGTATTGGGGAACTACAGAGGATCCACTTCAGTCAATTGATTTTTTTTTCCTCAATAAGCTATGAGGTAACAAATTTTTTACTGAAACGTATTTGCTTCTGTTTTAATTTACCTGCATAACACTGTTTTGCTGTCTTCTCTCCATTTTTCCTTAAATCCCAACAAGTTATTATTTTAGATACATTCTATGCTAATACCAGTCCACCAGTAATACATATCATACTATAGTTACTTGCCTATCTACATCTATCGCTGATACATTTTCACTGTGGGGTGCTCATGAACAATTATTTGTGCACTAAATGTTTTTTCATAGCTTTCAAGGAAAGATGGGCCCAGTAGCATTCATCCCTGTAATTTAGCATTTTGGTTGTATTACAGTGAACTTCCTGTGACTGAATGAAATTAAACCACCCAGTGTAGCCTCTCCTATCTCTGTCATTAGCTGACATTTAGACATGTCAGCTAAATGAAGAGGCAACAAGCACCACATAGAAAGAGATAACCCTACTGATGATGTTCTGCCACTGATGATTTTCAGGATACAAGAAAATAAAATGGCCAGTTCCAGTTATTTTATGAGACTAACTAGGGGTTTCCAAATAGCAGGTAAATGGTTACAAATAAAGATCTTCAGGGAGCAATGAGCATATAAATGCTATAACCAACTCAATGCTAAAGCACTTTCAGAAATTATGGACTGTGTGTGTTAAGCTTATTTATCCAGAAGTCATGCATGTTGAAAGCAAGTTGTAAGAAAGAATACACGTGCAACTACTCTGTTTTCTGTATAGGTAACAGCTCTCAAAATCATTCACTTGCACAGTCACACACTGGTCTCTTTCCTACAGATGCAGAGATGCAATTAAATTAATTTTTGAACTGCAAAGAGATGCAACTGACAACCGCCATGCCAAGAGTGCTGTGCACAAAGCTTGCCAAATATCAACCATTCACCAGCATCTTCCACTGTGCCAGTGCTGGTTCAAAACAACCTCTCTAAAAGAATAAATACATTATGGAATGTTATCATTGGAAAGAAACGTCCACTTTGACATTTGGGTAGCAGATTTATCACACCCACAGTACTGCCAATGCCACTATGCTGAATATAATCTGGACACAAAAAAACCCTTGGAAATACCACAATTATGATCTGAGAATATATGCAATTGTTGAAGCTATAGAGAGAATAATAGAATGTACAGGTCTGTGGTAAAACATTTTTAGTATAAATCTGCATAATACAGAAAAAAATACATGAAAACTGCATCCTGACACTGGAGAAGTCCATACAAATGTACTTTTTTTGCAGATTCTGCAATTAAATACAAACATCTGGAGGATAACATAAATTATAAATCAGGCTAAGTAAATATATAATTATATGTATTTTTCATCCCACAGACATAAAGGCAATTCAGAGAAAATAATAGAGACCTATCATATAATCTAATTTAAGAAAAGTCTTAAGAAAAAACATTAATGAAGATGGAGGTTTAATAAATAAAATGCAAATACACTGACACTGGAAAAATGTCCTTTTAAAAAAAATGGTAGTACTCTAAGTGCATTTAAGCTTTTTAAGACAATACAACAGCAACTATTAAACAGACCAGAGTAAATTTAAACAAATCCAGATTAAGACAATTGGAAACAAACAAATTATATATATATCTCTGCTTTCCATTCCTGTCTCAAAACATGACCTCATTTTGGTCATGACAGGTTGTCCTGACATGACTTGTCCTTAAGTTAAGGCCATGGTGCCTATTATTATCTTATTTACAAAACAGTTAAAAAACTTACAAACACCTCTTACCATAATAATATAAAATTGTCTTATTTTCAATTAAAGATACATAGTAATTGAAAAGAGAACAATTTTATAAAGATACAGCAAAACTTTTTAACACCCATAGATTCACATGCATTTGAGGAAAGTCCTTCAGCTTTCCAGAAAGATAACCCTATGATTTATTATACTGAAATTCCACTGGAGAGAATGCACTGACTGACATTTTAAAATAAGGTGAAAAGTGGAACAATCTAACTAGAAGTTAACCATCCTAACAGACCTTTTAATTCTTGACCTTTTAGAAAGAGCAGGGTACTATAAAAGTTTTCAATGTCATGCTACATTTACTCTTTGCATGTGTAACACTTTATTAACTACTAATTTATTTCACTATCCATTCGTTCCATCTATATTCTCTGACTTCCATGAAAAATGGAAAATATATGCAGTGTATTTCCAGAACAAGTGTTTTATAGTTGCTTATTAAATAAAACCAAGAAAAAAAATCCGAACAACTTAATACAAAACATGTGCTTTAACATTAAAAAAAAAAAAAAAAATCAATTTGTACCTCATCTGTATTGTAGATTATCTGCAGTCCCGAAGAGATCATCTCGACCAAATAGAGGAGAAATAATGACACAGCATTTATCTGAAGTAATTAAAGACAGAAAGGAAACTATAATAAACTTCATGCCTATTGGACTGAAACAAACAAACAAGCTAAATGTGGGATTACTCATCAACAAAGGTGGTCCCACTGTAACATGGTTTGAGTTGTTCAAGACTATTATCCAGTCTACCAATATCCTGAATTTAACGATGTGGAAATAATCAATCGGGAAAAATGCCACTAATAAGCCCTGTCCTTCTGCTACAATACATCTGCTACAATATAATTTTTTTAATTATTTGAAACAGTGATATTAAAATGTTTTTGCATAGGCTCACTGCTATGACCCACAGAAAATCACTGTAGTCATCATAAGCTGTTCCACATTTACATGTACGACAACTGATTCACTGGTAGAACACCAAGAAGGTAAATAGAATAGTGAATAGTACACAGCACACCTTAAAACAAATCACTTCATCCCTAACTGGAATTTTAGCATTACTAACAAAAGTATCATTACACATTCAGATACAATTATATTTGTGAAAAACTGTTTTCTTTCATAGCTGTACATAACATTTATTATTAACAGTAACTACTTGCAGCAGCTGTATAGATGAGCATCATGTCAATTTATTAATGAATCAACGGAAACTGCTTTTGTAATAGAATTCTAGTATAATAGAGAATTTGTACAATTTCAGTAGAGAAAAATTTGGGTTATGTGAAACACAGAGTAAGGTCCAAATTCTAAAAATTCCTGGAGATCTGAAGACCACTGACTCCAGTTTCTCAATACAGTCTTGAAAAGCACACAGTATGGCAGTAACAGCAGATCAGCTACGTAACTTATTCCATTCTTCCCAACTGAACCACCTCAGTTACGCTGCTTTTTGTTGCTTCCCTCTATTTTTTGAGATTTGCTGATGACAGGGGGGAATGCTTATGGGAACAGTTAAGCTGCCAAAAAACCCTGAGACTTGGAACCATCACACAGTGGTTCCTAGGTCCCAAAATTATTTTCTCCTCCTGCAGACAAGAGACATGCGTTTTCAGGAAGCTTCAAATAAAAGCCTCCACAAATAATTTTTTTCAAAGCACACATTTCCTGAATCCAACACATTTACTGTACAAACTATTTAAGTGATGTTGTCACCATGAAATTAAATAATTATCAACCTACTGTCACTTCTGAGTAATTTCACGAGCAATTCTGAACTACAAAGAGTATGCAGAGTTATGGTATGCAAAAGAACAAGATCATGAATGCAAAAAAGGGTATGAAGTAGAGAGAAGGGGTGGAAGAGTTTAAAAAAAAAAGAGACTAAATACTTAGGAAAATGAAAGAAATGAAAGGTAGAAAAGAATTATACCATGAACCTGACTAGGAACCACTACACAAAATTGTGAACTAAAATTTGTAACTAGCCATAGCTGTTGACAGTGTACCTGGTTTCCTTACCATGCATGAAAATTGCTCAGAATTACGGAAAATGAAGTTGGGGATGTTAATACAAATAGAATGTTCAATGTAAGATTACACTAAATCTTTCACTTCACTACTTCAACATTTTTTTTGCCAGGATTATTTATTGACAGCCATCTGTTGGTCTCAAAAAAAGCAACTTCATAAACAACCAACCACCTACCTCCACAAATCCCAGTTATTTCAGTACCTTTTGACTAAACCCAGTATCACTCAGCTAGATTTCAAAACAATCTGTCTTTTCCACCAAAAGATGCATGAGGAACCTCAATTTTCGCAAGCACAACTCATCTAACATTAATCTAAATAAACTGACACATCTCCATTTTCCATGATGCAGCTAACAACAGTATCTTTTAAAATCATGCAAACTTTAACTTACACCCCCTCCCCCGCCATATTTTACCTGAAGGTGACCATATTCCTTATGAGACAAGACCTCATCTCCAGTGTGTGCACTGAAAACAGAATGAAGACATTCAGATGGTTTGGGATCCTGCTTAAATTGCTGAACCTAAAGGTGAATCAAAGGCAAAAGATAAATTCAAAGTCAGTAACTTCAGTACGTCTGGCTACCACAAATTCACTCTGTGATCCAGGTATTTCAAATTTTTTTTATATAACTACTATGTAAAACTTACAAACACTCTCTGAAACTTATCAGAAGCTGTTTCATATATACTTAAAGTAAAGAATAGAAATACTCAAACCATCTATCTCATATCTTTGGATTTGGTTAAAAAAAAAAAGAAATCTACAGCGGAGAACTACAAATGCTTAGTCACTTTCAACTTCTAGACAAACACCATCTCATTTTACTGGAACTGCAATCTTAGCAGAAAGCCAGCCAAAGCACACCACACCTACCTTGAATTCACAGACCTGAAGTGTACATATAGAATCCTGACCCATAAGTTCTCGGCTGAGTACCATCACTTCCAGCTACACTCTCGCATAGGGAGCAACTTCCCTCCTCACCTTCCTTGCCTGTCCTGAGGAGCCTGCCCACATGTGTTCATCCATCACAGGGTTTCAGTCACTGGAGCTATCACACCACATCTTCGTGGCCTCATGAGATCATAGCCCTGGAACCACACACATCAATCCTCCTTTTTGTTCCCCACGATGCGTGCATTATAGTGCACAGGCATTTCTAAGAGGCACCCAACCATGCTGATTTCCCAGAAAGGGTATGAGAGCTTTCTCCTCCAAAATGCCATCCCATAGGTATGTCTTTATTTCCACACATACACTAATGCTGTATGTGCCTTTTGTTCAGATCACCCCAGGCTCTTTGCTTGCCTACCACTCTCTCACTCCATTGCCATTCCTAGCTTAAAGCACTTAATGGAGCACAAGAGCCCAAAACTAAGTTGGGAACAAGAATGTTAATAATTTTTATGAATCACGATCCATAAAATTTAATAATTATTGTTGCATCATTTGAAAATGTGATAAGCATTTTTAAACAAAAATTAATATTTTTTAAGCCTTCTAGGTTATAGGCCTGCAAAAGTGTTCAGAAATTGGCACATGTAGATCATGTAACAAATGAAAATCTGCAAGAGCTGAGATTACATAAAAGAGTACGTGGGAAAACAAAGATTTATTTTGGTGAGCAGAGCTCATGACATTCAGATGTACAGTGAAACATTTACAGACACTGGAAGGTAAAGCTGATAGATTAATAATAGAAACATCATAGGTAGGAAGAATAGTACCCCAGATTAAAATGACATTATTCATGGGCACTATCAGTGGACCTCAGAATGAGCCTCTGACACCAAATCTCCTACAAGAGACATAGAATGCAGTAGGGTGAATTACTTATAGAAGATGTTAAGAACAAATGAGTGAAATAAGAGCTATGGTGCTTTTGAAGTAGTTTTGATTCCTTTCTTGTTGCGAAATACAACGTCTGCTACCTTACAAAACCATTTGAGAAAACTAACTGGACAGTCAGAGAGCTGCAGAGGCAGAGAAAGGACATCAAATTCACAAAGAAAAGAATGAAGGTAACAAAAGATCCTTCACTCTAATTCCTCAAGTCATACTGTGCTCTCCAACAAACAGTTCTGAAAATTTCTAAACCTCATTGCCACTGTCTGGTCCACATTTCACAACATTTGCAACACCAATCTCACCTTCACAGGATATTCTTCTCTACCAACACAGCACATAGCATATGCCCCAGAAGCAAGAAAGTGAAACCTTTTTTGTGGAATTATCACATCTGGTCCATGAACATATTCAGTGTATTTTAGGTCATAACCCATACATTTTTTGACAACAGATTATACTTTTGGCATTTTTTGTCACTAACACCATCATCTCTTCAAGTCATACCATGTGCATATAGAATTCATATTATTAAAAAATATCTTTCTTATACATGAGGCCAGCACATACAGAGACTCTTAGAATCAAGTCCAGTTTGACTTTTGTCTATTTAGGAAAAGGATGCTGTTTATTATACACTGTAGGAAGAGAAGCATTTATAGTAATGAAAGCAAAAACTGACAACCAGCATGTCAGCAGTGTGACACCTATGTTAATTTATTGCTCATTATTCATATCTGCATTCATCACCCTCAAAACAAACCACTACATGTCAAAGAAAAACAACAGCTCAAATGTAACAAGATCAATTTAGGTCAAGATTATTTTAAAAAATGAGTCTACAAATAAACAGACTAAAAAAACTGAGGAAAAAATAGCATGTCAACATAAATACAACTCACAATACACCCAATTTGCTTCTTATTACAGGTTACACATGCTTAAGGACTTTACATTTCAGTTTGTGTGCTCAGAAGCAATGGAAGCTATGTGTTGACATGAATATTATTTTTAATAATACAATTAAAAGCCAGTGACATGAAACTTAATCACATGGAACACATATATTTAACTATCTGTAGAATTACTGGTAACAACTATGCAAAATTAATCCACTACATCTAAACTTCGATAAGGAGAAGCTTCACACTCACAAGAAGATTACAGATCAATTAAATCAGCTGTACTATAGCATAAGTAAATTACTCTGTTTCCTTATTTATTTTGGCTTGCTGCCCTTCTAAATTTACATCACTAGGTCAAAGAATACTGGAAAGTGACTGCTAATGAAACCAAACAAAATAATCAGAACAATCACCTAGGTAAGGTAAACAACTGCAAATGCAGTAACAAAATGCATAGGGCAAAGTAAACTCTCCAGCCTTCGCCAAAAGCAACTTTATATCCTTCCTTTTAACCAATAAAAAGACAGGAAAACCCCAACTAACTGTCTATTGTTTAACTGTGATAAATAACTGCAAAAAGAACCCCAACAAGTTTCCAGGATACCCTGTAGTTTCTTCACAAAACACTTGTGTCTTCTATACCCAAAAATAATGGTGCAACCTGCCAATAAAGCCGCAGCTTTTCTCAGCTGAGCCACACAGTTATACTGCATTCCCCTTCTGAATTTTATCTATACTTAAAAGTTAGTTTTCACAGTTGAATTAATCCTTAGAATTAAGTTGAGTGCTTGTGCTCACACTACAGTGTTTTACCTTATCGGCCTGACGCATGTAGCAGTAGAGAATTCCTCTCATGCACTTTATAGCAGAATGTTCCAGTTCATGAGTCCTTCCCTTGTCATCATCAATACGCCTGGGTAAAAGAGATAATTCATAAAACAAATTGGAAATGCATTAGGGGGAAACAAGTAAAAAGGACGTATTAGTGCTTTGGAATATTAAATATTTCAAAACACAACTGTATAGTGGTTAGCACACTCATACCAACATATTTAGAACCCTACCCATACTTTTTATTAAAAAAAAGTCTTTTAGTTTATGTTCTAACTTACACAAGCATCCCTATATCAAAATTACTTTTTAAAAAATTATAATTTTTAATAATATATAGATATATTTTTAAAATCCTAGTTAGTATTATAAAAGGCCCTGTCCTGTGTTCTTTGAGAGATCCAAAACAAAAAGGCAATTTCTCTAACACTAGAAAATATCTGAAAATATTCTGAGAATATTCAGAATCAGTCAGGTTCCTGATGATGGCGATAAGCTACACCTGTGCATACAGTCTGGAAGTTCACTACTCTGAATGTCCAGAAATTTGTCTCAAGATACCTTTAATGCTTTTATACCATTAAACCAAACACCCACAAATACTATTACTAAATGTATATTAAAAACAATGCCAAATCTCAAGTTATTGTGACTACTTTCAAAACATTGCTGTGACCAGTGATTCAGTGAAAAGTAATCATGCTGAATAGATTGATATAGGTGCAGTTTAAGAGACAACTAATATAACTTTAATCTAAGAATTTTCATAATTGAGTTATAAATAAGAATGGAAATCAAGAGGTAAATCTGACTAACGATGGGAAGGAGACAAAGTAGCAAAAACCCTAAGAAAAGCCCTCTGGACTGTGTGATTTTGCACTGGAAAGGTATCGGAGGGGAACTTGGTGGGAGTGTGAGTAAAAAGAATTTGCTGAGGCATTGCAATTAATGCTTTTTTAAGAGAAAAGGGAAATGGGATAAAATTGGCTAGGCTGATACGTTTGGTTTTTTTCCACCCTCTGAGATGATTTGGAATGGCAGAGGGAGTGTGGGTTTACGATACCACAGGATCCCTTAGTATTGGATTTAGGAAAAGATAAAAACAGAAAGAAAAACAACTGAAGAGATGCTGCTCTGCTTGTAAAATAGGGGGTGTGGTACACGAAAAGGGGGGATTAAATACCAGAACCAGATGAATTAGGATCCCCTCCCTTTTCTTCTAGAGGGAATGTGAATCAGAATATAATGCTCCTATTTTACCAATTAAAAGCCAAAGAAACATATAGAATAGTACAATACCTCAGGGCAATAAATAATCTTGTTGAAGATTTGCACCCGGTGGTAGCTAACCCCTATACACTCGTGCGGCCTTGGTCAGCTGCAGCTTTGGCCTTGGGTTGGCTGGTGTTTAATGTCTAGGGCTTGCAGCAAGCTGTAGCTCTGCTGCTTGCAAAAGCCATCTTAAAAGCACAGCTACACAAAACTGCAACAACACTGCTAACAAAGCTCAAGAATACACAGGTTTGGTTTACAGTCTTAGACTTAAAAGATGCTTTCTTCTGCCTGCCATTAGCCAAAGAAAATGAAAAGTTATTTGCATTTTATATCCTACCACTGGTAGGAGAACCCAGTTTACCTGGCAGTGTTACCCCAAGGTTTTAAAAATAAATCCATCAATCTTTGGGAATCAGTTTGCAGGAGAACTTGAAGCATGAGACCCTCCCTCCAGAGATGAAATCTTTCTGCAGTTTGTGAATGGCCTATTAATAGTCACTGAAACAAAGCCTGACTGAATTCAAGGGACAAGTTTGTTGAATTTTTGGGGCTAAATGGACATTGAGTCTCTCAACAGAAAGCTGAAATGGTACAACAATGAGTAACCTATCAGGGATGTGAAATTTCTGGAGGACACGGAGAATTGGATACTGAGCAAAAGAAGCATCTGTAAGACCCTCTTCCTCAGATGGTAAGAGAACTCGGAACATTTTTTTGGATTGTGAACTGGTGTCAGTTGTGGAATAACAAAGCATCTTTATGAACTCTTGAAAATTAACCCTGCTCCACTGGGCAAAAGAGGCCTAGAAAGCTTTTAATACACTTAAAAAGGAACTAATGAGAGCTCTAGACTTGCTCTTTTTACATGAAAAACCAGGAGTAAACCTGGGAGTCCTGGCTCAACATTTAGGACCCTATAAAAGAGCAGTGGCATACTTCCCTAAACAGCTGAAGGATGACAGCAAGCAGAGGGCGTTTACAAGCAGGAGCTGCCATAACACTTAACATTGAAGAAGCCCGAAAATTCACTTTGGGACAGAAGATGACAGGAATAATCTCTCATACTGTGTTCTGGAACTAAAGAGAAATCATTAGCTTTTCCTATTCAGATTTCTGGAATATCAAGGTATTTTTGTGGAGCCTGATGATATTGTGATTGATGCAACTAACATTGTGAATCTAGCTTCCTTCCTCAGTGAAACTACAATCGAACCATAGCTTGGAGACAACAGAAGCTATGTATTCTAGGAGACCTGATTCAAAAGAAAAACCTTTGGAAGGTGCTCAAGATTCCTGGTTTGCAGACGACAGTAGTTTTGTCCGGCAAGGCATCTGTAAGCCTGGATAGGGAGTGAGTGACCACTACTGACCAAGTAATACAATCAAATCCTTTACTTATTGGAACTTCAGCCCAAAAGGCAGAAATTATTATTGCCTTAACCAAAGCATCAGAACTTGCAGCTCGAAAAAGGACAACTATACAGACAAATTCTAAGTATGCTTTTGGAGTTGTGCATATCCATGGAGCAATCTAGGAACAGCATGGACTTTTAACAAGTCAAGGGAAGCATTAAGCATGCAGGAGAAATACTTCACTTATTAGAAGCAGTTCAACTGCTAACCAAGACCACCATTATGCTCTACTGAGGACACCTGAAAGGTAACACTGAGCAGAAAAAGGTAATAGATTGGCTGATCATGAGGCTCAACATGCAGCAGAAAGATTGCAAGAGATTCTAACATTAATTCTGGGAAAAAATAGGAGTTTTGAATGAGCAGGAAAATACTGAATACTTTTGGGCTGATAAAGAATTACTAGAATAACAGGTAAAGGGAATTGTCAGAGACCACCACTGGAGAGCGTGTGTCCTATTTATACTCCCTGTACAAATTTTAAATCAAAATTAATAGGGAAGAATATATAAATATATATATATATATTACAATTTGAGTCTATCAGTAGTATTTGAAAAATAACCCCAACACAGATAACCAAGTGCAATTAGGGAACACTGGAAAAATGAAACATACCAGGGAACTACTAGCAAATTGATTTCTCTGAGCACCCAAGAAAAGGGGGGTACAGATACTGATTGCAATTAGAAGTTTCCTCCTTAAGTAACATAGTTAAACACAATTGGATGGCCTTAGATCTGCTGCTGGCCAAAGAAGGAGGTGTGTGCATGGCAACTGATGCTTTCTGAACCATAATAAATTGAAGTTGTTGTTCATACATACATCAGAAAAAGAAATTTAAACAATATGTGGAAACAAAGATTCTTCACCAAGTGGCTCAACATGATACATCATGGGGATTTAAAGAGGTTTGGGATAAGCTTACTCCTGGCTCCCAAACTTTGCCTAGCTCAAACAACTTTTTACATTTGTTATTATTTTGATAAGTATTTTCATTTTGATTTCTTGTGTGGTGATTCAATGTTCTTTGTGGTGTTGTAAACAGACCACTATAACATACAAGGATTGGAGGAGAAATAAAATAAGACATCAAGTAGAAACTTTTCAAACTCATTAAGATAGAGTAGTATCATTTGAGATTACAAAAGAATTTGTAAGGATAAAGGGGGGAATGATTCAGTGAAAAGTAATCATGCTGAATAGATTGATATAGGTGTAGCTTAAGAGACAATACAACTTTAATATAAGAATTTTCATAGTTTTAAGAATAGACTAGTTTAAGAGAAAGCTGTAACTGCGTAAGCTGCTTGTGAGAGCAGATGCAAAACTTAACCATAACAATGCAACAGTAACAGCCTTGAAGATAAAGAAGAATTTGTGTGTTTTTAGGAATAGTTTTGAATTTTAGCAGACGTTGGCTGTAATCACATAAGCTGTTTCATGAAAGCAGCTACAAAACTGAACCATAATAGTGCAACAGCCTTGAAACTAGAGGAAGTAGGAGATAGAGGAGTCATAAATAATGAGACTAACGACCAATTAAAAGACAGAGTATATCTTGTTTTCAGTGAAAAACTAAGTAGTCTGTGCAGGTGTTGGGAGCCCAGATAAGCATGGAGAAAACCGTAAAGAGCATTCGCTGAGAGCGAGGAAGATGCCCAGCCTTCATCCCTGAAGACCACTGGAAGACCCCTGAGTGTCACTGAGCATGCTCAATATGGGAGGAGTTAATGCAAATTAATTCCTGGGAATAATTTGCATAATCCTGTCTTTTCTTAGAAATTATAATGAATATGTATAATTAATCTGTATAAATATGAGAAATTTGGCTTTAATGGGCCCACACATTTGGAGGAGCGATCCCCCGTGTGCCCAGCGCTGCAATAAAGGATCCTGCCTCACAGTCAGCAAGGCTATTGAGTTTTGATTCCGGCTTTCCCAGGCATCACCAGGAAGAATGTCTGTCCTGGATTCAGCTGGGATAAAACTGATTTTCTTTCTAGCAGCTGATGTAGTGTTGTGTAGGATGAGAATAATGATGATAATGCACTGATGGTTTTAGTTGTTGCAGTTGCAGTTCTACAATAAGTCAGGGACTTTTTAGCTTCTCACACCCTGCTAGGTGCACAAGAAGCTGGGAGAGCACAGCCACGGCGGCTGGCCAAAGGGACATGCCCTGCCACTGAATATCATGCTCTGCACAGAACTAGGGAAGCTAGCTGGGTGGTGGTATCACTGCTCAGAAACAGACTGGGCACTGCAGGAGTGTGGTATGTACCCCTGCAGGTAGTTAGCAATTGCATTTGTGCATCACTTGCTTTATTTATTTATATTATCACTATAGCTATAATTGTTATTATCATCATCTTTGACATACTATTACATTAAACTGCCTTCATTCTCCTCCCCATCCCCTTAGGGGGAGAGGGGTGAGAGAGCAGCTGTGTGATGCTCAGTTACCAGCTGGGGTTAAACCATGACAGTGTAACACAGGGGAGATGTGTGTTCAGAAGTTCCTCACCTGTAGGCAAGGGCTAAGGCCCAGGCACATGCAGCACAGTACAGACTGTCGTGCACTTTCGCCTTTCTGTTTTCCCCATATGTCTTTGTAGGAAACAGACCTGTGGTGGGGCTTTGATGAAGCAGCAATGTTGACTTAACTGGGAAAAGCAGAAAAGAAAAAAATTGTATTAATGACACTTATGTTTCTTCCAGTTCCTATACAGACTTTCAGGAACAAATCAAGATGTGAACAACCTGTTAGATTATGTAGAACATAAAGCAGAAGAGAAAGAAAAGTAAGAAGAAGCACAAAAAATTTTTCTTATACTGTTTTTATTAAATGAGACCTTTTTACAAAATATTAAAAAAAAATCAATATTCAAAACTTTTTACTTGGCTCTGCTCTAGTACAACCCACACTGTACAGAATCCTTACAATTCAACCTAGCAATTTTCCTTTTATGAACAAGGCAGCTGCCTCCCCCCAATAATTTAAATAGTTAAACTCTACATTCATAAAAATTAAATATTTAACTTTGCCTAGATGATTATATCTTTTTTTGTTAAAGGAATTAGTAAGTAAGGAGAAAGGACTGCTACTTAGTATCTTAACATAAAAATAGGACAAGGTAGGAATTTTCAAGTTGTGAAAATTGAATTAGGAAAAAAATCTAAGGATTACTTTTTTTTTTACTTTAATATTTCACATTTCCTGAATTGTTTTCATTAAAAAACCCATTTTTTTTCTAGAATGTTATCAAGCATCAATTCAAAAAAGCCTCTTTATTGTCTATGTATTAGAAATTAAGCATTCTAAATTAAAATTACAAGGGATTATGCCTTTTTGCATTATATTCTTCAGTGACTGAATACTTTATAACAAGAACATTGATTATTCTCAAATGAAGTATAAATTCAATAGTATATTTGTACTGAGGCAGCAGACTGTTTGTGACATAAGTGCCTGACAGATACTCAGCAGGCGCCATCACAGCTTTGCTGCTGCCAAACATTAAAACCAAAATGAACAGTCATCTCCTCTGTAAGAAAGACAAAACCCATGGATCTACAAAAATCTATGGACAGACCAGGCATAACTCAGACTTCACTTCAGAAAACATTTTGAATGGAGCCACACTGCACATTTTTAGAATAACTAGAAAATTGATCACTATTCTATATCCTTGCCTGACAAGACTTAAATTTTAAGCAGTCAATTGGACAGCCATTAAAAATCTGCTTTTAGAATATAGACAGGACTATTATAACACACACACCCCCAATCCAAACCAAACAAATTAAACCATCGTTTCTCTAATGTAAATGGATTTGGCTTTAAATGAACCCATAACAAAGAAAAAACCCCTCAAAACACTAAAGTTGGCTTAAAATGTTAGCTAACAGGTAAAACTTTTGCACAAAAATACTTCATGGCACCACTGATGACAAAATATCCAGTTTAAACACTACAAATAAGGTTGGGTGACTTTTTTCCATTTAAACGTTTACGCAGCGGATCTGGCTAATGCCACAATACTAAGCTACCACTTTAACCAAAATAATTCCAAATTCAGTCTTACAGCTGGACTGAATTTACAGTTCACATTTTCAATTCCAGCCAAAAGTGTAATTCCGGCTTCTGTGCCTTTCAAGCTCCAACCACAAATTTAGCAGAACATCCTCATGTAGCAATAATACAGCAATTATATTTAAAATGTAAATACCATTTCAAAACGGTCAGAATATCTTTAGCCCTCTCCATCCAAGACCATCAGGTGAATCCATTCTACCAGTGGACAAACGCAGATTATAATTCTGAACACTATTTACAGGTCATGCTTTTTTCAAGCAATGTATGAAAGATCCAAATACATGCATTATATTATCACAAGAATCTTATCAGCAACTGTAATAACAGAACCCTTTACCTCTCAGAAAATAAAAATCCTTATTAAAGACTGTAGATATTTTAAGACAAAGCTGATTACTGTCATAACTGTAAATGTTTTAGCTATGCAGAAAATCTTGCTTGGCAGGAACAATTATTAACTTACCAATCCTGTAATAATGATCTAATTTATCCCACAGACTGGCGCCCTCTGGTTTTGGAAGGTTAATACTTTTAAGTGGCTCATAAATTGAACCTAAAAAAAAAAAAAAAAGGAGAAAAAAATCCTAAATGAGGATTGAAATTACTTTCATAATTCCACCACTGCTAAAAGTTACTGCAATATGTTTGTTACACAAAATTGTGGTTTACTGAATTTCAGATAATACATATCTATATACATTTTTTCTAGAGTACCTGACCACACAAACAAGACCTCCATCTGGATCTCTAATGCCTAGTTGATATTCAGCTACATCGAGTGCTACATAAATGTATACTTTAATAATTGAAGACTTTGAAGACAGCCTGTTAAATGCTAAGAATTTTCTAGGAACACTGACTTAGAAGTATCATACAGACCAAATACCTTAAGATATATATAAAAACAGAAGAAGGACCCAAAGCAGCCCAAATATAACTATTGCTTCTCTACCTGCCTTCCAAAATGGCGACCACGTACACTATTAGTGTTTTATCTATCTTAACCTCATTTTCACCACAATAAACCTGAATCAAAGAAGGGTTAGCTTGTAGTCATGTACTACCAACGCTTAAACAACCTACCCAACAGATAAAGCCCCCAATTGCCTATTCCAGACCAAAGTAGTGCTATCAAATCCACATCTTTCCCTCTCAGCATCCCACATATTGACTGCTTCCCGATTTGCACCTGAAAAGTCCATTTTACTGACAGCCAAAATGAGTTCCTATCAGAAAGACAGGATTTCTTTAAAATTACTGGGGTAAACCATTTCCAACTTCTAATTTAGGAGTACCATACTGCTTGCCTTCCATAAATCACTTTGGCTTTATTCAGTGTTCTGGATGGCAAGATCTCCCACAGAGCCATGTGATAACAGGAAGAATGAGAACTTCCCCTTTCCGGGCTGCATGCTGCCCTTCTGAAAAGCTCCAAGAAATGAATTGCCAGAGAAGGCCAGCCAGCCAAGCAGTTCTGGCAGGATGCAGCAGAGTGCTCCTATTCAAGCCGCCTCTTTCACACTCCCAGCACATACCCAAGTATTAGACAGGAGATTGTCCATATACAGGACTCTCATCCAAGCAACATGAATGCATGTGGAGTGCTGACAGAAGCTTTATTAATCAAGTCATTTGATGGGGAGAGTGGAAAATGTTTCTTGCCCGTCAAGAACTCAAACCTCAACCCCAAATTAGTATTACTTTTGCTTTGCAATCATAGTTAAAAAAATCCACCCCTCCTGGAGCAGACTCCTGTGGGTCCATTGTACACAGATACTTTGGTGACGTGTAATGACACATCTGAGCTTCCCCTACAGCATTTCCTTTCCTCATTGGGAGGAGTTACCTTCTAAGTCAACACACGCAGGTAGGGAAACAGCCTAAAGAATGCCTAAAAAACCCCATTACAAAAAAACTTAATTGCTTTTAGTTTTGGAAATGAAAAACTTGTAGCACACCTTTCATATCTTCTGTTTAAGAAATAAAATCAACATTCTGAACCAAATTTAAATCAATTTTTCAAATCAACTCATTTTTGCCTAGAAATTCCTATCCATTAGAATACTCTTAATTTATATTGTTATACTATTAATTCAGTTACCTTGCAAAAGTACACAACACAGTGACCTGCAGGAATTGTAATTTTATAAGGTGATTCAGAGGAAGTAGGCCAGAACATGTGTAACAAAAAATTTTCAGTAACTAAGTTATTGCATGAAAAGTTGAAAATTTATGAAAAAATATTTACTTACTAGATTTTTCAAAAGCAAAATAAAGATTCTTACTCTTAGAATTGTTAACTGTATGACACATACAAAGTACACTGTCTTTTGTGAGTGGAAAAAGGTTGAGAATGTCTATTTCTTGCAGACTCTTAACCCCTGTACTGCACCATGAAAAGCAGTTGGTAATTCACAGGCACAAACACAAGACTGAAGTTTCCAAAATAAAGCTGTTCTAGTTTACATACTTACCAGACAAGCTGTGACCCTCTGTGGCCAACAGAGAAACAAAATAAAGTTATCACAAATGAAAAAAAAAGGAGTGGGTTTTTTTCATTTTAGAGCATTCAAATATGACAACTCTGTGCAGAAAGACAACCAAACAGAATAAAGAACACAAAAATGTCAACCAACCGCCATCTACACATTACAGTCTTTTAGATGTTTGCAACTTTACTAGCAGAAATAAATTGAAATAGACTGGTGATGGAACAAAAAGGTGAAATGAACTCAAAGTTCAAGAAAATAGCCAAAAAGTATATGTCCTCAAAGTCTTGTTTAGAAGTATTCTTATTATAAACAGTAGCACTTTTTTTAAAGTAACATTCAAAATCAGAGTTTCCCACATACTCTTCATTAGTTCCTCATTTGCATTATATAGATTATGTTTTGCTTGGGTGCCTATAGCATTCTTCTAGATAAATCCTGGGGTAAATTATGCTTTATTAGTATCACAGTCTAATCAAAAGCAAGAAACAGAGAGGACAAACATAAAGCTAGCTGCTCCTTCCATGTGGTTTTTATAGTGTGACCATAACCCAGTGCAAGCTATTTTTAAGACAGCTAAAAAAAGCCCATCCATACTCTGTCCAAAATCTATTTAATAGTTCGTTTCAGTTAGACAAAAACCTGCTATAGAAAGCAATTTTCAATTACGTATTTTGAAAAGGTTTTCAAACTGAAAAAAATTACACTATCAAGACTGCAACTCTAAAACATAAAGAATGTTATATACGAATAGTACCCTTGAGTTCTCAGCTTGTATGTTAGCATTCAGAACAAACAGAATGAGGACATCGATTTCAAATACTGTTTTTCATAAATCTCTCCTTTCATTGTAGCCATACAGCATGGGTTTTATTTTAGGTAAGTAAGTAGACATGCCAGAAAGGACTATTTTAAAATATATGCTTGATTTACTATTTTTTCAGCTGTATACTGGTGTAACAACCCTATACAAAAGTAATATCGGGTACATGGCAGGTCACATTTTCTTCCACAAAGAATGAAGTATGCCCATTATTACCTTACATCAGAAGTGGACTGCTGCAAGTCAGTGACTACTTCAAAATCACTCAAAACCCAAAGAGATAGGAAATCAAAATGTTGCTTCCTACATAAATATATTTAATGTCTTATAAAGTAACACTCAAATTCTCATCCCGAGTCCACTTTGTTTTCATATATTGCACTGACTAAATACACCATATTTTCCATCAAAAATTAATTCCCTTTAATTTACTACCACTTGCAGTTTTCAAAGTAATGTGATCTCACAATTCTTCAAGTTGAAGAATTACTAAAAAGGATAGTAGTTTTCTTTCAAAGTATTAGAGAACAGCAATAAATCTGAAGCAGCCCAATAACCAGTGAGACACATCAATTACCAGCTTTGAACTAAAATAATAAACAGACAAGATATTCTGACTTAGCTATGACATTGAAACTATAAGAAAACACTATCCAGCAGATGAAACTCAAATGTAGACCAATTCCAGGAACTATTTACCAGCTAATTATCTCTTCTAATCAGAATACAAAACAATTAGCAGAATTCCTGAGCAGGAAATTAATAGAAGTTCTTCAAGGTAAGCTATTAGCAGTGTAAATACTTATGTACATACAACCTCTGGAGGCTGAGAATATTATGAAATCCTGATGTTGAAGTACTTTCCTATCCACTTAATTTTTATTCCAGTTCTACTTGAGATGAGCATTAATTGCTCTTCAGGGAAGAGCTCAAAACTGTCTAGATATTCAGATTTAAAAGCTGTGGCCAACATTTTGAAACCCTGCTCCCAAATTCGTCTATATAGCAGCTTTGAACACCTACACATCCTTGAAAATGGCAGCAATTGCAAAAACTAAAGAAAAATATGCATCAGAATGGAATTCTGAACCTAGTTCATGGAAAAAGAGTTGGAAATTTCAACAAAGACTGCCTATACAAATGTTTTGAAGTATAGACTTTAAAAAACCCAACAAACCAAACAAGCAACCAAACACACACATCCTGAAGTTTAATAACAAATAAACTGAAGTGATATGGCAAGAATTTTATTTGCAACTTCTCATGTGCCAGAAGGACAAAAGAAAATGTTTACTACGATAATGAAGTCATCCTGGACCAAACAAGCAAGCAAGCTGAGAACACCAGATTTCTCTGTAGATTTGAGAATAAAAAGTGACCACAGTCCTTTAACGTGACACTAGCTCCGAAGGCAATCCAACAGTTGAGACCTATACAAGATCTGCATCTCAGATCACAGTACCGTTCATTACACAATAACATCACAACCGTCTTCATATTACACAGAAGTCACTGGGGCCAAGAGGAACTTTGTTTCTTCACACAGCAAGGTTTATGAAATATGAACAAATCCTGTCCTTCCAACATCACATCTCCCGCAACCTCTCCTGAGCTCAAGACTTAGTGTACTGGAGAGCAACACTGTTGGATACAGTAGCTTATTCTAATAGTTGTCTGCTATGAAATACATCTGCTTCTTAGTCCAAACCCATGTAGTTGAGCAAGGTAGTATCAGAAAATACTTCTCAGAAGCACTTCCACTAGAAAGAAAATTCACTTCTCATACGTAAATTATCTCAACTCTAACTCCATGAACTTTATGTGTACCAGCTGTGCTGTTTCTGATGGGTTTTTTTAATGCCTAGATAGAGCAGGAAACTGTGATCTCATGGCTGACCCCGCTTTCAGCAAGAGGCTAGAGAAGACAGTCTCCTAACATCCCTTCCAAACCCAACTGTTCTACAATCCAACGAAAACATAAGTAAGGAAATCCCAAGAGAGGGGATGGGGGTGAAGAAAGAAAAAGGTATTAAAGTATTCCTCTACCTGAATAATCAGTAACAGTAAAAACAAGGTACAAAGTGTTACCTAGGTTGTGATGATAACACAGGTAAAAATGAGTAAGATCTTGTAAGGGTTTCATTTAAATAGCTTTAAAGTGACACAACTTTTCAATTATCATTTATCAAAAATAATCATGTGTTAGACTGTACACATAATTCAACTAGAAATTAATGAAAAAATAAAATATGCACCAATTAATTTTACTTTATTTTGTAATGATCTGAAGTAATTTCTCTCAACAGTATATTATACTTCATGGAAATTAGTGATTTCAGGATTTACAGTAGCCCACAACACACAGAAGTTACTGAACACCACAAATAAAACACTGACCAGCATTCCAAGACACAGGACCTTCACATAACCAAAATACACCAAAATACCAAGTTATAACATACTAACCTTGTAAATGCTACTAACAAGGCAGGATACCATTCAGGGTATTGAAGGCAATTGTTAATGTTTCTCAGAACAATAATTCTTAAAACTAGTATCTTAAAATTGTGTATTTTGCATTGTAAGAACAGAAACATCAAGTATCAATAATTCAGAAAGAGTAATAATTTCTTTTCATTATAATGTCAGCACTTCATGTGTCCTTTGATGTGAAAGGATACAAAACAGAAACGCCATGTGCAGGGCAGGTCAAGTGACTCAGTTTTAGCAAGAGACAGCTAAAAACCCCTTACCTGGTTACCCTCAATAGCACTTGTTTTGTCTGTGTTGAAACACAGAAGCAATACAAGAGCACTGTACACTTTTCCCAGATCAGCTAGCTTCGCACAGGGACACATTTGTTCCAGTCAAAACATATTGAGCAAAACTGGTCTTGACAAATTTGTGTATTCTAGATTCTATTGTACCTAAAGAGAAGGTGTGCCAGGGGATTATTTTGCTTCCACTTGGTTGCCAAAAGTCAAGCTCACAATGACAGGCTTCTTAGAAAGTTTACTTTTCTCTAAATCACTCATGTTGAGGGTTTTTTGGGTGTTAAATCTATACACCATTCCTAGTGCACCTTTCACACGAACATCATCAGAAAACAGACATTTTCAGTTCACAGGTGGCTACACTGAAACATACTTGCAAGAAAACAAAACAAAGTAGGGAGATCTGTCCAGTAGATTTCAATCTAAGTAGATTCCAATTTTCAGAAATTTTCACTGAAAGAGCTTAAAGTTCTACTGTACAGTGTTAAAAAATGCTAGCACAAAACACAGCTTGAAACACAAAACACACAATTATTTTTGTTGAGTCAAGTAGCCACAAACAAGAACAAAACACAGAACTGCACACTTACCAAATTTTAAAAAAGCATGCGCAGAGGAGGGTCTGTCATCATCCAAATTGGCCATTTCAAATTGGTGCAGCTAATCACAAACGTCTCAGGCTAAGCTACAGCAATTTCCAAAACTGTTTAGTAAATGTTAAAGGCAACTCACATTACAATTAATTGAAAGCAATGTTAGTGGAGTTATCAGAATGACAGAGCGCACAGCGCGAAGGGTAGTGGAGTTTCATTGCATGTTGTTGCCCTCTTCTACCCTAGAAAATTACATTATTTTGTTTATTTCTCCATAAAACTTATGTAAGTAAAAGGACACAGTCTGCACAAAGTCCATCTTTTGGACATTAGATTGTAGCTCTGTTATTCACTAAGAGGTTTGCTACTATCATCAAAAGGTGCCAAATAAAATCTATTTGACGTATTTCTAGATTAAATAAAAACATTGATTTAAATACTGCATATAAAATTGTTAAGTAATAGTAAGGACGGGGAGCTAAAATTCTGCTTATGCATAGTGCTAATTTTACCCTATGTGGAATGTACACTAGGATCTTTCTTGTAGTCATACATATTGTTTATAGTATCGAATAACTCCGTTATTTGAAGCAGATTATCTTCCAGTTTGGAATGTAAAATAAGGAAATACTATTTGTAACTATGATGATAAGTTCTCCCAAACCTTTAAAGAAGTTTATATTTTTTACAAAAAGTTTTCAATACAAATTTGGTTTTACCAGCAAAAATGTAAATCATAATTTAATATACATAAACATGAAGACAGTGATCACCTCAGACAGGATAGGGTCTTAAATGAGACTTTGATGTCACCTATAAAATACGAATGACTCATGCATTTCATGCACACGAGTCTCTATTCCATGCTTACTATACCTTACTCCAAGCATCATACTAGAAAACAAAACAAAGCAAACAGTACTGCTTGTAAACTGGGACTCTGGAGCACTGACCTCAGCCAATTCCAAACAGTGTGGGGGAGTTTCAGCTGCTTTCAGTGACTACAACAGCCATGTCTCTTTCTGACAGTGCCAGAAAGGAAGCATAAAGGCTCTGAAGTTATAGAAATTTCAACGTTCTTATAAAGATGTAGTAGTAAAATTAAGAAACAAGAACATTATTTTAATTTTTACATAAAATGTTAGCTGATTATAGATAAAACTCGATTTTTAAATCAACTCTTCCATCAGAAGAACATTTCAACTAAAATTATCTTTATGTCTTCAAAAAATAAATTTCTTCAGTCACCTTATAAATGACAAAATCTCTAAGAAGAGGAAAAGGAGTAAGTGAGCTACAATAGTAACGTGTCATCACTGAAGTGTGTGGAAGGCAGTAGCAGTTAAGAAAAACTCAAGCACTTGAAACTATCTAAATGCCTTCTACAGTCACAGGGGGACACTCTGCAAGGGAATCCCATAGGCAGCTCCCTGCCTCATGACTCAGGGCTCACATACTCCAGGGGTGCGTTCCAGACTTTATTTTGTAGAGCTCTGCCGCCAAATCTGTAAACCAATTTTGAGGTAACAGTACCCTCTAAAGATAATTTGCCACAAAGTAACAACTCATTTACTGGATAATCTTAACCACGGTATTTTGCAAACTAATACTATACATAAGTAGAATTTTTAAAGGCATATTGATCAGTCTTTAATTGACCAATTCCCCTTATGAGAGCACTCCTGACGCCCCCACAGCGGATCCAATCAAATACACAAAATAGAAAATAACGGACGGGTTTTACTTATATCTCCTACGTGCTTGTAAACACCGCGAGGATCATTTGGGAAACGCTTTCTGTTAGAACTCGAACAATTAAGGTCCCACCGAGACTGTATTTTAGCTAATGTAAAAACGGGGGATTTCTGAACTTTGGAAATCCAAACCAACTCGGTAATCGTCCTTTCATTCCGGCCAGGAGGCAGCTGCCACGCAAGCCAAGTTCAAGGCGATTCCCACGTTCAGAAAAATAAAACCTTTACCCAAGGAAACCCGGGCAAAAGCCAGGACTCGAGTCCAAGCGCCTGCAGTATTAAAATACACTTCATCGCTCGACGGCTTTCGGACAGTGCGCGCCCCGGACAGCTGCCCTCGCACCCCCACGGCCGCCGCCGCCCGTACATCACCCGCGCCGCGGACAGCCGGGCCAGGCAGCGCGCTCCGCCTCGCGCCGGGGGCTGCCCGCCAGGCCCGCGCGGGAGGCAAGCGGGAGCGGCCAGGCAGGGCCGCGGCGGGGCCGGCGGCAAGCGCGCCAAGCTGCGGAAAGAGAGAGGAAACAGCCACGGGGACGACGTCGGCCAAGAGCTCGAGGAAGGCGGCGGGGCAAAGCGGAGGAGAGAAGAGCGGTAGGGGGCCGGTTAGTGACCAGGGGGAGAAGGAGCCCCGCCGCTCCTCTCAGGCAAGCCAGGAGGTCAGACCTGAACGTTTAGAGCGAGCCCGCAGCTCCAACATCTTCCAGCTCACGTCAGCCATATGGGCCGCCGCGGGAGCCGCTGCTGCCGTCGCCATCCCGGTGAGGACCCGCCGCTCCCGTCACTGCGCTCCGGCCAGACCAGCTACCCTCGCCTCCCCGTCACCACCTCAGCGAGCGAGCCGGGCGGCTATCCCCGGCTAGTCACCCGCACCGGCCGTAAAGAGACGCGCGCGCACCCTTCCACAGCTGTCGCAAAGCCGCCGGGTCAATCCCGGAAGCGAGCCGGCCGTTGTGCCGGGCACACCCCTCCGCTGCCGTAAATGATGCGGGCGGGGGTGGCGGGGAGCTAGGCTGCGCCGTTGCAGGATGGGGGGCTGCCGCGGCTGCCTGGCGTTGTGTCTGCTGCTGGCCCTGCCGGGGCCCGGCCTGGCCCTGCAGAATGTCACCGCTCAGCTTTTCGGGGCTGAGGCCTATGGGACCTTGTCGGCTTTCGGCGACTTCAATTCAGACAAGCAGACAGACCTGTTCGTGCTGCGAGGCGGTGAGCGCGGGGGCGCGAGGCCGTCCTCGGGGGGAGGGCGGGAGCGGAGCTGGCGGTGTGGCTGGGCGCTGTCGCGGGGGGTGCTTCGGGGGCTCTCCCAGCCGGTGCGAGGGGCGGCTTCGCAGAGGCGTGTGCCCGGTTCCGGTTCCAGGCCCGGGGGGACCCGGGTAGGTGGGCTGCCGGGAGCGCCCCGGGGTGACGCCTGCGACCGCTTCCGAGGTGCCGTCCTGCCTCGGGCCTCGTTGGAGAGGAGATGCCGGTTGCTTCTTCGGCAGGTGCTTTCTCTGTCGTTGGTGGGCAGGGAACTGGCGGGAGCTGCCTGCGAGGAGCCGCGATGGGACTTGGGGTCCCCGAGGCCACCCCGCTGGGGGTGCCCTGCCTCCCAAAGCACGGTGCTCCCTGGGGGGCTCTTCGCCTTACTGCTGGTGGCGAGCAGAACAATTACTTGCAAGACTGAGGAGGCGTTTGTTTGGCTCCCGAGCTATTTCCTGTGTGGAAAATGGTATTTGCCAGTTGTGCTAAGGTATGGCTTCATATAGGGCAAGGCGTGCTTTAAAGTTGAGTTTATGGTTGTGAAATAAAGGCTTGGCCCTGCAGAGCGAATGGTCACACTGGGTTGTTTTTTTTTGGTCCTGCTTTCACAATGTTTTGTGAAACTGAGATGAACATTTCAGAGTTGTAAGGCACGTAAACCGCGTGTTATCCTACCGTGGGCATTCTATTAAAGCAGAGGGCTGCATACATTTATTCCATACAGCTGTCAACTGCTGTGAGTTGCTGTTTGGGCTTCAGATATAGAGGATCCAAAGTCAGAGCTTATTATCAATGGCCGGTGTTATTTGCAGATATTAATCTTGGATAATTTTACTGACTTAAAGCTACACATTAAGATAATAAATTTATTCTCAAACTCACCTTTTTTTTCCATCCCTCAATCTCAGAAATGTTTCTGTAAGTAGCTTCAGTAAAGCATGAGTGAATTTCCCATCTAGTTCAGATATTTAAATGCATAGCTTCTTGAAAACGCTCCACTAGCTCATCTACGGAAAAAATGCCTTCAAATATTAGATTTAAATGAATGTGAGCGATAAGAGAGCTAATTTTTACTTTCTTATCTCTCAGATGAATGCATATAAAAGTGTGAGTAGCTAAAAGTTTTAGAAACTAGACTTATGACTGCTTCTTTGCTTCTGCTCAGCAGCACTTGCTGTAGTTTTCCTAGTTGATACTCCATATAAATCAGCCAGAAAGAGCATACTTTAAAAAATTATTTTTCATAATTTAAGTCTGACAGGAAGTAGCTTGAAAAATGTATGGTATGTCTTCAGAACAAAAAGTAACAGCTGATTCTAGATACTAGAATACTAAGTGGTAGAATAAATGGTGGCAAATTTCACATAGTGCTGAAGTGAGCATTGGAGATAATACTAGAGCTTGTGTGTGTGTGTGTGTATATATATATATACACACACAAGCTCTAGTATTATCTCTCTGTCCATGTACACACACACACCAGAACAGCAACCTGGTAAAGAAGCTCAGTCCTAATAATACTGACCCTTAGTAGGGAAATTGGGCTGATATCTTGGGGTTTTGCTGGCTTTATATTACTGTTCTGATTTTTAATTACTTTATTTGAATGAGAGTCAATTTGCATATGCTTGGAAAGAAAAAAGAAGTACTAGGAGCTTTATAAGACAGAGTAAACTAGCTCAACGTACGACATAGCCTAGATCCTAAAGTGTCCTATTGCAAGAACAATTCAAAATTACCAGTGGGCCCTGTGTTTAGTCAATTTCTGACTAAAATTTAAGGATAAATAGAAGTGTTTGTATGTGTACCTGTTTTGTAAGTACCTGTGGAAGGGGAAACTCATGCTGTTTGCTTGTTTAACCCACCATCTTCTAGTTGTGTTTGCCTATTCTAATAGCACAGGGCAGTGAGTAATCATTCCTGTATCTGCCTTCTGTATTCCACGTGGAAATTTTGAATGCTTCTGTGGTATCCTCACTCAGGTGCTCAGACTGAAGATTTCTAGTCTATGTAATTGTTGCTTGCATGGACGTGGGTTCCTTTCTTCACCCTCTCATGTACTTTTTGCCTTTTTTCTCTATTGTCCCCTTATCTCAAAACGAAGAACAGAGAACAGCATCTAGGACATGTGCTGTGGATTGATGTAGTGCTGTAGTGATTGTTGGGTTTTTTCTGTTTATCTAATAATCTCCAGTTGTCAGTTTGGTTTTGACTATTGACTAAAGCTGAGTTGAAATTTCATAGACTTATCTTTAGTAACCACAGTCTCATTTTTGAGTGGTGTAATTTACTTGGAACCTGGTATGTGTAAAAACACATTTGCTGCTTCAGCATCATCATTACTTTACCACATAGATGATAAAAAGGCAGGTGAAAGTCTATAGTGTGAAATCGGAATTGAAAGTTTTAACAGTCAACCCACAGCTTTGTTATCAAAAGCTTAAGCAGCCAGCAGGCTTCTTCACCTTAACTGTGTGCCAGTTTTTTCAATCATCTGTGACTGTGTAGTGCAACCCAGGCTCTATTAGCTTGCCAGCCGGGACTGCACTAGTTGCCCCCATCCATTTTGAAAGGGTTTGTTTTCATTTACTCATTTGCTGGCATATTCTCCTTGGCAAATACATTTATGGCAATTATCTTTGTTTCATAGCTGGGAAACTTGCATTCACCTTTCACAGCTGTGAACTCTACCACAGAATGATGCTCCTCAAATACATTGTGGTAGCTTGAGTTTGGAGCGGTAGAATTGTTCTCAAATAGGTAACCTAGTTCTTGCCATTTGGGATGCTACTGGCAACTTTCTTGGATAATGCTGAAAACAAATATAACAAAGGCTAAGTTAAAATTGTATTTTTTTCAGGGGCTGTGAACTGTTATTTTACTTGACGTAAGTGAGGTGTAGTGTGGTTTATTGATGAATTTTTTTTTCTTCCCTAAATTTCTATTATTTCTACAACATAAAATAGAGGTTGTTATTTAGGCCTTCCTGAAGTATTTAAATGATAATGGCTTGTATCAGTGCCTCTGAATGAGGAAATGCTGCAGGGAGCTAGGTTATTTCTGTGAGTTCCACTTAGTGCTTTTTTCTGCCAACTTGGGAAGGCAGGATCAGATCCCGTGCTGCCAGAGACAGTGTTAAAAGAGTTCATTTGAGTTAGCTTTTAAGCTTTATTTGTACAGAAGTGATGCCTACCACTTTTGCACATGTAATATTTCTTGACTCATTACAAGAAGTTTTCTTTTAAACAATACATAGGTGGTGGAGAAGTGCTCCTTTGAATTCCTGTTGAATGAGGAGGAAGTTGTATGGGAAGTCTTTCAAAGTTTTTGCTGCTGTGAGGAGTAAATATTTCTGGTATAGCTTTTAAAATGTTGTTTATTTAACTGTTTTACAATCCTCCTCTATTATACATGCTCTAACTTGCTTTTGCAGGAAACGAGTTGATTATCTTTTTGGCTGACCAAAAGGAGCCCTACTTTAAGCCCCGTGTTAAGTTACCAATGAAGTAAGTATTGATATGCAAGGTGAAACAAAGTAAGTGGCAATTCTTCTTGAAAGTGCGTCTCTGAAGCGGGTGGGAAGGTGATGAGAACTGTTTGACTGTGCTGTTGAGCTTGCCCAGCTAGCTGATTACCTTCCTGGTGAGCTTTTGGTTTTATTTCTTTGGATTTTGAGAGTCAGATGACAGAATTGGTGGAGATGAGTTTCGTCATATTGTTAACTAATAGGTGTCACTTTCCACTCCCTTTATGAAATTTCTATTCTTCAGGTTTTGTCCTCTACTTAGCATTTAAAAAATACCTATATCTTAGAATATTTTTGCAGGTGGTTTTTTTTCCTGACCTCTATTTCCCAGTAAAGCCAACTATCATTCCATATCACAGGTTAAGTCTTTTTGTCAGGTAGTATTAGTCTCTGCTCCACAGCATATTTTCAGGGAAATTCTCCTAGTTGTGGTAGTTACTAATGGAATCCAGCCAATACCACCTGGTTTATTTAAAAGGGGATAGAAAGAATGGTGTTCTGGTATTTCTGTGCAGAGATCTGTTCCATTCTAAAGTTAGTGTGGCTTTTAAAAATGCATCCATTTGTAATGAATGGTAAAAAAATAAAAGCTGTGTGTTTATGTACATATATATGTAAAGGCTTAACCGTAAGACTTTTACAGAATACGTTACTGCTTATGAATGATGCTTACTAATACTGTTATGTCTATTAACAGTTCAGTTGCTGTTATAACTCAGCCTCATCTTTTATCATTCTGTATATTTGTGCATTTCTTTATTTCCTCCTATCTTGGAAGCAGCTCATTTGTATAGTGCATTAGAAAATATCTGCTCTTCTTAACAAAGTGAACCATGTTTGCATGTGTAAAGCAGTGTCTCTGAGTTGGTAACCAAGTCAGTAAAGATTGAAAGAATAGGGAGGAGTGGAAGATGTGGCAGAAATGGGAAGAGATGACATTGCCTTTAAAAAGTTTGTGTTCTCTGTCTGACTCCTGCCTAAAGTGTTCCTGTTGCTTTAAGATCTTGCTCTTGGAATGCAACCAAAAAGATCCTGCTCTGTGAAAATGTTTTTGACGACTGGTTCTGCAACAACTGGAGGGATTTAATGAAGTCTAGACAGCATTAGCAAAGAGGATATGGCTGAAAAATGCCTGTTAGCTGAAGTTCAGAGTTAAAAATGTCATCCTTCCTTGGAGGAAGGAAGACTGCAGAATGCTTGATGTAGTTACTTTTGCAATAGATAAGGACTGCTATTTAAAAAAAGAACCAACCTAGGTCTATGATGGAGAATAATGTAATAATATTTTCTATTGTTATAGAATAGACTAATAATAATTGGGGTGAAAATCCAAGCCTTTGAACACATAGGCACTTAGAATTTTCATGTAGACACTTGTACACTTTCATGTGGCGTTTTGTGTTTGTTTTTAATTGTAGATCTCTTGGTGTTACCATAACCAGTGTAGTTCCTGGAGATTATGATGGCGATTCACAAATGGATGTTCTCCTGACTACCCGGGCACAAAACCATGGCAGAGATGAACTTTCAGTGTTTATTTTCTGGGGGCACAACCAAACACTAGGTGAGTTGCTGAGACTGCTTCTTAATAAGATTGTTAGATTTATTTTTTTTAATAATTCACAGTATTGTCAGAAAGTTAAAACTCATTGTAGGGTGCAGTGATTGTTTTTACAACTAAAATAGAGTAACAGCTATTTGACTTCATACCCATATGCTATCCTGCTGTTAAACTGTATTCAGTAACTGATGAAGGAGAGCAAAGCTAGATCTTGTGCTTTGTATCGTGCAGCAGATGTAACCAAACAATATTAAGGTTTGACAGTAGCCTACTAACTGAAGATCTACTTCTAGTAGCTTCCCCGTTGTGCTTGTTGGTTTCACAATGATGATTTCAAAGGATTTATCTTGAATTGAAAATGCACTGAGCACCTGGTGCAAAGCTTAGTGCATACATTTACCAGTATAAGTAATAGAACATGGATTTCTGTTAAACCAAATTCTTTACGAGAGAGGTTTCTAGAGCCTCTATCATTGGAAGCTTTTGAGAAATTTCACAGAATCACAGAATCTTAGGGGTTGGAAGGGACCTCAAGAGATCTTCGGGTCCAACCCCCCTGCCAAAGCAGGCTCCCTATCTCATATTACATAGAAAGAAGTTGTCAAGAATCTTAGCAGTGTTCTGGGTATAGCTGATTCTGTCTTGAGGTGACATCATGGACTACGTGAACTCTTGAAGTCTCTTGTGTTTTCTGTGGATTCTGCTGGGAACAGGTTTGGGGGAGAGTTTAGGATTGGAAAAAGGACAGAAAAGTGCAAGAAGGTGCTCTCAATTCCAGAAAAGCTACTGAAGAACAATTACTATTATAAGCACCTGTGTTACAAAGTAGTTACAGGTGAGGCTTTAGATAGCATTGCTTCTGGCTTTTATCAGATGAAACAAGCAATCTGTGAAACTGCCTTGGATCAAGTATTAAGGGAGTAGGAGGTGTATGTAGCACTGGGGCAAACATGAAGTATTTGGGTTCATTTACACTGTCTTGTTTCTGAGTAAACAAATATTGAGAGAGGCACAAATGAACATGTGAGGTTTAGAGAAGGAGTCAGAGGTTAAAAATTGAGGCAATGTTGGTATGTGATGAAGCTACTGGAAAGGTATGTGGTGCCTACTCAGCTAATGGAAGTGTGACAAGTCCCTAGGAGGCTGCTGGCATAGAAAATGTGTAAACTGGAAAGAGCAGCAACGTTGTGGAAAGATGAAGGAAATGCGTCGATACGACAAGGACTTTTAATTACAAGTGAAAGTGAAGTCTGAGCGGTGATAACCTGATTGGGATTTGAAATCCTTGCTTTCCCTTTAAGCAGTCTGCACCTAATCTTTATTTCAAGCACTTTTAGGATTGTTTGTTGTTTTGGTGAGGAGTTTTCTTGGGTTGTTTTTTTTTTTACAGTGCCAAAATGTTAAACGGAGGTTTGATGTGCAATATTAAATTTTGAGATGGTCTTCATCCCAACTATTTCAGATTTCATGTGACTATGTGATTACAATCATACTTAGAAATAGGCTTCATTAAGATCTATTTAGAATAATTTGTTGAAGAGCTTAGTGGAGAGAGAGAAGCAGCTTCAGTACTTTAACTGTAACTCACCTTTTCAGCATAATTTCAGGAAGCTATTTAGTTGTTTATGCTCAGTGGTGGCTGATCTTTTTTTTAATCATAAAATTGATAGTTGTAAATTAATAGAAGAATTATGTCCAAAAATGTTGTAACATACTGGTAATGGAATCAAATGAATATTTTCTCTTTTCAGATCTTAACCATAAAACAATGTTAAATAAGACTTTTCATGATGAACCTCTAGTAATGGAGTAAGTATGACCTTTTTTAGAAAACATTTATAATGGTGACTAAGAGCAACTGAAATGTATTTTTAAGCTAAGATTTGAAACATAATGCTCCTTGTAAGAGTAGCATGGTTTGTGTATGGTTTAACAGAAGATTACAAAACATAACAGTTTTGTCTTTACAAGACTTCTATGCTATATTATCCTTTGCAAAACAAAAAATCTTACTGGCTTATCTGACTGAGTAAATATCCCTTTCATGGGCATTTCCCTCTGTGTGAAATGCTGAACAAAAGAAAGGGGGGAATATAGTGGGAAAATCAAATGCATGGCACAGTGGAAAATAGGGAGAGAAGTGTGCTACTGCTATGGCTGCTCAGGCAAGAGCTGAAATTCAGAAGAGGCTACTCAGCTGTAAGTGGTTCATTGCTTGGTGGGGAAAATGCTAACCAAATACAGATTGACTTAAGAATAGTTAATTTTGACTCCTATAATGACTAATGTGATACTAAAATTATTTTGTGTTTTCAGCTTTAATGGAGACTTGATTCCTGATGTCTTTGGTGTCACAAGTGATTCAAGTAAGCCACAGATATTGATAGGCGGGTAAGCTGAGGGTTTGTTTTTTAGCATGAATTTCAATAATGTATTCATTGTGCATCCATTTCTGCTCTCATTAAAGAGGCATAAGACTCATATTTAACCCCAACCCTGTAAACATGTGAATCTTCTCTCCATGTTTATCTTTAAACATTCTCTGACACTCTGCATCTAATTTTTAAAGTGTTGGCTTTTTGTAGGGGAAGTAGACATTCCAGGAGAGCTGAGAAATTGAAAAACCTGTTATTGACATGAGAAGTAGGATTATTGTTTCTTGGAACATCTGTAGTCTCCTTTGTTTAGTACACTTTGATACTTACTATTGTCTGTGCTATGGAATTTGGTGCTGTACAAAAATACAAGCCAACAGTTTTAAGTAGCATCTATAAAATTTAATCTACATTTTAGTTCTAATACATGAAGTTACAGGTTGATGATGCAAGAAGTACTGCAACAGGCCTTGTAATACAAGGGATGGCAAAAGGAAAATACAGGAGTTTGGTGTAAAATTAAAAAAAAATTAGCTTTAATTTGTCTAACCTTTGATTGCAGATAGTTTCCTAGATAACATGTGAAATCAAAAGCAAAGGTATTCAGCTATAGATTATGGAAAATATTTGGTATACACATTGGAAGAAGAGATTCATAGACATAAGGCAAAGGAGACCTGAAGTAGTAATATAAGTGTGCATGCAAGTGATGATACCACATCTTCCCTGTCAAGGAGTGGATAAGGCCACTCTTCAGCAAACAGAAATTGACTGAAGTCTTATGAGATAGCAATAAAGGGGGCTGAATTTCATTTTTAGAGCTTCTACTAGTCCTGGAATTTCTAGAATAGGACAAGTAGCAAATACTGAGACAAAAATTATTGTTTTAATGGTGTATTTAAATGGTTAGTAAGGACTATGCAAAGGATTATTTTTGTTTAAACTGTTCTGAATATGAATGCTGACATCAAAGCATAACAAAAGAGTACATCTCTACTGACTCAGAAGAGCCAGGCTCTAAAATGAAACAAAAAGTTAAAAAGCGACGTCTCTAATATTGGGCAAGATGCCAAAGAATTTTAAATCTGTCTTTTGAAAAGAAGTTATCAGTTATTTGTTGCAAACACTACTGGACCCTAGAGAAGGACAGTTCAGTGTATTCAGTTTTCCTGATAACTGCTTTTGAAGTTCGTAATCCGATAAAGAAAAAGAAAGCTTTGGCTTTTGAGAGCTAGTAGGATTGTGTTTTCAAGGACACAAATTGGTGTGACTCTGAGTTAGTGAAAGTTACATTATTGAAAAGGATTACTTTTTTTTTTTTTTAAATGACTAAAACTATGGATCTGTACCTCTTTTCCTGTGACTGTTGCCAAACTGAGCTTAGCATACATTCAGACTTTGGCTTCTGTAAGGAAACTTCTTTGATAGTGTTGTGTGTTTAGGCATTCTTTGAAAAAGAAAGAAGCCTCAGGAGAAGAATACTCAAATCAGAATTCTTTACCAGATATAGATTTTTTTTTTTTCTCTCAATTGTCAACTGATGTACTCAAAAGGGAATGAATATTTAGAATGCAAGTTGGAGTATATATAGCAAAAATAAATACATTGTTCTTAGCTTTGTGATGATATGAAAGCCACTGTTGATGTTTTATTTTCAAACTATTTTCTTCAGGTTGATAATTAATGATTTTCAATTAATAAGTGGCAAAATTAGGAATTGGACTTGTTTTTCTTAGATGATTGGACCTTTAAATCTGGTTTGAAGAAATTTACATTTTCTAACTTGCTATTTTGGAGCTTTTAAGCGGGACTTGATAAGGATTGTCTTGAATGTTTCTTAGTAATATCAGTGTAGAAACTTGCAGCTCTGTGTTTGCAGGAGAAATCTGGGTGTTGGCATCGCAGCTCTTAGGTTTGCATGCAACTGATACTTCAGTTTATTTTAAGAGAAAGTGTGTTAAGAAGTCTTTGCAGTCTATGTGGCTTTCTAGCTATTGTTTAGAAACAGGGGTGTTACCACTGGAGAGATCAATTGAGATGATTACTGTGTCGCTGTGGCAACAATATATCAGCTTTCTGTTGAGCATCTTCATGGCCCTTAAATGTTTAAATAAGGCTTTGCCCCCACATCCTGTCACGGAGTTTAACAGATCTATACCTGGTGTTCCTAACTGGCTGTTTTCCTCTGAGATGATTCAGTAGTGATGAAGGGTAAATAACATTCAAATGTGTAAATGGAAACTGTACACTTTTTCGCAATACGGTTTTGGTCGTTAATCCCAACTTGAATTTTATCACCATACTTTTATTTAAATTGATGGCTTATGGAACAGAGATTTCAAATTCACAAGGGTGTTTTGGTAGGGCCCCACCTGGAGTATTGTGTCCAGTTTTGGGCTCCCTGGTGTAAAAAGGACAGGGATCTCCTGGAGAGAGTCCAGAGAAGGGCTACGAAGATGATTAAGGGCCTGGAGCATCTCCCCTATGAGGAGAGGCTGAATAAGCTGGGACTGTTCAGTCTAGAGAAAAGAAGATTAAGGGGAGACATAATTGGTGTTTACAATTATCTTAAGCATGGAATGCAGGGCAGATTAGCCAGCCCCTTTTCAGTGGTCTGTGGAGACAGGACAAGGGGCAATGGCTGAAAGTTAGAACACAGGAATTTCCGCACCAACATGTAGAAGAACTTTTTCCCAGTGAGGGTGAGGGAGCCCTGGGACAGGCTGCCCAGGGGGTGGTGGAGTCTCCTTCCCTGAAGATACTCAAGACCGGTCTGGACGCCTATCTGTGCAATATGAGCTGGGGAGCTGCTTTGGCAGGGGGGTTGGACCTGTTGATCTCTTGAGGTCCCTTCAACCCCTACAGTTCTGTGATTCTGTTTCTGAGCGCCTTGCAATGATTATATATTGAAAAACGTTATGAGCTTTTGGAGATAAGGAAAAATACAAGTGTTTTGTTTTAAGATGAACTGATTCTTTTTAACTTTTCTAAGGCTTAGTTACGATCTGTGGGAAGCAATCAGAAGCTTAGTTCTTGTTGTGCCATAAAATGAGTCAGGAAAGATAAGGACTTTAGTAATATGTATGTAATGTCACTGGAATAAACAATTTAATTCCAGACAGCAGCAATATCACCGTCCTGCTCTTGTATGGTACCTATTGAGGTTTTTCTGAGTGTATTAGCAAAGGGTTCTGAAAGCAATGCATCTGATGATTTTTTGCTATTATTTTATGCTATGACTTTTGAAGGATTTATTATATTTCAGTGAACTGCTAATGGGGAGGCTTGCTGTAAATTCAGTCCGTTTTAGAACAGAAACCAGAAGGCCATGTATGTTTATAAATAAATGAAACTATCATTGCTTGGAAAATTAGATAATTAGCCTGTAGTCCATCATAAAGCAAGAGTTTAATTCTTGTGTTGATTTTTAAGTGATGGAAAATAAAGTCCATTTTCATGCCTCAGGCATAGGCTGCTTTAACAGCATGTGATTATGTCCATTTTTGCTTATCTTTTATTAATTCTGAAGTACTGCCTGTAAAACTGCTTGAGGACAGCAATCAGTATCTCAGAATTTATCGTTGAAGTCTGGGCTCTGAATTTCACTTTGTGGGCAGCGATAGGTACTCTTCTGTTTGCAAAACAGATTGCTTTAGAAAGCTAGTAAAATCTGACTGAAACCCCAGTGCTCTGAATCATCATTTGCAGAACCTTCCCGGCATTAACTCCAGTTACTCAGCATACTGCAAGCCAAGTAGTAATGTTAGCTGCTCATTAAGAGAACATGCTTTCTGTTCAGTTTTATTTCATTTCACCTTTTTTTTTAAAAAAAAGTTATATTATCGTGATTAACAGTCCCTAAATATTGATGAAATGTTTTGGGTTTTGTTCTTGTCTGTAGGAACTTATCATGGCATGCTGCCTTGGAAACTCAAAGTAAAATGTATATACCACACTCCCATGCGTTTATAGATTTAAATAACGACTTAACTGCTGGTAAGTCATAAAAGTGTTAAATACCTTCCTAAAATATTTATTACTAAGTATACAATTATTTTATTGTAAAATTTTACTGAATTTCATGTATGGTTGTAAAGAGTTGGTTCTGGAATGTTGCATTTAGTAATTATATGACCTTACTACTTCTGGGTTTGTTTGGTTTTTAATTATTTTAGTGTCTCCAACTTGAAAGTTCTGGGTTTTAAAAAGATAACTGCCCAAATGAATATCCTAATAATGTTTTCTACTTGTTGATGATAATTTAATCAGAATTAATGCTTGTACTGAACAATTTTGTCCTCACTGTTAAAGCATGTTTTCCTGTTCTTTGTAATGCTAGGCTCTAGTATTCAATTTGCAACAGAATCTGGGCTGTGTTTTCATCTTGAGTCTGAAAATAGCTTTATAGTTCATTCAGGAGAATGTTTTGGACTTAATTTGTTTCTTGAAGACTTCAATATGACTTCATTCTATTGTTGATTGAGAAAATAGTATGTGAGATTTCTTCTATTGCTGTATGAGCAATTTATAATCTATTTATAACTCTGCTCACAAATGAGCACTGGGACAACTTTTCTTATGGTAGATAAACTGCATTTTTCCTTTGGTGGTGGTGACTTCTTTTGGTTGGAGTGATTTTTGTGAAATACACAATGCAATTTAGCCTTCAATTGCCACAATAAATCTTACTTATCACCTACATATCTGGTTCGCACCTCCAAGCACATTTAAATACAGTGCTAATCTTAATTTCTTCACATAGTAAATGAATTCTGAAATGTTTTATCTTCCACTAGATGTGCAGTGTACATCATATATGGTAATTTTGGAAAGAGAGCTTATTTTTTTTCCTATTTAGTATCATGGGAATGAGAGAGGAAAGAGTCCATAAATTTAATTAAGATGCTTAGAAATGTTGGGGATTAACTTAATTGCTTTAGCACGTAGTCAAATCTTAATGTTCAGTTCTGGCACATTGCTGCATGAAGCTGTCAAATGGAAGCTCCAACTGGAAAATTAAATACACAGTTGCTTACCATAATCAGTGTCATATAATAACCAGTTCTAACAAAGTTCTGTAAATCCTTTGGAATTTTGTTTTAGTTGCATGGGCAGCATAGATGAGCATTCCAAGTAGCATTTTAAGATTAATTTGTTGAAACTCACAGGTAGGTAAAAGTAGGAAGACTAAGTTGCTTACATAGATCAATCACAGACCAACCAATTTTTTGCAAGAGTGCATAAAGGGTCTTGTAACAGCTGACAGCCTAAAGGATGTCCAGAGAGTTCCAGCTGGTGCCAGTGATATATGGAAGTTCCTGTATTAAATAGAAATGAAAGTCAGGATCTTTGTGTAGGGAGTGCCAGGAGCTTTTATAGAGTCACATCTATATTCATATCTCAAGACGTGACTAGAAGCTTCGACGAAGCACTCCCCCTAGAAAGATCCTGAGTTTTATTTCTTGTAGCAGCAAGGATATAACACCTTTGGCTGAAATATGTGTTATATTATAGCAACCTGAGGAAAATTTAAAGAGAAATAATTCATTCTGAGAAGAAAAATGGGGAAAACATTACCACAACTTCTTTTTTTTAATTTTTTTGCTTTAAGATGGAAATGGTAAATTGGTTTTTTTGCTGACCCTATGAAAATTGGACCACCTGTGAACAGGGCATACGTTGCTGAAAAATAATACCTTCTCAGTAATACCTGATAGTTCATGACTGGCGTGTTATTCCAAGACTGCCTGCTGCCAAAATGAAAAGTCACCAATCGTCTGGTCCTGTCTACACATTTATCACGGTTCCCTTACATCAGCCATAGTAACTGCTCAGGAGCTGAGGCTGGCAGGGAACACAGTTCATTTTCAGCTGAGTTATTAGGCTGATCCAACTTACCATGCAGCTTCAGGATTGCCAAAGCCGATGTAAGCACAAAGAGAAGGTTCACTCCTCTTTTAGTAGCAGCAGTTGTAGCCTGCCTTTATCCAAGCATGAAATTGTATTGTACCTTGACTCACATTGTGCCTCTTCCAGAAAATACCTGTTTTAGTGTTCTCACCATGTCACCTCTAATTTCTGTTTGTCTGTAGGGAGTTGGGCAAGTGACTTGTAAAAGCAGTCATAAAAGTAGTCAACTGATAGAAATTTTAAAAGGCAAACCAAAAAAAAACCCAACCTTTATGTAACTGTCTATAAAGTACTGACCATACTGTAATTTTGAATGTACTCTGCCAAACAGAGCCCAAGGAAGGTGCTGATGTTACTGTAGTACGCTCACAGCTAGTCCTGTGTCTCATTCCTTGTGGCCTGGATAGACTGCAGAAGGCAGCTAACTGCTTCTCCTGTTTGTTTAGGTCTGTTCCTTGTTAGCATAGCCAGGGCAATGCAACCTTTCTACCCCAGCAGAGAAGTGTGATTCACGTGTTACCTCTCAGTGGAGCCTGTTACTTCCTGCTTGGTTCAGGTAGAGCAAGTGGGGAGGAGAAGGATGCCTGTGACTCAGTGTTCACCTGCACAACCGTTTCTGAGTCAGAACACAGCCTTCTTAAGAATAGGTCCTCCCAAGCAATGCTGCTATTCGTGAATAGAAAGATATAGTTGTACCTAAAATGGATGCGCTGATTTTTATTACAAATAAAAAGCAAACTTCCAGATTATGCCATCTTGTTGTGTTTTGATGTTATTTTAAAGAACTTTCTCTAATAGTCTGCAATATTTTGGGGCTCTTTGTATTCTGTAACAGATGCAGCCAATTCCATGATTCTTTTAGCTGGGCTATTTTTGGCAACTGTCATTATAAACAGCTTAGAAGATTTAAAGTGTGCTTGACATGAAAAAAGAAAAAAATCCTTTCTGGGCTGAGAATCTTCTTGCTAGTTTATTGCCTAACCCGTTTTCAACCTGCTGATACTAAACCCTCAAACAGAGCTTTTAATTGGCACGCTTTTCCTGCTCTGGGTAAAACGGAGTTGAATTGTTATGGTTTCGTTATATGAGAACATGTTCATAAAGATGCTTTTAATCCATAACAGTGCTTCATGAAAGGCTAACTGTGTAAGGATTTTATAATCCAAAAATCCACTAACCAGAACAAAGATAATACTAATCTTTCTTGGTGAGATACGAACTAGGCTGTTTCAGATAGTAATGCTGCTGCTGTTTTTAAATAAAGCATCCTCATGTAGAAATGTCAGCTGCTTATAATTTTCAATTCAGACCTATTTCGTTAAGTCAGGAATTTTATGTAATTTGTGAAAAAAAATATGCAGCACAAAACTTTTAATGAGGGGCCTAAGTGTGCTTTACAGATAAAGGTAAAGGAAAAACACATGCAGAAGAAACTTGAAAATTTAGTATTAAGCCCATGTTGCTCTAGGGAGGACCATCTAGTTCACAGAGTGGCTGAGACTGGAAGGGGTGTCTGGAAATGTCTAGTCAACATAGCTACCATCGGTGTCCTTAGTTTGTACACTGAGATAAACTGAAAGCTGAGGAGAAAATGGTGTGACCCTTGTTAGAATACGGCTACTGGGTGTTTTGTAATACATATTTACATGTGTCAGTAGTACTTTTTAACAGCTAGCTTAGGAAAATAATCTTGTGGCTAATAATAATAGGCTTGTCTGAACAAGATTAACATTGGGTGTATTTGTTAGAGCATGACAGTCCAGCTGAGCATTTCCAAAGCAGGGTCTTCAGGTAAGAGGCCTGCCTTAAAAGCAGCATGTCCTCGAGCTGAAAAAATGTATATCATGTGACTTAAGTATTTGTACAGGATTCAACTCTTTTGACTTCCAGTGAATGAAGTAAAAAGTAACTGCTCTTTGCATTAGTCCATTCATTCAAAGTAAATGGAAACCCATCTTTGTCAGAAACACAAGAAATGCATTTTGGGTGTGCTAGATGAGAATGAGAGAACACTGTTTAATTGAGCAAGCACTATTCACGGTATGATTATTATACTGACAGTTTTACAACTGAAATACAGGAACTGGACCCTAGTGAGAAAGTGTTCTAGCTGGAAACCGAGGCCGAGAGAGGTAAAAAGGCTTGATGAAGACCACTCAGAAATGATGCAGAGATGGGTAGCAAACCAGATTATCTATTTCAAGCCAGGCAATAGACAGACATACATTGTTCATGCCATTGTTGAATTGCAGCTCAATCCAAAGTATTTGTCTTAAAACGCTGACTGTGATCAAGTTTAAATTTAGCATGTGTCAGTAGGTGAGCAGTGATTAGACTGTCTTACCATAAGCTCTTGTAGGTGTATCGAGCAGGCTTTATCTAAAGTTGAAATTTTTGTGATGGCAATTATTTTGCTACATGTTGGCTTTTTTCTAATTAGGTAACTTGATTGTTTCTATTTAAAACATGTGAGACTGCCAGATGTTCATTTAGGGCTAATGTTGTCTTTCTAAGCCAAAACTGTGGTACTTAATCCTTCTTTTCCCCAAGTAATTATTAATAAACAATAAATTTGTAAGCAAAGTTACATGTCTCTGATCAAGAAATCAGACCACAGCCCTGCAAATACTCTTAAAATGTTCAAATGTATGAGAAATTGCCTTGGATTCTGAATCACAAGGTACCTTCATACTGTACATCTCCCGATGTATCTTTGAATGCTATGAAAAATAGCTACTGTATTGAATATTCTGTGCCTCACTTGATTATGTGATTCCACAGTTTGGGAATACTGCTTTTACAGCCTGTCTTGTGTTGAACACTGGCACATGGTGTGTATAATTGCATTTATTTCTGGAACTGTTTATATAAAATGAAGGAAAAATCATAAATTTGCTTTTTGGGAAAACTAAAGTGGAAACATCATTAGTCAGAAACAGCTTGCGATAAGCTAATTGCTAGTCTCTCTTCTGATTTCTGATGGTTAATTTTCTTATGTTGTTTTGCTTTGGGAATCTGGAAGCCTAATGTACCAGAACAGTTAGAATGTGTTTTTCTTTCTGATTCCCACTTCTTGGTTTAAACTCAGAAATGTGGATCGTTTTCTTCTTGAAAGCCAGCCCTTCAAATCACAGGTGATTTTTCTGTTGTAATAATTTAAACCTGGACTCTGAAGCCACTGTAGTGCTTGGTGTCAGGCTCTCTGATTATATTTTTAGTGTGTTTCCTCATGATGGAAGCTGGTAGCCTCTCTGTGTATATAATATTTTCATCAGAGCTTATTTTATGCAACAGAGTACATTTATTTTCTATTAAAATAACCCAGCTCTTCATGTTTGCAAACAATTTTTCTGGCCTTTCAAAACTAACTCTGAGTGGCATTTTAAAACTGGGGAGATATGGGGGAGCAGTGTATGTATCTGAAGTCAAATTACCCTCTCTGGTTTTGCACTTTCCCTTGTATGTTTTTCCAAAACAAATATTCACTAATGCCATGTCACTGTTTCATGTTGTGAACAGGTTATTTTTAAAATTTCTTAACTGTTTCAAGCTCTGATAATGGAGCTTGCCTGAGAGATTACAGCAAGTAATGTACCATACACGGGATATATTTTGGAGGACCTCAGTTTGTAAAATTTTGTTGGCTTTTATTACCTTTTTTTTGTTTTATTACTTGTGTTTTATTACTTATACTATTTCTGGATTTGTTACGTTTAATTAAACATGCTCTGTGTGACCTGATCTCCTGTTAGAACCATTCCTCCACTTGCTCCTGCATAGTGTTCAACACCACAGGAAGTTCTTGCTCCTAAAATGAATCCAGAGTTGCTCAGATTAGCCACATCTCCTCCTGCTGCTGGGATTGGTCTGCTTATGCCAGTGCCACTTCTCTTACTCATAGTTTACCTCACAAATATAAAATTTAAGAACAGAAGCACAAAACTTGTCAGATTTGGTTTTCCACTTCCATGTAGTAAGGAAATAAAACTTGACTATCTTTTTTTTTGTACAAAGTAAACTTGTGCATGTTAAAAAATCTTACAACTAAAGTTGTACAATCAAGAAAACTATAACACTTTTGATTTTTATTTAAATGCACTTTTTTTCCCAACTGGTGGATCAATCTGCAATGTAAAGAAAGTTCTCTCACTTGTCCTTACACTTCATGACATTTAATGATTTTAATACAGTTGTAACCTTATCTGTTCTGTCAAAGTACTGTAAAATAGAGACTTTTAGTTCAGTGCATTATTTACATATACCAGTATATACAAGCAGGCCTGTTAGTATCCAAAAGTAACTTCTAGGTTAAGAATATGTACTGGTGTACCTGTTCTCCCTGTTTTAGCTGTATTTAGAGTGTACACACCTGTGTTTGAATTCAGTAATACCTTGTGTGTATTGCTAGTGTTTAAACAACAGGGTGGGTTTGGTCTGTTTGGTTTTGTTGGGTTTTTTTTCTTTATTAGTTTAAACTTCTGAAGTAAATGTGAAATCGAGCTGTAACTTAATGTTGCTTATGGTCTGATATCTTCTGAAGACAACCATAGACACTGAGGGGTTTAATTCTGAAATAAAGCCCTCTGACATTAAACAGAAAGGTCAAATCAGTCATTAGTGAAATGAATGCTCTATCTATAAATAGCGCTGGTTTTTATAACTCTCAAAAGTGAAAGAAAATAACAAGGATAATCAGAAGACATCCTGGAGCAGATTCTGTATAGATAGGTTCTTTTACAGTTTCCTAGTAGTGTGAAGAAGAAAAAGTGATGTTTGGAAGTAGGGTTTGTAATATTACCTGCTTTATTTAATAAGGTTGTTCAGCAGTTTCCCAGCGTGGCTGGAGTTTCCTAAGCTCTCTGCCTACCTCCATGTTGAACTCTGCAACCTGCTGTTACCTTTGCTTAGCCACTTTCACAGATGAAGTCATGGTGGAGCTGGTTTGGTGTTTGATTAACATAAGGCAACTTTCTTCTTAGTGACCTAGCATTTGGTTTTGGAACATCCTTCCTGACAGATAGCAAGGTCTCTTTGCTTTTTGTGGTTCATCTAAAAGATCCATTCAAATTTAGCTAGTTTGAAACACGTTGTACATGTAAGAACTGTTTTGTTATTCGTTGTTTTCTTTAGTTGCTCTTAGTGCCTTTCTACAACAGCCATCAGTAGTCAACATATCAGAGTATCAAAGCCTCCCCCTCCCTTGTGGCTTGGGACTATTGCCTATATTTGGATGCTTAACTGAGAGCAGGGGGCAAAAGGCAGTTACAATGCACGTGAAGTGGGAAAGAAATCTCGGCTGAAGGTAGAGTCTTTAGATGGAGATGGTGAGGAGCTCTGGATGAGTTAATGTAAGAAGATTATGTTAACCAAGGGACTTGTTTATTATTAATGGAAGACAGACCTAATGGTGTGTGGAGTAAGAGAAGTGTAGACTATAAGACTGAGTTGAGAAGAGTCTAGGATTATCTGTGAAGAATAGTGTGGGATAATGATTGGAGATGGACCTGCTGTTGGGTGTAGAGGTGTTTGGCTGTGAAGTATTTATCTGAGTATTTCTTCACCTGCAAAGAAAATTTTTAAGATATGTGGTATAAGAAGTAATGGACTGCTGCAAGAATAGGTGTGCTTTTATGTTCAAGGTGTTTGAATGCCATCCTGCACTTTAGTCCATCTTTTCTATGGATTACTTTGTTATTACCTATGCTATAACCTGTATCGATTGGATTTTGGGTGCTCAGGAGGCAATTACCTATTGTGTCTAGCTTCTGAGCTGTTGTGACAAGAATGCCATGCTTCTAGTGCCCAAGATGGGTCACCATAAACATTAGTGGTTATGTAATGCTCTGTTAGCTGTGTTACATAGAGACATAGAAATGCATCTAGCTCGAGATGCAGGATCTGCTATGCTCAGATTATTATTTCAGTCTCTGTAGATGACTTCAGCATCATTGGACCATATGTTTATAGAATGTCAAAATTAGCTGATCCCATCAAATAATGATGGATGGAACTGCTGTGGTTGCTCTCTAATAACCTTTAGGTTACTGGAGCTTGCAATACAGTACTTGAATATCTTCCCTTTCTCAAGCTGAAACATAACTTCTAATAGTACTAGTTTCCTTTTTGATAAGAACAAATGCTGAATTCAGTGCTTTTCAGTATAGGTATTTCCTATTGATAAGATGTTGTAGAACCTGGATAGCAGCATGTTATTATTAAGCCAGTTAAATAATAGCAAAATTTTCTCACCAACTCACTTGTTAGGGGAGGTAAAGTTGTGAGTAACACAGTGTGGTTTTGTGTTGCAGCACGTGTCAGGTATCTTCTGTGTTTGGTACATAATTAGGTTGTTTTTTAGTCTTGTGGATCTAAAATGCTGGTAACTGCTCTGATCTTACTCTCAGGCTGTTGGACTTTATGGATTGTCCTAATGTTTATGTTGGTTTTATGGCAATTGCTGCTTGTTAAATCAAAAATAAGAAAACATATTTAAATGTAAACACACTTCACTTTCACTTCACTCTCAGACAATATTGGTTTTTTATTTCTAGCCACTCACTTAGGCTGAAGGTGTTATGTTTTACAAAATATAAGATCTTCTGACATGAAGATCTTCCCCCATCCCAACTATTGGGGATTTTAGTGATCTTTACTACATCATTCATAGCACAAATTAAAAACATAAGAAGTGCCCTTCAGGATCAGTCCAGTGGTCCATTCAGCTAATCTAATATTCTTTCTGTGGCAGGGGTAGTAGGAGTGTGGCCATACTTACAGGTTCTGGTTTGGGGATTTTTAGCCTCTTCCCATTGCCTGTTTCTATTGTGTATCTCCAGAATCTCCAATTGGGATAGGGTTGTTTAAGGTACATTCTTGCATATTGTTTTTATTATCCCTTTATGTACCTATTGTCTAGTGAAAGTATCCAGAGTATCACCTTTGTATTCTGTAAATAATTAAGGCTGGTGAGCTCCAGGTTGTTAATATCTCACATAGTGCTGTTACGTTCATCAGCATCTGAACAGGGCGTTGTGATACAGCCCTCAGTACTTTGTACTTTTTAAGCCTAAGAGATCTGTATGCAAATGATTTAGTTATCTACAGCTGAAATGGCAACCAAAGGCAATCTGGCAGCATGTCTTTGGGCAAGTGACTTTTCCTGACCATATGTAATATGATAGGCATTGCTTGTAGGAAAGAGAGGTTACGTTTTCTTGCTGTAGCCAGAAGCAAAACAAAAATGTTTTCAGGGTAACTCGTACATTAAAATACAAAAAGTGTAGAAATTAACTGTGTATGTATTAATTGTTGTATAATCCAAGTACTGAACGTGCAGATCTTAATGCATTTGTTGGCTCCATCTCTTTTTCTGCAGCTCTTATATGGTAAAGAATTCAGCAGTAATAGAGATGGAAAGCTACAGCAATAGTGGTGAGAGATGTGTGCCGTGGACACTGTTCCTTTCAGGAGATACTTGCAGTAGAATTTGAATTGCACAGATTCTTAATTGGTTTTGCTCTCATATGCCTTTGGCTAGTAAGAAAAAAAAACAAACAAAAATTTATCTAATAAAGCCAGAGGGAATCATAGAGCAAGTTCAGGTTGGAAGTAACCTTTGGAAATAATCTGGACTAAAACACTGTACCAAGTAGGGCTGGTTTTTTTTCTTACAGATTTCTTGTCCTACAGACTTGGAGAAAACATTTGTATCAGTGAACTATACAAATTTGTGAACAGTTACTCAGAGTGTCAAAATGACCGTTGCATTTCTACATTGCTGCTACAAAGCAATGTCTTTGTTTTGCTTGCTTTGAAATATCTGACTTTCATCATCAAAATGAAAAATTACTCATAAATTGAGCATTTGATTTGGTTTCAGTGGTTTAATCAGAAAAACATGCATGAGCATTTGAGACAGGTAGCTTCTGAGGCGGCTTAGGGATAAAAAGGAGGACAATTGCCAGTAACAGACCAGCTGAACTAGTTCATGGGCTCTAAAACTAGAGGTGGTTTTGCTGTACCTGTATTGAGTTGTCCTGTGGGAAATCACAGCTTGTTGCTTTAACTCGGAGCAGCGTGGCACGAGCTCCTCTATACTATTTCTGGAAGATTATCTGCTATCTTTGCCTCCCTCTGCATTTTACCAGTGCAGTGTAATATTAGAGCAGCCTTGGGCTGCTTTGATGCGTTGGTTCCATTTGTTATATATGATGTTGTATGCTTCAAGTTAGGAAAAAAGTAAGGCAGAGGAGTATATGAAGAGGAGCAAAAGGCAAATTAATTTCTTAACTTTCACGAGAAGCTGTTCTGGGAATGGGAGGGAGTTCAGTGCAAAACATGCATGTTGCTGAATTTAATCATCTTTAAGCTAGCGTAGAGGGTCGTATTCAGCACTGATCTCTTGCAAACCAAAGAAATGTATGGCAGATTGCTGCCTGTGAAATCGTAGTTATATTTGCCCACTCTCAAAATGTGGAACAAGTATTCACATTAAAATACCTAGTTTGTACAGTGGCTGAACAAAGACCTTAAATGTGTAAGCACCTCCACATTTTTAACATGGTAAACATTTTGGATGTTTTAAATTATCATCATTCTGTTAGCTCTTTGTAGTTTGACATGCATTTAGTATCCTGATTTATTCCTCCTACGCTGCAGATAGCTAAATGTATTCTTTAATTTTATTAAGTTGCGTGACATCCCAGCCACCGTGGTTCTCTCATCCCTTTTTTTTCTTACCCCCTCACAGAGTTTAATGCTTATATTAAACCTTCTTTTGATTCTGGTCCTAATAGTTGGGATTACATATGCCTGTTGTTCCTTGCTTTCCTATATTACTGTGCAGTCATATTTCTGAATATTTCTATACACTTGTTATGAAATCAGATTAAATGAGGAGGGAAAAACAACTAACGTGCTTCAGAGTAAGAATGGAAAAAATTGTTTGGGCTTTTTTTTTTTCAGCATGTAAGAAAAAATCCATTGCAAATTTTTGTTACACACATAGACCTCTTTTGTAAAAGCAGGTAACGTACAGTAACCATATGTACTCTGTTACAAGGAATTCACTGATACTGGAGTGAGTTCATAATGGCTGTGACAAAATATGGCTGTGTTTAAATTGGGGTCAGGACACCTTAGGGTTTATTTTCCTATCACTATCATTGTTATGCAGTCATGTGGAGTGTCTGACTTTCTGTAACTCCAGGATGAGCAACAGAGAGCATCTTTTGAGTCAAATATGGTCATTATGCTCCCGGAGGAGCTTTAAGGGATACATTTCCTCTGTAAAACTCAAAAGAAAACAAGATATATTACTTACAGATAGCTGAATTTGTAGTAGTGCTTGTGTGACTTCCCATTAAGATGTTAATAATTTCTCTTTATTCAAAGAGCTCTATTGTAAAGATACTAGAGGTAGTACTGTATTTTTCCATTGAAGGAAAGATTTTTTTTTTTTTTAACTAATATGCTGCATTAGTATAGGTTCTAAGTTAAGAGTAACTGTGAAATTCAATTCTGTTGCATCTTAAATTAGTTAATAAATGGTGCTGGGAGTTTTTTGCTGGTTTTATTTTTAATTTATTTTTTTTTAACCTTAAATGTATGATTTAATGCTAAGGACTTTGTAATACTCCCAGTATAACTCACATCTGACTTTCATATGGTTTTTTCCACCCTAGAAGCATAACTGTGTTGTGTTTAAAAAGTTGATGCAGTTATTTAATCTGGTAATAATCAACTATTCAGAGCTGAAATTCTGGTATAGTAATACTGTTTCGTGTTGGCAATTACGGAATTTTGTCTAATTCTGGGATAAGAGTCACAAAAAACGTAGAAGCATAGCATTAGCAGTGGGAGTGCTGAGCTAATGCTCCTCTTGCATGGAGGACAGGACGGAGAGAGGACTGCCTTAGCTATTAAAGGTGAGAGGTCAGCTCTGCAACATGTGAAACCGAGTCAGAGATGTGGTGGGAAAACAGAGTGATAGTGCCAACAAAACATCGGCTGAAGGGTAGGCAGCCTGGGATATTTGCTCAACAAAAGCTAGTCCCTTTTGTAGGTAAATATAATGTTTTAAGAACCTGTGGCCACATAATCTGCATGTGATGTAGCCCATAACTAATTGCAAATTGCACTACAAATTACAGCATGAACATAAAACTTCTCTACCTGATATACTTACTTGAACTGCAAAAACGTTTTTCAAAGATGTTGTGCCATATAGGCCTGTAGGACAGAGAGTTAAAGGCTTCTGTTCTACCAGGTTTTTCTATTTGGGTTTTTTTTTCCTGTAAAAATATTAGATTTTTCTTGTTGGCTTCTGATAGTAATCAACAATACTGTACAAACTTCCTGCTACACACATAGTTAAAATTTGAAAGTGTGTACATGTCGTCTTAGTTATACCTATAGTCTGTTCAGGTTGTTTCCATTACTTCTTTCCCTTCCCTTCAAGAAATACTTTAGTATCAATACAATTCATTCCAGCAAAGCACACTGTCATGCTTTTCATGTGTATGCTCCAAAGGAAATTGCCGTTTTGGGGGTGTTCAGGGGAATAAAGTTAAATGGTATAGCTTTCAATTTGGGGGGGGGTGTCCTGTAAATTAAATCTTTGGGGTTTTTGTGTGTATGAATTTTTTGTTTATTTGTTTGGTATGGGGACTTATGGCTTGGTTTGCTTTTGTGAGTGGATTTTTTGGCCCTGCAGGAAAATATTTGTATTGTGCTATTTGAAATTCCATGTACAGCAGTCCATCCCCCTGTTCAGTGAACCACCTCGGGGCAAAGCATTAACGTTCTCTATTCTTTTTTCCTTTTTTTAATAACTTTTTATCTGCCTGTAAAGTTACTATTGATAACTAACTCAAATAGTGGTATTTTAAAGGAGAGCAATGAAAAAGAAAACAAGTGCTTAAATCTAAAAGAGCAGTGTTCTTAAAATCTGGATTTCTTAACACTGGACTTCATAACTTTTTTTCTTCTTATTCTCTCCTCCTGTTTTTTTTAACTGCCTTTATAAGTCTTTTTCTTCCCATTTTCCTAATTTGAGTGCATTCCTAAATAGCAATGAATAAGCTCCTCTTTAAGCAGATGTTGTCAGATAAATCCTCTGAAGCACTCTTCTATGCTGTTTTGATGTGTAAGAGAATTTTAGTGTAAAGGAAGCCTGAAATATTTCTCCATCTCCTTTTCTCCTCCTGTTGACAGTATATTTGTTGCTTTATTTAAGATATTCAAAATAAGAGGATAGTTAGTAGGTTATTATTTTCTACTTACTAAAAATGTAACTGCATACTTTTTATCTTTTGAGGTCTCTGTCTTTAAGAAACATTAGTGTGCATGTACAACATCCTGCATTTCCTAGCTCATGTGAGGCTAGCAATGTATTTGCAAGTTGAATGCAGAAAGTGTATTTATTTATACAGAAGACTGAGAGATGAAAACTGGTTTTCTAGGTTGGAGTTTTTTATCTTAACAGTTGCATCTAAACTTCAATGGAGTATAATAAATTTATGACATAAAATGTAAGTAATGTATTTTTATTGAGTGGCCTAATATTTGTGTGCCTAGTCTGATACTGAATAATTTATTTCATGTGTGTTTTCCTTGCAGATTTGTTCCTTACTACATCACCGAATTCACAGGACATTCAGTTTGAGACATGGGTAAATAAGGTAAGAGAAAACCCAACAGACAAGCTTTAAAAAAGAAGTCATCTGTCATGCCTTGTTTCAGGAATGCACTACTGCATTCAGACTGCAGAATATCACTGGAGGAGATCTTTTAATCAGCATAAGTTCCTCTGCAGGTTTTTTAACATGACTACTGAGTAAATCAATCAGGCTGCCTTCATACACCTTAGCAGGGCTCCTGGCATGTCATCAGCTGTTCTGGGAGGTTACTGACACTTAGCACAGTGATTTATGAAGAAAAGGCTAATCAAATTTTTTTATTCTTCTTGTCTCAAAGATTTTGTTTCAAGCTTTCTTAGACCTAGGACTGCAGGTCTTAGGTGTGATCTTGTGGGACAGAGGTTCAAAATCTCACTCCTAGCTGTTACAATGTTACAGTCCTATGTTGACCAAATATTACAAATGCAGTTCAGGGTTGAGGAAAAACAGGTCAGTGGGTGATGATTTATTTATTTCTATAAATTAAATGCTTTTGTATTGCTAACCAGTGAAGAACCTCATTGTTAACAACAATTAAATTAGTCCATTTGAAACTAAGCATATCCTTGATACTAAATCTGTTATCCAAAAGGAATATAATTAAGAATCTTAGCCTGTGAACGTTAAAAGTCTGCTCTTTAGTTATAAGTGCTAATGTGTTTCTTATTAGTGAAGAAATGAGGTTTTGAAGCTTTATTTACCTAAAAATGTATGCCTCATATCACAGTGAGTTACTGTAGAACGGAGAATGTAGTCTTGTCTGTACCAAAAATGTTTTTTAAAAAGGAAAGCAATAAGTTCTCAGTTATTATCTGAATATTAATTTTTATGCAAAAATAATAAAAACTGTACTAGACACTTTGACAAATACCATTCTTCAAGGATTGAGTGTTAGTGACTACACAAGGCATTTCACCTGTCTCCTATAAGTGTTGAGCTTTTATTTTTGAAAAAAATTTGTATTTTCCAAATTTATGCACTACTACAAATACTATGCTACATTATGTATTTTGTAGGCAGAGATTTGCTTATCTTCAGAGAGAATGGACTCTATTCTTTGCAATCAATCAAACCAGTAAAATATGTCATAAAAGACATGAAAAGCTATTAACTTGCTGTACAAACCTAGGCAAAGTAATTCCCTTCACTGATGCACCATAAAATGCTTTTGAAATGTTTGCCTGTGATGTATGCTTTTCTGGCCAACTGAGCACAAGGCCAAGTCGTCTTCTGTGCACAGAGATGATTTGCATTTTCCCCCTCCCCCCCAGTCTGACTCATTATAAATTATACATTAAGGTAAAGATACATAATCAAACATCCATCTCCTAAATGCCTTGAGTTGCACCTTCAACAGCACTGAAGGAGACAAACTGAATGTGATGTAGCAATGTGGATAACTCTACGTAATCCCTGATGGAGTATCATTTCTCTCAGTGGCTTTCTGTACACCCGCGTGCATAGCATTTTAGATGAGCTCATTGGTCAGGCCCCACCTGGAGTATTGTGTCCAGTTCTGGGCTCCCTGGTATAAAAAAGACAGGGATCTCCTGGAGAGAGTCCAGAGAAGAGCTGCAAAGATGATTAAGGGCCTGGAGCATCTCCCCTATGAGGAAAGGCTGGGTGAGCTGGGACTCTTCAGCCTGGAGAAAAGACTAAGGGGAGACCTAATTAATGTCTATAAATATCTTAAGTATGGGATGCAGGGGGAATTGGCCAACCCCTTTTCAGTGTCTGTGGAGACAGGACAAGGGGCAATGGCTGCAAGTTGGAGCACAGGAAGTTCCGCACCAACATGTGGAGGAACTTTTTCCCAGTGAGGGTGAGGGAGCCCTGGGACAGGCTGCCCAGGGAGGTGGTGGAGTCTCCTTCCCTGGGGATATTCAAGACCTGTCTGGATGCCTATCTGTGCAATATGAGCTGGGGAGCTGCTTTGGCAGGGCGGTTGGACCCAATGATCTCTTGAGGTCCCTTCAACCCCTATGATTCTATGATTGCAGCCACTAGAAAAGTGGCCCTTAGGTTATCTGTCCTACTTGGTTACAGAAACTTAACATTTGAAATGGTTTTGTTCCAGTCGTTATCCAGTTCTATAATAAACAAGCTCTTCTCTTGTGTCTTTCTGATGAAATAGTGGAATATTGTTTTCTGCAGGCCTAGGTTTTAATAACAGACAATTAAAACAAGACCTACATCACACCTAATGTAAAATCAAGTTATTTCCTAATTAGAACAAAAATCAGAAGCTATTTTTAATGAGTGTGCAGGTGTGCTTTTATATATTGCATATATCTGTAAAATTGCATGTCAGTATGCATAACTGCACATTAGTATTCAAATCAATTATGATTCAGATTATGTGGCTAAAATAATCCAATTTCTTTCTCATAACACAGCAAAAAACATGGACAGTAGTATCTGTAGATGAGTGTTATTATTAGTGGATTTCTATAAGATTCCATGAAGGATTGGAAATGCAGAAATTCAGTCACAATTTCTGGAGTATGGTTTTTTTTTTCCATAGCTGATGTGTCTCTTTAGTATCTACTTTAAGTGCTTTTTTATTTATGTGCATTTTCATTGGTTCAAGAGTCAAATTTTATCCCTTTGCCAGCAATTCATTTTTTTCATTATCTTTTTCCACTCTGATAGGATGGGAACTTCTCTAAAGCTGGAAGTAGTAAGGAAATGCCTAGTGGCGTGACAGTTGTTGGACAGTCTGTATTTGCAGATTTCGGTAAGTTTTATTCTTCTAAACTATCCATAGTGTTTCCTTCTTTTTCATCTTTTGGTTAGCTACTCTAAATCAAAGAACAAATGTTTAACTCTAAATATAATTTTCCTTTTTTTTAAGGTGTTGTATCTATTTGACTGTAAATCTTGAAATATCTGGGAATGATTATTAATAAATTGAACTAAATTCAACTTTGGCTCTCCCAGTACGCTCTGCATCGCGTGTATCTACTCATGAGTGGCACACTTAAGGACACGTACTGTCCCATTGAGGCATGGTACAATGCCAAACTTGCAAAATACATGTCTGATAAAAGTTCATCGTGGACTTTGCTTTTTTACCCCAATCCTCTTCAGAAGATATAATTTGAGTAAATGTTCATAAGTTCTTCACTTGTACAAACTCATAAAGACAAAATGTAAATTAATTAAAATGACTTGTATAAAGATTTATGAAACATAGTAAAATCTTCCTGGCTGTAACTGAAAAGTCTGGAAGACTTTTGGACAGAAGAAAAGTTTAATTTATATGTAAATCTATTTTTTGCAAGGAGTAGTGAAAGCTCATATTTTTCTATTAGAGTGTACTTTTTCAGTCAATTGTGTCTTATCAATGTGTGTGTCATGTTCTGAACAGCGAATGTTGGCTTTGTAGTACAAAACCTACCTTCTTTCTGTGCGGAGGTAGGAACTTTGTAACCCAAGGGAAATGCTACAGGCCTGATTCTGCTGACACTGTTGAATGTAAATAACTTCTTAAGGAACTAATTTACTATATTTACATACCATGCTTCTTAACTGTGAGACTGAGCTTGACTTAACTGCTGTCAAATAGTAGCCTTGCAAGGTCCATCATTTTGATATCAAATCTGTTCTAAGTAAAATGACATTTTTAAAGGAAACGTCAGGCTCCATATCAGATGCAAAGTCCCATTCTCTTGCACTGTGCTGCCACTCAGAAGTGTTCTGTAGAGGCCTGGCAAAGCTGTTTCCTGACATGTAACTACGGCACCTCTGCCGGGTAGCTAGATAGATCACTGTTACACCCTGTTACGATATAGCAGGGTTTACAGATCTATAGTAAGGTAGAAATTGAACCACGTTCTACATTCTTCTCTGAAGTGTTTAACACATTTTCTAAAATCTGTGTTAAAGTTGTTGTGAAATCTTTTCCTGTTTAACTACAAATCTAAACACTTGCATGTATAGTTTCTGGTGGAAAGAATAAAATATTACAGTTTTGCAGTTAAAAAAATTTTTCATATGTTAGGTTTTTTGCAACCATTTTCCAAGCTGGTGTTTTGAATAATGTGTCTTAATAGCTAGTAAGTAGAAATCAGATTTTTTTTAATCTTTATTTTAAACAACGGCAATGTGAAAACCAATCTTTTATGTAGAATAATTTCATCTCTAAGTTAGGTAGCTAATGACCCCAAATGATATAATTGTATAAATTTGTCATAATTAATGGAATTTTAATAAACCCTGGGATATCTTTGCAAAGCAAAGCAGAACTGTTCAAATCTTAAAGTGAAAATTTTGAAACTGTGAATAAATGGAAGATGCAGTGATACAGCAGTGCAGTACACTGTGTGGCTTTGCGCAGCCAGTGTTAGCACAGACAATGCCCAGTATAGCTGCTGCAGCTGCAGGGGGTTGCTGTGTTGGAGTTCAATCACCAGTTGTTTAATACCCCGCTCTGCTAATTATCATCAGATTCACAGCCGGTGTACTAGTGTGAAGCAACAGTGGAGCAATCTCTCTGGTAAGAACTAATGTAATGGGAGAAATACACGCACGGAGTTAAGAAATGCATGCATTAAATGTGAGGACAGGGTATGTGGCAAAGCAGGTAGCAAGGCAAGGAATCATCAGTATCATCTGTGGGAGGAGATGCTAGCTTTTCAGAGGCTGACTTTTTGAATCTGTGTATTCTGAAAGACCCCAGCCATTCCATCTGAGAGAACACCTAGCAGAAATCTTGTGGAACAAGGGTCTTGCTTCCTCTTCAAGAGCATATGCAATGTCGTCTTTATCTTTATTCCAGACCACACAAGCTCTTCTAGTATAAAGGATGGGAAATAGTTTAATGGTCTTTCTGCCCACTAATTTTCTCAAGTGAGTGAAAGGGGTGCTAGAAATGTATTTGTGTATTTTCATAGAGGAACAAATTTATTAACAACTACAGAAATATTTATAACCATAACTTCAAATTTACTATTGGAGTGCTATTATGACTTGAATATATATTTCTTCTGTTGCAACAGTGGGTAGGAAATTGAATAGTGCAACTCTTTTTTTTTTTTCTTCATCTTCCCTTCGTTAATTTAAAATAATGAAGACAATAAGTAGTTATTTTCTTATTGAACATAGTTTTAGAGATACTGAAGGGAGTATAATCCTAAAACATGTATGAGTAATGAAGGGATGTAATTCTAAATCCCATGTTCTTTATGAAATGCAGTCTGAAGGAAGCTAATACCCCACCACTATCAAAAAAATCCTGCATACAGCTAAATAGTTCTGTGTAAGTGGCTATTTAGTAATTGGTAGGAGGAAATAAACTTAATGCAAAGGAGGATCTTAGTTGAGTTTTGCTCATGTTCATTTTCATTCCAGTATTGGTTTTGTTCCATACCAGTCTAACAACAGAGGCAAAATTTCACTTACTAGAGTAACTGTATCAATATCTAAATTAAGACACTGTGCTATGTCTGCATATGTTTAGCTACTTCAGAAGGTAGGCATTTATCACACAGATTGTGCTTGTAGTGAGCTGATACTCAAGAAAATGCCTTACTAGAAATGGTTTGTTAGACTCAAACATCTTCTTTCAGTTTTCCTTGTTTCAAAGATGATGAAATAATGATTGTCATAAGTCAAAGGAAGCTAGGGTAGGATGGTTTGCAGTTTGAAATAGTAATTTGTAGTGGGGCCTGAAAGAAATTTCATTGCACAACAAATCAAAACAGCACATTGAAAATGTAAAATGCAATGCATTGGAAGATTGCAGTACCTTCTGCCAAGCTGTGTGGTACATAACCTAACGCGCTCACTCGACTCTGCGTGCTGCCAGGGTTTTCACTGCTGGCACAGGGATACCACTGCCGTCACTGAAAACATGCTCAATACACATACCAAGCCTGGTATGTTCTTACTTCTGTGTTCCCTGCCTCTCTCTTCTTCTCCTTTCTTGACATTTTCTGTACCTCACAGTGATGTGCCAGCCTTGCTCTTCACTGAAGGTCTCAAAGGATTCTTTATTTCTCTGTACTTTCACTCTCAGCCACTTCTCATTTATTTATCCTTGTGCGTGTTAGACTCTGAAATAATGTCAGCTCCAAACATGAGCTTAAGAGTAAGTCATATGTGTTGCCACCTTCTCATTTACCCCCACCTTTCTATCTGCACACTGTTGCATTTCTGCAGTCTAAGGTTCTGATACATTGATCACACATCTTAGTATTTTGTCTAACACTATATCCTGCTTCCAAAAGTTTTATTTGAAGTACCCTTTCCAGCCACAAGTATTTACCTGCCTTTTGGTAAAGGGGGGAGCTTTGAGTAAGATCCTGACTGAGAAGCTCCAAAGGCAACTGATTTTGAGTAAAGATTCCTTTCTTAAACTAAGCAGGTTGAACAACAGCTATCACTTAGAAATTTACAGAAGTGGAGCTGGAAAATTCAACAATTAAGTGACTCATGAGAAGCCATCGCAGATGTTAGTGCACTCTTAGCACCAAGTGTTCCTGAAGTACTCAAGTAATAAAGATACACTTTTCCATGAAAGATACACAAGTGTGTGTTTGCATACATCTCTCTATGTATCTCTAAGGTCTACTGCATTTCTAAATGTACATGTACATTATATATTAATGGAAAATATGCAAAAGCAGGTGTGTATATATATTATACACTTACTGTAGTGTAGACCTTAGATTTAATGTCTAAATTGGAACCTCAAAAATAAGTAGCACTCCCCTCTGTTACATGACAGCGATGATTTGTACGTTACCCTGACCAAAGGACAGTGAACAACTGACAAATTTGCATTGCCCTTTTAAAAATAAATCAGAAAAGCCTTGTGACATATTTATTACAAATGGCATTTCAATTGATTAAGGTGAACAGAGCTAAGCACCAGAGAATTCTGCACTTACTTGGCTGACACATTGCTCCAAACAAATAAGAGCTCTTCATTATTACTTTTTCTATTCTTCTCATGTCACTATGGTAATTGCAGTGCAGTGGTTGCTATAGCAAAAATGATTAATCCTTCGCCGTTGTTATCTGTATGCTAGCAGAGGCTTTTTATAAGATCTGCTTGTACTGCCTTTAGAGGAAATCATAGATGCTGGCTAGAATTCTGATAAATAATTGCAATTATGAAGTGTTTTAATAATTATCAGTTAATGGAAAATCTTGAATTTGTTAAAGAAATTTAGGAATTCAGTGGGATACTGAAAATGTGACTGGGTTGGGTTTTTTTTAGCAATGAGATGAATATGACCTATATTTTGGAGACACAAACCTGCTTTTTTCTCACTCCATTGAAGAGATAGGAAATATCTAAAGTAGTGACCCAGAAGCAGTTACATAGAAAATTGTGCTCTTTGTACACTCCATTAAATCATATTTATAAGAAATTAATAATATAACTGTTCTTTAACTATGATTGGCTCAGTTGGTTTAGTGGAGATAGATAAAATATTCTTTGTGATATCTGATTGAAGGATGTCCAGTTTAGGTTAATCTGACGCTGATTTTGCTTAGTTTAGGCAAATCTGTTGCAGCCTGTATGTAAAGAAAATAAAAAATACCTTCTTGAAATGAAACTAGTTCATACTTCTGATTATGTCCTGACAAGTAAATGCAGCATACTACTTTCTCAAGGTAGCATTTAGCCAACTCCACCTCAATTCTTTATCTTTTAATCACCGTTTGATTTCTTAGATGATACTGAGTCTTTATTTGTATGGTCTTCCCTAATTTATAAGGTCTGTGTTTGTTCTTACCATGCCAAGTGGCTTACGTTTTGACAAAGCATGGAGTGGGATTGTTAAAGTTGAAGTAAAGTCTTTTAGGGAGCTGAAATCATTTTTTCCCCTCATGTTTAAAATGCAGTTATCCACTAGATATCCACTGTTAAATACTTTTATGACTTGTTATAAATTACCATTTTTCCCATAAGAAATGCTAGCTCATTACTGCAAGTTAATTATGTTTAAACAGGATAACAAAATGCCTTGTCTTTGGGAGTTTTAAAGCCATTCAGCGCAATGTGCAAAAGGCGTGTTGGTAAAAGATTTGGATTTGGTTTGCTTTGTTTAAAATGGGCTCTGATTATACTGCAACTGATGAGGTCGTAAATGCACTGTGGTTGCATTTCAATTTTGCAGCTTTTAGTTTTGTGTATCAGTGTCATTTTAGCATCAGTATTCATGTTTTTCCTTCTCTTCAGAACATTGCATCCTCAGATGTAGTAGCTGCCTATCAAAGGAAAATTTTAATGGTGCATTTCAGTAAATAGCCCCTTTATAAAGCTATTGTCTTTTGAGCACTGTATGGTGCAAAGGCACTAGTGCTCCTGTAGTCAATAAAAAGAACCTATATGTAGGAAGCCCATACATCTGTTTGAAGTGCTCTGCATATGAGGAAAACTGTTCTTACTGTCATCTGTTTGAGTACAAAGATATAAAAGCTGATGGTAATAAAGAATCCTGAGGGACTCTTAATAAGGGAGATGTTGTTTTAGTTGTTTGGATGCTCTTCAGTTCATCTGCAACAGCAGTGCATAGCGACATGCCAGGGTAACTGCCACTTGAGAGTTGAGTCCATGAAAGTGTACTTAGAGGCTAAATCTGCCTTAATTGGTAACCAGCAATGTGGTTGGGTGATACTTTTTCATTTTAATTGTAGCTCTACTTTAAAAGTTTGTATAATTTTTGAAAGTTCCTTCTAGAAGGAAGATCCTATGTTGAGGTTGAAGGCCATAGCTATAAGTGTTGCTCCTTTGCAGTTCCTTTAAATAAAGTGTAGGTTCATGTTGGGTGTAAGCAGAACACATTGCTCTATAGGCTGTGCCCCATCTGACTGCCTGAATAACTTTGTCTTTCATTTTTGCAATCACAGTGTGGAGCTGAGAGTAGGGCATAATAAAACAACTTTTGACACAACTTTTAGTCACACAAGTGCTTTTCTTTAGTTAGAGTTATGAAGGTTTGATGCCATGAGTTTCCACGTATGTAACATCAGATAATCCCACACTGCAGTCAGGCTTTGTAGTTTCTGGTTTAACAATAGGAGATAGCTGGAACTAGTAGTTTTCAGCTTCAGCTACAACAGAAGTTTGAGTGCTACTTCTTGCTTAGTGTGCAGGGTGGTTCTCATTTTGTATTTAATCCTATTTCCATTTTCCACTTGGATTCCAGTTAGTACATTTGATGGAGATTTTCCAGATAGATAGAAGGCCACTGTCATCTTGGATCAGATGCAGCCTGGAAGTCTCTGTGCAGCCTGCTGGCATGCTGTGTTTAAATGCTTTTCTTGCGGTGTGAATATGGATTCCTTGGAAGGATATAGACAGTCTTAGTCAGAAGTGATTTAGTGTGAAGGAGAGTGTTATAAGGATTTCTTTTAATATTCACGAAACGTTGAATCATCCGTACAAGCTCTTTGTATCTGCTTTTTGAAGTTGTGATTCACATTGTCTAAAAGCAGCTGACACTGATTCTTTTAATAAAGCTTAATTACCTTAGTAATTTATGATAATTGTCTCTATCATGACCATCTCATTGAACACCTAAAGGCAGAAAGTGACAAAAGAATTCTAATCATTTTGTTACTTCAGAAGATAAATTTAAGATAATCAGCTTTCAAACAAACCTTTATTTAGTTTGAGTATCAAACTCAGCTGTACTGGTTGTAGTCTTGCCTGCCCCAGAAGGGGATTGTTTTGAGTGTTACCATCACAGGGCTTTTTCCTCCTTATTTTCTTGCTATTCTATAGAACTTTAAATAAGCAGAGAATGAGAACTGTGCAAAGCCATGGGGGAGAAGGGTGGGCAAGCTGTAAGTGTGGTGAAATAAAAAGCATATAAAGCTTCATTAGGCTATATTGTATTAAACATAAGATGCTTTATGCTTATTTGGACTTTAAATCAGCAGCGGAGGAAAACTTTGGGGGTTTATTGCACTATGTTGAGGACACTTTTCCCCTAACCTTTTTAAAGGGAACTGCAGTGACTAGAGGTCTGTAATCAGACCAGGACCACTGGTAGTTCAGAATGTGTGTTCTCAAGTGAGCACTACAGGTCCTCAAGGCGTGAGGACTGTGGGACAGGAAGTGTCTTACTTTTATATAGCATCAGGTTCAGAATTAGGAAAGCTAGACTGTTCTCACTGTCTTAGCCTGCATAGTTAGCTTATTTTAATTTGCCAGAAAGCAATTTCTTTTTATTTAATACAACAGTAAAAGTTTACAGTAATCAGTGTGTCATCTAAAAAAAAATTACTCAGTTCTTGTTTTGAAAGGAGCAGAAGTAAGATTATACTGCAGCAGAACCATTTAGCTGTTTAAAGTTAAAAGATTTGGATCATACACCCACCTAAAACTGTTTTGCTTTTCATAACTACAACTTCATGCTGCTGTATTACAAAACAGTTTTGAATTGAGTGATCATGGCACTTGTCATTTCCCCAGGTACTGTTTTTCTTTCAGTGCCCGTGTTCAAAAGTACATTGCACCAGCATGTCCAATGGATCTGATAACTTTCAAACTTGGTTGCAAAATAACACTTACTGAAACCTTTTTCTCGTTGTTAAAGGAATTTGAATATTTTAACTGAGTAGTTCTTGCCTGTGTTTACTCATACTACGTAGTTTTTATGCATGTTTGCTTTAAAAGCATATCTCTGATACATCCTGACTTGCAAAGTTCACTATGTATGTAACTCTTCTTTCACACTTCAAGAAAAAAAACAACTTCATAATTAACTTGCAATCTTTTCTTTTAAAAAATCAATTTGGTAGGGGAGCATTATTTTCTGTCTTGCCTCTGTTACAGGGTTTGCTGCCTATTTGCCCATTCAGCCTAGTTACTTTCTCTTTAATTATGGCTAGATGTAGGTGGTAAATTAGTTATCAGAAAGAATTGACGGACTTCCTTTTTACCCTCCATCACAAAAGGGCCGTGTCAATGGGAGATGATAACCCAGTTGGTTCAGACTGAAAGGGCTACAACCTAGCAGATGTGCTACAGCAGTTCATGAGACTACACAAACTCCAGTGTTACCATTATGAGGTAGCAGACAGCACATTTACCTGTAGATGTGCAGTGCAGTGAGGTGCTGGGTCAGTGGATCTCTCTGTCTGACACTGAGATACCATTTGGTGTTTGTGTGCTTTAAAACCCGTGCTTACACTACAGTAGATTAGCATTGCATTCTGAGCATATAACACTTCTTAATGATGTTATGTTGTCCTTAATCTGATTTAGAAGACTTTTTCTGCTTACTCCCACTCAAATTTACTTTTAGAATAGATTGAATAGATTTGAGCTGGTTTATGCAAGTGTGAACATTCACGATCAATGTTAAAGCTTCAGTTGCAAGTAATTTTTCTCATAGAGTCTCTCCTGGTGTGTGCTCCCAGCAATCTGCACCATCTGTGTCTTCTGGGTTACTCCTCTTCTGGGTTGGATTGCTAGCTCTTCATAGAATCATAGAATGGCAAGGGTTGGAAGGGACCCCAAGGATCATAAAGCTCCAACCCCCCTGCCACAGGCAGGGCCACCAACCTCAGGCCTGGATCTACACAAGGTTGCCCAGGGCCCCATCCAACCTGACCTTGAACACTTCCAGGGATGGGGCATCCACCACCTCTCTGGGCAGCCTATTCCAGGACCTCACCACTCTTTCCGTAAAAAAACTTCCCCCTAATATCCAATCTAAACCTTCCCTCCTTCAGCTTTAAACCATTCCCCCTTGTCCTGCCATTATCTGCCCTTTTAAAAAGTTGATTCCCCTCCTGTTTGTATGCTTCACAGACATGGGCAAAATGTGGGCAAGAAGGCATTGTGTCCATGGCTTTCCTGCAAAGTACAGGGAACAGGCAGTTGTAAGGATTCTCATGTGATTTCTGGGTGGCATAGGACTGCTAATTTTGTCTTGACATCTTTTGACGTAATTGCAGGTTTGCAGCTGATGAGTACATGGGACTGTTTCTAGCCTTTTCCACTTTGTACTTATTACAGGTGAGGACAGTTATAAATGGCAATGGATAGTGAAACAGATTCAGCCTTAGTTTTGTGCTTAGAGCTGGTTTAGGGCGAGTTTTTTTCTTCCTGGGATTTTTGTATGAAGATTGATGCAAGATTTGATTTTAAGTAAATTATTCTACAATTTTAGGCAATGTTTGGGGGGGTATTGTTATTCTGGTTTATTTTTGTCATAAACAGTAACTGCTGCAGTTTATAAAATGTGTTACGATTTTTTATATCTGATTTTTCTTTAGAAAATTGCTTTTGTTCAAATAAACTCAACAGTAAAAGATCTGTGTATCAAGATGTGCATTAAAAATAAAAACTAGAGCACCACTTAAATGTATTAGTGTGGCAGGGGGGTTGGAGCTCTATGATCCTTAGGGTCCCTTCCAACCCATGCTATTCTATGATTCTATAGATATGAGGAATTGGTCTTTCCTTCCTTTGATTGCTGCTTTTCAATAATACAGTATTGAACTAATTGTGGGTTTTCTTAAACTACTCTGCTGCAATTCAGAGGATACTTGTTTCATTGATGCCCTGTTTCAAAGTACATTCTCATTGTTCTTCAGTCAATGCCTTTTAAGTTTGCAATTTGCTTTGCCTGATACATACCTTACCCTTTCTCTTGGATGAAAAATACTGTTACGAAGTTTTTCAGTGAGGCAGACTTAAAAAATGTCTGTTATGTATGCTAAATGTTGGGAAGCTAGATGCTTTAATTGTTGTAGCTTTCTCTTGGTCTGTTCTTGGCCATTGTGTTAGCAACAATGGGCACAGTTCTCATTCACAGCATATTCACTTTTAATTATGTCTAAACAAATACCTAATTTTCAAAAATAATCTTCTTTTATGTGTTGAGCCACGTAATAAGTAAAAATACTTGCAGCTGTATGTTAATCATCCGGTATGACAGGTAAATGTCAGGAAGTAATTTCTCTGTAAATTTGGTACCATGTCAAAAGCAAGATGAAATATTTATTTATTTTAGGTGAACACAAAAAGCATGGAAAACTCTATGCTTAGGTGCTACATGAATTTTTAGCAGAGGTGCTATTATTTAGATGCTGCTTTCTTAACACCTGCCTTTGAACCTGGTAGTTTTTCTCATCCGTACTTAAAATGTAGTTATACTGATTAAATAGATTCATTCCTTTGTTACCTCTATGTTCAGCTAGGCAGAGTATAAAAAACAGACAAAACACCCCACACACACAGACACCACAACAGTCCAGTGTTGATAAGATGAATATCTCTATCTGAAAAACCTTTGGAAGGTAGATAACAGCAATAATTTGAGAGCTGTGTGAGTTTGAGTGGTCCTCAGATTTTCAGGATTTTTCTTGACAGATTTTTAGAATTAACTGTTTTAAAACTATGCTATAAATTTCCAACAGATTTTTTCTCTTATCTTAGAAATTTGTTTTTTCACTGTTGGATATATATGTTATACAGAATTGAAGAAGAATTGCAACTGAAAATATGAGCCTATAATAAAAGTTAGGTAACGGACCTGTATGTTCTTGTCAAAGGAACTGGAGGAACTGCATCCTTCTAATATGGACTATGTATCATGCTACTTTTTGTTGCAGGAACAGTTATGTTTACCTTCTATTCATTCTTTGCTTGTACTGAATTATTTTTATCAAATCTAATTCTTAAACTTGTAATTTATCTAGAACACTTTTTTGCATGAAAGGTGAGGGCCTCGTATCTAATGGCATGAAAGTTCCAGCCTTATTACTGCCCTATAGTTTCATTGCACTTCAAAGCTCGAAGGTTGTTCTTGTCAATATGCTGCAGTCTTACTGAACGTTAATTACCAGGACTATCAAACTGAGTTATCAGCATACCAAGATCAATGCTTGCAATTTCAGTAGAATCAAACATTTACATTCTCTGCTCTGTAGCATAATTTAAAATGAGGACGTCCTTGTGTCCTTTCTAACTGGCATAGAGAAAGAAAAGAGTTGGTATTTGAAGGTTCTTCGTTCTCATGTGGTATTGAAAATCTTCTAATATTACTTTGGACAGAAACTTCTGTAGAATGTGATTAGAAGATTAGGGCTTAATTTAAACTTTATATTTCACAAACAACCTACGTCTCTGCAACTTAATTCTGTTCTAGAAAAGCCTTCAATATTTCCATACTTTATAATTTGCAAATTAAACAGTTTTTCATCTTGTAAGTTTTGAAAAAGCCTGCTGTCTAAACAGTATATAAATCTAGTTCATTTAAACAAAAATTAGTGAGTAACATGTTTTAATTGTTGTTTGTGGATGATACAGAAGGAAAACAAGCTGCTTCAAAAGTTGGTGCAAATTTTAGACTGGTCACATTCAATAGTTCGTGTGTGGATTTCTCTATTCAGTGATAATTTCCTTCCCGGGCTCTTTCTGAGTAACCTACAGGATTTGTACCACCCTGGCTATTTGGCATCATAAATTGTTTATCCTTGATAGCTGAGCGGGTGCAAAAACTTGTGATGGTTTAGTGGTGAGGTGAAACAATTCACAAGGCAGATGGGATGTTGGAAGCCACTAAAGGTGGCTGGTTGGCTTTATCACTTGGAGATAATTTGGGGAAGACTGATACTTGACTGCTACTTTCACCACTCCTCCCCATTCTAGCCCTACTTTCCATCTCCTGACTTCCTTATGTAATAACAGAAGGACCTAGAAAACTTAACTATACATAGCTATATATACATGCACTCACTAAAAGGAGGGTCAGCTTCATAGAAATGTAATTTGGCAGGCTGAGAAAGCATTGTTTATATTATGGGCAAAGTATGATGGAACATTTAGGCTGTAGTCAGTAGTGTACTAGGAAATTAACTTCAGCAGATGATCTAGTTTTTCTGTATTAACTAAGGAGACTTCATCAAGTGGCTTCATAAAATCCACTTAAAATATTAATAGCAAGCTCCTCAGAACTGTATGCATGAAAGATGAATTACTTTTGCTTTATGGTATGAGCTTTGCTGTCATAGTCTGGACAAGCAAATTCCCTGAAATTTTCCTGGGCTGGGCATGCCATCTCACTTGCTAGCAAATCAATTTGGTCATAACCAGGACTTGTAGCAGCAGTCAACAATGCAGCAATTCTAGTTGCTGCTTCTTGTCAACTTACATTCAACTATTTCTCTGTTCTTTCTTCTCAGCCCGTACAAGAGAATTTTTGGAGGTCTGTCTCTTAGTAGGAGTGCAGCATATTTCTGAATATGCTAGGCAGGACCCCAAGGACAAAATGTGAAGATAAGGCTTCTCCTGGAGTAGATGATGAGCTGTACATTGATTTATTCGGGGGAGGGGGGTTAATTATTATTTCTCTCTCCATTATATGCTCTGTATCTGTATTCTACGTGCAAATAGGCATTGCTTGTTTAAATGTGAAAAGGTTCCACTAAAGGTTTGGGAAATACATGGATTAAAGGCTTTGGAGAACGTTTTGGATAACCTGTGTGAAGTACTCAGATTTGCCTATTTCCATAAATCTGGAATTTATTAGTCATTGTGTTAGTCGGTGTTGATTTTATCTTTTAATATAAGCTAACAGTGGAGACAGGACAAGGGGCAATGGCTGCAAGTTGGAGCACAGGAAGTTCCACACCAACATGTGGAGGAACTTTTTCACAGTGGGGGTGACAGAGCCCTGGGACAGGCTGCCCAGGGGGGTGGTGGAGTCTCCTTCTCTGGAGATATCCAAGACCTGTCTGGACTCTGACCTGTGCAGTATGAGCTGGGGGGCTGCTTTGGCAGGGGGGTTGGACCTGATGGTCTCTCGAGATCCCTTCCAACCCCTACAGTTCTGTGATTCTGTGAACAGGTTATATATGAATCCATGACTCTTTCAAAGCCTTGCTGACAGCACAGGAGTTTTAACACTGGTTTAGAAAATTTCAAAAGTTCGTATGGTAGATTTGTGATGGTAGATTTATACAAAAGCCATTTTCTTCCTAACTAAACATAGGGATTTAGTAAATACTAAGCACTTACACTTCTAAATATATCCTTTTGTCATCAGAAACAAAATTTTAATCTTTCTCTATATCATGAATAAAGATGACAATGCATCAACAAAGAAAATCTTCCCAAAAAAATCCAAATTAGTTGATTAGGTTAACGATTTTGAAAAGATCTAATTTATCTTATGTAATTTTTCACATTTAAAAAAATAATAAATTATTCATTGCTGATTGTCTCTTGCAAACAGGATTTCTCATTTTGCGAATATGAAGCTGACAGTCTTTGTGGTGTTTTTTGTGTCTTGCAGATGGGGACGGACAAAGTGAACATTTATTACCAGTCTGTGAAGATAGAGCCTGTCAGAAAAGTGCCATCTACTTAACTAAGCTGGGATTGGATCAGGTATTGTGAGTTTGGGATTGTGAAGGCAAAAGAAAATACTGTGCTTTATGAAATAGGAAAATGTTTTTTCAGGAAGAAAAATGAAACTTCCTCAGCTGTAACTACTGCATACAAGATCCTTTTGTTTATTATTTTTCCCAAAAAAAATGGGTTGTTTGGAAAAGGCTATGTAACTAGAATTCTATATAATGGATAATTATCTCAAGAAAATTATGGATGTTTCTGATGAGTCACTTTCCTGATTGCAAAACCCTGAATTCTAAGTACCAAAACTCACCCAGCATGAGATGGAAAACAAAGTTTGTGTTAAGAATTGGAAACAGAGTTAATTAATACAAATATGCTTCTTCAGTTTAAGTTAGAGTTATTTTTAAAATGTGTTGAACCAGCCCCATATATCTTATTTCTACTATGTCTTTTATTGTAATCAAGTAAATTTCCAAATGGTATAGGAAGACTTGTTTAGGCTATATGTCTTCAGGATTTGGCTTCTATTCCAGCTTCTTTTGTTCAAGACGCTAGTTTTTAGAGGCATAGTCATCATTCATGTAATATCTTACTGTGTATTTATTAATTTTAAAGTATGTGCTGATGTGTTTGTTTACAGTCCTAAAGTTACAGCTTTTACAATAAATTAACCTAAATGTTTTTACTAAAATCGTATTTAGCAATGCAAACCTAAGGCCAAGGTGACGCATAAAGAACTTGCTTATAGCTGACAGCAAAACCCATTGTAGTGTGCTCACAGAAAAGTTGCATGCCATACATGCTCCTAACCAGGTTCTGAATTACTGATTATCCCTTTACCAACAAATTTAAAGTAGTTTAAGTACCCTCTCTGATCTGTATTTCAGAATTTGTAAGCAAACATGCTCTTTGCTCAGAGAATAGTCCATGTATTGATGTGGTGCTTCTTGCTACAGTCTGCAGCCTGAGTTCATAGTGTAGATTTTCTTTTAAAGCATCAGAATTTCTAGAACACAGCCCATAGTATACTTCCCTGCTAGAGAGAAAATCACTCTGTATTGAAAAGGAAAGCACAGGGTTACCAGTCAGTTAAGGAAGAATAGCTAGAATGGAATATACCATCAGTGTAAGGAAGATGAAGTAACTCTAAATTTGGGACTGTATCTCTTCCAGCCTTCTACTCTTGGCAGCTCCGTACTTAGAAATGCATGTTAGCCTGTGTGCAGTGTGGCTGGCTGCTCGTTGTGGGGTTGGTTTTTACATTGACAGCCTGTATTGGGTGTGCCACAGGATGTTGCTGGATACAGTGTTACAGCCAGGTTTGATTTACAGGCCCAAGCCTTCGCCTGATGCAAGTGGATGCTCAATTCAAGATACATTGCTTTCTGGTCAGAGCACACAGACTTCTGACAAGCATAATGTAAATAGTGTAATGGGCTGCTTACATTTCACTGTTGAGTAGTTGGGGTGCTCTTGCTTAAAAAGAGAACTGCTCATTAGCCCTAAATTTTCGTTCCTTACTATAAAAAGTAAAACACTGTTGAGCTTCTCTGCTCAAATAGATTTGAGGCAAATATTCTTAATTAATGTAATGTCACTGTTGAAAGTCAACCACACACATAGAGCATGTGCTGGAAAGCATGAGCGTGGCAGGTGACTGAGCAGTGTGCTAAAGTTGTATTATCTGTTCCTGGTGCATTTCTAGAAGGAAGTGATGCACTAGTAGCAGAGGAAGATGTGAGTCAAAAAGTAGTTTTTACTGTAACCTGCTCTGATGTAACACTGCATATAGGCAGTTTTTCTGTTCCTTCATTATTTCTTTTTTTTATAGAGGTTAACTATTTAATTATTAATACATCAGATTTTTAATATTGCTTTTGATACTCATCACTATATTTAAATCTTATACTTAATTTAGTCATTTCACTCTGTAGTTTTGATTTTAAAATAATTTCCAAGGTAATGACATTTGAGTTAATAACTAGCAGCCAAATACTGTCACTTTATAAAGTGAAGAATCTAAGATTCTCACCCTGCTAGAAGAAAGTATTAGAAGTATTAAGAGTTCCTAGAAACTTTAAGCCATTTTCACAGCAGACTTTTAGAATAACTTTTTAATTAAAAATGACAGTAATAAATGGCGTGTAATAATAACTTGTTCTGCCCCTAACCTTTTTAAAGAATTATGCCTAGAATACTCTTTTCTTACTTTTTGAGACTCATCTAGAGGTGATAGAGTTTTTTCTTCTAAAGCATTTAATCTTTTCCATTCTGGAACAGTGGGAAATATCAATATCTTCATTCAGGTGTTTACAGTTTTTCCCATGTGTTGTAGGTTTCCTTCAGGTAGAAATCTATTCAAGTGTATTACTTCTCATATTTATCTGGAAGGGCAGTATTTTACTTTAATGGAATTTGGTCATTGTGAGATCAGATGACCCAATTTCTGAGCTTTGACTAAATAAGTTAATGCTAATGAAAAATGATAAATGTAAACTTTGTAGCAACAGACAAGGAGCCATTCCTTTTCTTGGTTTAAGCACTGTACAATTTCAGGGAAATAGCAATGAACCATTGTGGTTCACAGTGTGTTTCAAGAAGGGGATGGTGTCTCTTGTGGCACAGGTAATTATGGGGAATCTAGTGTAAACTGAGAGATGGCAAGCCTGTAGAAGGTGCGGTATATCCATTGTCTTTTGAGGTTTATTTCAAGGATGATCCTTCACCAGAGGGCTTAATTTATTTCATGATTTAATCATCTTTAAGTATTAGAAATATGTTGGAATGATGGAACCAAAGTGAATGCCAAAAAAATACATATGAGTGAGTTAAGGAGATACAGACCTGCTAAAATTTTAAAAGTATGTGAATGTTTCCATAGCAACAAGAGTTGCTGACAGATCAGAAGTAGAATCCCATATGCTGTTTTAGATTGTGGCAGGTATTAGGATACCTTAGACTTCTTTAAATTCACCTGCATTAGCTACAGACTCATCTGCTGGCTGATTTAAAGCTCTCATCTAGATTCTGAAAATTAGCGCTCTCTGAAATTTTAGTCCCCAGTACTGTTAATTGTAGAAACTCTAGATATTATGGTATTCTTAGAGATGATTAATCTTTCTTTTAATTTTGCCAAGTATTCAGTCTGACTTTTCATTTGTTTCCTGATACAAACACTATTATTTCAGTCCCTTAATTTGAGAGTCTCTTTGCAGGCTTTGTGGTCCTTCAACATTTCTTTGTACAACAGAAAGGTTTTAACTTTATTCCTCAGAAATCTAGGGCTTCTAAAGTACAACACACCAATGGTGCATCCCACAGTAAACCACAGTCTTGGTAGCACCATTCCCTAGGCAAGTGAGGTTTATCCAACAGCAGTGACTGTCAGCTGCAGTTGGTCACTGGTTTTCCTTGCTCCTCTGTAACAGTTCAAAGGTGGGGAGGGGTGGCAGCCATTCTCATTTTCATCAGTCTCAGATTGTAAAAGACCATCTCATCATTTCTAAGCTACTTGTCTTTCTCAAAGCAACTATGGGGCGGTGAGCCACATTTCAGCATCAAAAGTGTGACTTTTACTGCATTGGTTACTTTTTTCTGTGTTGTGAAATCAATGTCATCATCTGGGCTTTGAACACCGTAAGTTAATGGTGTAGTGAATAATTAATTCACTTGCTTTACTTTTGTGCAATGGTGGCTACTTGACTGTATATGGAATTTAGCTGACCTTCATATGTGCTGAAAGCCTAATGCATCCTGAAATCCCTGGATTTATTTTTTATGTGCAGCTGAAGTATGATGCATGTGCACAGCAGAGGGGGAGCCCCAGGGAAAGGCACTTCTCTTGCTGTGGCCAGTCCTCTCAGGTCACTCTTGATACGCATCTTTCTTTGAATGTGTCCTGGTTCTGGCCAGGCCAGGGTTGACCTCCCCAGTCAGCCAACACAGGTGAGCTGAGTTAGCTGGAACTGTTTTCCACGCCTCCTGACACCACTTGCCCATAAAAGCAGCTGGTTAGGGAAGGGTGGGGGCTGTTGTTTGCCTCTTGGACAGTTGGAGTGCAGCTGGGACATCAGGTGGGTTGGTTCTTATAGTCGGGCAGCCCTCTGTAATCGTTGGATCAATAAGGTACTCTGTGTTAGCACTGGGTGTTCGTGTAACTAGCCATTATTGTTCTGTATTCACTTTGGTATTTGGCAGTAAACTGTCCTTATCCCAACCCATGGTGGCTCTGCCTGGGCCAAACCACCTCAGAATGGGATGGTGTTTGTTATAGCAAAGAGGAGAAACCCTGGGATTTCTAAAAATTATGTTGGCCACAAATAGTCTACCAACTTTCAGATGTTCTCTGGCTCACAGCTGGCTCCCTGCCTGTGCTAGGTGGCCTGGAAGTGAGCAGCTGGCTTGCTTTGGGGTTTGTGCTTCATAGCTTTCTGGCCATAGAGTAAAAATTGAGATGTGTTAATCCCACAGTTCTGTCCCAAAGACCTGCTAACAGGCATTAGAGCAAGACAATTCCTTTTCCTGACAGAGAGATGTATGTGGACTCTGAAAGACATAACACTTTAAGTAGAGTGAGTGAAACTAGTTTTACTTTTTTCCTCAAGTACCCCAGTGCTGTTTTCACAGGGCAGCAAAGCATTCTCTTTTCTTGTTGAAAGACATTGGAAGAGTTTCCAAGTAAACTTTCAAGAACTTCAAGATATCTTTTCTTATTTTAGCCTACAAAATCACTGACTGAAGAAGTAAAAATACCTATATAGATGTTTTAAGTAATTATATTAGTGGTGCTATGCAATGGAATTGAACAGAAAGGGAAGAAGTAAATCTTTGATTTCTCTAAATTTCACATGTTTTTTACATTTTCTTTTAAGACATGCTCATTCCATTTTTCAGTATTTATTTCTTCTGAGGCAGGCAACGAATTATATCAGAAAACTGAAAAAAATAGCTTTGTGGTTCCACTTTATACCCACCCATTTCTACCTTAGAGTAAAAGGTGAACACCCTAGTTTTAGTCTTTGTCATAATGAACTTGTAACAGCAAACATGAAGCCTAAGTTAATTGCTTGGATTATCAAATGCAAAAGGAATGGGAGATTTATACTTTTGACAAACATTTTAAATTTTTTTTTGTTTCTATACTGAAATCTGTCCTGAGGCATATGAATAATTAATCCTGTGTTACAGTACACAATACTGTAGTTTTATAATAGAAACAAAATTGGGGATTATACTGAATTTAAACTGTGAGAGCAAGTTACCTATGGTGCCTTAATGTGCTCCGGTTACACGTCTAACAAGACTGATGTTTTCAAAATGTCCCGTAACTGCTGTTAGAAGAAGTCCCACAACTGGGTCAGTGAGGTGGATGAAGGTTGCTGTGTACCATGCACAGTGCTGATGCTTGGCAGCAATAGGTAATGTTTCTGGTTTGCTCACCTAGTGTTTTATATCTCTGCATTTCACTGTAGACGTTAGGATTGTAAAATTGCTTTCTATGAATCACTTTGAGCAAAAACAGAATATAAATCTGAATTTGTACCTAAAAAGTTGGGTTTAATTTTGTTTCTTTAAAATAGTGTTACCATACATGGGAACATTTAGAAAGTATACGATGGATATAATTGGATTTCATTGCAATGACTGTGTGAATGACACCATGTAAAGTAAAAACTGTATTATATTTCATGGTTCTGATTTCAATCAGTGTTTTTCAAAATTACAGTATTTTGTAATAGTATTGTTTCATCTGTCTTCTGCATGACAAACAAGTGCTAAGAAATGTAACCCTCTGAAAAACTCCCACAGGTTAAGAGTCTGTGTTGTTCTGTTTCTTAGATGTTTCCAAACTTTCAGCAGCTAACAGTAACTAAATAGGCATGGGGGGGTGGGATGGGCGGTGGTGTGAAGTATGTTTACATTTGCAGATCCTTGTTGCAGTCTTGATGTAGTCACATTGTGAAATGCAGTGTCATGCAGAACTGTCCCAGGCTTCTAAGCCATCTGGGATATCCAAAGTTGACATTAGTACACAGTTTTAATAAATTTGAGAGCTTCTCTGCTGTGCATGTGGTGGTGTGGAGTCTGGAGGGACCAGTGCCAGTGTCAAGGCAATGGCCATGTGGCAGGGATGTTATTGGTTATGGGATTGTGTTAGGGAGTCTCTCCACAGCTGGACATGATGGTAGTCATGGATCTCATTCTGGTGCCTGAAATAGCGACATTAAAGTTTCAATGAGAGACATTTATGATGCGGTTAAGTGCTTTTGGTGTTGGTGATAGTGATCCTTTAAGATGGCACCCTTCTGTCCTTTTGAAGGCATTGTCAGCTAGTTGACATATAAAATTACTTCTGGCTTTAAAAATGGCACTGAATTTTTCTGTAGCATGGAAATGTTAACCCTGGCACTTCAGCTTCATACCAACTTGTGAAATTACTTTGATTTTAATTAAGATAAATTCCTATTTAGCACCTCTGCAGCACTTTGGCAAGTAAGTGCAGATACATTCAATTTCTTGTCCTGGAGAAATTATACTTGGCATTTCTTTTGTACTTTCGATTTCATACTGTAATCTTAATTTCTTATCAAGCAGTTCAGTATCTGGTGCTGCTGGGGAGATAGAGGGGGAATTGAAGCTCTTGAACTTCTAAATATCCATGAATAATAGAATTGTTCAAGTAGAAATGAACCTTAGGAGATCCAGCCTCCTGCTGCTTTAAGCAGGATGAACACCAAATTCAGACCATGTTGTTTAGAGCCTTGTCCAGTCAAGCTTTGAAAGCCCCTGAAGACAAAGATTCTGCAACTTCTCTGGGCCTCTTTCCTAGTTTAATTTTTATGATCGATCATAGTGATTTCTGTTTGTTTATCTCTAGTTGGAACCTCCCGTGTGTCAGTCTATGACCACTGTCTCTTGCTTTTCTGCCACGTATCTCAGTAGAGAGTCTGGTTCTGTCTTCTCACCTCCTAGGCCACCATGAGTTTCCCCCCTGAATCATCTGTTTTCCAGGCTGAACAAGCCCTGTAATCTCAGCCTGTCCTTTGAGTAAACTATCAGTGCCTGAATATCCTGGTGACCCTTCTCCAAACAAACTCAATATTCTCAAATCTTTCTTGAATCATGGGGCATGAATCTGGACACAGGATCCAGATGCTGACTAACAAGAGCTGAATAAAGAGCAGTCATGGCTTCCCTCCATCAGCAGGAGCACGGCAGCAGTTACAGTGTGCTGTTTGCTGTCACAGTGCCACACGTGCCATTAGCCTACAGTTTGCCAGGACCCACACAGCTGGTCAGTGTCCACCCTGTACTGTTGCAGAGTTTACCTCTCTGTGGAGGACTTCCTTTGCTGATTGGTTCTAGGTCCCTCTTTGCCCATTTTTGTCTTTCTGGGTGCCCTCTGAATGTCTATCCTGTCCTGAAGCACACTGATTGTATCCTCACTAATTTAAGAAAAAGATGCATTCTTCCTCCAGCTTAAATGCTGCCTATTGCTTGTAATTCCAAGGAAAACAAAGGGACCCTATGCTTAAGAATTAGGTCCTTCATTCTTACAACCTTATCCATTGTTTTTCTGTTCTGGAATTAATTTGAAGCCTTTACTATACACTAAATTATTTTTTCATTTGGTGACAATCTTAGGGAATAATCCTTATTTCCTCTTCAGAGATTTGTAAATGGATAAGATCCTGATGCAATGAAGAAACGTCAGCTGTTTTAAATAGAATTAAGTTGTTTAAATAAATAAAATGTGAATGGTTCCTTACCTACTGTTCTTTTTTGTTTGGTTGTTTATCTTACAGTGGATCCCAGTCTTGCAAGACTTCAGAAATAAAGACACACTCTGGGGCTTTGTACCGTATCAAAATGACAAATCTTCAGCAGAAATTTCATTTCCAATTACGCTTCATATTGGAGATTACAATATGGATGGCTACCCAGATGCTCTTGCTATACTAAAGAACACATCTGGAAGGTAGGGCATACGTAAACCTAGAAATAAAGCCTATCAAATGCATGTTCAATCATCAGTCATGCAAATTACTAATTTTAGTGTATGTCAATCATTTTATCAAGTGACTTTAGATGTCTGCTAAATGTTTCCCTTTTTAAAAGCATGCATTTACATGGTATTTTCAGAATGCACAATTGTATGGGCTCAGACTGTCACTCTTGGTGGGGAATTGCACAGGGGAGTGGAGTATGAAGTAGCATTTTAGGCACTCCTCCTGGACTACAGAAGCTGATTATCTCTGCCTTTCCTTTCCCAAATAATTTTCTATGCAATCATGACTTGAGCTTTCAGTGTTGGCTAGTACACCAGGCTGCTGCGAGCTGGGGAGCTGGTTCTGTGCTGTCACATAGAGTGGACACTGGTGAATCTGCTGAAAAATGCAGTCATGTTTTGCCCCTCTTGACAATCAGGAATTTTAGATATGCTTAACTTACTAGTGATTTTTATATGGATCAATTTGAACTGAAATAAACCTGCTGCTCTAAAAATAATAATAATAATAAAAAGTTTCTAACCTTTGTCAGTGTAATCTTTCTCCTTTTTTTTATTACTGGCTTTCCTGATACTTTGTATTGCTACCATCTGGTGTTAGGTGGGAGAGGGCATGTGGTGATGCTTACAGGGAGACTGTTGAACCTAGAGGAGGTAGTGATCCACATAACAGTTGACCTGAGTAGGTGAACGTCTGTGCTGTTCTGCATTCTACTTGGCTGCAGGATAAACTTAGCCAGCTAATTGTAACCAAGAAGCCTGTGGGCACCTCTCACTTGGCACCTGGTGGGGATACCACTGGCATGTCCTTGCCTTTACCTTGAAGTGAAGCAGTATGTTTTCATGTGAACATCTTTTTACTTGACAGTAGAAATGATTAATAGACTTGTTTACTTCTGAGAAAAACCTAGAAGAGCGCTAGAGACCATAATGCCAGCAAACCTCACTACAGACAGGAGGTGCACACCATGTCGTGCCCTGAGTAGATGCTGCACAACCTGGGTTTTCCAGCATCTGGGGAGATAAAAGGTTATCTATACCATCTCCTTTTCCTTCCTCATGTCATCTCTTTAAAAAAGGTACTTTAATCAATGCCTTATGGAGTCTCAACGTATTCCTTACTGGGATCTATGACAAATACTTGCACTAGCACATTACAAGGCACCGTAAGTCTGTCTTACAGGTGTATTTACTATCTTCCTCGTTACAGTATTTTGGATGAGCTTGAGTGCAGGTTTGTCATTGGAGTTAATACTCTGTAAGGAAAGAACTGAGGAGTTGGCTTTGCTTAAAACAGTAAATTGACAGAATTTAAATGCTGAAGTCAGAGAAGTCAATTCAGGTTCTCTACTGATTGCCTAAACATGAGTCACCCACTGACACTTTTGTGTTAGAGTTCTTCAGGTACTGATACATACCTAAAAATGACCCAGTTTGAAGAGTTATGTGCCTGTATTCAGCCTACATAATGTGATTCAGAGACAAGGCAGTGAGCAGCTGAGCTCAGTCTCCCTACCTCTGAGCTTTAAAATAACTATAACAGAAGCTCTTTATAGTCAGATATAGCAGTGGAGATGCTGTTATGTTACTGCCCCAAACTTGTACAGGCAAAGTTAGAGCACTTGGCCTCTGAATGTCAAGTGTTTTTACTCTGTAGCTTTGCTCAATTGGAGTTTGTATGTTCTGCTCAGCAGTCATTGGATAAAGACTGTAAACAGTCTAGAGAGCAGACTACAACTAAAGTCTCTTCCACTGAAATATTATGATGTCTAAACTATAAAACTGTTCTTGTCTTTGCTTCTATTTAAACCCCACAAATCTTGTTTTGAGCTGTACTGTAGGCTATCCTCTCATGTGTAGCCAGATGGCTAGTACAGTCCAGGACTTCATGAAGATTTATGGAGCTCAGAAGTTTGTTTGAAGCTATTCTGTTTAAGATTCTTAGGAGCCTCTCTGGTGGTGTATAATTATGGCAGTGTAATATTATGTAAACTAATTAAATAGTCTATAAATAGTTCCTCCTATAAAAGGCCAGGAAGTTACCTATGTCTTGCTGCAGTAAATTACTGTGATACACTTTTATCTTTATTCTCCTTGCTTCTGAAATTGTTTGTTTATTTGAGTGTGTCTTAAAGTTATTTTGAAACTTGACTTCAAAGTTGAGTGACACAGTAAGGCATAAGTACTGAAGGTACTGGCAGATGATTTGACAGGTTATTAAAAAGGAAGTTCAGAGAGCTCAGGAAGTCTGGCACAAAAAGTGTAAGCTAACTAAGAATTAAGAAATACTTTGCATATTAACACTGTGTCTTTCTAGTATTTGTAGAAAAATAATGGAAAGCATTTTGGGGGGGGGGGGGGGAATGTAAGTCCCATTTTTTTGCACCCACTATGAAATGTCACTTTCAGAGTAGTATTAGCTTATTTTTTCTGAGAGTCTTAAGCAAATACTTCCTAATAAAATGTGTAACTGGGTCATAAAGTGGAAAGAATTAAAACAGTGCGGGTATTAAATTAAAAGCTCCTCTTAAATTAGAGGAAAACAAAATGAAAGCCTTATTTAATTGATTTTAAACACTTCTGGATCAAGCTGTTTATTTCTTTCTCTGAAGCCTTTCATGCTACATCTACAGATCTAATTTCAGTGATTGATTACTGTGATTAAATGATAAAAGCATTTTTGTAAACTCTTGACCTCAATCCGCTATAGTCTAGGAATCCTAGCCTCTGGTTGCTATCTCTAACTTTAAGAAATTAAAGGAGGCAGAAACCATCTTATTCATCTGAAAATACACTGATACATGATAATAGAATACGATTAAAATCAATTATATGCTTTCATCAGAATTCTGGAAAGCACTTTAATCTCCTTCAAAATACCTACAAAACACTGAAAGACAGACATGACAGTTACTCATAACTTTGGTTTATGGTCCTTCCAGGTGAGTAAGTCAGGATAATGATTAATAGCTTCAAGTATTCTTCAAGTGCCATAAGACCATACTGTTTCATCTCCTGCCATATTTGGGATTTTAAATAAAAGTGTGTAATGTTCTGACAGCATGGAGACATTCCTTATTAACAACAAAGCAATCTCACTTGTGTTGCGAATGTGATGGGCGTATGAACCCAGAGACTCAATAAATTCCATCGGGTGACGATGCTAAATTCACAGCTGATTCTTCCATATTTATTGGCCCATTATGAATTCTTTAATTTCTGATTTGAGTCCAAATCTGCACATTAGAATTCCAGCCCACGGAATTTTCTTCAGGCTAGATACATACATGAATTTTTCTTCCTTTTAGTTCTGAATGTATTAGAAGTTATGTATGTATATAGAATAATAATCGGTAAAGGGATTCTATCAGTAGTTATTCATTGGTTCATCTCTCCTTGCTGTCTTATCTAAATGTATTCGTTTTTTCACATGCCAGTTTTCAATTGACTTGGAGAACATTGAAAGTGTAAGCACTGGATGTGAATCTATGAACACCTGTCTTTCTCCAACCTAATTAGATGAAACAAATTTTGCTTGACTACTTGTTTCCAAATTAGATGCTAATAATTGGCATCTTACATTGCAAATATGTAATCTAAGGAAGCATTTTTTTTCAATTCAGAATGAATTGAATTCAGTGGTAAAGTAATGGTAAGGTTGGAAGTACAGCATCTCTCTTTCCCTGACATTGGTGAAAATAACAGTAAAGGCTGAAACTTTGAGATAGCACAGAATTCTGTATGGACAGGTGATGAAAAGCTTTGAGTATAATACACTTCTAGAAAGTCTTCCAGGTATTCATGCTCAGGTTTAAATTAATATATGTGTATTAATCCTTTATATGGGTCTACTTGAAAGGACTCATATTTGACCAAATTATCTCTTCCTAAATCATTGTTAGTTGTCACTTGTCAGAAGCAAGGTTGGATAAAGGACTTCTTTGAAATGTAGGATTCATGAGTACCCTGTAATTGAGCAATCTGAAAAATAGAGGCAAATCCAATTATTCTGACTGTCTGGAGTAAGATATTAGTCATTTAGATGTCCCCTATAAATGAACTAGCCTAAAATTGACAGGATGAGAGATATATGAAATTAAGCAGTAAATATTTAATTCTAATTGCAAAGAAATATGTTCAAGTAAAACTGAGATAGGTCTTCAGTCTTTCTTTGGTATTAAGCCTTGCTTAGTTATTCAGCCTTACTAAATTTAGCTTTGCTGCAAAGATGGCTTTTATCAGAAGGCTCCAAAGTATAGACAGCCCTTTACTTTATTGAGCATCAGTCATAAGCTCTTTGGGATAAAGTTACTCAGGTCGTACATGATTTAGCTGCCACTGTGTATACACATTGTTGTGTATACCTGAATATTGGAAGTGTTGCAAGGAGCATGTTAAAAGCTGCATGCCTCTCTTAGTAAGAGTTCTTTTGCTCAGCCTGTTTTCAGTATTTTAGCTGAATTATTCCATATTACCTCACAAATTGTATTGGGCACTTTAGCACTGGTTTTAAGGCTTTACCATTGTAACAGTGCCTGCGTTTTCCCATAGACTTCCAGGGCCGTTGTTATGTCATTTTAAGGATGGTAATAACAATGAGCTTAAAGCACTCTCTTTTGTACACAGATGTGAGAGAAGCTGTAAGGACATTGCTGTTGGGTTTTTGGTCTGTATTTTTGCAGCAAATCTGAAGACTGTCCCCCACCACTAAATAAGCATGTTTTGCATTTTCCTCTATTCAGAAGTTGTGTATGAATGCATTCATATGTTTTTTAGAGGTAGTTATTTTGAAATTGTTTCTAAGTGTGGTAAATAATTCCTACATATTCATGATAAAATCCTTATCTTCTACATTGATAATGTGCTGAAAATACATGAGGAAAAGAAAGGTAATGTTCACTCAGTTTCAATCAAAAGGGTGGGACTATTTGCATATAAGCAAATGTATCAGAAATTGAAACTACTAATATTTCAAGAGTGTATTTTAGTGTTTACTATAAATATTATCCATTCTTTGAAAAAGTAAAAACAAGATGTAGAAGATCCCTGAGTGATACTTTCAAGTTATAACATTTATATCTGCCAATATAAAAAGTTTGAATTTAAATGTGAATTGAAAGAAAGCATCTTTCTAAAACTTCCTGCAAATTGAAAAAGAGTGTATGTCAAGATAATGAAAAAGAGGAATTGAAACAAATGGAAAAAAAAAAAAAAAGAAATTTGCTGAACTCAGGTTATCACCTTATGCTCTAGTTCGTTAAACTGATAGGATACTTATGCAATACTTGAAATGAATGTGAGCACTTAAGAATTTCAAGTTAGGAGTTCTCAGATACAGATAATGAAATGTCTTAAATATTGCAGATCACCTCATTTCATTTGGGCTGGACATAAGTTTAATATACTAACAGTGAAATAATAAAAAGTGGGTTGTTCATACTCAGCTTCAATCAAATGCAGGCATATGGCAGAAGAGTAACAGTCTAGCTTGTGTGTATTTCACAGAATCTCAAGAAATGTGATTATGAGGTTCTGAGGGAAGTATTTAAATATCCTATTTTACTTTTGACGTATCATGGAACAAAATTCTGCATTTGTCCCATTGTGGATTCTGAAATTCTAACTTGGCAGCAGGCAAGGAAGCCAATTTACTTCGGTGTTAGAAATGCTTTTTCTCAGGGTAAATGTTTTGCCCTGCTTTAACTCTTTATGAAATGGATAGACCAGAAATATTCATATTGTGGGATATGATTCCTATGAGAAAAATAATGTAGAAACACAGGACAGTAAAAACCTGTCAGAAGAAAAATGTATATGTGTGACTGCATCCTGGAGGCACTGAATGCCATTAAGATAGAGAAAAACACCTTGTCATCCACAGAAAGAGCAGTATGTTCAAGGTCATAATGAAGAATTGGACTTGGTTATTGCCCTGGGCTCTGACATGCTTAGCTAGCTTTACAGAACACTGCTCCATCTCCTGGCTCTGCCCCCAGAGAGGAGGAAACTTCGTATGCTCCCAGTGCCAAGGCAGTGGTGTATTCTAGGAGGCTCCCAGGATACAAACCTGCCAAAGAATCAGACTCCCAGTTGGTAAAGTCTGAACTGTTCCAGTGAAAGTGGCAGTGTGACAGTATCAGAGATACTGTATGTATCACTATTAGCCACCAGTGTGCACCCTTGTGTGTCCTGCTGACCGATGGGCGTGAATTTGAAAAATTCTTTAGAAAGGAGATGAGGAGATGTTGCTATACTAGACCTGGTTGGTTTGTTTGTTGTTTCAGTATTACAGCCTATCTTCCTGTCTGTATTTGTTGTATGTCAGGAAATGTTCGATTTGGTTTCTCTTGTCCTATTTCTAGTGTGCTAGTAGGTTAGGGTTTGTGTTCTCTGTTTTGTTTTGCAACAATGGAAAAATAGGAATAGAGATTTGGTTTAATCATGCAGTGTATAAGAAAATTTATAAATGGAGCCAGGTGGGGAGAGATTGTCATAAATTAACAAAAAAGCACTAACACTTTTTCAGTAGTGTTTAAGCTTAAGGACCATGGAGGGATTAAGGAGAATCGCAGATAAGTGCACTTGTACTTGGTTCAGAATGAAGTAACAGTATGTGTAGTCTTTTGAGTGGATGGCTAATTAAATGATTCCTGCTGATTTAGACCCGTTTATTTAGTGCATTCATTGGTTAAAGTCAGGCATGGTGTAATGGTTGTAAGTCTGTCTGCAAAGTTAACAAAAACACTCTACAGATTTTAAAGCATCCGGGGACTGTGAACTTGATTATACTGAACTTAAGTAGACTTACATTACTTAAATACAATAATTTTGAAATGCATACTATTTAGACTGTTTATAGTAACTAAGTTCATTTACATATATGTTTTACAGCAATCAACAAGCATTTCTACTAGAAAATGTCCCTTGCAATAACGTAAGCTGCAAGAGTGTTCGTCGTATGTTTAAAGTTTTTTGGGAGCTCTCGGATCTAAATCAAATCAAAGATGCAGTGGTAGCAACCTTCTTTGACATATATGAAGACGTAAGTTCAACTCTCTGCTCCAGCTAACAGCATCTCTCTCTCTCTGTTGCTGTCTCTCTCTGCGCGGTTGGCAGACTGCTGTGTAAAAATGATGGTGTTACAACACGTGGCAGGCAGTGCCTGCAGCCTGGGAAATTCACTCCTGAGATGCTCCCTGACAGGCAAGCAGACAGCAGCAGCCTATTGCTGCCTAGAAGTTTGCTGAGCCTCCGTGTCTTCTATTTGAGTTACACTCTTCAGTAGCAAGCCATGGACCACATGCTTTGTCCTGGTTAGCTGGGGATGGAACACATTGTCCTAAATTGCCATAGATTGCTAAGATTTGAAAGGTATTGAAATTAGTAGTGAAGGTGTAAACTTTGCATGCTATTTTTTTTCTTTGTATCTCTAAGGGAATTTGTTTGATAAATTTAGATGTAATCTAGAGTAAATCAGCATTCTAATGTAAACTTTTTTCCTCTAGGGAATCTTGGATATCATTGTGCTAAGCAAAGGCTACTCCAACAAGGACTTTGCTATCCATACATTAAAAAATAACTTTGAAGCTGATGCCTATTTTGTTAAAGTTATTGGTAAGTTATCACTGTATAATGAAATCAAAATGGTTCCTTGAGAGGAGTGTGAGTATTTGAGCCTCTGTATATGGTTAATGCTCTTTGTATGATAATTCTAGAAAAGAAAAAACACACAGTGAGTGTAATACTGGGGGTCTCAGGATTCTTTTCTTGCAGAATCTGAACTTGAATAAGTTGGTTGTGTTTAATTTCAAAGGGGTTTTGGTTTTTTAAATTTTAGTGTACTTATTAAATTTCAAAGTAATTCTGCCCATTATTTTCAACAGTTCAGCTGGTTTTAATATCAGTGTTGACCACAATGACCTTTAAATAAGTGTTCATAATATCTTGAGTATGTTTTGTTCTGTTTTGTTTTTTAGAAGAGGCATGTCTTATTTCACTCCTAAACTAGAAGCAGGTTAAATCTTCCCTTCCATCCCAGAGCTTTCCTTCTACATCCTAGCAAAATTCTTAAGAGACATATGAGGTCTTTAAAAACACATTTCACAACTAAGAATTATCAAGTATCTGAAAATGTTATCTGTAGGGGCAAGACCACATGGAACTAAACTTTTCAGGCTAAAAGATAAATGTAAGGAAGATCCACATCTTCAATCCATAATGATGCTTAACAACAAAGGAACAGCATTCTATGTGTCCATGCAGGATACAACATAAGATCAGAAACTATGAAATGTAAGTGCTAAGAATCATTTCCTAAATGACAACTTGTGAAGTACTAACATAAAGTTCTGGAGAAGGTGTAGAGCTACCAACAGCAGAGGTCCTGACAACTAGGTTAAGAAATCATGTAGTATATTCAGTTGTTTCTGAGAGAAAGGGTCAGACTAGCTGAACTTGAGGCCCCTTCTGTGAATCTTCACCTTCACTTACCTCCTCACTAAATCTGCACATACTTATCATTCAGCTTAGTTTTCTTTTTTAATGTGTGATGCTATTTAAAATTTGGAGGAAGATTGGCTCACTAATCTGAGGAAAAATCTAATTATGCTTGCACATGTGAAGTTGTGTGCCAAGAGTCAGTTTGTTTCCATGCGTGAGTCAGTTTGGTGTGTTCAGTCTAGAAGCACATGGCACAAAACATGTCTTACCATAAAACCATAGAATGACAATGAACACTGCAAGGGTGTGTGAATTAATTAGAGCCTTGGTTTAAAAGGCTAGAGTTAGATTATAATATTTGTAATTGAGAGTAATTAGGTTTTTCAAATGACATGCCTACTGTGTTCTTCCAGACTGCAGAGGTGTTGAGCTTTGAACTCATTGCTTGTCTGTCTTCCTCGATTGTTTCCTTTTTCTTTTTTTGAGAATGAGTGAAACCTGAGCTGTACATGAGCTGATGAGGACAAAGCTAAACAGGAAGAACTAGAAGTTCACCTTCAAAAACTGTATTTGCCTTCACATTATTTAAATACATCTAATCCTTCGAAAGTCACACCTTCTGCATACAGTAAGACCAACATAACTGCAGCCACTACCAGGGACTGATGCATTCATTACTTTCTCATTAGCCTGGGCTTTATGCTCTTCATTATACCCTGTAAGGATTTGTCACGTTGATGGAAGCCTTTTAAATAATACTGTATATAAGTAGGGTAGTTCACACAAGCATGCAGAAAAACATCCAAAAAAGCTCACACATTACAAAGCCGTATTAGAATTATATTTGAGTGATATTTTAATGGGGAAAGGAGTAATTTGCAACATTCTTTTTGATTCACTCTGTGTAAATCTATCTTTTTTAGCACCCTCTTAGGGTGCATTATTGCATAGAAACCCCAGGTATTGGGAATTAATGGGTGATCTAAAAATATTTTTTACTGAGATACGGGGGAGAGTATTTGTAACAAAAGATGCTTTGTGCAAGTCAGTGTATTAATAAATTCATTGTGCTTGCTTATTTGGCATATGGACAATGAGAACAGTTTTGCTTATTATAACTGATGTCAAATGTACTTGGTCAGATTGTTTTTTCCTGTAATGAATCTGAACAGTGAATTGCAGTTTTGCACCAATATGGGAAGAGTTGGCTCCACTTGCATACACACCTACATATAACAGAAAATAAGCTTCTAGCTTAAATCTATTTGTAGATAGACACAGTCTGCAAGTTCTGCTTTGTCAAACTTTCCTCTGTATCTAGATGTTTTTTGAATGGTATAAGAATAATAGATTTTTCTGTATTTGCAAACTTCAACATTTTTACATCATAAGGAAAGAATAACAACTTTGGAATCCTTACAGTTGTTAATATTTGCACAAAAAAATATTAGAAATATTTCTTCACTAGAGTAAGGAATGATTTCTAACCAGACTATTCCACTATGACTATCTTATGTGAACCTGTCCCCAGACATTTTTAACACGAAGCTCCATGGAGGAGCTTTTAATGCATTTAATACAGAAAATGTATTTTAGAAGTTCCTGGTGGTTAGGATGACCTGCCTCCAAATCTGGTCCAAATCAACTTTTACTGTCTGCCTTTGCTTACCTTTTTACCAGTTAAAAGAATACAGCTGAATCTCCACCAGTACTTTTAAATTGGTAGAAACGAAGAGTAATGAATAAAATGAACAGTCCACTGTTCTTAAAATGTTTCCATTTGGAATTTTCTTAACTGGAAACTCTCTTTTTGAAGCTGGCTGAATGATGAGGTATGAAAACAGTGACTAGCTGATTAATTCCTGCAAAGATGTATACCTCAAACAGATGAGGAATTTATGCATTAACATAAATCATATGAAGACACTTGTTTCCTTTGTGTTTTAATGGATATCTGGCACTCTGACTAGGAGATTTAAGAGGCAATGGCTTCTTAGCATAAACACTACAAGCTGGCTTTTTGTTTTTGCAGTTCTCAGTGGCCTCTGTTCCAATGACTGTCCTCGAAAAGTCACGGTAAGTATAACTATAACTTTGCATTATTTAGCCTCAAATAAGCTGAGGTCTAATCCTACCTGAAGTTCTCCATGTATTAAAGCAGTTATTGACTAGAAGAATGTGATTGGCCAAGTTCTACCAGTTTGGGACCTGTTCCTCTCACCAGCTGCCTGCTCAGAGATGAAATCAGTTGGCTGACTCTGCCATGAACTCTGTAACCCAGCATCATGGGGGCTGGGATAAGCCAGTGTAATACAGTTGGATGCCCAGATTGTGTGGTGTGCCCAGTCTTGTTCTGGGCAGGCAGAAAAGCCAGGCAAAAGCTGACTATGGGACAGTAATTTGGTACAACAAAGGATAAAAGGGAAGGAAACAAACTTATTTCTGCTCTTTCTGCAGATAGAAATCAGCACATATATAACTATTTTAACTACTTTAGTCATCTCCAGAGACCCTGCAAGCTCACCCACCAGACTTTCAATTAGGAAATTGTTTAGCAATATTCACAATGAATGTTGACTTGAAAGAGGAACTTAGAGGAATCAAAGCTAGCATTAGCACTTTAGCTCTGCAAAAAGATGACATTTAATTTTTGAGAAATGCAAAAAAGTGCTTCAAATGGGACCAACTGTTTCCTCAAGCCATTTTTAAGACAGAGGGATTAATTTCTGATATTAAAAAAAAAAAAACAGTTTGGTATTATGATTAGAATAATTGCAAAACTAAGAAGACGGTTTAAGAGAAAATCTTCACAACAGATGTTGGTCAACATTTCATTAACAAGATGACTGAAATACTATTGCTTCCACTGTAGAAGTTCTCTGTCAGAAAGTAATGGAAAGTACATTATGCCAGAACACAGGTACTTTTAAAAACCCAAAAAACCCCCCAGTGTTTCACCTTATTTACTCATCATCCATAGATCTGCATTAACTTCACCTTTGTGATCCCCTTATTTTTCATTCTAACGAATTACTTTTCAGGCTTTGATCCCATCTCTCATCATTATCACTTATTCTTATGGTTTAGAACTTACAGTTTTTTGAGGAATGGTGTGAGATATGCAGTCAGCTCTTCCTGTAGCGTTCTTTCTGTAATTTATTTGAAAGATCTTTACAAGATTTGATACCCTAATAGCAGTTTGAGTTCAGCATTAAAAAAATAACACCCAACCAAAACCAACCAGCCTTTCTCTAAAATATACTTACTGTTTTCTCCTCTCCCTTCCCCACTGTAGCACACAACTGTTGCATCATTATTTCCCCCCTCATCCCTTCTTTAAGTGAATTCGATACAGTTCATCATGCAGCAATCCAAAACTCCCTTTCATTTATTTATTTATTTACTTCCCCCCACCCCATAACTGTACTTTGAGGTTTAAGTACATTTTCTCCCTCAAGAGAATTTGCTTAAAATAGTTATTGGTACTTGACATTATTCAGCCCCTTTCATGAATTAAATAAAACACTGCTAAATAATTACAACAGAATTTTGAATTTGTGTAGTATTTTTCAGTTCAGAAAGACCATCAGCATAGTCCATTCTCTAAGACCATATCAAAGAGTTCTCTTTTTTTCAAAATGTACAATTCTTTCTTTGAATTTTTAGGGATTTTTTATTTTACTTGTAACTTCCAAGGAAACATTAAACCTTTTGTCAGAGGACTGACTAGTATTACCTTCTTCATCAGAAACTATTACTTCAGCAACTGATTAGCCTTATATTGAAAATGAATTTGCACATGATTCTATGACCAAAACGATTGAAACGTTTAAAAATTACCTACATCAATAGGAAACCATTAACATAGAAAGATTTTTCTTGAGTTTACTGTTTTATTACTGTAACTTTGTTTCTGAAACTCTGCCTGCTTTGTTTGTTTCTCCTCCCCTTTGTAGCCTTTTGGCGTTAATCAGCCTGGTCCGTACATCATGTACACTACTGTAGATGCAAATGGATACCTGAAAAATGGGTCAGGTAAGATAACCTCATAATAAGAATACACTTGGCATGGTTTGTCTGTATATACTTCTCAGCAAACTAGAGAGTGGGAAAATAGTCTACAGAGTGAAATGGGACTGGTTTTGAATAGTGTCTTTAGTTTACAAGGTCAAACCCCCTAATTTTCCCTTCTTTCTTTACAGATTGCATATTTATTACAAATGATGCAACTGTATTCTTTTTTTCTTTCTCTGCCATGCAAATTGGGTTTGAACAATTAGCTATATATTCCCCAATATGAAAAATTGTTTGGTACAGTACCATTGATTTGTGGAACAGCATAAGCTTCTAATGATTCCGTTTTTCTACTAGTTCCTTAGTAATTTTGTGTGTGAAGAAACAACAGTGGCCTTGAAATACATAAATATAATCTAGCTGGATGAAAAGAGATCAACAGAATATTCAGTAAACACAGGAAGTATTTTTCTGGAGTTGTTCACTACACCTGGCAGGCTACCAGGTTTCTATAAATCATGAAGAGCATGAGGAAGATGGAGAGGGAATGGCTGCATTCTTTCACATTATAGAAGAACCGCAAGGTATCAAAGAATCATTAGGTAGCTGGGCCAAAATAAATGGAGAGAAGCAGTGCTTCATGCAATTTACATGCTTTTGCATGAGATGTTACATGTGCCACGATTTACATGAGTCCAAAAACCAAATAGACAAAAAAAAATCCATTAGACCATGGTCTAAGCAGTGCCTACTGTTAGTAGGATATCCTGGGTTTTATGCTGCCTTCCTAGATATGTACTAGTGGCTCCTAGAAGACACAGATGACTGTACTAAGTGGTTTATTAATCTCATTTATTGCTGTTTCTTATGACCACATCTCATAATGGACTCACTTTTTGCTTAGGCAATAAATCCCAAGCTTGTAAGCCAAAACATTATTATGCACATCTGTAAACTGCACCATTCCAACTCCTTTCCAATGGCAGCAGCCATCTGCATCTGTCACTCGAGTCTTATTTTTAATTAAACTCAAAGCTTTAAAACAAGTTTTCTGTAACTCACCAGGAAAACTTTATTCTACATAATATTAAATAATACCTATAATTATGGGGGGGGGGGGGAGGGGGGGAGGCGGAAATGTGGACATCTTAAGGTCCTAAATCAGTGATAGAGCTCTCGCCTTGAATACTGTGGTCAGGGCTGTTAATTCCAACCCAGAAAAAAATAAAGATGATGTCCTGAGATACAAAACAGATAGCTAAAAAACATATCCTGATTTTCTGTAGTACTTCTGTATTCATACATGCTTAAATATGGGTTTGAAAGCTTGAAAGTATTAGCCTACATTTTAATCAGACTAATAATGCTAACATGAAAATGCAGAGTGCTGCTTCTAATTGTTGCACAAATTCATTTTAATCAACTAATTTTCCTGCCAGTTGTACACTTAGCTTCATTGCTCTGAAGGTTTTCTTCATAAGCTGAATTTTAAAGAGAGTTTACTTACTTAGTTAGAAACTCTCACAACCCCATGATGAGTTTAAAGATTTTTAGTTAAACACTACAGTCTGGTAGATGATTGGACCCGTGCCCAGTTCTAGTTGGCTAACAACTGGCATGTCAGTGTTGCCCGTTACTAAGATGAACACTTGCAAGCTTCGTCAGAGCATTGGTTAACCATATCAGAAAATACTGGCAAAGCCCTGCACAAGATCTTTCTCCTTATCCCTGAAAAGCCTGGATTCCCATGGACATGAAGCTTGCTTCTGGAAGTTACTCTGTCTTCTGGGTTATTTGTGGTCTGGGATAATTTTTGAATCCACTAGCTAGATTAAGAGAATTTTAACTGAAGTTTATGTGCTTAAAAACAATTCTACCAGTTTGGTAAAAATCAGCAGTTCAGAGGAGGGCAAAATTCACCTGAGAAAGAGACTTCACTTAGAGATCAACTGTTACTTGGTCTTATTTTGTCCTCGGGCTGGTCATATGGCCAGCATGCATGCAGTTGAAATGTTCTTGTCTAGCAGTAACAGGAGAGCATAGCAGAGAAAAGCTTTTTGTTCTGTGGAGGGTGTTTGGGGAAATAGAAGATAAGGCTAAAAGATGTTGCAGGTCCCTTACAGGAAGTGGGCTGCTTGCAAGGACATTCAGGATTCCTATTCATACAGACAGCCTTAGCTTCACAATTTCTTGCCCATTTTTGAAACTGTTTTGACTCAGGACAGGTTTCTAGAGATTCCTATTGTGTTATCCATAATACTTTAATCCACATTGGAGTGTCTTTTCTGCTCTGTTCTTGCTGATGACAGAGTATCTTGGTTTGTCCTCTCTTTGCTTCCATGTTGCATATTGGGTTTAGAGTTGAGTTTCAGGTGGGGTACCAGTAAGACCAATACTATTAAATACAAACGGTCGGGATGTACTTGTTCCCTTTCTAACAGGGCATATGAGTACACATTGTGCAAAGCAACATAAGTATCAACAATTTGGAATGCACTGTGTATCATAGTAGAAAAGCAAAACTCTTTCATTCACAAGTTTGTGTAATAAAGATTGGAGTTCATTAATCTCACCTTATGCTGTTAACGAAAGTACCTGCAGTCTGTCATAGAATGTCCTGAGTTGGAAGGGACCCATCAGGATCATTGACTCCAAGTCCTGGCTCCACACAGGACCAGCCAAGTCAAGGCACTGCCTGTCTGTACTCTTGGGGCTGCCTTCTTGGAATATGGACATATGGGTAGAACTGCTTCCTGAGAACTGCTGCCAGAGTTACTGGAAATTACTGTCATTTCTATATTTCAAAATGTCTTTCCAGCCTGCCAGTAAAAGTCAGTTGAGTGCATTCATTGGGTGAACATGCATCTAAATGTAGAAATCAGTGGGTTTAAAGTAGTGTAATGGATTTATTGCTTCAGGCTCACTGGGCCTTAATGCAGGCCTGCCTCAATTTGGTGTACCCGTGTGTATAGAAACTAATTTAATGAAAACACAGTTTCATGGTTTCTTTGGCCAAGTGACTTGTCAATAGGATACTGCCAAATAACTGTTTGCCCAAGTAACTAAAATCCCCACATTTTTTGCATAAGGAATGTGTCTGTAAAAGCATCAAACTGACCCTTTCTTTCTTCCTTAGGAAAATGCTATAAAATGGCTAAACCTAAAACAACCTTTGCCTAGAGCTAATTGTACTCAATTAGCTTAATCGTTCGTGTAGCCAGAGTTTTTTTACTCTTCATACTTCTTAGTGCAGTCTCAGAATTCAAAAGGTGATATTTTAAATGAACTCATAGAATACACTTAAAAATCATGTCTCATGGCTAGGTTCTTGAAAATTATTTTATATTTGGGTTATAAACAGTAACTGTAGAGAACTGAAACTTGGCATATCTGAATGACATATAACATGATGCTTTTAAAAACAAATTTTATTTTTATAAATTGACATAAAAGTAAGCAGATGACAGAATAATGGATTTGTGGGGGTATCAAGTCCAGAATATTTATTAAAAGGTTAAATTATAGCAGTATAAAGTGATTCTAAACCTCACGTTGAGGAAATAAAAGATTAAATGGGTTTGTTTTGTTTATTTTTTACTCCTTGACATTTCCTACTTAAGCAAGTTTATAAAATAACCCAGTGGCAAAATACAGATGTTCTTCCAACTATAGACCTCTGTGTCACAGGAGAATGCACATAGTTTACAAATTCCTTAAACCTGTAGGGAGTAGAGCTAGCTTAAAATTTAGACCTATTTCATGTATTATGTAATTTTTTTCCTGGTTCTGCCTTCTGAAAACAAAAGCAAATCCACATTATGTTTAAGGTTTGGTGAGTTTGTTTGCTTGGGGTTTTTTGGGGCGTGGGGTGCTGCTTTTAGAAATGCAATATTTTTACAATTTACTCTGAGAAAAGAGCTATCAGATGTGATTTAATACTGCTGTGGTACCATTCATCTCCACTGCTACTGTATTTACAAGAATAAAAACCTAAGAGTCCAATCATGATGAATTTATTTTCTGTTTTGGCATTATGAAATAACAGTAATGAATTCCAAGTGCATTTATGACCCTAGCAGTATTGCTACAGGGAATTTTATAATACTGTCTTTGATCACTTGCTGAACTATAATATGTTAATAGATTTCTTGAGTCTGTATAATTCCTGCAAGAACTTTTCAAAGTCACATTTTCTAAAGCTATTATATTAAGTTTGTAGCTAAACTTTCTTCTTTTACGAGTCCTACTCATAAAATTCAGTAAATGTTCTTCTGACTAGAGTTACTGGTCTACAGGTTATTATCTTGAAAAACAGTCACTAACATCAGACTCGTATTGTATTTCACTATCAAGAAATACCTCAAGCAACACTTTTATGTGTGTACTGTCAGACAATACCAAACCCACGTGGCATTTTTGGGCCATACATAAACTTACAAAACAGCTTTAACAGATTAATTTTTTTTAAGTATGGCATGAATGTACTACGTGAAAACTAATTTTCACCATCTTATTTGCATTCCCTATACAAAATCATGGAACAATCCATATCTGAAGTTCTTAACTATATGAAAGCAATAACAAGAGAAACTCATAGTTTGTAGTCATACATTTTTGTTTATCTCCAAAGAAGTAATGTCAGTAATGAGAGTTCTTTTTCTAAGAGAAAAGTACTCACTGTTAATTTTTGGGGTTTCTTTTTCCCAAGTCAGGTGAGGCTATTTGTTGTCTTTACCACTGGTCTTAGGGGAAGAGTTATTGGCTGGACCACTGAAACCAACCAGTCACCTTCAGTTATCCTTCCAGCCCTAGGCAAAAGTAAATCATACAGTACTCAATGAAATGCCCACCACTCTGCTTCTGGTCTTCCTAATTCTGCAGGTCTTTAGTTCTGAATTATGGTATCTTTCATGTGTGCAGTATTCATGCAAAGAGTAAAATAAAAAGGCACATATGGCAGTCCTTATCTAATTCATTTTAAGGTTCTTTGATCTGCCAAGCCTTAACTACAGGAAATTTGCATAATTATGAAAGGTTTTTTAAACATTGTTAGAATTATTCTCTCTCCTGTTAACATTCCAGCATGTTGTTAAGAGATAGCAGAATAATAATTAGCACATAGTTTGTGCTTTTATACTTTCACATTGCTCAATTCACTTCTCTTACAACAAGAAATACTGTTAAATTAGTTAGATGGAATAGCAATTGCCAAAATGAGCATAAGAATTGAGAAGTACAGAGTCTTATATCTGTGGTTAATATCTCCACAGACCTACTCTTTCAGAGAGGAAATCCAATTGCAACAGCTTCTTCAAACATTTAAGGAATTTTATACTCAAGATCAGATCAGGCCCAGGTGTAAATCTGGGAAAAATATGCAAACTCAAATTTAAGTCATGCTTTCTGATCTGTTTCCTATCATCTGCCTTCTCCACCCCCCTTTCTTTTGGAATTGTTAAGGAGACCCCACAGTTAAATATGAATGTCAGCCTGGATTTTCAGCTCTAGATCTGCATTTCCAGTCTTCTGTTGGCTTCTAAGAAAATTCTACTGTCACCCTAGCATGGTCTTTTTAACCTGAATCCTTTAAATAACGATACATAACATAGAGTACAATACCTAAAGTTGAGCACAGAGTAAACTGAAACTGTTCTTGGGATGGGGGTACATAAGGTTAATTTAGTAAAGCTAACCAAATGCAAGTTTTGAGGCTTTATTTTTTTGGGGTGTGGTTGGTTGTGAGGTTTTTTAAACTTCAGTGTCCTAAAAAAAAAAAAGAATCATTGTTGATAATGAAACAGCAACCCTGCTAAATCTCTTTGGTCGTGAAAAGAATTGTGCCCAGTGACCTATGCTAGGTACATTACCACATATTACACCCAGATGGCTCTACTTGCTAACAGTTCTGACCTTGGCTATGCACAGCTACCGGTCTTGTATGTGCCAGGTGAACCCTGCGAGCCAGGCCCAGCCTGGCTGGGGCCTCAGCTTGATGGATTGTTTCATGTTTTCAGTTCCATTTAAAGTGAGGAGAATATCCTGTGTTCCAGCCTGTGCTACAGGCATCTTTTTCTCATGTAAAGTAAAAATAGGCAAATAGACTTAAAAGTTTGAAATAAATAGAATCATAGATACAAAATTAATTCCATGGACTGGGAACAACAGAGCAATGCATGTTTAAGGTTTCTTCAAAGACCAATATCCACACATAGGCATAATATTATCATAATAATAGATTGAATTGCTGATATGGATCAAGTTATAATTTAAGCATCTGCATAACTGAAGCTGTACAGACTGATAACCTCTGCAGTTCTCATTTCAGAGCTCTTTCATTTTGCTGGTTCTGCTTGGTTTTGTTTTAAACCTTCCGTGGCAGAATGACCTTTCACATGCTGTTAAGTCCTGCCCTTCTGGTTGGTTTTTTGTTGGGGATTTTTTGCCTTTTTTTTTTTTTTTTTTTTTTGAAATCTGCTTACTTTCCCTGTTGTTGCACTGGGTTCTCACACTGTTTAACTAAATTGGATTGTGAGGGGAACACAAATGTCTACCAGCTATTATAGTAACAAATTTAAACATAAACATTGCAATATGTACCAGACAAAAACAAAATAAGCTTAACTTCAGTGGTCATTTGACATTGCAGGGTTCATTATGTGGAATTACACCATATAGGAGGAGTGTATTCATGGAACATGCTGGAATAATTTAATAATGGACTAGCTGGATTCTATTAAGAGACATTTTCTGGTTGCTGTAGGTGAGGATACCCTGCTAGTATGTTTTTCTGTTTAACTCTCTTTGTTTAGAAAATTCATTTGAACTTGTAATGTCACAAGAAATGTTATTAAACTTTGAATATTTAGGCATTACAAATTAGACAACTTCCCCCATGCAAAGGTTTGTAATATCAGCAATATGAATGTTTTATTGTCTATTGTGGGTGTTTTAAATAGCTTTTTAAGAGTTTCTAGTTTTATTTCTATAATTTTATGATGTAGATTATTCTTAATGATAACATATATTCTCATATAAGTGCATGAGATTTGGTGTTTGGGCTTTCAGAAGTGTCACAAGGGTTATCAGCACTGTAAGGAATAGGTATCAAAATTGCAAGTGTGCACTTTCAGTCCACTTTCTCCAGTTATTTCTGGAACTCCAGGCAAAGGCATTGCAGAAAAAGTTGAGAGATGAAATTGCATACTGCATTCATCCAGAATTTCCTATTGTGTGAGCCAATGAAAAGAAGCAAACTGCTAAGAAGAGGGAGACATCCTCAGCTGAAGTTGCCATTACATAATTTTAAGCCAAAGAGCTCTTTTTCCACTATTTTTTTTTCAACCAGTTGCCTGCATCTGCAAAGGCAGTAATAAGAGAACTGAAGTAAAGGTTTTGACTAAAGCCAGGGAAATAAAATTCTTTAGATTTCTAAAAAGCTTTTAAAGTTAAAGTTGTTGGGTTTTATTTTGTTTTCTGAAAGCTGCTTTTTATTATTATGCATGTGTCACAGGTATTTCTTTATTACCAGTTATATTTTCCCTTGCTTTTGTAGTAAGTGGTTCTGGCATAGTTTCAAATCAAATAAGAAGCTGCCAGTTTCAAAAGATGGGGACACACTTTGGTGTGCAGTGTAGCACAGTGCTGATAATCTCTATAAAGTAAAGACCACTGGAGTGTTTCGGAGATAGAGCTTAAGTGATGCACCTTGGCTGTGAAATCTCACCCAGGTCCTGAAATGGCTTACAGTAATCACAGCTGTGCAGCAACTTCACAGAATCACAGAACTGTAGTGGTTGGAAGGGACCTCAAGAGATCATGGGGTCCAACCCCCCTGCCAGAGCAGCTCCCCAGCTCATACTGCACAGATAGGCGTCCAGACGGGTCTTGAATATCTCCAGAGAAGGAGACTCCACACCCCCTGGGCAGCCTGTCCCAGGGCTCCCTCACCCTCACTGGGAAAAAGTTCCTCCCCATGTTGGTGTGGAACTTCCTGTGCTCCAATTTGCAGCCATTGCCCCTTGTCCTGTCTCCACAGACACTGAAAAGGAGCTGGCCAATTCCCCCTGCATCCCATACTTAAGATGTTTATAAACATTGATTAGGTCCCCCCTCAGTCTTCTTTTCTCCAGGCTGAACAGCCCCAGCTCTCTCAGCCTTTCCTCATAGGAGAGATGTTCCAGGCCCTTCATCATCTTGTGCAACTTCTGCTTGTAGCTTTTTGGAATAACTGTTTTTCTAGGATGGACACATGTGTCTGATCTGTAAGAAAGCAGTCATGTGTTGACCACTATATTAAGATAGTACAGAAAACCTGAGACAACAGGTTGCAACCCAGATACTATGTTTTACAAAACTAACTGGGTTTGACATTTGTTGTGGGGTTTTTTACCAGAAAAATCACCTACATTCTTTGTCAACAAGTACACAGAATATATGTCTGTACCAAAGCAGCTCCTTGTTATATTGCCTGATTCTGTTAGAGTTGGGGTGTTTTTGTGTAGTTGATTCACAGTTCACAAATAACTTCAGTTACTCTTTGGGTGAATGTATGAAAGCCTGTGATAAATGCGTCATTTTACAAATTAGAGGAAAATATAGCAACTGGACGAAATAATGACATAACATTTTTACTTATGAAAATGCATCCAGCTATACAGCCCTCTAATATATTGAATTTGGGGGACTTTTGAAAGCCTAAATATTATTACTGCATTTTCAATTAATCTCAATGGCTTTAATGAACTACTTAAAAGCAAATGGTATTTTGTCAGGAAAAGCATAGACAGCACATACTCATGTTTTTCAGACAAACCTCCAAAAGGTTAATGATACATTTTTATATGCCAGACTTGAAAAATAAGGAGATTGATTCCAACATGTTCAGAATGATTTCTGAATACCAAACTCTGCAAATTTTGTAGATCATTAGCTATTTCTTGAAAATTTGTTCTCTTGACAGGCTGAAACCACTGAAAACGTTATGTCTTAATTTACTGGTGGCTGAGAACTTCAGGAATAACAACAAACTCTTAACAATGCTCTCTAAAAATGAAAAAGAGAAATTACAAACTTTGCTCAAGGTTATGTTTCTCAGCCATACACTTGTCATTCTTAACTGCTTGTTTGCATTTCTAAGTGAAACATTTGAGTAACCATCAAACTCTTACAGAATTTATGATAGACTATTTTTTGCTTAGTCTACCTGTATCTCAAAGATCTCATATTTGTAATCAGCTCTAAAGTAAATGAGACCCTTTTATTTGCTATCATCCCAAATCCTACTTAGCTAATATCTCCTGATTTTAAAGACAAACAACTAAAAGGTACATGCAAATTTTCTGCCTGCTATTTAGAAGAAAACACTGCTTTCTGACCTTTGCAAATGATCTATTTACGTCCTGAAGGATTTCATTATTCTTATCTTAGTGGGCTTAAGAACCTGTGTTCGTAGCCATTAAATTCTTCAATGGTTTTAAGAATTCTAGCTGCAGTATCTGACTCTGTAACCTCTTTAAGGCTGACTGCACACAGTGCAGTTTTATTTCCTCCAATTTAGTTGACATTCATCTCATTTGTATGATGAAAGAAAAAAGGAAGATCTCAGTCGCAGTCTCCTCATAATCCTAAATATTTCACTCAAAAGTCATTCTAAAAGCTTTTCAATGTTAAATATAAGCAGCACCTTGTTCTTTTGGGAAAAGTCCTTCAGAATTCAGCGTTAGTAAAGCAGATTTTAAAAGAAAATTCTTTATTATGTTATAGCACAATTGAGTAATACATACTTTGGTTTTATAACAAAGATGAATTTGAGAAAGCTGCCGTTGTTCCTTGCTACTTTTATATTGGTAATGAGTGCTTTGACAAAATTATCAGTTTAATATTAGAATTACTCAGGTTTTTTTATTTGGAAATTAAGACCTGGAGATTGAGCAGTTTAGCCAAGATCATGTAAGGGAAATCAGTGACAAAGCAGTGACAGGCTTCAGACCTATGCTGTTATCTCGACTTACTGGAAAAATCCCCATTCCTAGAGAAAAGCTTTTCAGCTAAAAAATTTCAGATTCTAGGAACTCACCTCACAACGTACACAGTACACCTTGCCCTCACAATGAAGGACTGAAAGTACGAATCTTATGTAAATACTTCCATGTCTACTTGCTCATTACATGGTTCTGCATGGATAAAAACTATGTCTAAAATATGCCTAATCTTTAGGAAAACTGACATTTCTTTTTGCTAATACCATTTTAGCTTAATAAAAAGGTAACTGCATCAAGCTGACTCTTCAGATTTAATCTAAGTGTATTTAGTTGACTAGAACCTGAGGTAATGGCATGAAGCTGCGATAGGGGAGGTTTAGAATCACAAGGCTGGAAAAGATCTTGTAGATCATCAGGTCCAAATTGGATATTAGGAAGAGGCTCTTTACTGAGAGGGTGGCACAGGCTCCCCAGGGAAGTGCTCACAGCACCGAGCTTGCCTGAGTTCAAGAAGCATCTGGACAATTCAGTCCCATGCTCTGACTTGGCTGGGCCTGTGTGGAGCCAGGAGTTGGAGCCAGGATAATCCATAAGGATTATAGAGGCCTTCTCCAACTCAGAAGAGTCTATGATTTTATGAGATACTTTCAAATAAAACTAAACTAATACAGAATTGAACAGGCCTGTTGTAAAACATGCCTGAGAGCATATGGCAAGCTTCTTGCTAAAAAGCTGGTGGTCAGAAAAGTAGAACCATGAAATAACCACTGTATTGAACAGAGGTTCCAAATTATCACAATGCAATATACAGAGTAGTTTGTACCACATAAGAGGATACAAAAGCTAAAGAGATGAAGGTGCCATATCTTGGTGTAAGAGCTTTTTTAGTACTCTTGTACAGTCACTTTTCAGAGGCTTCCCACTGGGTCACTACTGTTGTATAGTGGCAAATGCATGCTTGCACTTACCAGGCTGTCTCCAGCAGCCAAAACTGGGAGTTTGCTTCTGGTTTATTTCAAAAGAATGCTTGGCTTTGCCAAAGAAGTTGTAGTGGTGGTTGTTCAGCAGTTTTATCCCTGCTCTGTTCCCTGAAACTGTTGCAGCACAACTAGTATGGCCAAGTTGTCTGAAGGAAAATGCTGAGTTTCAGAATTGAGCCTTGGAAGAAAATGTGGAGAGGTAGAAAAGAGTTGGCTGTGAATGCATTACAGAATGTGAATTCATGTTCTTTAATTCACATTCGGTTATTTTTTTTGTCACTTAACTCACAGTAATCAGTTTCAGGCATCATCTGTCAGATGTCAAAGCAGAGAAAAATCTGACACTTCAGAATACTGACTGTGCATTGTTTCTTTTTGAAAAACTTTCTGTTGATGACATAAACATACTCAGGGTTGTCAAGTATCCCTTGAACTCATTTCTATTCATCTGTTGAAGGACTGAACTCACTGAGGTGAGGTGATACCATTCCTGCTGTGTAACCAGATCACTAAGAGGCCTTCTAGAGAATGAACGGAGAATCTACATAGGGTCTGAATAACTTTACCAGAAATCAAAAAGTTACAAGATTTTTATTTAAATAGGATTATCAGATACTTTGGAAATAGGATGTTTGTTAGTGAACCTGTTGGTAGCTGCAACACTTGTCTGTTTCCCTAGTGCCTTTTCAGGAGCAAAGAATGGTATTTTTCCAATATAATCTCTCCTTTAATGATTTATAATTACATGCTCTCACTAGGACCTAACTTACAGCCACTGTAATCCTGTCTTCATTAAATCAATTTATTGTTTGAGAATTTGTTTATTAGAATTTACTTAACAAATTTTGTGATACAAGAAAAAACAGTAGCTACTGATGAACACTAGTAAATGTTAACATGAACCTTCACACATTGACTCTGAGCTTGTAAATCAATGGGGCAATAGACTTGGTACTACTCATAGCAGAATAAATAGATAATTCCTTCTCAACTTGTAATAAATATTCGGTTTTAACATAGAAATGGAGCTCAAAAGAATCATCTTTTCCTAGAAGTCTAAAGCATTTGACCTGTTGTCCAAGTGAGTGCTCACAACTAGTTTGGAAATGTAGGATTGTGCCTTTAAGAATGAAATAACCATGTGATTGGTTACTATTTTTAAACACTTTTATTACTTAGTCTGAAGTGTACATTGGTGTAGAAAGTTGGTAGGTTTGGGGTTTAGTTGGTTTTTTTCTAAACACTTACTTGAGCTTCTTTGCTATTTCTATTTCAGCTGGACAGCTTAGCCAGTCAGCACATTTTGCTCTCCAGTTACCATACAACGTGCTAGGCTTGGGACGTAGTGCTAATTTCCTTGACCATTTGTTTGTTGGAATTCCTCGTCCCCTGGGAGAAAAGGTTTGTTGATATTTAAGATTCTCAAGCTAATGTTTATGGTACTACCTTTCCTAATAAAGTTTGGATGGAAATACTGCTAGGAACACTTCTCCCTAACCCTATGGTCAAGAACATCAAGGAAATAAGTTTGAATACAGAATAGTTTACCAAAAATAAACTTGTGTGCCTATTTTCTGTGGAGTGTATAATCTCTGATGCTTAACAGTAAGACCAAAGCATGACCGAAGTTGCCTCTAATGTTAGTACAAGTATATAGTGCTTGTTTATATGGTAAATGTGTATTAGATCTGATAGATCATTCTGGGTTTGGCTGCAAGTCTTTGCTGGCTTGGTCAGACCAACCTGTAAATTCACATAATGCTTTCCTCCTCAGTGACAAAACCATGATCAATAAGACAGGAGTTAGAGATCACCATTATTATCTAATCTTCAGGTGAAACATAAAAGTAGGGTCCTGATCATTTTCAGTCTTTAAAGATCTGATGGTACTACTTTTAAAAGTGAGGTGTTTGAATTAGTGTGCTGGCCTAATTCAGATTTGGATAATTGCTTTGCCTGCCTCTTTTGTTGAATTGATTCTTTTTTTCTGTTCATATTATGTTGTTCCTTTGTACTTTTTAGGCAGATGCTGTGTTTCATAAAGCAATTGTGATTTCATTTTTTCAGAATAAAAGGGAATAATCACTTGTATTTAAAATAAAACAGCAAGCTTTGTTGTTTCTCCTTTTGTGTATTTCAACAGAAAAATGTCTTTGCTTTTAAGTATGTTGGTTTGTTAGGAATTGATGTGGCCTTTGTTTTTCTCTCAGTCTGTAAGAAAACAAGAGTGGACAGCTATCATCCCAAACTCTCAGCTCATAGTCATCCCCTATCCTCATAATGTTCCTCGAAGGTAACTTCATCCTTTTGATTTGCACATCACAAAATCATGTTAGTACAGAGTTAAAATCAGGAATTATCTGTGGCTTTAACAATAATCACTATTACAGAAGGCAAATTTAAGAGCAGTGACGGGGGGTGGTCAGTTCTGTAGATGCAGTTGCCTCTGTGGCTGGGCAGAATACTTCCCAAGTGTTTACACAGAGTCTTAGTGCCCATAAATAATCAAAACCTATTATGGGCACGTACAAACAATCAAAATTAATTACCAGCTGAACTTCTGTAAATAATAACATATTTGCTAGATTTACCAACATTCTTTTTGACGAATTGCAGTGGTAATGATTGAAGCAAGCATTTCTGTTTCACCAGACATGCAATTTCTGCCTAGTTGCATATAAAAGCTTCAGTTCAGCCCTTCTGAACACAGAATCTGTTGCCACAGGTATCAATGTTTTTCTTGAAGTAAAGGTGAATGGGTTGGTTACACAAGTGCTTGAACACTGAAATCACTTTGCAATTAAACCATTTCTCCCAGAAAGAGAGCATGTTTCCCTCTTTGCTCTTGGAGAAAACATTAGTCACGTATTCCAGCTGCTTTTTGCCGCTTGATCTACTAGTGAGGTCAGTTGCATTTATCATGCAGAAATGATTCTGACATCAGTTTCAGCACTTAATTTTACTATAGGACAAATAGCAGTTGAGAAGTGATGTTGCTAATCAGCAACTAAAGGTATAATGTCTGTTATGAAGAAAATTTACTTAGTTTTGAGGTATTTAAAGGTGTGTTACGCAGAAATGCTTCAGTTGTTTTATCCTTAAGCTATTTTTGTTTTCCTGTAAAGTAAGTTTATGGACACTGGAGAATACTAGAGGATAGAATCTCCAGAAGAAATTAGATTTCATAATAAATACTCCTTAAATGCTTTTTTTTTTTTAACATGAATATGTTTCATGAGAGGCCTGTTCTGCCTCAACATGGAGCCTCCTGCTAGTAGTTTTCCCATGATAGGAAGCCTGGAGTACAAAAAGAGTGGTAACTGCATCTAAAACCCCCCACAACATTCAAGCAATGTCTCCAGAAGCCCTTAAACCAGACCCCATGAAGCTCTCCAAGAGATGCTCCTCACCCGGAGAAAACAATCTTTTCTTGCAGGCTTATTTCACCCTGCTTCTCTATCTCCCCCGGCCCTAGGCACTTTCACAGAAGGTTTTCTTACACATTTTACTATGTCTTGGGCAGGGGTGGGAGATAAAGGACCTAATGAGAGTCAGTCCCTGAGGATATCCATAGCAATCCTGGAACGTTAAACAGAAACTTAATTTAGACATGGCGTTACCTGAAAGTAATAATGTTAAGCCATGTATGTCCAAGTAAAGGCATTGAGCTTCAGTCTCTAAGTATAGCCACTAGTTTCTGTAGACCAAGTTGTTACCTTTCTTACACTTGCAGGTTCTTTTCATCTTTCTGAGTTAAACCTGTTTTCTGCTTCCTAATGAAAGGTATTAATGTTTCCTGGGATTTTCTTCTTTTGTATAGCTGGAGTGCCAAGCTGTATCTGACCCCAAGTAACATTGTGCTGCTAACAGCTATAGCTTTAATTGGTGTCTGCGTTTTCATCCTGACAATAATTGGCATATTACACTGGCAAGAAAAGGTAAGCTTAATTAACTATATTTTCCTATACTATTTAAAACATCCCAGTATTTTACAGTCTTACGCATTGGGGGATGGGATTTCAGTAGCTTTCTACAGTATAATTTCTGACACAGACTGTGTTAATTCCCCAAAGGTGTTTATTATTAATTCAGTATTTACTGCAAGCTTAAACATTGGCATTGTTTTTATTCAAGTTCTAAAACACTTAAAACAGGAAATGAAGAGCAACATGGATAAGCTTTTGCCATTAATTTGTCATTTCTAACTGAGACACTTTGGTTTCATATCTAAGCTTTCTAGAGTCTTAAGAAGGACTGTTTTGGAAAATGGAGCATAAACTGAGCTTTACTTTCTTGCGTTCTGCTGGTAATCTAAAAATAAAGACAAATTCTGCTTTTCTGTAACTGTCTTTGCTGATTGCACTGACATTAGCATTCAGCACTGGATAGGGAGTCAATCGTGTGCATATTGGCTGCTTTGCTCTGTGTGTCTGAATTATACATGCAGTGTATAGAAATCCATTGATTTGAAGAAGCATTTCGAAAGGGGCCTTTCATGGCACAAAAGAAATGCATTCCCATTTTTCTTAACTATGCTCAGTTCACAATCATATCCAAGCAGCAGGATTGCCAATAAACGCTACCACATACCCAAACCATAATCTTAGCTGTCAAATAAAATTACTGCACATTTTGACGTGGTAGAATTGTTTGTTATTTAGTGCTTGTGGAAATAAAATGACCTTGTTAAACATTCAGATAGGCTTTGCACACGCTTCATAGTTAAATGTTATTTGTCAGTGTTCATTCTTCAAAATGTTAAATACAGTCTCCAAATAATAGTAAAGCTTGGAATAAAACACACCTAGCAATGAAATGCAAAATTTATAATATCTGTCCTTAGCATGTCCTACTGTACCAAGAAAGCGGTGCTAACTGGTAGCTGGCTGGGTTTAACTCTGTCTCCAGCACATCTTAGGCAGCAGGAGTAGCAGAAAAAAATACTTGGACTTTGAGTTGGGGAAGGGTTAAGTAGGTGTAATTCCATCTGGAGAAATGGCAATTTAATGTGAAGGTTTAAAACAGTTCTTCGTGTAATAATTCGTGTATTGTAATGTAAAGTGAGTGCTTTCTCAGCCATTTTAAACCCCATTAGGTATATGTGAATGAAGCAGTGTATCAGTTATACGATGAAGCAATTTCCAACACCTGCATCTTGCCCAAAATAGGCACAAATATTAGGATAAATTGTGTGTATTGTCAGAGTAATGTGTAAACATTTGTTAATTACTGTAATTTTCCAAAGCTCTCCTGTTGATTTTTACTTTCACAATTTTTAGAAGAAATTGTGTAGGTGCAGAACAAACAAGACTGTTGACCAAAGCTGTACTGTGCATAACTGACATGACTGGGAGTTATAACCCCAAAGTTCCTTGTATCTAAGCTTCTTCTTGGTTTACTGCCTCTTTCAGTATTCCTCTCATAGAAATACTGTTCTGCCTAAATGCTCTTTTCCCTTACAGATCTCTAGAGTACCTATAGCAAAGAAAGGAAGGGGCAATGTACTGGCAGTTACAATTTCCTCTGTTCCCCCAGAGGATATATCTGTCTGTAAGCTGCAGTGTTTTATGCAGCAGTTAAAATAAACCGTGTATGCTGACCTCAACATATGAGGAGGAGCAGCCCTTTGTCTCCAATAGTTCTTCTACACTCATCTGCCAGCCAAGTACTGTATTGTTGAAACAACTGTAGGACTTAGGGACAGTTGCTCTGTAATGCCATAGAAATTGTGGATCCATTTAAAAAAAAAGCTTTCAAATCTCAGTCACTAGTTTTTAGCTTTGATACATCACATGAAAGAAAATGAGGAAGAATTTACATCATTATTCATCTTACAACAATGTAGTCTGCTGCATTAGCTAAAGACCTTGATGTTCTTGTATTCTGACTCTTTATAACTTGTTTTGTGGTCTTGAGGCTAGTCATGTGAACACTACACATTGGTGATGATACTGCTAGAGAAGTTTTGATGGATTCATCAGAGTATCAGTAACTGTCAAATCTGAAGTAATAATTTTTTCAGCAAGCATACGTGAAATTGAGTGAAAATTGCTTTCTAAGTGAGACTATAAAATTTTGCGGAATGTGACAAGCATTTCAATGTAGGAATGAGTTTGCCACTCCCTTCTTCCCTCCCCATTTTCGACATTCAAACTACTACTGACATTGATAAAGTCCCTGCCAAAAAGCCAGACTGATCTATCTGAAACTTCACTGACAGCTGTGCTGCTGCCACGAAATGCAGTAAAATCCATAGTTAATCGAATAGAGTTGGTATCATACATAAACATTGTGTGATGAGGAAATCTTTGGCTTTGAGCCAAAGCAGATGACAAACTCTCATGGCAGAACACATGTGCTGATTTCTACCAAAATTGTCATGTATCTTTATCAACTGAGATTCAAATCTGAGTGCCCACTCAACAGCAAACTGTAAAGGCTTTTCTTCATTTTACTCATTTAAAAAAAAAAAAAGCCATAAGCAAGATAAGAAGCATTTAAATCCATTTTGCTAAATTCTCTTATGCTAAGATGTACATAGACTGTCTGTCATGTTAAAAACACTGTCCTATAGAAACCTTTGCACTAGGTGTTCAAAAAATCCTTCAGTATGTGCTTACTACTTTAGAACATGAGGAGGCTTGGGGGAGAGAACATGGTTTTATACGTTACATGGTACAATTTAAATATGCTGCTTTTTACAGGCACCATCCAAAGTACATGTTCAATATGTTTTCTGCATACAAAAGCAAGGAAATGTATCTATCTCATATTTTCATAATGCAAACAAAAATATGAACACTTTTGTCTACTTGGTGCTGTTAATTGTTGGCTGAAATACCGTCTTTGTCTAAATTTGTGTTTAACAAATTTTTTCAAATAATCTTGCCTAAAGTGTAACACAGAGGACATTTCCTGTTAATCCAGAGTAATTTCTGTTAAATAAATGCATTGTTGGAAATAATAGAAAATAATGGGTCCTAAATACTAAAACAGCTGAACGTTAACAGCAAAAGCCAATTTTGAGAAGGCTATGCTATTGCTAACTGACATCATTTAACAGCTAATTATTGGGACTTCTACTAAGCCTTTTGTCAAATGAATGACTTGAATCACTCAGTCTCTGACATTTGACAACTCATTTCTGTTACAGTATTGCTCCAGATCCCATAAAGTGTTTTTTCATTATTATCTTTCAGAAAGCAGATGACAGAGAGAAGCGACAGGAGGCTCATCGGTTCCATTTTGATGCTATGTGACATGCCTTAATACTTACGGAGGAGCTGCTACTCGTTTGCTTAATTGAAATACTAAATTCTGATTTGTAAAATGATTACTGTGAAAATACTGCTGGTGTGCTATTTGTAAATGTTGCATTATTTGGTATTTATTTGGAAAGTATTCAAACTAGACCTGAATGTCTCTCAAGGCCTCTCAGTTAACAGACTGTGTATAATAGCCTTTGGTCTTTATTTAACAGAACTGTAAATGTATTTTTCTTAGTAAAGGGATTACATTGCATGTACCACTGTTTACATACCACCAATTCTTTAGTAATATTTGATAGAGAGAAACTGTGTAAATAAAGTTTAGCATTTTGGTGAGCAGAATACTTTGTACCACTTGAATTGGTCTTGTCATTTGTACATTCCTGCAAAATGACCTGCATTTCTGAAAATTCATCTTGAGCAATTTCTCAGATGACTCAGATCATTAATTATGTTGATTGTACTATATGGTACTCAAGCTAAAGTACATATTCTGTGTTTTTCTTTGTTTAATTCCTTATGTGCAATAGTTAAAGAATCAGAGAACTAAAAGAAACCTGCAATGTTCATGCTAGTTCAGTAGCTCATCATGGGATAGATGCAGTATTTATGTGTGTTAGTTCTAGAGAGGAGACAGCGCATTAAAAAGTAAAATCATAAAAATGTATCAGCATTACATAAATGGCTTTTATAATTACACTACAACTACATTTAGTTTTAAAAGATTAAAGTCAACATGAAAGTATCTTTTTCTTTTATAAGAAAGGTAAGTGTGGGTTTGTTTTTAAAGAAGTTAAAACAAACATTTTGTAGTGGAAGGAGAGTGAGGATTGACTCCCAAACATTTATTGCTAGGTGATGAGATATGCAAAGATTAAATTAAGGATATGATAGGACACTCAGAATAAGCAATGTACACTATGTACATTACTATGCCCAGATTTTGTAAGGCTGTAATGATTACATAAACCAAGTATCTCACCTTTACATACCTTAAGTGGTGAAAAAGTTAGACTTGCTCAATGTTCTTTGGATTCTCTAAAAATGATCATGCCTTTATTTAATAGCCATTCCTTGGTGATAAGTGTTTACATGATTAATTGTGCATTTATATATGTTAATTTGCATTCCTAAAAAATGCAGTTTCATAAACTAGAACACACCTTCTCAACAAAGTGTGGGTGTCTTCTGGTCTGGCACTTGTCCTGTAACACCACATTTGCTTGTCAATGCAGCAACAGGAGAAGGCAGGTACAAAGCTGAAGTGACAATGTTCACCCTGAATCACAGTCCAACAATTTGTTCCCATGGCAGTGCTGACAGTGCCCCATTCATACAGCAGCACCAAGCCCAAAATCAGAACAGTACTGGTAAGTGGTCTACCAAGTTTTCCTAGGTACTTTTAATTCACACAGATCAAATTCCAACAAAGGAGACTGTTGTGGTGTTACTGTTACTGTTCAGGATTGCATATTTCCTTAATGCACACCTTTAATATTTCTCTCAGAAAAAAGGCAAGAGCCTTTTGGTTTGTGTTTGGTTTTCTTTTATAAAAATACTCATATATTGGGCTATTGAAACCCCATTGCTGTTGGGAGCAAGTTCTATCTAAAGTAATAACAGGTGTCATAATTAAGAGGAAGCACAATTCAATGTACCTTCCTGTCTTTTTCAGATGGTCAGAGAATAAGGCCAAATGCATCCTGCTGATGTGGCAGCAAAGTTATCTGTAGCCCTCTATCACAATATAATAAACACAGATTAGTCTCCTTATGTGTTTTTTTTTTAATTAAATAACCTCATGCTGACATTTAAGCTGTTGTCAAGTTAACAAAACAGTGATTCGGTATCTTTTGCTTTAAGGTATTTTGCATGTTCTGTAGTTCATCATTGCATCACTCTATATACAATACATTATTGGTGCTTTAATAGCTTCCTTTTAATAAAGTTTTGAGTAAACTTGGCTCATAAGTATATGCACACTATTTGAACTAAAGCATTAAATACCGTTAAACGTCTTGTCAAAAGCTTCATGTTGTACTTTGGTTTTCTATTCTCTAAGCACCAAAAATATATTTGGGTAAGGTATTGCCCTTCCAACCAGTGAGTTTAAGAAAGCAACATCAATTAGAAATTGTAGTTCCAGGTGAAGTGAGAACTATTTCTAACTACATAAATCTTCAAAATGCATCCACCATAACACAGCCCTGGTGAGAAATGATATTGGAAGGCTTCTTCAGTGTGAAATCTCACCTATATAAAAATACTGTTGACATGCCAACTGACAGATGGCTGTTGAAATACCATCTTTCTTTGTTCTCTTTTTCCATGAGAAGCTTTAAGCCTGAATCTTCCTACCAGATTTATCATTAATGCACTATAATCCAACAAAAGAAGCAACTTTGCTGCTGCAGATTAATAGGCATATTCTACGTAGTATGCTAGGAATGGGTAGTATGGAGGAATTCTATGATGAGGCCTTCTTTCTTAACAGGCAGCTTTATTAGAAGCATTTGCTATAATTAATTGAGAATTAACTGCCAAGTCAATTCCAGACTTTTCTAACTACTTTCAAATAAATGACACCTAAATAGAACAAGAGAAGTCAGTCCATAAGTTTCTACTATATTATAATAATAAGCAGAGCTTAGTTTTGTTTAAAGAATGCAAAAGATCAACCATCCCCATTTTGAAGGTATTAATAGCCAAAAGAATTCTTTTTAAAATCCAGAAAATAAAACTGCTTAAACTAATCTTCAACTTTGCAAATAAATAGTACTAGTTCTTATTTTTACTAAATCGTTTTTATTACTATTAAAGACTGGTAAGTGTGTCAAGAGCAAGAGAGGTTAAACCTGAAATGCTATGCTGTTTGGGTAGCCCTATTATCTCTTTTTTTCTCCATTTTGGCAATAGGATCTTTTTGCTGAAGCACTAGTAGTCTCAGCCTCAGCTGTCACTTTGAAAATAATCAACCACACAGCACTGTTTTTATAATTCATTCCCATCTTCAATGAAAAATGTTATCCCATCTATGATACAATCCACAAAAACTGTAAAATACACTCTAACCTTATTTTGAAAGAATTCCGGACTTTCCTATCTCTAGCCAGAAAAGTTTGTAGGTGTAGACTAATACTCAGATCTAACTCTATTACCTAGCAAACAGAGAAGTGCACAGTAAGCTTCCAGAAGCCTGTCAGTATTCTTCATGACTATTTGAAAGTTTGCAGTGTTTTTAACTCAGGAGTAAATATCAAAGTAAATTGCACATGTTTATGTATGATTACACATTATGTTACCATACTAAACAGTGCTTGTGCCTTCTATCATTTTCTAATTAAGCTTTATAAAATGCATCAAATCCTATTGACAAACCCGGGCACAAGAACAGTTAAAACACAACTCATCTTCCTTTCAGAATCGTTCCCTGGTGGCATAAATATTTTTGCAACCTCTTTTAAAAACAATATCCATATAACCTCAAATATACCTCAAACACCTGCTGGTCTGAGGCTATTTCTGATGTACAACCTGCTACTCAAGAGCAACAAAAACTTTAGGTAGTATCAAAATTAAAAGCAACAGAAGAGCAAACCAAAGAAAGTTTAAGGAAGAACCAGTTCTAAGAATGGGATTTTAAACCTTTTATTACAGCAGGGCACCTGTTATAATGGACTCATTCTCTACTGTTCGTAGGGTAGTTACCTACATCAAAATGAGCAGGCCCATTGCCTTCCATGAACTACTCCCATTGAAAAAGAACCATGATGACTCAGTAGAGCAGCAGAACACTACACAGCTGGCTGTGCAAAAGCTGTCTTCAAGCTTTTGTAACTCCCAAACTAAAGTTGAATTAGTTCAAGCTTACTGTGGGCTTGACCTGGTGACACATGGTCTTCTTCCCTGGAAACTAGCACTCTGCAGGCTCAGAAAATGGTAAGTGAAAATTTCTCCAGACCCACCATAGAAACTTTTAAAGCACCCCCTATTACAACTCCAGCAAGACAAAGCAAAAGGGATTTCCATATGAGAAACAATGGCAGATATGCCCCAAGTCACAGAATCATCCGGGTTGGAAGGACCCTCTAGAGATCATCTAGTCCAACCCCCTGCCAAGCAGGTTCACCAAGGATGTGTTACACGGATGTCACTGGATGTGACTCCTCCCTCTGGACAGTCGTTTCCAGTGCTGTGTCATCCTCACCCTTACCAGCATCTTCCACACCATCTTGATGCAACCCTGGGAGAAAAAAACAGGATGGAAAAGCTACTATGTTTCCCCAAGTGTGTAATAGTTCTGTTCAACCTTCCAATGGACAAGCTAGAAGTTCAACTTTTCAGTTAAATTGACTGTACCAGATTAGGTTTTTTTGCAATTACTACCAACTTGTGCTGGGCACAAGATACTACCAGGGCTTCCTCCTGGTTCTTTGGTGTGAGACAATCGACCACAAATCATTTTCTTGAATGCAAATTCAAGATCTGAGAATCTGGCTACTTCCCATTTCTTACATCATCATAGGTAATAAAAATATCTGAGCCAAATTTTGCCACTAGCTACACTGTGTATGCAACAACAACAACAACAAAAGGTGAAAAAAGCAACCTCCTGTCTTCTGACAATCTGCACAACAGGACAGTCAGATTTTCATTTTGTGCTTAGGAAGTTGCAGAGGATGAATTGTGGATGATGCACAAGTACGGTAGAAATCATTAGTCTGTCAGAGATTTCCTTGAGTTACTACAGTAAACATCTAGGGTAGTAAAGAAAAGAATGCAAAGTAGAGCCACCTAATGAGGACGTGTCTGTTACATAGGAGTTTTCACTCTAAAATTGCACTTTTCATCACACCACTACAAAAACCATGGTGAAGAGGTGAACAGAGAGACGTCGGTTTGCCCGCTGATGGAATGCAGCAGCTCTTTAACAATTCATGGAAAAGCTACCCTTGGAGAAGGGCTGTATCATCTCTATTGGAAATGGAAAGGACAATTCGAGTAAGCGGAATAATATAATTATGTAACTTGGGATTTTGCCAGAGCATCAAGCTTAATACTTCATCAAGCGTCTTAGAACACTGGAATGGATCTTTAATACCCAGAAAAGCTCAGGACCTGTACTCTCGGATCTCACCGGGTGCCCCCGCGCCCGGTGGCCGAGCGCAGGAGCGCGCCGGGCCGCCCCCGCACCCCCCGCGCAGGCAGCCCCGCGGGGCTGCGCGCTGCCGACGGCTCTTCCGTCCCGCCTCGCTTCGTTCGCCGTAACTGACAGTCGTTTTGACTTGAAGACCCTGAAATATTTAGCTGATGATCTTAAGCAAGAGACTGACCTTTTCTAACAGGTCATGTTGACCTTTGAATATTGCAGCGGAACGCGAACATCCACACACACAGCACCGAGCCACAAGGATACCAGAGCTTCCCCTCTCGCAACCGCGTTCCGGGCTGTAGTGAGCAGCCCTACTCCTTTAGCAGAAGGAATCGCAAATTGCAATTATGCATCTCATTTACGGTTTACAAAATCTAGCGGGTCTAGCGGGTGGGTGCCAGATTTCCTCCACGAAGTGCCTGCGCTCGGACAGCGGAGTTCCGCGCGGGGTACCTGAAGCTTCGGACTTGCATCATCGTGCACGACCGCGATGAGAAGACCTAAGTGGAGAACGTGCCCTGCAGCCTGCGAGCGGCGCTGGAGCCTGTTCTCGGGCACGGGAAGCCCGCGGCCGCGGCAGCCCCTGCGGTGAGCCAGCCGGGAGTGCTGGGGCTGCGCCCGCCCGCTGCGCCAGGCTTTGCAACACGCTGCGCGCACAGCTACAAACGTCTCCTCATTTCAATACTTCGAGATTCTGAGCAAAAGCTTTCAGCCTCACCAGTTCGGCAGTTCTAGGGAAAAGACATCCTATAGGAAACACCCTGAGATACTTCAACCCGTGTTGCCTACGAGAGATTTGGAAAAAAAATATCTCTAATGAGGTTACATGTGTCGCTATAATTTTAACACGTAGCCTATCAGTGCGGCAACCTTTCGCGGCCATGCTCCCGGCTGTCCGGAACAGCAGCGGCTCTCGCCGTTACACGCCTCCGTCGCTAGCTCGGAGGTGTCCGGGAGGACGAGGAGCCCCGGCCGCCGGGGAGTCTCCCTCCCCGCCCCGCGGAAAGCCTTTCTCCCGGGGGTTACAGCCATCTCTTCTCCCGACATCGCCACCTGCCCCAGCCCCGAGCCCTTTCCCTAAGTAACATCTCCCCTCACAAGCTAACCCGATGTGATGGATAACCAGAGGGATGAGAGCCAGGGCAGGCAGCGGGCTAAGTGGGCTTTTTTATTAACTTCTTGTAAAGTAATAGCTCATTTTAGCTGTCACTCTTGTCAGACAACAGCCGCACAATAGCGTATGATGGGCTCTTCCCGGCGCCTGAGCTGCAGGCAGCACACTGCAGCCAGGGAGGCAGCTGGGCACGCTGCGCGGCTGGAGCCGCACGGGCTCTGTGCCACGGCGAGGGGAGAAGAATAGAAGACAAAGGGGAGGGTCGGCTTTCTTTTACGCCACCGGGACCCCACTCAGATCCCAAACAAAGGCGAGCAGCCAGGATCCTGCTTCACCCGAGCCACCGTGTCCTGGAAAGGGGCCACTCGTCTCGCCCACTCCGCCCTGGTCACCGCGGACGAGCTCTCGGAGGCACCACCAAACCCCTCTCCGTAGAGGGGAAAATCCCGGTAGAGAGGCGGGGAAGATGGGGCCTGAGGCATGATGCACGGCGGGGTGCTTCAACAGGGCCACTACCGGCTGTCCGTAGGGACGGGACGAGGAGGGCTGCCGCTCCGCCACAACAGCCGCCGCCGCCGCCCCCGCTCGGTGGCCGGCCGGGCGGGAGGAGCACAGCGGCCCCGCCGGCTGCGGCTGCTTGCGGGGCTCCGTGGGGGGCGGGCACATGCGTACAAGCGGCTTATCCAGGCAAACACCCCTCACATCTTAAATGAGCTTCATTTACCATCAGCCGCTTCAGTCGGGCTGGGAGCTGCTACGCTGCGCGCAAGCCGCCTGACGGGGAGCACCCCCCGCTCCCCGGGGCAGGCCGGCCCCGACGGAGCCCGCCGCGCCCCGCTCTAGATGGGACTGAGCGCGGTGAAGGCTCCGGGCTCGGGCGGCGGAGGCTGAGCGCGCCCCGCGCGGGGGCGCCGGGCATGGCCGCAGGCGGGCGGGGACCGGCCGAGCCGTAGCCGCGGGCTACAGCGCCCTCGCGGGGGGCCGCCACCGCCCCCGGCTTCGACCATGGAGCGCCGGTGATCGCCGCCGCCGTGGAGTCGCCGCCGCGGCCCGCCGGGAGACAATGGCCCTGCACAAACTCTGCTCGGTGCTGGAAGGTAGGAGCGCGGCGCCCTCCGCGGGAGAAGCTGCCCGCGCCTCCCCCGAGGGGTACCGCCGTACCCCCGGAGGTGCGCGCCCCCTCGGCTGCTCCGTGCGGTCCCCGCTCTGCCCCGGCCGCCTTGCCCCGGCCAGCGGAAACTTTGGTACGAGGGACACACGGGGGCTGCTCCGCTCGGGCTGCTGCCCCACCGCCCCGCTTCGCAGCCGGGCGGCTGGCGGGTCCCCAGCACCGCTCTGCTCCGCCGACAGTCAACGCTGCGGTGCCGGCGGCGGCTCGGGGCCGCGGGAGGGAGCACCCCGGCCCCTCGGCAGGGAGGGGTCCCAGCCCGCAAAAGCGCGGGTCACGGTAGCAGCGATCCTGCCCAGTGCCCCGCGTGTCCCCGAGGCGCACGGGGAGCCTCCTGCGCTCCGGTCTTTTCACGGGAGAAATACTCTTTCATCTTTCTGAACTCTGCTAACGAGCTGCCTGGCCGTGATCAGGTTGTCGTGCTTGTTTTCAGGTATGTTTTGAGCGAGGTTTTCACAAAATCAATCACCTGAGTCACAAGCTACTGCCTGACCGCTGTTCACCTGTGCTTCTCTTCTGCTTGAAGCTTTTAAATCTTGTTTCCCACTTCTCTGGGTTCAGAGGTAAACAGCCGAAGAGGGCTCCCCATCCTAGCATTCCTTTCGTTGTGGTGTTATCTATACAGGTCGACAGTAGGCAAGGGTTTTCTCTTAGAAAATAAAGCTAGATACGGCAGTTAACCTTATGTCTCAAGAGATTCTTTCTGGCTTTCTGTATCTTCTTTAGCAATGGCAGGTTTTAACCACGAGGGATTTTTTTATTAAATTATTCCATTAGGAAATTTTGGAGCATCTGCTTGCGTTATTGAAGCCAACAAGGCATTACTGCAGAGTGGAGAACTGTTTCTGATATGCATTGATGGCCTCCCACAGTATGAAAGTTCTAAAATAGTCTCTTTTAAATTCAGAATGTTTCCACAGCCCATAAAATCCCATGTTCCTGGCCTGAAGGGCAGATGTCTTGAGGGTTTAAATAAATAGTTCTCATTTATTAGCATAATAATTGAGACAGAAGATTCTTGTGCTCAGTAAATGTCTGTGTCTATAAGTAGGTGTTACCCATCCCCAGAGTTCAGATAACGTAGGAACATAAGGCTTACCTGAAGGAAAAGAGGCATTTAGATATCTTTTCCTACTTCCTAAGTAACATAGCTAAATACCAAAAAACACTATAGAACAACCATGAAATAGAACTGACATTTCTGTTTCCTTACTACTTTCTGCATACGCAGATTCAATTACACTTCAGAAATAGCTGACTGCTACAAGTTTGACTATACAGGCTTTTTCCTGAACAGAGCTCATGCTAATCTTTTATAATCACAGCGTGTCCAGGTAAAAAGTCCCTCTACAGGAAGTTTTTTGTATTATTCATAATCTATAAATTGCACAAAGACATTAGTCAATAAGCTCCTAGTATTCTAAATGCCTCACTTGCCATGACTACAGAAACAACCTATCATTATTTATCATAATACACTCCCTTTTACCTCCTCTTCACTAGAAATCTTCATATAGTCACTCCGGTTATTATATCTAAAACAGAAAGAAAAAAAGATTCCTATAAATAGAAACACAGATTTAATCCCAACAGGAGAGTGTTGGGAACAACATTCAAACTAAGCCTCTGTGTTTTACAAGTAGCATCTTAAATTCTGCATGGAAGCTATACCTATAGTGGTGGTAATTTATTTTTTTTCTAACATACAAATGGCTTTGTGTGCAGAACAGGGGGATTTCTGCTAAGCCATATAGGAAGTTCTGTGCAGCTCAGTAAGTTGTGAAAAATAATCTGGTTTTAAATAATACTTTGAATCTGTTCTGAACTTGGAATGCATACATACATTTCTGTCATCAAGAAAGATTGTATTTTTTTGGCTGTAAACAGTGCAGAAGACAGCCCATCACACCCACTTTGTGGAAATTCAAATTTCTCTTATGATGCTCGTTCAGAACTACTCAGTGTTCTTCCTCAGCTGTCATTAATACGGACTGACTTAACCAAACACCTCCATTCTCACTGCTCCTGTCCGTGGTGTTCACTAAAACTTTTTCAAAGTCTCATCCATCATCTTACATTGATTATTTATTTCCACTCATCCAGTCTTCCAGCCAGTAGTGCTGGGGGACCACGGCAGCACTGTGGCTGCCATAGCTGCAGGTGTTGCTGAAGTGGAGCCCAGCCAGTGCCCACCTGCTCTCTCAGTGGTGTATCTAACCCACTGGAGGCCAAAGTGCTCTCTGCGTTTTGGTTATTTAAAGACAAAGCCTTTATTTCCAGCCTTCAATTCTCAATGAGATTTTAAACACACTAGAATATTCTTTAATTCTAGCACAGCTTGCAAAATGCAACTGCTCTACAACAATAACGCATTATAACCCTCTGCTTCATAAGAGAGAAAAGCAGCTGCTTTCTTAATAAAGCCATCTTCCTGCTATGCTTTCTGAGTAAATATATCTCTCATTTCCCCCTATCTGCTACTCCCCCAAAATGTGCTCTTTGCTAAGAGCTTGTTCCCATTCTTCAAATATGCCCCCTCTTTCATTTCCAAATGCTATTTGGTTAAAAAAGCTGCACAAGCCTGAAGTTAAATCCTGCCTGTAAGTTAGTTTTGGAATATTTCCATTAATATAACTTAAAGCCAAAAAGATCATTTTGTCATTTCTGTCTTGGTAATTCAACAAGCAGGGCTAGAACAAATTACTGCTGCTTCTGGAAAGTTGACATTCCCAGACTTCCAATGAGCCACAGAATTATTCCCAACTCTGGCAGGTTGGAAGAATGTGGACTACTATGATTAACTTCCTGCCATTCTGCTCTGCCCGCTCATTTGCATTTTGGCATGATTTTAACAGCTAATTTCTCACAAGCAAGTACTGTTAGGAAGCAATGCTTCCTTCCACACAAAAGTTAGGAGTTGAGGCCTCCTGTTTCAAAAATCAAAAGGTGTGTAACAATGGCCCAAAAAGGTGAAAACAACCAGGAAAAAAAAAGGGATAATTTAAAAATCTCTTCATGATTTCACGATTTGACCACTGAAGCCAAAAGCAAAGTGCTGACTGTAGAGGCTACAGTGACTCTTAACAAAGGCAGTATCCAGTGGAAGTCAGAATTTTATTTTTTACTTAGAACAAGATCTGTTTGCAGCCTTTTCTGTGGCACTCAGAAGGGGAAAAAAAAAAAGCTAGAGCACCAAGCAGCTTGGCCCACTAAGCAGTTAAGTAACTCAAGTAATTGTAGAATAGGATTCAAAAACCTGCCGTGTTATAAGCAAGGAAAGTATGCGGTGGTATGTTTTGTGCCTTGCTGTTACTACATCTGCAAAACTAACACCCAAAATGCACCCCTCTGCTGGAGCACAACTTCAGAAACAAACTCTGTAGTTTTCCTATGACATAGTTGACAATGACTGCTAAGATTTTCACAGAATTACATTGATATTAATAGAAAATTTCCATGTATAAATCAGGTATATACTTGTAGCCAGAGTGCAGAATAACAGTGGATGGAAGCTGAAGGAGCTATTGAATTATGTATCCCTGTTTAATGAAAAAGCTAAGATTTCCAGCATCTTCCCTAAGGCTTAATTCACAGTGGGAGATTTAGACAGAAAAATTACTCCCAAAATGAAACTTTATAAGGTATTTATTTGTGAACCTGTCAGAAATGCATAATATCATTCAGTGGAGGAATGGTAAAGAGACCTGGCAAACACTGCAGAAATTCAACATGCTTTTGTACACACTGTTTACATGCCAGACAGATGGCACGTGTAGTGGTGGACATCCTTATGGGGACTGAAGCAAAATCTGAATTACAGTTTCTTGGATACAATTGGAGTTCTAGCACTGCAAACAAGCTTGCTGCTTTTCTGCCTTGCATGCTTCAGTTTGTTTTTTAATTAATGAAGCTCTTTAAGTTGTCCAAGACTCTAATAAGAGCTTGCTGCTTCTATTAATATGCAACTGAGAACTGCTGCATCAAATACTGCAAGTGACTGGGGTGGGGGAGTGTCAATTTTTCAACAAAAAACCCCTCTCTACTTCACTCCATTTTCTGTTATTACAAAGCTGACCCACTATGCAGCAGGAAAGGGCTGCAAATATGTTAAGAATACGCTCCACAAAACCTCCTTCTTTAGCATACAATACAGTCTATGAACAAGGAAAGTCTTTATGGATTTGAGAGTGAGGAAATATTAAAAAAAAAAATTGTACTCTGTGCACAAATTGTTGTCAGACTTGACAGAAGACAGCAGACTTTTAAGCACTAATTCCATAATAGCCACTGCTGAAAATATTTCCACTGAAAAATACACTATATTGTATATTGATAATAAAGAACAAGAGATGGAGAAGTTTGGTACCATCTGATCTATTTTAAGTAAAAAGTATCACTATCCAAATGTTCTAGGAATAGGTAGTCGCTGGGAAAGAAGTATTCAGAGGAGTCATGTACAGCAGGATCAGTTCTGGCAGCTACAGGGAAACCATCTGAACTTCAAGTCAGTGGATGTGTTTTAATAAGGTTTTTGGAGCCCTTCATCAACATGGTTTGCACATGCAGACTTTTCATCAGTCGTGTTGCACAGTGCTTGGAGATGGAAAAAAAAAAACCCTTCTGTATAAAAAGGAAAGTTTCTGTTTAAAAAAATGAAAGGTATCATTCTTCTGGCAGAAGTTGTACTGGCAGACATACTCAAGAATTGGATTATAAGTAAAAGGATGTGGAGCAACTGGTAAAATAAGAAACACAGAGCTGCTTGTACATTTCTAATGGAGGAAGGGATCAGAAATGTTAAATGTTTTGAGCAAACCTGGAGGGGACTCTGTCACAGATCCATCCAAGCATGAATTGTTCTGCAGATGATTTAGATCGAATGAACGTGGGAGAACTGCATTTATTTCCTGAATCAGTTAACCTGGTTTCTCTGCAGAGATACAGGCTCCCAATTTGTTCCTTTGGCAATATTAAAGAGAGGAATCCCTACTGGAAACAGCTGGAGTGAGATGAAACTGTTATATCTGAGAATAGACCTGAGTGCATTCTGATACCCTGCTGGCATGCTAATGGCTAACAAGATTTGGATCTTAGAAAGGTGCTGGAGTCACTGTTAATAGCTGGCAAAACCCACTTCTGCTATCAAGCTTTTGTGAGGAGGATTAAAAATGGGTTGGTATCTCCCCTAGCATGGTCTGGGTAAGACTTACAAATAGCTAAAATATGTCTTGCCTGATGCACACCTTCAACTCCGCTGCTTTATTCTGTGGCAGTCCTGCAGTATATTCCAATAAGAGGAAATCAACAGAGCTGTTAATAGGCTAAGTTATAGGCAGTCACCTTAATTGCTCTTTGATACTCGTTTTACCAATCTGCAAATGTCCTGCTGAGACCACAAGAGATTAAGGAATAAATACAGACTGTGAACTATAAGAGCACATGGGATTTGAAAACTGCTGTGCTTTCATCCCCAGCAATAGAATTGTTTGCCTAAAAAAGCAGCTACAGATGCAATCCAGCATTCCTTTTATCAATTAGCAAATGTCACCAAATGCTAGGAAGAGAGAAAAATCTCATTCCTTGGAATTTACACTTTGTGTTTCTGAGCTGAAGTGGCCTGAACCAGAAATGCACTTAATTAGCTTTCTGAAAGAAAAGGAGGTGACCATTCACACAGAGTTACATAAAATCCTGTGTCTCTGGACACTTTACCTTGTCTAAATTGCAGAAGTTCTTTATGAGAAGGCGGGTCAATCACTTTGAATTTGTGCAGCATCTAACAACATGGGACTGTGCACTTGATCAGAGTCTCTAAAAGCATCTAAAACACATATAATTAATGTTGCACATATAATTAATGTTGGCCACAGAATAAGGCAAGATATGACAAATGTCCCCACCACATTAATAGCCAACATTAATGTTTAGACATATGTGGGGAAAAAAAATGTATGTAAAAACTGGGGTACAGTGATTAGCAGTTACTGAAAGTAACGTTAATTTTAGCACGGGGGCAAATGAGGAGCTAGGTTTAAGAATAGTACACAGAAAAGGATTCATTCCCATAAGGCAAAACATAGTATATAATTAAGATCAAGCATTTGTTACTCTAGGCTGTATCTGCCAGAAAGGAGGAGGCATCCTGGCAAGACTGTCTAACATGCGTGACCTGTGTGTTGCCAATTACTGTCTATTTGGACTGTACGTATACAAGGTGCTGTCTAATCCAAGGAGTACAGTGCTGAGATAAAACAGTGAATCCTGCTTTAAGCAATGCCTGTCATCTTTATCCCTAGGATTCTGACTACCACTATACTAAGAATGTGTAATACTCTAAATGATTAAGTCTTTATTTAAGAAATTGGTGGAATTTTTCACTCTTTCTCAGTTGTGCATGACTGCTCCCCAGATTGATATTCAGCTTGCCTGGCATGCATAGATCCCCCACTGCCATCACTGAAGACAGACACTGCTCTCGGAGCCACGCAGCAAATCTAGTCTGTTCTGTCTATATGTGAAGGTCCCTAGAGCATGCAGGAAAAGCAGAGGAAAGACATACCACAGGGAGCTCAGCAGTACTGTATCCCATGAAATCTGAAAATGCATCTTGCCAGAAAGTACAAGCATATGTCAGATTTGCAGCCTAAAGCACTTGCTTTTCTAGGCAACACACTGATTTCTCAATATTGGGTTGTGCACCCATTTACTATAAAACTAACTGTAGTATTCTCATTTTTAAAGAGAAATAGGGGCCACTCATTTATGAATCTATACATACACTTCAATACACAAAATCACTTTGTTTTTATAACAGCTTAAATTCATTTTAGAGAATTTTAAGAAATGTCATCAAAGAAAATCTTGACTCTTGCAAACAATCCATAGTTTATTATATGAGTACAGGGGATTTTTTTTCTATTATTCCATAGTCCTATTTCAACAAGAGAATGGTAATAAGAATTTGCAGAGTATGGTTAGTGTCTTCACTCTTAAAAATTCATACAGCTGTCTGGAGGTTATGTGATCTAAAATGTTTCATGCAAAGAAGTGGAGAAAAAAATAAATTATTTTAAAAACAGAGACAGAAGCTTGCTGCTTTTACTTTCTGCTTAATGTTCAACATGGGTAAAAACGATCAGAGCTTTAAATGATAGTACAAAAGTAAGCAGTATAATTTGTGGAATAAAAGTCTGTAGTAAATACCAGATTCATGAATAAAAGAAGCCCCTTTTAATCTGCCTCAGTGGCTGTGCTGCTGTCGGCTCAAGGATAGCCTCTTCTACAGTGTACCTATTGTGAAGTAGAAGCTGAATATAAGGTGCAGAAGCACTGACCTCTATTACATTTACCAACTAATTATCTCTAAATTTATAAGGTCATTCTCACATATTTTAGTGTTCTCTAGTAGAATTCTCACCACACTCCTCCATTAAAAACAAATCAAACCCACCTTTCCCTCCCTGTGATAATCAATGCAGTCCTGCACTGCTTGTGCTGTTGCTTACATTAGCAAGCCAAGTTCAAGTGGCATTTTGAGAGACTTGACTACTTCTGCTTCCTACACCATGATAGAATATGGAGCTAAGTCTAGAGTTACCTTTCATCCACTCTGAAGAAGAGTCACGTCACAGTGATGATTAATAGACTCTAAAAGAGGAAAAAAAGAGCAGAGGAATACTGTTCTGGTGCGTTATAAGTATTTGAACTTCAATTTATCATACATAACATGATTGTTCTTTGTCCTGAAAGTGCTACAAGACTTACAGTGAAAGCAGTTTATTATCTCATGTCAGTTTTAGTTGCTGTGTCTGTGTCCCTGCATGCAGTACCAGGACACTGGTTCAGCACTAGCTCTCCACTGCACCATCCTACACAGTCTGTCTCTTTCCTAGGCATCTTCCATCCTTTTTACCGAGTCATATGGTCCAAACTAGTCTTTGGGATTCAAAAACATTTTTCCAGGAAGTGGTATGGATTTAGGACATGAAGTGATTGCTTTGTTGTTTTTAAAATGCACACAAAAATGGGTTAATGGAAACAGTCTGAAAGATCTAAAAATATCCTGATTTTGTTTTTGTTTGTTCTTTTCCTTTCATCCTGAACATTGATAGGCCTTTTTTTCAGCCAAAACCCTGTTTTGCTATCCTATATTATACTGCATCATGTAAACGCACACGATTTTGAGGCATCATACTGCCTCAGGCATCCCTGCCCACTACTCTCTGGAAGAACTGATACATGTCCTCCCTCCACCTTTAGATAGCAATGTCACAGAGATAAGGGGAGCTTGCATACAGAGTATTAGTCAGAGACCCTTCTTTCCTTTATCAAGCTATCGCCAAGGATAAAAGTAATTGCAAAGAAATGCCCTTATACATTTGCTACCTGGGCTGCTTTGAATACATCTTAAGGGTTGTTGAGAGCATGAGAAGGGCAGGCATTGCCAGGGAAAGGCAAGAGATGTGAGAGATTAAAAATGAAGAGGGTGAAAAGGGCAGGGAACAAAGAGAAGGTGGCCCATACTTACTGTATCCACTCATCCATATAACATGACAAAAGGAAGATAGTAAGACAAATATTCATCCCATTTATCTTCTGTATTTGCCTACATATCTGTACTGTTCTGTGGAAATATGCACTGTTCTTTTGCACTTACACCTGCACACACAGCTCTGGACTATTAATAGAAACAGCACAGGCTTTAGTGAAAGCCAGTCAGATTTTCTCCAGTCCCTTTAGGAGGCTTGTTTCTGTATCACACATCATTTCAAGAATGGAAATCACTGGTTAGTGTGACTGAACATCTACTCTTATGTTGTCTCTCTCTGTACAAGAGAGCACAATCACCAAAATAATATAGGAGCTTAGTGGTATTTTAAAGGGGAGAAAGGGAAGAAATGGTGTGCTGTAATAGTGTTAGCCACAGGAGGTAGCTGAAAACACCCAACCCAAACCAATCCAACAGCCTCCCAGATTTTCCACTGTTACTTGAAAGTGACTAGCTGCATTAATTTTGTTAGTCTTTCAAGTATTTATTTAGTTTCGTTTCTGTGTTTGTTTGCTTTAAGGCAGAAAGAAAGTCCATTTCACATTTGAAGCAGCAGTACAAGTTATAAAGAGATTGGTACATCCATACAAGACAGAGTGTGGGCATAGCACATCTTTAAAGGAGGTTAATTCAATAGAAGAACACACTGCTATATGATTTTGGTGGAACTGCATTTACTTTAATGATAAAAAGCAACTTTGAAGTGTTGCCTCAAAACCAGAGTAAGAGAAAACAAAATATGTAAGCAACTTATAACCACTATCAAGATTCTCTGTTAGGGACAAACAACCTCAGAGCACAAATGCATTGTAAGTTTGTCAGTTGAAACTCAGATCTTTGAGTGTACAGTTTAAACACAGGAACCACAAAAACAAACCACAAATAATTTTGAAATAGTAGCATGAAATAGATAAGAAATACTAAAAACTAAAACTATCTGAAAACTAATGCCAATCAGATGAATAAAGATAGGATGTTTTTTTCATTTGCTCTGAGGACTTAGTGAACATCCATAACTTGAAAAGCAGTAACAGGTACTAGGTACTTTCTCCTCAAGGATGAATTTTCAATCCAGGGTGAGTCAGCAATGATTAATGATTGACACTTACTGTCTAGGGCTTGCTGAGGAGAAGTTGCCTCTCTTTGCAACCAGTGATGGAACCCACAGCAACGGCATGAAGCTGCGGCAGGGGATGTTGTAGGTTGGATGTTAGGAAGAGGTTCTGTACTGAGAGGGTGACCAGGCACTGGCACAGGCTCCCCAGGGACGTGCTCACAGCACTGAGCTTGACTGAGTTCAAGAAGCATCTGGATGATGCCCTCAGTGCCATGCTCTGACTTGGCTGGCCCTGTGTGGAGCAGGAGTTGGACTCAATGATCCTTATGGATCTCCTCCAACTCAGGAGGTTCTGTGATTCTAAGTATTTTTTCATTACATTGATGTAAATGCAAAATTACCACCAAGATGGAAATGGCAAGTCTACCTACGTCTTAACCTACTATCTCATAATCCATCCCTAAAAATTAAATAAGCTCACAATACTTATATGGTATTTTAGAATATCCACAGTCGTGAACTTGACTTGCAAGGGAAAAAGCAGTTGTTGGTGAGGAAAGATTCATAATGGTATACAGTCTGTTCTAATATGGATAGAGAGAAGCAAGGGCAGCAGAAACACACATAATAAAACACGAATGCCAGATGGACACTTTCAGGGCAGACTTTGATTCCTTTTGTCTTTCCCCAAGATAATATGTATGCCAACATTATAGTAGCATCTGGATGAGTTCAGTCAAGATCCCCATAGTTCACAGTCAGTGCATGCTCACTCTGGAACTCTCTCAAGGTCTGAAAGTCTAACAGCAACACAGGGAAAAAAATCACACAAAGAAAATGCCATTTCAGCACAAGCCACTAAAATGCCCAAGCAATGAGAGGGCAAAACTGGGAAAATAAAATTAACTTCTTGAATGTGATGATAAAATTCATGCTGAAATCTTCTTTTTTCCTGCAGTGATAAGGCCATGCCTGCCTGACTTAGTATTAAAGTAGATCAAGAACATGGGAAAGGCCATACCAGGTCAAGGCAAAGGTCCATCTAGCCTCGTATCTTCTTTCACAGAAATATAAAGCCAGAAAAAGTGTAGAAGTAGAGCATATTATGCTTGCCCCAAATACTATCCCAGACTTCCAAAACTTACAGTTTAATGGGTTTCTGAAGATAATTTTTATCTGAAGGATGCATTATGAAGTATTTGCATTAAAAAAAATATTGAAATCTTCATTTACTTTGATCATGCTACTAGCTAGCTTTGTCTGATACCCCCTGGTTCCTGCATTGGAAGAGACAATAAGTAGTTGCTGTCTATTCACCATCTCAATGACACTCATAAATTTATAACTTGTATGCTATCTCCCCTCAGCCAGCTTCTGTCCAGAACAAAGAGTCCTAGTCCACTTAGCTAGTTCTCTAAGATAACGTGTCCAGAATTGTAGAGATACTCAAGACAGAAGCAAATGAAAGATTTGAAGAGTGGCATAATTATATACTCTTATTTCATTCTTGGTAATGCCTCAGTTTGAGGAGACAAAGCATTTTAAGAAAATCTGGACATCAAGCCTAATTTAAAACTGTTGATGAATAGTGGAATATGGAATATGTGCTGTTCAGACTGACCCTTCTTGGGGGTAGGGAAAGTTAACGTAAGGGAAAAGCCAAAATCAAAACTATCCAGATGCTTCTTTTTAGGGAAGGAATAAAAGAGAAGGTTAGAAGAAAGAGTATAGCAGAATCTTGAATAGGGAAAATATTTAGTCAGTCCAAATATAGAAGACAGCAGTGTGTAACAACACCTGAGACTAACACAACACTGCAGCAAACCAGAGAGCTTGCAGCAGTGTATGTCCTAGCAGTGGCCGTGTCTGAGGTGTTGTCACTGCTCAGAGTAAGTCTCTCCATCATTAGAACTTGTAACTGCTCATTTTCTATTGCCACATCATCTGCAGAAATCGCTGATGCAGTGGCAGCATCACAGCAGCCAGTCTTGCCAACACAATTCAATAGTGCTCCTGAAATCCAGGTACAAATAAGACCATACAGTGTGTCTCCTGTGGTTCTGATTAATTTCTTAGAAGCTGGAAAAGTCTTTGTGTATGCTTTATGCAAATAGAATTTTAGAATAAATACGGTTCAGTACAGCAGTGAAATGTCTCTTCAGGATATAGAAGTTATAGATAAGATAGATACCATGTAACTTTATAAAGTGTTTGAAAATCAGTAGATATTCTAGAAAATATTCTTGTAAGTCCTCTCAAACAATAAATTGCTATTCTCATACACGCTTTCTTAAGGAACCTGGGAAAAGTACTGACAGTACACTTAGACTGTGGTTTTCTAAAGTAGAAATTTTAAGAAAGCATATAAATTAATTATATCTTTCTGTATGTTCTTTGTTGTTTTGATTAATGATTCTAGGATTTGCATTAATTTGGACTGCAGACAATAGTCTATCATTTTGAAGAACTACTGATGGTTTTCCTGTCCATTTTCTCTCAACAGTGTTGCTAGTAACAATCCTTGTAGTGGAAGGAATTGCCGTTGCACAGAAGACACAAGGTACAATTTTGATGATTTTCTATCCAAAAAAAGTAACAGTTTTGTAATTTTTCATTAAGCAATGCAAGTGAAAATGTATTTGTGTTCAGGTATTAGTAGCTCCTGCATTACCAAGATTAATTCCAGTATTTTCCATTTTCCCCCTATCTACCTCATTTTTTTTCCAATTGAGCAAAGTCATTCAGTCAGAAATAACATGGAAGTTCACTTAGTTAAAATGATATGACTTTAGACCTCAGAGGTAGGAAAAAACCACCTCGGAAATTCATGTTTTCTGCATCTGACAACAAGCTTTTCAAATCGTCCACCCACAAACATTTCTGAAACCTTCTGAGTGGGGAAGGCATTAGTTTCACAAAACTTATTTTTCTCATATGTGGGATTAACCCACACTTAGGAGAGAAGAATTCCTTGAACTGACACCTACACAGTTTCCTTGAACAATTTCTGCAGGAGAGACTAAGTTTTCACCCCCATAAATCAAAATGCTGCCAAGATAGCAGTGGAAGATGATGTAACCTACTGAAAGCAGCTAAGACCTGTATCAGCATGGACTCCCTCTCAAAGGTCTGCAAAGAAAAACTGCATAAATATAAATAACATTGAGAGCACCCTATGATATTTAGGAGAAACATAGCAGAAATCGCATACCCTGTCTTATTCTCTCCAGTTCTGTGGATAGCAAGGAGAAGGGCCAGAGGTACTTAGGAAGAATGTCGGAGAGTTCATACTACTTCCAACTCCTTTATCCTTATCTTAACAAAGCTGCAAAGGGTCTGGCATGATGGATGCTCTGATTTAGTAATCTGCATAATCCTATTCAAGGCTCACATTTCCCGGTACATCCAGAAGACCTTTGATAGTAAATGACACTCTTAGTTACCAGTGCAATTTACCTACTACTAGTAATTTTATTTACTCTCGTTACTGTATTTAGTGTCTTTACATATCATAATTCATTCCACTATAAGCATTCTTTATCCACAAATTACTGTAAATAGATATTCAGCCTAAGGGCCCTTTACTGCAGTATACTCTGGAATAAGGGGCGAAAATAGCATAAAATAAATATTCTGGATCATATTTACATAGAAATTAAGAAGACATAAGCCATAAAGTAATGCTGCTGCATTGGCAGCCACTGTGACTATCTGACTTAGAAAGAAGAGCAACAAAATATATAACCTCTTGGGTTAAAAAAAAAAAAAAAAGACTCTTTCACAGAATCACAGAATTGTAGGGGTTGGAAGGGACCTCGAGAGATCATCGGGTCCAACCCCCCAAGAATTCTTCCCTTCCCAAGAATTACAGGACATATTTGATATTCAAAAATGGTGATCTCACATCACTAAATTAAACATAAGATTTTCCTAGCTAAATATTAACATGTGAAACAGAAAAGAGTTTTCAACCAAAATAAATTATTTTACTTTTTTATAGGCTGTGTGCTATGTCACTGTTTTACTTTTGCAAAAGTAAATTTACATGCTCACAGGAGAAATTTGATCACTCTCTTTTTTTTCCCTTTGCTTAAGGTGGGCAAAATATTGGAGTGAATCGCATTCCTCCCACCCAGTGTGACAACTGGGTCCGGACAAGTAATGGAGGACATTTTGCTTCACCCAACTACCCGAACATGTACCCACCAAATCAAGAGTGCGTCTATATCTTAGAAGGTACACACTGTATTTCTCTTTTGTTGTGTTGTAATCTTACTGTTAAGTGGATAATACTGGACTGGTAAAACTGTGTGCCATTTTACTATACTATCAAGTATCGTACAGCCATACTAGTAATATGCTGCCATTCAGCGAGACCTGGACAGGCTGGAGAGCTGGGCAGGGAGAAACCAGATGAAATTCAACAAAAGCAAGTGTAGAGTCTTGCACCTGGGAAGGAATAACTGCTTGCATCAGTACACAGGGGGATGACCTGCTGGAGAAGAGCTCAGTGGAGAAGGACCTGGGGGTCCTGGTTGATGACAGGTTGGCCATGAGCCAGCAGTGTGCCCTGGGGGCTGAGAGAGACAATGGGATCATGGGGGGCATCAGGAGGAGTGTGGCCAGCAGGTCTAAGGAGGTGATCCTCCCCCTCTACTCTGCCCTGGTCTGGCCCCACCTGGAGTATTGTGTCCAGTTCTGGGCTCCCTGGTATAAAAAAGACAGGGATCTCCTGGAGAGAGTCCAGAGAAGGGCTACGAAGATGATTAGGGGCCTGGAGCATCTCCCCTGTGAGGAAAGGCTGAGAGAGCTGGGACTGTTCAGCCTGGAGAAAAGAAGACTAAGGGGGGACCTTATTAATGTTTATAAATATCTTAAGTATGGGGTGCAGGGGGAATTGGCCAGCCCCTTTTCAGTGGTCTGTGGAGACAGGACAAGGGGCAATGGCTGCAAGTTGGAGCACAGGAAGTTCCTCACCAACATGTGGAGGAACTTTTTCACAGTGAGGGTGACAGAGCACAGGCTGCCCAGGGTGGTGGTGGAGTCTCCTTCTCTGGAGATATTCAAGACCCGTCTGGATGCCTATCTGTGCAGTATGAGCTAGAGAGCTGCTTTGGCAGGGGGGTTGGACCCGATGATCTCTCGAGGTCCCTTCCAACCCCTATAATTTTATGATTCTATGATAATGATTTCTGTAAGTCAGGAATTCGTAATACAGAATAAGACATACTCTCACAGCCAGAAAAAGTAGCATCAGATCTATGTAACCTATGAAGGCACAGAACTATTAAGATAAAAATTGTAGTTTATCTTAGTATCACTTTCGACATGGCTGATAATAAACTGCACAAGATTGTTGAGGACTATCTTCAGCATTTGCCAGCCATACTGTGCTGTTTTCTCTCTCAAGCAGCATATCTTTATGCTGTCCTTTATTAATAAAAGAGACACATCTGACTACCATAGCACTGTACTAAAAATACAGAGATTTGTCAGCACTGCTGGGGTCACTATTAAAATAATACGACGAGGACAAAAAAAAAATTCATTAAGGAGAATAAAAGTGCATTCCAATGAGAATATCTTGGATAAAGGCTGCAAGACTTGGGACATACTAATTACTTTTTCTTCTTATTAGAATACACCCAAAACCACTGAAGTCAGCTAAAAATGTTAGTCAGCTTAATCATGAGATTCATATCAATTAATGGAAATATTTCAAGTGAGTGAGTTTTTATTTGTATAGCATAATACTCCCTCATAGATGACCTCATCTTTGCTCGTGTGAGTGCACATTAGCACAACGCAGTTTCCACAGGGCACAGAATCAGTTTCCACACCTTTGTCTTGACAGTCCTTACACAGAAACATCATATGGGTACCTGAATGAGACCAAGGTCTTCCAGTTTCTAACTAAGATAGGGCCCTTCCTGCAGACCACTCCCAATATGTGCAAACGACTACATTTTTTAAAACTTGTCTGTAAGGCATAAAGTCTAAACAGAGATCTTGTAAGTAAAACCTTTCTGCATTCAGAAGCAGCAGAGAGCATGTGACTGTTTAATGCTGTAACTCCAGATACCAGTTAGTATCTGAAAGTTTTTGTAGCTCAATAGATAACAAGAACGAGAAACAGTAAACCTATTCAAACAATATGAGGTCACAGTTGCAAGCTACAGATCTGTAAGTCTTTTCACAAAGTAGACACAGCTGCATCTCATCAGGATTTAGGGGTCTGATCCAAATCCTGATGTTAGGTGTCACTGGTTCAGGCATGTGTAGTCACCTGCATATTGATAATGAAGCATTTACACATCTCTGAACATGCTAATAAAAGATGTTTTCTGCCAAAGTATCTCTGAATTTGAACGTAATATTAAGGAAATACACCAGTGAGTAGTTCTTTGTATCTTTCTTTTCTGCATCCCTCAATGTTTTGTCCCTTGCTTTCACAGAACTCTGGTTTTAATTTATATCTTAATATTAAACCTTCTTTGAATACCTTTGCAAATGTAAATGTCTGTTACATATGCTGCATTAAATTTGTGTCATTTTTTGCATTTTCAACAATAAAGATCAGCAAGCAAAAAAATCTGTAAAAATCCATGAAAAAGTAGCTTCTACATGATCATTTTTTAAGCTTTTATTCAGTCTATCTGAGTTTCTGTAGCAGACTGCCAGATGTGTTTCGAGACGTTTCGAGTCTCTTTTTTATGTTGCTGTTTTGGAGACCTGTCTCTTCATTATTTCATGTCTTCATGTGCTTTTTATATAGACCTTTGTTTAATCTTTTGCTCCATCTTTTATGTCTAGCTGCTCCACGACAAAGAATCGAGTTGACCTTTGATGAACCTTACTACATAGAACCCTCATTTGAATGTCGGTTTGATCATCTGGAGGTTCGAGATGGACCTTTTGGTTTCTCCCCTCTCATTAATCGTTACTGTGGTCTGAAAAGTCCTGCACTAATTAGATCAACAGGGAGATTTATGTGGATCAAGTTTACTTCTGATGAGGAGCTGGAAGGAAAGGGATTTCAAGCAAAGTACTCTTTTATACCAGGTAAAGATGCCTAAAATTCTGAGCAAGCTAACGTCCACCTCCTCCTATTGAACTCTGTGGATGTCTTTGTGCTGGCAGTGTAGAGCTGTATTTCTTCCTAAGTGCTTATGAAGGCAAAGTGACAATGTGATAGTTTCAGTCTCAGTCCCACTAATCCTACAGCATACTTGACTAAAAATCACTTTGGAAAATTGACTGAAGGAAGTTACAGGTCTGTAGTTTGCTGGTGAGGTCAATTGGTCTTGTTCATGCTGAAGGCTTTAGCAACTTCTCTCTGTTACTCCAAGTTGGACCAGTTTCACCAGTGGTAGTAAGGGAAAACGCATTTAGGCAGACAAATAGCTGGCATTTTTGACAGCCTATCTTCTAGGAATATAAGACACTATGTCAAAAACACCTGAAGCCAATCTACAGTAGCACTTCCAGCCAGATGCAGAACATTTTAAATCTCCATTCTAAAAAACCTGAGGAAACATCCATACAGTCCAAGCATCAGCTCTCAGTACTGTCCCTAGATTCCTTCAAACCACAGGATCAGACAACAGAATTGTTCTTGCTCAAAGTACTGTATAATTTACAGGGTACGAAGGAGAGGATATGCTGACATACCTTTTGACAAACAAAAAGTACATTTGCTCTGTGGGGCCACTTAAAACTGACAGGGCATTTTTTATTTTTATTTTTTTACACGAAAATTTGACCTGATGTCCTTGTGCAATGCTTGACTGCTGTACTTCATAGATACTATACGTGTAGTCATCAGCATTTTATTTTCCTTTGGAACAAAAGACAAGATACAAATGTCAGCACTACTACTGCTGTAAATGTATTTGCAGACATAACTTTTTCATGTCATCTTTACCCAACTGTTCTTTACCCCTACAGCACATGAAAACACTATACATGATTATATATTACCGATTATAGCACTGCATACCTTGCTAGGGATTTAGGCTTAGAAACTCTTCAGATTAACATCACAACCATTCCACTAAAATGTCTTCATAGGGACAGTACTTAGGCATTTTGCTAAGTCCATTTCCAAAGCTATTTCGTTAACATCACCTTCAACGGTAGCTTAGCTTAGTTTCAAGCTGGAACTTTACATGCACATTTAAACTGTATATTATTTTCACAGCAGATTGCAGCAACTGAAGGATCTATCCTTCTCTTTCCTTTTCTTTCCTCTATATTTACACTGAGTGTGGTAAAATATTTTGGGATTGTGAAAATAAAAGAGGACATGCACACACATCCCCACTTCATAAAAAAAACCCCAGTTCACAGAGGAAGTTGAAACTCTCACATGTAGCGATCATAGATTTCTCTATAGGTAACTAGAGTAGAAGAAGGTGAAATAGATGTTTTCTCATCTCTGCCAAGTCTTAAGCTCAGGACTGAGGCATTTCAAGGGAACTGATAAACACCCTTGACAGAAGAACATATAGAGCACCACAAAAAGCCCCAAATTCTGTATCTCCATTTGTAAAATAATTTTGTACAAGCATACACTTCTGTGTGAATTAGTGCTTCCTTTGCACAGACTAACATTCCACACACACTGTGATTTGCAAGAGTCCTGTGGTGGGTTTTGTATGCCACAGCTGTTAACAGGTGCATGTTGTGAGTTTCTGTGCTGATTTGTGGTCACTAACCTGATGGCCTTGGACATCCCAGCCTCTGCAGACTCATTTCTAGCCAAGCCCTCATTCCAGTAAATTACTACCAGTTAACCGTGATGAGAAAGTATATTCTTGGTCGGTTACACATTCAGTAGCCGCACAAGTAAGTGTGCTATTTGGCCTAATAGAAGAGGCATGGGTACCCAAGGGAAAAGTATCTTTAGTATTTAACTGTCCTTTATAGTCTTCAAAGTAGCAATTAGTAATTTCTAAGTGTTGATATATTCTACTAAACAGCTGCAGTTCAAAACTAGACAGACAGCAATCTGCTAGAGATGATGCACACCAGAAAGACCCCTGTACTTCTGTGGAGCTCCAGTGATTTCAGTGAAAATTGGCCGAGTTAAATGCAGAATGTGATGTAGGAACAAAATGCTGAATAGTAATTTTTGGCATTATACAGGAAATCTGAGCTGTCAGTATAAAATTACCTGATTCAGATAAGGTCAATCTTTGTGGAATAATGTTATCAACTGGGAAAAAAAAACCCCTCTGTACCCTTCCAATTGACTCAGTAAACTTTCTGGCAATTTTATTGTGACATAATAAAAAATGGACATAATCTTCAGATTGTACTAAACCTTCAAATGATTCTCAAGCATTGATAGCCTCTGTGATTCATGACTTCTTTCTATTACAGATCCTGACTTCACTTACCTAGGAGGTATTTTAAATCCCATCCCAGGTCTGGTATTACAGTAACAATTTCTTTACACATTAAATTTTAAATTAATATCATACTGCATTTGACAGCAAGGTGTATCTTCTCCCTAGACTGCCAATTTGAGCTCTCAGGAGCTGATGGAATAGTACGTTCCAGTCAAGTAGAACAAGAAGGAAAAACAAAACCAGGACAAGCAGTTGACTGCATATGGACAATTAAAGCTACTCCAAATGCTAAGGTGGGTTTCATTCATATCATTCAGCATATAATGGGTTTCCAAGTCATTAGTAACAGGTAATGGTCACTGGCTATGATTTGCATAATATCTCACTTTTACTGAAAGGAATTATGTATCAATGGCTTCACTGAAATCCAGGGAAAGGATTGTTTTGAAATGTAGCTTATACAGCAAGTCCACAATGTTGTGTTCCTATTACTTGAAAGTTGAAACACAAAATAACTGTGAAAACTGTTTAAGCAACAATTTTCAAAGGCGTTTGACTTGGACTCAGGTTTTATTAGAAGACTGCAGGCAAAATGCTGGCTAACAGCTTTGATGAACTCCAGCAGATCTTGATGCCGTGGTTTAAAGCTTTGCCCCCTTGTGGTTCTGTTGGAGAACTCTGTTGTGTTCAAAGTCAACAGAACGTGTATACTTGCTCTTCAACAGTCTTAATTCATAACACCTTAAAACCTCCTTTTAACAGCAGTCTGACCTAAAATGAAAGGCTTTACCTGGAAACAGCTGAGGACTTAGCTCTCTTTCTTGCCTGACTTACTATAGGATCACATCCTCTAAAAGTGGCACAATAAAATTTGTTAGACATTTTCTACCCCAGTCCTAAAGGACTGTATTAGGTACTCGAGACAAAAATGAGCGTTAGTTCCCTAGTATTTATGATTGTGTCTGCAGAACCAGAGACAGCTAACAAAACCATCACTACCTTATAGCCATTAAAGACATCTTGAGCTTTATTGTTGGGCAGAAAGAAGGATAAGATGCTATTCTTAATTCCAAAATACAATAGGTATAAGACTATTTCAGAAAACCAAAACCAAATACAACAGATAGGTTTCAGAATCATAGATTTGTTAATTACTTACAAGTTGCACTGAAGAATATCTTTTTCTCCATATAGTATACACATCTGTAATTCTGCTTCTGTATGTGTATAGTCCATACCACTGCTTGCATGTACATAAAAAATAAAAAATATTTTTAAGCAGTAGCTGTCAAAATTAAAAACTCTCACAGGCTCCTAATAGTTAACCAACCATCCCTATTCACCAACTTCCAAATGAATTCTTAAGCAGCAACCTAAGAGAATGGCAATAAGAGGACAAGAAGAGAAGGAAACTAAAACTCCATTAATATATTTGAACGTTTGAGGAAGTGACTCAACTCCCAAGAGCCCTATTCTAGTCTAAGTAATAGTAGCAGCTCTTCTAGAAACAATAATAAAACCATTTTCTCCCTACATTGCCACTTGAGTGCACCAGGTCTTACGCTTAAGTATTTTCATAAATTATTGAATATTGCCAGAAGGCAGAGTTATAGTTGGGTCAGTCCTGAGATTAGATCATCATCCTAAATTGAGGTAAAACATTATGGAAAAATAATTCCTAGTATTCTGACAGTGGTTTCTCAAACTTCAATTCTGGCAGAATTATGATGATAAAATCCACAAGTTCTCATATGATGCAGTCTCTTGAGATAAATAAGCATATATGTTTTTCATTTCTTCAATTTGATTTTGTAATGAAAATATGTTTTTTAAACTGACACAGCTTCAGCAATGAAAGGACTTTTAAAATCTGCATAATAGATATTTAATAAATTATCTCCGGATTTCAGAAAATTAGTAGAATAATCAATGTCCTCTGGGAGTGAGAACCTTTTATATGTACTTGCCTAACACTAACCAGAAGGAGCTCTTTCAGAGCTGTGCTCTTTTAATGGAATGACTCCTTTGTTTTCACGCACAGAATAGCTCTACTACAAGTGCGCTCATTTATTTTTAGTTTCCATTGTAATTTCACAGTAGCTATATAGTCAATCATTAAATGAAAATACAATCTCTCAGCTCAAACACCAGCATTTAGAGCTCACACCCATGTTTGCAAGATAAGACATCAGTGAAAGACAGGTTCTCAATGTAGCTAAGAATTTCTGGCAGTAAATCTAACAAAGCAGCAGAAATAAGGGAAAAAGGAGGAAAAAACCAATCCACACAACTGAAAAGAAGAATTACAGTGACATGAAGCGTGAGACAATATAGCACAGGTTACTTCTTTTCACAGAACATGCAAGAGCAGACAGTTCTGGCAACCTGCCTCTGGAAAGCTCTGGAAAGGAAGAGCCAGTCTTTGCCTGTGCTCTTCTGACGTGTTTGCAATTCAACCTGTTAAGTGTATGTGAGGGTATCTTTTTTTTTCCCCTATACACAAAGCTGTTTGTTTTTGTGAATTCTTTAAAATTCAGTTTTAAAAGGCTTTGACACGAGTTAAGGTTATGGCAAGGTATGGCAAAAGGACAGAAAAATAGGTACTATAGCAGTAGTAACCATGATACATGCCTGCCCTGTCTTCCCTGCTTCACAACAAAAGTTTGAGATGCTTGTCATTAGGCAAACACATAAAAACCTGTACTGTGCATCCAGAGCATCAGCTGGAGGGGTAACTGTAAACTGTACTCAAAGTGCATACAGTCTAGACCCAAGTTCATATGAGGAACACACTGAAGACCTCATGGTTTGAGGAGTACCACTTCTTCTCCAACACAGCAGGAGACTTCAGCCTCCACATAGATGAGTTTCTTTATCAAAATAATGCTGAGGAATTAAAGGTGGACTTTACAGTATGCTTGGATGACTCAGTTGTTAATAATGTTCATTAACTTCTATAAGAATTCTGAAAATTCCAGTGCACAATTCCAATACACACAGATTAAAAAGCCCTGTGGTTTTACAGTGTAATTCTAACTGAATTACAATCTTCCACAAGTCTCCTGCGCCAGCAAAAAGAATTATTTGCTTACTGTTCAAGTGCTGTCTTGGTCTTCTGATTTCCTGGCTGCATATATTCTAACATACACTGTGCCTTCTTTCTGGTTTTGGAGGAATTAAAATTGACTGAAACTTATTAATTCATCCTAGATAGCTAGGTTACTTTTCTCCTACTTTCATTTTTATTCAAATTATTTCTGACTTCATGGTTTATGTCTTGTGTAACACTGCTGTGGTTCAGTAATTAGCTTTCATTGTGAAGTAACAAATTTTAATTTCCTGTTTCTATACTTCAGAGCTTTTCTGACTAGACTCCTTCCCATAAAAACAGTGTTAAAATATATGAATTAAAAGGAAAACAGTAAAATACCATTAAAATTCTTTCTGCAGATTTATGCATTTCTTGCCTCTCTTCTAGAGTAATAGACTGTGTGCTTAGCAGAGCTACTTAGGGCTTTCTTCAGCAAGTGTGTTACTTTCAACTTTTTTTCCAAGGGGAGGAGAAACATATCAGAGTAATATCAAGTCAAGATTGTTTTGGGGAAGGGGAGAAGTAAAACAGATGCTTAGGACAAATTTCAAGTAATACTCCATTGGCATTTAGTGAGAAAAACAGGAGTTACACATATGCATGAGAGGGATCAAAAGATCTTACTCAAAATTTGCTAAGAAAGAAAACTGTCTTCTCTGTATTACTTTTCCTAGAGACATTAATTTCTCTTTTCTAACAGATTTATTTACGATTCCTTGACTATCAAATGGAGCATTCAAATGAATGCAAGAGAAACTTTGTTGCTGTGTATGATGGAAGCAGTTCTATTGAAAACCTGAAGGCAAAGTTTTGCAGCACCGTAGCGAATGATGTCATGCTGCAGACTGGAACTGGAGTCGTACGAATGTGGGCAGATGAAGGCAGTAGACTAAGCAGATTCAGAATGCTATTCACTTCATTTGTGGATCGTAAGTAGATTTTAAAGTGCCTATTCTCCTGGCATTAAGGTACTTCAGGTATTTTAGGAAAAGCATCAGCTATATATTATGCAGCAGGAACACATGAGAAAGGTTGTTTCTATTTCCTTCACATACTAGCAGGTAAATGAAATCCTTGCTTTATTACAGTTTATTATCTAGTTCCTGAAGAAAGGCTTTCCTCCATTCTTAAAAAGTTTATTTTTATTTGGTTTCAGTAATAATACAGTCCTAGGCTATGTCCTTCTCCCAAAGAGTTCTGCAAATGAGCAGAGGCTTATTGAAAAAGGCAGCAATGGGATGGAGGCGTTCTCTCCCGCTAGCCCCCATCTTCCAATTCCCTGCAAGACATCACAACAGGCTCTTCTCAAGCTCACACTGGATGTTCAGAAGGCTAGAAAAACCTGTGTGACCCATGCAGAGACTGGATCTTCTTCCTATCCACAGCTCCACCTTCAATTTTGGATCTGGAACTACTCCCACTCTAGCTGCTACCTCTTTCTCAGCTGCAGGTGGTTTTAAATGATCCCAAACATGCTCCCTTAGCAAAACCCAGCTGTGTTGCACCAGCGTGAATAAGTGGTTCAACTAAAATTTAAGAAAGCTATATTAAAAGCAGAGCTGTAGATGCAATCAGAATTTGTTTGGATTAGAGATAGTCTTTATTCTCATTGTAAGTTAAGACACTTCTGAACTTAATGGAATTTTGTTGCTTCACACTTTTACAAAGAATGACATTGTCCACATTGCAGGACCTGAAAATAAGTGGCATGCTTAGTGCTAAAGTCGACCAAGTTTAGAGCTGCAGAGCAGATCAGAGATGCATGGGGAGAGTGGAATAAAGCATATCTGCTGCTTCAGGACATCAGATACATGCTTCTGCTAAAGGTTTTCAGAAAGTTCTGTTTGAAGAATACGCAGTATGGAGTTGCTGTCAAAGAAGTAAATTTTTTGACAGAACGTGTCTGTTGCCAGTCCTGAAAGGTATCCTGGTCACCACTTTGCAAAAGAGTTCAGGTTACAGGTGACAAGTAGATTTTAGATTCTGTTCCATGAAACAATGAAGTTTAACACTAGAGAAAAGTTATTTTCCGTGAAGTAATCTTTCTAAGAGAAACAGTATATTGGTTATTTTGCACACACGTAGCAATAAAACTAGTCTACTGTTTAACCTGTAACAGAAGTTTAATACATTTTAGATATTGTGAATTTCTGTAAATATCAGTTTTAAGCACTGCTTGCAAAATTTGTAACTACTTTTCTGGTAGCTTTTATTTCAATACAATTATTAATACTAGTGATAGTGCAAGTTATTCCAGGTATATTTTATCTTGAAAATGCTATTTACTTTGCCAGTAAATTATCTATTTATAAATATTTTAGTATTTTGGGGTTTTTTTGTTTGAGTTTTGGTTGGTTTTGTGTGGGGGTTGTGAGTGCAGGAGGTTGAAACAGCAATGACTCCTAAAGCTAGATAACTTTCCAAATTTATGATTTGAAATCAACTCAAAAGTCATTGGCAGAAGAAAATCTGCAAAGGTAGGTGGTTATTCTTATTTATATTCTAACATGCAGTACTGTCTTTCTTGAATGGGGTAATTGAAAAGTTTCTGAACTATTTTCTATGTATTTTTAAGTAATTTAGTGATAAGCAGTTTTTCTAACTGAAAAAAGTAATCCATGCCATTCAGGTCATTGAGCTATTTTCTCTTCTACCTTACTAATGATTTGTAATTACATGAAACCAACCATGAAAACAAACATATTTCTGGAAAGATTTACATAAATGAACTAATTGTGCATGACAGCTACATAGCATATGCCTAGTGCTGCTTGCAGATTTGACCAAGTAATTCAGCTAACAGCGATGTTAAAAATCAATGTATTTGATTGCTGACTTGATTCAATACCTGAATAATATTAGGTACAAAGAACACTGAGAACATGGCACCAGTATTAGGCAGCTGTTATGAGAGGAGTCCAGCTATGTCCTTGAAGTCCTGGACTGGAACTGATCAGTGGTGGTGTCTTAGACTTAGCACTCCTCCAGTATCAAACAAAAGGAAAATTAAGCCCATTTGCCCCATCTTTATCAACTTGTGAACAAAAGCCATCCTCCAGGAATGTTCAGGAGTCCACATGGGAATGCAAAATAGAGACTGTGCTGGCGGATAGAGAAGCAGCAGCAGAATGCATCACCCAAAAATTCAGAAACGTGAAGAAGTTCCACCGTTCAGGGAGATAAGAAAAGGAATGTGTGTTACATCGTAATTCTACCTCTGTGCCTCCAAAAGAACTACAATGTTAGACAGTTCTGTATTGAAACACCGGCAGATACAGACGGATCCACAACAAACACTCTGGACAGGAATTTCTTAGATCCTCTTTTATCTCAGAGTCAGAAATATTTCAGTGAATACTGTAGCCTATTACATAAGTAGCCTTTTTAATCTATTCTGTTTAAAAAATTATCCTGTTTATCTTCTGTAAAGTTGAACTTCCACAATCTTTCTGTCCAAATTCAGAAGGAAAAATTACCTGTCTTTTCTCCCCACATGTGCTAGCAAGGCCAACATCCTTTTATTTTGTAGTCTGAACCCTGAACACTTCCATTGTAACTATTAGCCGTTCTCATTACATAATGGTTAGAAGGGTTGACTGTGTCTTCCTGTTTCCATGGCTTGCTTTAGGTTTTCTGGGATACTTGTTTTCATATTTAGATTAATACTCTTGCATAAGTTTTACCTTGTCATCATTTAGACCTTCAGGGACAAAACTTGAATCCTGTTGGATTTGCAGTATAATTTCAGGTGATGCTTACATCATGATATATCACGATTTCATATGATGTTTACAGAATAGTGTGTTTCTCCCAGGCCACCTGACCCAGCTTGCACCTTACATATTCATATCTGACATAATTGGTATGATCTGTACACTCCTAAGCACTGGTCATATTTTAAAGCAGAGTTCTTCAGACTAGATCTGCTTTCCAAACAAATTCTCAACTCAGTTGAGCAAGGAAGATACATGTGATAGCTACCACAACATTTTCAAACACTGAAATTACATAGATAAACTCTTCCAAAATACACTCTAAATACATTCTGTGTTATCTTAAACAGAACAGCACCTGTGCTACAACTAAAGCAGAAGCTTCCCATATGGAACTTCTTGCCAGGTTGCCGGGGTTAACAGGAACAGGAAACTAATACAAAAGCATAAAACCAACAAGCTCAGGTTACCAAAATTCAGTGGAGTAAGAAGTGGAAAACCAGTGCCTGTTAGATTTAGGGAATGCAAATTCACAATTAAAGGTTTGAATTTTCTTTTCTCTTGGGAGTAACTCCTCTCTTTGTCACTGAGACTCTCAGGCCTAGCAGAAGGGGTAAGTGAGAAACATGCTGCAGAACAAGTCACCGTCCTCTGCTGTAGCTTTTGGGTCTCACATTATGTTTCAGAGAATGCAGACTCATTAAGAATAAAACAACTATTTGTTTCATAGAAAGAAATGTCTATCACAACTTTTCTGTTTAGTATATAACTGACTCCACTAAAATAGACATTTCTATCATAAAAATACCATATTACTGAGACCGAGAAAAGGAAATCCATTTTTTTGTCCTGTGCCCTGAATTCATAAGGAATTGCTTGTGTATATTGTACAACAGCCTGAAAAGAATTACCACTACTTTTTAATATATCTTTCTAGTGTCAGAGAGCTATAACAAACACTCACGGAAACAAAGTCTTTAGGGCAACTTTCTAGTTACTTTATTTGTTCAAATTTCTAACTATATATAGACAAATAAAAAGCCAAACTCTACTCTCAATCCCTGCATTAGAGCTAATAGGAGGATCTAAGAGCTTTGATTCACAAGCATGAATGACTTAAATGCCTCCAGTTAGTGAAATCTCTTGCAGTTACTGAAACAGTCCTCCACAAGCTGAAATCTGATTTGCCTTAAGATATTAATGGGCTCTAAAATGCAGCTGTTCAGGAACTGCTTCACAACATCTACATGGCAGATGCACAGCAGATTGAATAAATATATAATTGATGGGGAACATGCGATTTTTAAGTATTAAGTTTTTAAAGAGAGGTATTAAAACCTTCTTCCATTATGTGTTGTGTGACTTGTTCCTGCTATCCATTTTGAGCAAGAAGGGCTTTTTTATTTTTTAGTGTTGATAATGCACCTGAAAGCAGCCACATGAAGAGAGAGTAAGTCATCTGCTAATTAGTGATGTGCAAGAAAAGTGATTGTTTGAAGCAGAGATGAAGGAGAAGTATGCATGTTAAAAAAATATCAGGAATTTACTGGGTTTATTGCAGTGCATCAATTACTGAAAATTCCTAATGTTTTTTTCTCTTCTCTCCTGCAGCTCCCTGCTCAGGCAACACTTACTTCTGTCATAGCAACATGTGCATCAATAATTCTTTAGTCTGCAACGGCATTCAAAACTGTGCATACCCTTGGGATGAAAATCACTGCAGAGGTGAATATAGTGCAATGTATAGCCTTTATGAGCTAGGCTGGTCAGTTTGCCTTTCAAGAAAGTCATGAAATACCTTTTTCCTGGAAATATGCTGAAGACAGCTATTCTCCTAATCTCAGGAAGATGTTCCAAATTTTATATTTAAACTCAGGAGACATGTAAGCATCCTGAATATTGATCTTACTGCTTTGTAATTAAATTTCTTCCTCTTCAGCATATACTTTCTATTTTAAATGGATGTCAGCATAAAAGGAAATAGTTTTCAGTATTTTCCAGGTTGCATCCTATCCATTTCTAAACTTCAAATGAATCGAGGATCATAGGAACAGGTATTACCTTTTCCTAGAGGAAAAAAATACAGAGCAGGAAAAAAACCAAAACCTTCAAGCACAAAAAGCCTTTTTCAGGGCTGAAAGAGGAGCAGTAGTCTTCAAAGACAAACGCAGCTTCAAAACATTTGTTTTAAGTTGTTAATCACAAACTGTCTCACAGTAGAGGCATCTACTGTGTATGGTGTGAGGAAAGGAGGAATTGTTAGGAAGCGAGAGGTCATGTGAGAAGAAAGTGTGTAAATCTGCTTCTAGAACATAGGGTAGGATAGTACGGTTTAAATCATCACAGCTACAGTAAAGACTTGATCAGATTTTTGTAGGGAAAAAATTCATGGTGTGAGGAAACTGTTATTCTGCTGAAGCACAAACATATTCACCTGTGCTTCAACAATAGCTCAATTTTCAGAGTCAGAACAAACCAAGTTTAAGGTCAGCAAATTTTCTTGGTAAAAAAACCCAATAAAAACCATTTGAGTTTGGAGGTATTTTTGACAAATACAATGGCATAAATAGATCTGAACATAAAACTCTGGAAAAATTTAAATATATACTCCATTTCAAAGAGACATTGACCCTGCAGGAAGGGTCAAAACTTTCTCTGGAGAAAAGCAAAGAAGAAAATCCACACCACTAATAAATATGCCAATGCAAGGTATATTATGTAAGACTGATCCATAACTCCCAAATTTTCAATGTAAAGGTAGACTTCTTCTGAACAATCCTTGGTTTTGATTGATGCAATGGGTTTTTAAATAAAATTTCTACATGGCTTTCCCAGATTCTCTCTAGAATCCACACTTCACTCACATACTGCAGTATTAAAAAAAAATTAATTCCATGAAAACCATATTTCAGTGTGAGGTAAGTGTCTTTCCCAGTATTTGTAAACTGCTGTTACCAGGTGCTGAATAACCTACTGTGCTTTGTGTTGTAATACAATCTAAAATCTGCTTTATAACCGGCACAGCAGATACGTGACAGCTGAAGATGGGATCCATATTGCCAGCTAGGGTAGACCAAAGAGAGATTGAGATTGATGCAACGAGATAAGCAATATCTGGCCTCAAAAAGATGACTTCCCAGCATTGTGCTCAATTCTTGCAGGCACCCAGAGTTAGCAGTTCATATCAATAGCTACCTACATCCAAGTATACTGTGACATACCTTATGCCTAATTCCAAGGACACAAAAATTTATAAAGTCAGTTCTATGAAATTTCTTACTGGGAGAGAAATCACCTTTTGCTTAACAGCTTCTTGGTCAGAATATCTTCCAAGAATTAAGAACCCTAGATGCAGTTGAGAGAACTGCCATAGTACTGAAATTCATACCTCCTACAACATAACACCAAGATCTACCCTAGGCAGGACAAGTGGAGACATCCTCTTTCGCATTAAAGGTATAAGTGTAACTCACAGTAAACAACCTACTCTTTGAAGTAGAACTGTATTTCAGACCTAAGTAAGGGTGACAGAGCACTGGAATAGGCTGCCCAGGGAGGTGGTGGAGTTTCCTTCTCTGGAGAAATTAAAGACCTGTCTGGATGCCTGCCTGTGCAGTATGAGCTGGGGAGCTGCTTTGGCAGGGGGGTTGGACCCGATGATCTCTCGAGATAACTTCCAACCCCTACAATTCTGTGATTCTGTGAAGTTCCTTGGGAGTCTCTCTTTGGTATATGTATTGTTTCAAATAGTGTATGATGCCACCTCCAGAACTCTTCCCCGTGCATTGTGTGTGGAGTACCCAGATGCCAGAAGCAAGGTAGCTGAAAATAATATGCAACATTTAGGCTACTACATTTTCTTCTACATAGCCTTAAATGCTTTTCTTGCCCACTAGCAGACTGCAGTCTCCATGCAGAATTCTAGGCCCCTGGGACAAATACATTTACAGAACAGAAATCCAACTGGAAAATTGTGATCTCCAAATAGGAATTTCATGTATGAAAACCCATCTTGTTCTAATGCTGCCATCTTGTGTGTTTCCATATGAAGTACTAGCCAAAAGTGCCATATGATTTGGGTTGGTTGGTTACCCCTGCCCCCAACACCCACCCCCACTCCCTTTTTTTTTTTTTTCTTCCTTAAATACTAGACCATTAAAACAGGAATATATCTATTCTAAAGCCCTCTGTGTGGAAATAGGTAACAACAGACTTGCACAATAGATACAGTCATTAAATTGCCAAGAGAGATGAAAACAAGCAGTACAGTCACTCCTACATCATCACTATAATATTTCACTTTTAAGAACTAGATGATTTCAGATCTAGGTTTCCTTCTAGTGGCATCGGTGGGAATGTTACCAGCAGGAGCAAACCATGGTAAGAGAAGCAGGTGTATTGAATGTATTTAAGGCTCATTTAAGCCCATTTAACGTAGGGATTTTGGAATATGAACTGATCAATATAGGTTCAGGGTTGAAACCACATCCCAGCTGAGTCAGCATACACTGGCCACGGAGTTCAACCTGCCACTGATTTATCATATGGCAGCCACTAATGCAGACAGGGAATTAGACTTGCACAGATCCAGTATGATAAATCCCATTGAAATACATGTCTAGTCTCCAGTGCTGTTAATACAGCACTTACTGGCAATCACAATAGTATCCTTTGTTTTAATACAGCATCAAAAGTTTGGAAAATAAAAGCTGTATGATAACCCTAATCTTTTTCTTTTCAGAAAAAAAAAGGAATGGATTGTTTGAACAAATAACCAGAACTCATGGAACTATCATTGGCATCACATCAGGGATAGTTTTAGTTCTTCTCATCATCTCAATTCTAGTACAAGTAAAGCAACCTCGCAAAAAGGTTATGGCTTGCAAGACTGCTTTCAATAAAACTGGTTTCCAGGAAGTATTTGATCCTCCACATTATGAACTGTTTTCTCTAAGGGACAAAGAAATTTCTGCAGATTTGGCAGATTTATCAGAAGAACTTGAAAACTATCAGAAAATGAGACGCCCTTCAACAGCTTCCAGATGCATCCATGACCACCACTGTGGCTCCCAGGCCTCTAATATAAAACAAAGCAGGACAAACCTCAGCTCCATGGAACTTCCCTTTCGCAATGACTTTGCGCAGCCTCAGCCAATGAAAACATTTAATAGCACATTCAAGAAAAGTAGTTACACTTTCAAACAAGCTCATGACTGCCCTGAGCAAGTCATAGAAGACAGGGTGATGGAGGAGATTCCATGTGAAATTTACGTTAGAGGAAGAGAAGATCCAGCACAAGGTTCATTATCTATTGACTTCTAATTTCCTTGTGAAGGTGGTATCAGTGTACATACAAGATGCTTGTGTACAGTGACAGTGTATATAGTAAAAGTGCACTACATGCACCGTGTGACACGCACACACTTTTAGCTTACTCCATTTTAAAAAAAAAAAAAAAAAGCAAAACAGTCTTCATAACTAATTCTTGATGAAAAATGGTGGATTTCCTCCCATCTTCCTAAGCTACCTATCTAGTGGAGCAGAAAGACAAAGACTTTGCATGGAGATAAGAAGCATTTTGAAAGAGGAAACAACCAACCAACAACTACTAATCATAGAACTCTGAAAATAATTACTATTCTCTTCATCTCATTTTCTCTTCTTTAGATGTCGCTTTTCAAGACAATTTTAATACCTCAGTTACATAAATAAAAGTAGTTAAGTGCACCACGTGTATGTCAACATAGGTGTCTTACTGTATTTGTCAAATAGAAATTAGAGTTAGTGTTAAGTGCCAGTTAAGACTTAAGAGTTACGTTACTGATATGTTTCATCTTGCCTACCATTTACATTGCCTTTAATTACCAGTTCCTGACTGTGCTTTGTGATAAGTGAAAAGGATTTCTGCCTTTTAAAAATACTGAGCTATAATAACTTTAGTACATTTGGAAATATATAATCTTTGCAGCTTTTGGTAAAACACAAGTAAGTACTCATGTTATTCTAGATACAGACTTTTACAACAGTTTTCTTTGAAGAGGGTTTAGGATTTTAACATATTCTGCCACATATTATATATAGATCCATATGGTTCACTGGTTTCACAGCTCTGTAGTTAGAAAACAATTTTGTTCCTGCGTTTTCCAAGTATTTACATAAATAGACTGTACTGTACATTTGTATCTTAAAATAGCCTTTTCACTCCTTATCGCAGCCAATCTTCTCTACTGACATCAGTGGTGGTGATACTTTTAGTTCGTGTCCTGCTTGCCTGAAGAGAACTGCTCTGAGGTCTGTGTGGTTACTGGGTATATGAAGATACTGGAAACAAAGAGAAATCACAAAGCAACTCTTACTGATCCTTAGGGAACCCTTCTTGTGCCCCTTGTTTCCACTTGCAAAATTGTACATTTCGTACCTTTTTTAATGGTGGTTTGGACCTAATTTTAAAATTTTTACAATATAAAAAAAATTTTTAAAGCACAGTAATTCTCATTGTGGTTTTTAAACTTTTGATATAGTTTGATACTGTACAGACTATGTATTGAATGAAAAGCTCTCAGCTGTACAGCAGGCTTGTTTCAGTGTCCCTGTTAGCAGCTCTGAATAATGCACAGTGGGTGCTGCATACATAGCAGTTTGCCAAGAATGCTTAATATGACTTCTACATCAGCCCCCATTATTCCCTGGATTGTTTTGGTTTATTCTGGTATTCTGTTTAGAGGAAACCTTTCACTAAAGATGACCTACCAGCCTGAACTGGGCATGTCCTTTATTTACAAATGTATGTAAAACCATGATGTTTGTTGTGCTGACTGTAGTACCAAAAAATCCATCACACCTTAATACACAACCCTAGCAACTGAAAAATCTGTTCTTTTAAATAAAAGATGAACAACAGCTGTAATCACAGATTTCATTAGAATGACAAAGATTTTTTTTTTTTTTTTACAAATACTTAGACTGTAAGAAGTTAATGGAAAAAAAAAAGCATCTTAAACACTTCCCAAATTGAAAATTAACCCTGTCTGTTGCCTAGAAAGACCTTGATCAGAAACTTGTAGATCAGACCCCTAGAGCTGGATCCTGGTGTCAGCTTTTGTGCTGGTTCCAGAATGTGTTTCAGTTTGAAAGAATGAAAATGGGAATTATTTTTAGATGCACTTCATGCAGAGGATAAGCATTTAAAAAAACCCCAAAACATTTAGTTTTGCCTTGAAATTTTTTTAATAATTAAAACATTTCTTGACAGATTTCATTTACTTCTCATTGATTTCAGTAATAAATACCTCATCACAACCTATATGATACGGAATGATATTTGTGACAGTCTCCTAGTTTCAACTCCTTTAAACAAGTAATATGTAGTTTTACATACGTATTTTTTAATCCACATAAGTCTTGTGCTAGGTTTGCGTTATTACGTTTTCTTTATTTGCCCATGTCATAAAAATAATGTGAACCCTATTCTTTCCTAAGTTACGCTGTCTCTGAACAGTAAATCTGTAATAATAAATAGCAAGCCTGCAAAGCCCAAGCTTGTGGAGAAAAGGGGGAAAGCTCTATTGAAGAAGCTCCCAAATGGCCTGAATATTATTTCAGTCTCTGTTGTAACTTTCTGATTACATGGTCAGAGCGCAGCTGGTTTTGGCTATCCCAGAACATTTAGGTGGGCTCTCGTAAGCAGCCATGACTTCTGTGTGTGACTTTTCCTAATATCCACAAGCCCAGCTCTACAAGCTTTGGTTTTGCCCCCTTCCGTGATGTCTAATCTGGGGAGGTTTTTTTGTCTTTAGGGTAAAGACCCCTACTCCTGCCTAGGTAACACCTGCTCCCAATTCCCAACATAGAGCAAAAACTCTCCTGGGAGGAGCTCTTCAGTATTTCTGTAACAGCAGACCCAACCCTTGCTGTGGCAATAATTGTACACTTCAACAGATCAGAGAGAAACCCAACGGAGTAATGATTTCTGTAGGCTTCTCCAAAAAGTAAGGGCAGGGAAATGAAATACCAGTTCTCATTTTACTAGAAGCAAGGTGAAATGAGCATTGAGCCTAAATATCTGACAGGAAAATTTGTACACAGTGTGTTTAAAAAAAATTATCTACACCTCTCATTGTAACGATGGGTTCAGTTACTTTGCTGTGCTCCAAGACATGAGTAGTAACAATTAGAGCCGTAATTCCACTGTAATCAAAGTCTATTACAGAGAGTAACTGGACAGACTGCTTGGTATCACACAGAGTGCAGGAAGCTGACTTTTTCAGCAAGATAATCTAGTATCAGTTTTGCAGTATCAGTGCAGTTGGAACTGATGTGGTCTTCAAATTTTTTGGTTGCTAGCAAAAAACACCTCCTTTCATATTCTTGCAGTATTTAAGTACTGTCAGCCTGTTTCCATTGTCTCCATGTTAAATCCATACATTTCTGGGAGCATCCGGATTTTGCACTCCATTGTTATCTGTATCTCCTATACCCTCTGTTAACACCAAATGCTCATAAGCAAAATATACATTCCCTAGACACACATTGACCAGGAAAAGGCATACACTGTTAATGCATATAATTTTAACCTTTATCATAGTAGCTTAGAAATCAAGCTATCATGAAGTAAGATTTATTGTGGCTAAAAGTTGTAGAAGTGAACCTACAGCCAACAGAAAAAAAAAAGCAACCAAGGGCCACAACTGAGAATTTTCTAAGGAGACATCTGCATTTACAGATACAATGACATTGGTGTGAGGAAATTCAGACTTGACACTGTTACTGACTCCGAAATGTTTTAGTGATCACAGAAATACTTTGTACTTAAAATGCATGAGATTCTCTTATCTGCTATAGTAGAGATTACCCTCAGTGCATACAAATTCTAATGGCAGATTATAAAAATTACTCACCATTTTAACTAGACCAATAGATAGAATGGTTATGAAAAGAGCTGTCATTGCTTTATGTGGAAAGATGTTTGTTGTGAACACTTCACAGAATTTTATAGTTATTAAAATACACTTTGTTTTGCTTTTTACTTGCTACAGAGAATTCTGTTCATTAGCAGCAAACCTGCTAAATGGGGAAAAAAGGCTTGCCTTATTTTCAAATTAATTGAGTCCTTAAATAGAAAGATTCTTACAGCAATGATTATAACATTTAAGTTTCCAAACTAGTCAAGTCTATACCTAAAAGGCAACCAACAGCAAAAAGTAATTAAAAAGCAAAAAACTTTGCGCCTGTTCCTGAGAAGCCAAGAGTAAATTACTGCAACAAATTAATTCATATGGACATGCTGAAACATATTTACAGGTTGATCTTTTTGTATGGTCAGTCTCTATATATCTGTTCATAGTAAAACCCAATCAAATGCATTTCCTTTTGCATGTCCTTATTACAAAATTTTTGTATGACCCATATGATTGCTCAGAAGGTCTTGTTTTGGTAAACAGTCTACAGATTCCTAATCTATGTCAGCCTGAAAGATAAGCTGATTTTAATGTTAATTATAGTGCGAGAAAGGATTTTGAAACTCAGAAACCTTTGGGTTGATTCATGCTTTGAAAATTAGTATTCATAGCATCTATTTCAACCTAACAATGTAAAAGCTACCAAGAGTTCTGTCCCCATGGTTTCCAATAACCATCTCTTTATAGCCTAAATCTCCCCTATAAATACACAAATAAATCACATGTCAATATGCTCTAATATGTGGTTCTGTGTCACCATGGAACTGCAAGTTTATTTTCACAAATTCCTTTGCCTCACTCCATTTTATAGAATCGGCTTAACAAAAATCTGGTTTCCATCTGTTTCATAGATCAACACCCAGTCATTTGTGAATTGTCAAACCTGTTCCGTCTTACCAGGCTATAAACAGCTTAGTTTTTATAAGTCTGTTCTTACAGAGCCAGGCTTGGGGAGGGGAAAAAAAAGTAGAAAAAAAGTAGAACTTGACGGCAAGAGCTTTTGAAGTGATTGCTCTGCCCGAAGACGCTGCTGAGAAAGCAGAGACCTGTCAGTACCAAGTAGCTCTCTCGCGAGAGAGGCTGACGTGGGGTAGGCGTTGCCAGGGCAACGGCGGCCTCAGCACCGCCCATCGCCTAGAAAAAGCCTCAGGGAGGGCGGCGACTAGTCGCTGCCCACCTGACGCAGAGAGGGGAGGTCAGCGCGTGCGCACGGCTGACCCTGTAGCTCGTGTGGCCGGGCAGGTAAGTTCCGGCTCTCATCACCGGGGAACAGTCTCACCTACTGCCAGTCTCGGAGACAGCAGACTACCATGGCCTCCACCAGGCAGAGGGCTCGCCCCATTAAGAGTGTCACGACCCAGACTGAGGGCCTGCCCAGGAGTGTGGTCTCCACCAGGCAGAAAGCTCGTCCCATTAAGGGCATGGAGACGTAGACCGAGGGCCTGTCCAGGAGTGAGGCTGTGCAAGTCTCTGGCTGTAGGGAGTGCCTGAGCCTGCTCCTGCCGACAGATGGTGTCGACAATCTCATGTGTGTGAGGTGTGAACAGGTGGAAGATCTGCTTAGCATGGGGGCAGATCTCAAAGAAGAGGTAGAGAGACTAAGAAGCATTAGGGAGTGTGAGAGGGAAATCGATTGGTGGGGCAACTCGCTGGCTAGACAGAGGGAAAGTCACCAGGGAAATTTTCCCCAAAAAATAATGGATCCCCAGCCCTACCAGGCAGAACGGGGAGAAGCCAGTGACCAGAAAGGAGAGGGTTGGAAGATTGTCCTAGCTTGGCGCTGTGGGAAAACCTCCTCCCTGCCTACATCGGTTCCTCAGGTCCCTCTAAGCAATAGGTTTGAGGTGCTGGGAGTTGAAGAGGGAGCAAATGGGAAGGTGGGGGATGATCCCACTAATAGGAGGCTAAGAATGAGGAAGTCAACTCAGTGCCTCAAGACTGCCTCCACTAGGAAAGACAGAAAGGTGATTCTGGTTGGGGATTCCCTTCTCAAGGGAACAGATGGCCCCATATGCAGGAGGGGAATCAACTTTTTAAAAGGGCAGATAATGGCAGGACAAGGGGGAATGGATTAAAGCTGAAGGAGGGAAGGTTTAGATTGAATATTAGGGGGAAGTTCTTTCCAGAGAGTGTGGTGAGGTCCTGGAACAGGCTGGCCAGAGATGTGGTGGATGCCCCATCCCTGGAAGTGTTCAAGGCCAGGTTGGATGGGGCCCTGGGCAACCTTGTGTAGATCCAGGCCTGAGGTTGGTGGCCCTGCTTGTGGCAGGGGGGTTGGAGCTTTATGATCCTCGAGGTCCCTTCCAACCCTTGCCATTCTGATTCTATGATTCTATGTCTTTCTATGTCTTCCCATTACCATCATAGTTGAGAAGCCCATTAAAAATTATGTCAGATTCTGTTCAAGAAAAAATAAAGAATTATAATAAACCAGGATTATTTGGTTTATTATAATACATAGCCAATTATTATAATATATAACCAATACATAGCCAATATTATAATATATAGCCAAGACTGACACACCTCAAAATAATTTGCTGTTTTGGAATCTGAATCATGCCTTCTGAAGGGTAAGAGGTGTCAATGCTGCCAGTGTACATAATGGATGTACATCATACCATCTTCTTTGAAGCACTACTTCTCTCAAACATTGATTTCCTAGACGGCCTTGAAGTGTTAAATCTTATTTCAGTATTTTATGTTTATATTTCTATCTAGAAATCAATATTATTTACATCTTATAATTACCCTTGAGCTACATTATCACCTCCATTAAAAAGTTGCTTCTGTCTTTCTTCCAGACGTATTTAGGAGCAAGAATTATATTTTAGAGGTATTTACCATTAAACTACAGCATTTCAGAGTAAGCATTATGTTAATTTCTGAGTTTATACTGCGGCTTATTTTTCACCTGAAAAGAGACTACAAGGAAAGCTCAGAGCTCACAGGATTATCTCCTTAACCTCAAATATAGCTAAACTGAATCATAGAATCATTGGGGTTGGAAAAGACCTTCAGGATCATTGGGTCCAATCATTAGCCCCATACCACCATAACCTCTATGCCACCTCCCAAAGTGCTGCATTGACCTGTTTTTTGAACAGCCCCAGGGACAGCAATTCCACCACCTCCCTGAGCATCCTGTTCCAATGTTTCACAACTCTTTCAGTTCCTTTTTCCTAATATCCAGTCTGAAAGAATACTCAACGTGTAGTATTTTGTGAGGAAGAAGTATCAGAATTCAAAGGGTATGTGTTATCATGTGAGAGGGTTTAGTTTGCCCCTGGCTACCACACTCTGTTTACTCTTTAATAACTACATTTGCTTGTAAATAACAAATGAATCCAGAGCTTAAGGTCAGGTCTACTGGCAAAGCACATAAAATTGTACAAAAATTTAAAAAGCTATTTCCAGAGACAGGAGAGGAATTGAAAATTAGTCTTTGTTTTCAATACAAAATGGGAGACAATAAAATACTTACCAATGGATGGTCATGATGCAATGTTTAACTCTCATTGCACTGCACTCAATTTACTCTCAAGGGAATAAAGTACATAATTCTACTTAACCAATATGTTAGGTTACCTGAATTCAGTGAGGGCCCTCAATACTACTCATAACTTGGAAGACAGCTGTTAGTACAGAGCCTACTGGATAGCATGCTTAATTATTACTGATTATTACATAAAAAGATGATTCGGTTATTAATGAGGGTGGAAAAAAAAGAGGAAAATACTCTTGAATGCAATTATAAGAGAAAGAGATTCTTAGAAATATCAGTCAATAAATCCCAAGTCTCTTAAACACTGTAATGAATCTTCTATTTGTAAAGAACAAACAGACAAGGTACATAAGCAATACTACTCATTACTGGCTCTCCACTGTATGTTTAATAACCCAACAGAGCAATTGAAGGCCTGAGGCAAAGCCAAATAATTTTCATGTTTCTGCAGTAATGAAAACCAAAGATCTAGTAGAGTGAAGATGTTTGCTTTGCACTTACCAGAAGCAAAAGATTCTGCATAGGCCATTTTATCTTCTGTCATCATTAAGTTTTGTCCTTAACAGTGAAGGGAATTCTGCAATATACAAGAACAGTGCAAAATATATTTGTAAAATTCAAATGTTCAGTGAGCAAATCAAAAAGGAATGGGTGCTTAAAATAATCTCACATCAGGCGTTTTTTTAGAGCTCTGTATGACTCCTGAGGTTATCATATTCTCCCAGACATTTCTGCATTTATGTCTGTTTTGAAGAATTTGAATACAAGCATTCAAACAGGGAATCTGTGCAAGAATAGAAGTAATAACAGAAAACTGAGTGAGTTGCCTTTAAGATCCAGAACTAACAAAGCTGCAAATTTGGAAAGCTTTACTGCACTTTCCACATCAGAGTAGGAGCAAGGACGAGCAAAACATAAGGGAAACACATCCTTCATTTGGACTAGCAGAATACAAATATAATTTATTTCATATTAGTTGTTAGAACGCACGTTAGGTTTGTTTGGATTTTTAATTGTAGATCCAACATCCCTTTAATTATTAGAATCATAAGACAAAGCGGTCTCTAAAGCAAGCATGTGGATTTCTTGCCCAAAAAGAGCTATGATAGGTAGATTTAAATATTACATTACTGTGCTTAAAATTACAGAATACCCGGGTTTAGTGTCAATTAAAGCTACATTACATACATTTGTGGAATAGTTTACATCAACTCTTCATGTTACATCTTACAAAATTTCAGTACCACCTATAATGCTACAGCAGCACACTTGGCAAACACTGATGCTCAATGAGAGAAATAAAGTGCACAAACCCACTTGTTTCAGTACTCTGTTCTCCCTACCCTTGTTCTCTCAAGGGTTTACTAACTGTTCTTTAGGAACAGTGCCAAACAGGGAGCTCAAGCTAGCAAGCAGCCCTTGAGGCTTAACAGAACATTAATGAGAAGTAGGAAGAGTGTAGATGTTTCCACATTAATTTCCCTATTCCTAAAAAGATCAATACATCATTTGAAAACAAACAAAAATACCCAGGGTGATCAAACAACGACTAAGGAGAAAATACATCATTTAATTTGGTTTGATTTGAATCAGAACTGGAGATCATGGCTTACTTTTACTGCACAGAAATGAACGTTGGCCAAAAAATGGATAAGGAGCATTCAATTCAGATTTACAGTATGATGAAAAAATATTTCTGTAGGTTTGCAAAAAAAATGCAGATTGTTTGGTTACCTTGTGTAGTTACAATGTCTGGAATGAATGGCAGTCTTGATGCGGCCCCAGGTTAACAAACTTAACAGAAATACCCAATGTGATATACCCAGGGGAAAATAAAAATATATGGCTTTGATTCCCTCTCAGGAGTCACATTTTAGGGTCTAATATAAAGCCCACCAGATTCAGTGGATAAGCAACAACAAAAATCCCAAGAAGAAAAAACAAACAAAAATAATCATACAATCTAAGGAACTAGATCTGGATCCCTTATGAAAAACAGGCATTAGCTTCACTGAACATACTGAAATGCTTTTCAGTGCTAAACCACACTCAGGTTGAATGACTGAGACAGATCCAAACATCTAGAGTGCTATTTTGAAGGGTAATATATTATGTTAGTGATCCTATTGATTAACAGCAAACCCCTGTTGCTAAGGTCAGATGTGCTTATTGATTTTTTTTTTCTTTTTAAGGAATACTCTGTATGTATATTAATGCCCAATGCCCCGAATCGAAGAATCGAAAGATGATTTAGCAAATTAAATTAAACCCAGGTCTCTCTGTTCCTAGCAGCCAATCTATATAAGCAAAATGCCAAATCTAAGCTAATGTTTATTTTACTGTTTTTTAAAAGGATTTTGAAAGAAAACCTTTGCAATAAACCCTTTCAGGAAGGGAAGAAATAGGTAAGAAAGTAAAATCCCCCCCCCCAAATTAACTTACAAATAGAACAGCTAATACACAATGACAGAGAGGTGAAAAAAATCAATTGTATGTATAATCCAAGACATAACTCATACGTCTCTCTAACACTAATATAAAGCTGAAAATTGGAAATGTTTGCCTTTCTAGAGCTCAAAAAAAATACAATATTATTGAAACACTGCACTCTTCTACTGAAATACCTGTCTCATTTATTACTAGTGAAGATTATCACCTACCTAATGTTCCTATTTTCCCATACTGACATGACTGAATATTTTAGACTGTAACAGTCGGCTGCAGAGGTATCTACATCACTTGTGATCCTGATGGTGCATGAAGTAGAACAAAGATCGAGTTCTTTGTTTCTAGTGCAAAAACTCTCTTAAGCATAAATCTAATTATTCAAGAATATTTTCCTCTTTAGCCTGCTACAACAGAAAACATTTTTTAAAGTAGCTAAATATGTTCTCTCATCAAATGGGACCCCACACCTATACACAGCATGTCTAGACAAAAGTTACATCTTCATTAGTTTCACGGCAATGTTAACTCAAATAACAATAAAACAAACCTCAGATTAAATATGCTGACAACCTCTGCCAGCCCTGCTTTTTCTTAACACTATTTACGTCCATTTAAACTCTTAACTGAGAAATTTTCTGTCATTGTCCTTTCTTCCATCTGACCACAACCTCAGAGACTACTGGTCTCTTCTGTCTTCATGCAAATAACAATTCCTATTAAGATTCAAAGAAACTTCAGAAAACACAATATTATGTTCCTTCAGTAATTATTTAAAATATTAAAGCAGTAATATCTATAGCAAATAGGGGGGACAAGATATAAACAGTTATCCAACAGCCCTGGAAGAATCTACACATGCAATTTAAAATATGTGTATTTTCATCTTGGACAAACTAAATTTTAAAAAATACATATACAGGACAGAAAGAAGGATATTGTGGTAAATCTAACACAGGAGCTTATTATTTTCTGTTTTGTTAGCAGCTTACTAACAGTATTAAAGATTAATAATGTATGGATGTCTAGAAATGAAACATGTTCAAACAACTGAAGAGAGGTCAGCTTGAATTATCTATCACATCAATCGCTAGGGAAACAAATTAAGGTACATTACTGTCACAGCTTTTGCTTAACATGGTTTCAGGGTTTAATCCAGTTATGTGGAAAGACTTGGGAACATCAAAGAAATAACTTTTTTCCCTTCTTCTGAACACAAACAAGTGAAAAGGCTTCTTAGTAAGTTCTTTAAGCTGGATACACACAGCTCATACAGACAGAAAAAGAACATAATAAAAATATTCCTCTAAATTCTGGCTTGCTCTGGAAGAAGGAATGATGCCTCAATTACATCCCTACCAGAACAGAGGCTTTTAGAAAAAATTTTGACTATACAGTAGTTCACTGAATTAGTACATCAATGTGCATTTCAGGCTTTTAAGTCAGGGAGCCAAGATAGTAATGAATCAAGGAAAAAGGCATGCCATGCACCTTTACAACTGCATTAATGATTTTTCCCATCTCTGACTGGGGAAAAGTTATTTACTGCATCTTAATTTCTCATTCTAATACCAAAACTCAGTGTAGAGATAGATACCTCTTACTTCATTTACAGAAGTTGCATAGCTCACTTATTTCATTAGACTAGTGAAACTTACAGTGGTCAAAGTGAGAACAGAACTGTCTCTATATCCTGATAAGCATACAAATGAATGTTCCTTCCATTAATGCCAGCAAAGGCACACTGAGAGCAAAATGAATAAGCAAAGGACAGGAAAGGCTGACTTGCAGTGATGTGATGTTCTAGTAAGAACTGGCACAAACTCATGGCATTAACATAAAGGAAGAATCTCATCAGTCAGGTACCTAATTCCTGTACCAGTTACATAACTAATTAATTTCTGAGTCCACCAGAAGTCACAAATCAAGGTGCATTTATGTATGTGCCTTTCTACATCAACCATTTCAATATTATTTTGCCTGCAGTGGTGGACTGTAATTTTAAGCACACAACTGCACTACAGTCAAACCACAAAATAATACTGATTGGAGAGGGATACTGATATAATCAAGATTCAAAAGACTGAGCATTACTTTTCTGGCAGTAGTTATGGATTTTCTTCCTAATTCTGCCATTATTCACTGTGTATTCTCACTTTAGATTTTTGAGGTCAAATGTTCAAATTTGTATATTAATTTAATGGACACAGTAATACAGTGTTAACTGCCTGCCCTGAACATTACCAATGGTATGACAAAACTAGCTTCCTATAAAATTCAATTTTACTTCAAAATGTTACAGCAGACATGAAAGGTTCTCCTCCTGCTTTTCAACTTTTGATTATACTGTGCTCCTGAAACAAGAGAGCATGCACCTCACTGAATAGAAACTGCATTTCCTCATCATATTTTCAACCAAAACAAGATTGTGGCAATTTGCCAGATCTACTTTTCCCATGCAAAAAAAAAAACAACAAACAACCCACTAAAACAATGAGAAAGAGAAGTATTAAAACCCCCCATATATAAAAGTATTTGCTTTATCTGGACTAGTGGGAAACAACCTCCGCACACAGAAGTTACCATGTTACCAGCTAACTAACCATCTTCCACTTCATACATGGCAATACTTGATGCTGCCTCTGTGCAAAGTGCAACTGCTATTTTTATTTGTGCTACAAAACAAGTTCACTTGTGTTGTGGCACGTAAGTGACAGAGAGCAGGAAAAAATATGACCACAATATGTCTTTCATGATTCCAGGCACAATGCCTTGAACAAGTCTTGATCACAGGTAGGAAATTTACAATTTAGAGAAACAAAGAGACAGGTCAGAGGGGAAAGTAACACCAAAATTAGATGTAAAGGTTTCCAACATGAACATGAATAACTTTTTGCCAAAATTTTAAATTATCTGAAGTTTTAGCAGGATCCAGACCACATAAGTATCACATCTGCTCTATGTTCTTGCTATTTTTGCTTTTACTCAGGTCTTGAAATATGAGAAATCAGTGTGTATTTAGTAAGCAAATTACATTGAGTTTTTTTTAAAAAAAGGAACTATCCACACAAAATTGCAGATACTCCTAATACATTAGTGATAGATTCTTTAATTTGTCTGCAAGCAGAATGCTGGCATTGTTTTTGCTATAGGGATTACGCTGTCAGGAGCTTTTTGGCAGGACATGAACAGGTGATGTTCATTATTCAGGTCATGTTCTTCTAGAATAAATATCTGTAACCAAATTAGCGTTCAAACTGCCATTTCCTGGTCAAGAGTACACAAATGTGATGTGGTTTTGGACACAGTTCCTCCCACCTTTAATAGGGATGGTAACAGAAATACTGAAGAAATCAATAGTAGTCAAAAGATAGATTAAACTGGTTTGATACAAAAAGGAGGATAACAGTAAAGACAAAAATCTGTTCTGGAGCAGAGGTGGCTAATTAAGTTAGGCGAATTGTTTCCTTTTTGGAAGGAAAAAACCCCACAACAAACAGCTACAACAACAAAGTATCTCACTTTGCTGACTTAGGTCTATTTGGCTTGATTTGGTTTAACTCATGGTCAGATTCGGCTTGTCTCTGGTCAATGTTAACTAGTGCCTAGCAACACTGGACAGATTTGAGTGGTCACTAAGCATACGCAGCATTTAATACACATGAAACTCACATGCCAGTGCTTCTACACAGGAGAGGCCCTCCAACACAGCACTCAGCACAGGGCTGCACACCCTCTATGTTCGGCGGGGGTACAGCAGGCTGACTGGAGACAGCCCAAAACACACAGGACCGCTTCTGAGGACCACTAGTTTGGAACAGCTACAGACTGAGGCAGGAATTATTGTCTGCATCACCTGCCCAGTCATCTTCTAGGTAGAAAGTAAAAGAAACAGTTCCAGTGAGAAAGTGATTTATAGGTTACAATACTGAACAAAAGATACAGTCCATTCCCTGATGAAACAAAGCCCACAACACTTCAAGAAAAAAGCCTCACAGTAATGGATTATTTAAAGCCTCCAAGAAGAGACTGCTTTGATGGAAACTGAGCAGAAAATTTGAGAAAATGGAAACAAAGATTTCATTTATACCTGTGGCTATGAAAGCAGATTAAAAAAAAAGAGAGAGAGATGAAAGGCTGTAAGTTCCACTGTTGCATATGCTGAGCCACAACAGGCACAAAAGGCTATGCACACATTTTTGCTTTCACAGGGAGAGGACTAGTACAGAAATTCTAAACTCCACAGACAATCCCTATCCTTTCAAAACATGGCTCAACAACAGATTTATTTTTTTTAAGCAAATATCAAGATGACAGATGAACAAACTAAATATGCAATAGATTTTAAACTTGTTTAGTATTGGAAATGTTTGAGGATTATTATTTAAGAGCAATCTAAGAAGCATAACAAATCTTATACAAATAACCCTCTAATAATTCTAAAGCCCTTCTACACTTATTGCTAGTGACAGAACATTCAAATATAAGACAGCGTAATAATCAGTGTCTCAATTATGGTAGTTAGGTTTCTATAGCAGCTTTCAACTGAAGATATCAACTGTTTGATAAGAGATAAGGGATATATTATGACTTAGCTGAGCAGTTACTTGTGTAAGCAGTATACTGTCTTTGATGAATCTAGTTGCATAAGTAACAACAGTGTAAAAAAAGAAGTTTGGTGGGTTTTTTTAACGATAAATGAAACATTTTATGAACACCTGAAAATAAGTAACTCCACGTTCTAACCAAAGAGTAGAGACAGGCTTTCTTCTCTTGTCAGCAAACATCCTTGGCCCATATTACTCTGTTCTACTCGGATCCACACCTCCAAACAGGAGGCCACATAGCTATTTTTTGAGCAGTATCAGAGTGATGCTTTGACTGTTTCTCTCATAGGAGTTTACTACTTCCTTAGGGGGTTGATAATTCTGTCATAATGTCCCATGCATGATCAAAGTAACAAAATAGTTACTGGTAATTGCACAAAAAGTAAAAATCCATTTGTAAATGTTGTGGGGTCTCATGCTCTTTTCATTCAGTACTACTTACTAAAACTACATTAAAAATGCCTCTAAATTATACTGTATTGTATTAAATTAAAACAAAATATTGACTACTGCAGCCATTTCTAGCAAGTTTTATGAAAGCTGCCTTAATATAGTTGGAATATAACATTCCCTGTCCCTATCACTTTGAAAATTTTACTTCCAGACACCCCTAACAAAACTATGCCTATGATACTTTATCCAACTTTCAGACATAAGCTTCAGAAATGATAGTTGAATACTACTGTCCTTTTTTTTGCAAAGCACCATTTATCACATCTGTCCACGTTGTGCACTGTGAAACAATGTATCCTAAGCACTAGCACCCCCAAAATCATACATGAAGTTTTAAAATAAAAAGTGGACAAACCCAGTCCTTTTGCTATTTGTCTTTGTTTTCTTGATTCAGCATTATTCCCAGATAAGCTACAAGCAACAGCCAGACAAGAGAAAGTAAGCTGAACTAACAAAGCACATGACAGTAAATAGCTTATCAGCAATAGCTGTACTCCCACTTTCCCTGCCTCATTCAAGTTAAAGGAGAGATCTAGAATTTATAGGATGCTGGAAAAATGCACTTTAAATATTTGAAGCAGACTTGGGAAGAATGTGACTGTTTCCGAAGTCCACATAAGAGCAGAAACACATGAATAGTCATTATCTGTGCAACTCAGCTGGAGAAAGCTACTCAAAAGCACACAGTGAGAAGAGACAGGACTGCAAATTAAGCTCACAACGGAACTTTCTGTCCCATCTTTCCAAGATAACCTAGCAGCCCAGTGCAGTGACTGAAAGCACCATAGAAAACAGAGCGTCGCAGTTTTTTGGGTCAAGCTCCTGTAGGATATTTATTCAGATTTGGAATAGACTGAAAATAAATATACTAGAAGGTAACTGTAACATTTATCTATAGTGCAATCCTATGAGTAGTTTTCAGTACAGATGTTCTTTTTTAACCTTTGCTAAATAAAAGGCCTCTAATACACAACAGGATCTTGCTGTTGCCTTAAAGCCATCACTTCAGGAGCTTTGAATTCTTAACCACTAATACAAATAAGAGTTGCCTTTTAGCATATAAAGTTGGCAAGAGATTAGAGACTGATAAAGCATTAATCTATTTCTGAATACATTTGATTTATAATCTGAAGCTGTTCTTATAATTACCAACATGGGTTTTGCTTAGAAAAAATCATGTTCTATGCTGTCATACAATCTTAAAAGGACACAGATGCAAACCACTGATGCACTTACAGCATTGGTTATTTAAAGGAGGTTAGAGGATGATTGTTTCTTTATCATATTTTTTACTTCAGTTATTCAGTATATATCAGGCCAGCTGGATGCTTTCAGCACTAATGAACACAGTGACATTTTCAAAGCAGGCAAATTGCTTATGGGTGCCATAAAAGTTTCATCTTCAAATTCTGTCTACACACTTCAGTTGTGACCTGCATTACCTGTTTTGTTCTTGACCAAGAACTGTAAGAGATCAAGACTGCTGATTTTACAAAGTGAGCTTAATAACTAGGAAATGTGAACTGTGTGAGGGTTTTTTTTTCTCCACAGTAAATAGGCAAAAGTAAGAAAAATCATTAGAGTATCTTGGTACAGAATTGAAAGCGTGCTGTGTTGGCATACTCAGGCCACCGGAATACCTCAGAGAAAAAAACCAGACAAACCAAAAAATCCTGAAACACCAAGGGAATCCTGTTAAATCAGAAAGATGTATTAGCCACCAAACCTTCCAGGACATTATCTCAGAACCAAGCTCTAGACAAAGGTCAGAACAGCAGTAATGAGGTTGCCCTGAAACAATGTTGAGCAAGGAAGACTGCAAGGCTCCTTGTAATTTAGACAATGTTAGATCAGATAGTACAGCCTTACATAAATGCTGTTTTAAAAGCATCATCAGAACTACCAATTCAGTTATTCTTTTCAAATAATTAGTTTTGCAAATAATCACAAATATTCATGCTTTTGTCCAAATTTAAAGAAGGATTAATCATCAACTGCTAGTTTAGGTTTTATGAGATGTATTGAAGGTAATTTTGTTTATGATGATACAACACATTTAAGTATACTGAAGCACAGGCATAGGTCTAAACTTCTGAAATTCAGTCCTAATTAAATTTCTTGCCTGCAAAACTACTATGCATACTCTACCTCTATATCCTTCCTCAATTCTCAGTGCTCTACATTCCATTTTCGCTACCAGTTTACTTTCTTTGGTGTTTCCTGGGGCTCACAGGGATGATGAAAGAGCTATGCTCCTTTTCTTCCAATGTTTATACTGGTTCATGATTGCAGAAAAAAGAAATTGGTAAGAAATTCTTGTGTGTTTTTAGAGAGATGCCATGCCAGCTACAATTCCTCCAGTGTAATATGATTTCTTGTGCTAGCTTTTTAAAGGATAACACTGAATAATGACAATACAATAAAATAACAGATATTATTGTGCAACTTGTGAACTAAAATATTACTTTTTTTCAGTCTGTTTTAATCTGGAATTAATAACAACAGAGCTTTGGACTAAATTCTGGCTTTGGGTGCGAGAATAAACACAAAAATGAAACCAAAGATTACTCCTCCCCACACTAATAAACACAGTTCACAGGACAAGAAAAGTGTCTTGTTTCATCAGTGTAGAAGCACATACAAAAACGGAGAAACTCCTTAAACAGTTTAAGAATTGGCCTGTACTTAGAAGAACTTACAATAGTTCAGCTGTGGAACCAACTTACTAACTGTGAAGGAAATCAAGCATGTCTGACTGAGCACAGGTAAGAGCCCCAGTTAAAATAATTGTCAACATATATAAACATTCAAATTCTGATTTTAATTAAATGCCTGAATTTTATATATTTGAATTCATGCTTTAGGGATACACATCCTTCAGCAGTGTCTTATTTGTAGGCATCATGTCAAACATGGCATCAGGACAGACAAAACAGTACTCTCACCAAGTATGTTAATGGTCTTGGACATAAAGATACCACCTTCTTTTTCCCCTTGCAGTAGGTAGGCATGAGGTAACAGATGAGAGGACAAGGTCTTACAAGAACAAGAAAATAGGGATTACTGCTATTCAAAATCTCAAGAAATTCAGCATGAAAAAACCTGAAGCTTGATTCAAATCCTATTAAGCAGTATCTCCTCTCACAAGTGGCCTACTGATATCAAGTTAAGAATGCCTTAACCAGACCTTAAAGCTGAAGTTCAACTCTTTGCAAAATATCAGTATAAATCCCATGCACCAGGTAGAGTTTACATAGAATTTAAGAGGCATGTAACTCCTGTGTCAACTTCCTGCTCAGGGATCAATTTTTCCTTAACGTACAAAGCAAACTACAGTGAAAGAAAGGTTATTGCATAGTATTTAAAAGAAAATATGACATTCAGGGAAAAAGTAAATACCATCATAATCTCTACAGTCTTCGCCTCCTCACTAAACTAAAAATGAATAGGATGGCTATTAGTTCAGTCACGGAGAGTCTGTATAATACATGCAAGAGAGGTACACAGTTACACTTATTTTTATATGAAATCCAATTTAATTTTTTTCTACACAAATAAGTTCTAAATACCATCTTAGATCATATACTTCTTTCTTTGTTGTAAGCAGAAAAAAGAAAAAATATTCTGGAACAGTCTTATTTGCCAACTCCCCCCCCCCCCCCCCCCAAGACATCAAGTCAGTAGGGTGCACACGACACAATGACCAAGGGATCTCTGACATTTTCCTGTTGCTGAGACTAACAACATGAAATGCAAACAAAGAATCAGCCAGCTAGTGAGCTACATTAAATTCTATGAAACTCATTTCTGAGTTGATGCTAGCTAGGGTTGGGGATTTTTATACATATACAAAAGATTAGATAAAAGCATAGTTTGGATTTCTGTGAAGGGGAAGAATTTAGATTCTATAATATTTGTGCTGTTTTGCAATGTAATTGTGGCCTTTACCAAAGAAGTTTTCTGTACCATACTTGGTGTAGCATCTGACCTGTGGAACAGGGTTTTTTTTTTAAAGAAATTATATTTAAAAGACTACCAAACTTGATTTATGTTTTAACACTTAAATAAAAGCTTACAGTTCTGCCCAGAATTCAAAATCTACTAATAAACTAGCCAAACACACATTGCAAAACGTTTTCAGGAAAAGTGAGATGCTATAGCAGTCTGGCAACATATTTTAATCTCTCAAAAATGCAAGTCCTTTTTGTCACAACAAACATAAATAATAAGTTGATATAATCTAATTTCTGGGACATGGGCTTACTATAAGTGATTCATTTATTTGTTTTAACATGCAACACCATTAGCTCTACAAACTGCTTTTTAGTCAAGGTTTTCAGCGCACGTGAATTCGCGTGTGCGTACACTTCATATCTCCTGCAATGCAGAGCATTGGTTTCTTTCAATATTCACTTCAGTGTATTTTAAAGCAAGATGTGCATTAGTGTGTACATTTAAATTACATATTGCAAAATATTTAGAACATTTTTTATTCTTCTGTCTTCATTTTATTTTGATGGACATCTAGTTTGACTGACAGTTTGTGCATGGTATCTAACAAATTAACAGATTGATTTCTGCCCGCTAATATAGGTATACACCAAACTGTCTCAAGGCCTATCACCAATGCAGGCAAAACTCAGCTCTGCAAGTACAGCAATAGGGGACAGAGATCAGAAAGAGGCATTAGTGGGCAGGGCCATCTCACGCACTGATACACTGATACATGAACATCCTGCTGTTCATCAGCATTTCCTGGGGATACAGAAGCATCATTCCATTCACCCCTCGATTCCTGCAGCTACATAACCCTATAAAAGGCAGCAGCCTTTTGGCATTTAACCCAAGTTGCAAACCCCTAATTTTGCAGTTATGGATATCCTACTTGCCCCAAAATGTTACTCTAAGTTCTCTTGGGATTTATAATCCCACTCATACCCATCATAACCCCAAGACTGAGAGTAACTGGCAAGAAGAATTCTAGCTGATATTTTCATTATGAGCTTGTTTCATTCAGAATGTGTTGGAAACAACAGGTCCATTCTGTGTGTGTGTGTTCTAAAGAGCACACATATCAAATATATTAATTTTCCTTGAAGCAGCCAGAAGGGCACACTTCAATGTATGTATATATTCTTACCAACTAGGACAAAGAGATAGCACAGACAAATGTAATTACGTATTTTTATTAAGTGCCAATTTTTGCTTTCAGGTAGGTGTGTACATCACATCTTAATCTGAAACTAGATTTTTGCTTTAGTATAGATAGAGACACTACACTGTCAATCTTTGAAATCAAGAGCAGAAGTATAATTTCATATCTGTTCAGCAGAGATTCGCAACTGAGAAAATGCATTGCTGGCCAACTAGCAGGGGGGAAAAAAAAGTGCAGACAGGCACACTCTGAGCATGCTCTCTAACTTGGCAAGACTTCATGCAAACACTTACAAAAAATGCTTTTTCACACTGATGTAGTTATTTCTATTTTATACTTTTTACCTTGTCTCTCAGGACTAACAAAGGACTAAGCCCATTATCCTTCCAAAGAATTACTCTATCATTTTTGTAAGGAATGACTCCATCCTCTATTAATCTCCTCTAGTCGTATCATTCTTCTTTTGATACAGCTTTTGCCAGTAGTAGTAGGAAACTATTATTTGATTTAGCTCATCTTGATACTGTGCTGTAGCTAGGCTCTTTGCCCTCTGTCAGCTCAGAACTGGCAATGAACTCTCCTTCTCCTACATGTTATGGTAACACTAGTATGTACCCCTTTGTCATACATCATTAGCAGAGATGCTTCCTGTCAGGAGCACTGAACTCTTACTGCCAAGAGGTTCCTACACTTGACAGAAAAAGGCAATGCTGAAGGTAGAATGTTTGTGAGCTGGAGAAGTGCTGGAGGGCATCTGGTCTCATTACTCACTTTCCCATCTGGAAACAGCATATTTATTATTATGAGACCTTACTATCACCAGGGCATCTTATTTCTGAGATTATCGATATACACAGTCTAAGCCAGTTGCTTGCTTAAATGTTAGTGCACCAAATCCAAGTGCTGTAATTTTAGTGACAGAGCAAAATCAGTTTATTTGAATAATTGAGACTGCTTCTGGTTTCAGCTAATAGAACTGAATGAATTAAAGGCCCCAAGCTTTTAGGGTTTTTTTTTCCTCTCTTATAAAAAGCCAAACTGTTTTAAAGCTTAATAAGGTAAAAAGCACTTAGCAATACACATACTGTGTTCCCATATTCCAGTCAAAAAAGCTCTTCTTCACTGTCCAGTGAACATTGTTAGGAAACCAGTCTGCAACCACTACTACGCTACTTCTGTATTTTTCCTGTACAGAATCTAAATTATCTAACAATGTCAAGTGTCTGGAATATCAAAATAAGCAGATCTGTGCACAAATCTTACCTGCACTTGTATATAGGTTATGAAAGATGAAGGAGTAAAGCTGACTCTCTCAAATGGATGTCTTTTTAAGAGTCTGTTCAACATAACTGAATTCCCCTGTAAGCATACCTACTGAGGTATAACCTATGCACTGACAAATAAAAATTTTCACAGGAAATCACATATCAAAAGACCACATTTATTAGTGAGCTATATGAGCACAACTCACTCAGGGTGCCACCTTAAGCACCTACTGATATTAACGGCCAAAAATAATCCGCATGGTTTCTATAAGGTATTTTAAAATACTATGGAGATGGTTACTTCACTTTTTAAATGTACATGCACAATAACAGAATTTAAAAGTCTGCATCACCTTCTTTTGTTCTCAGACTATTAACAATAATTTCTGGGTTTCCCCATCAAGCGGTTTGACAGCAGAGAGCTTCATCTCTGTTAAATAACACGACATTCCTACAATTAAGAATGCTACAGAAAAAAGCCTCTCAGTTTATTATGCACTTGAAATAATTAAGTTTTTCCTTTCAGCTAGCAATCAGAAGCCCCAGGATTAATGCCAAACGTGCATTTCTTGGATACCAGGCAAAATCTTCTGCTGTCTTCTATTTAGTTCCTTCGTTCCATTTTCTGAGCTATACTGAATGCTCCACAAAAATATTTATTCAAAGAACTACAAAATAGAATAGGTTGTCTCCATTAACTCTTACCAATGAGACCAAAAGGAAATCAGAAAAATTTATTTTGGGTGTTCAAGTTCAAAATTATTTTCTGATTAACTCTTCCAAATGAAAAACACCTAAGTAATGTAAAAGACAGCTAGGAGATACAGACCTCTTCAGAAAGTTATTTCTTGTTCCCTAGGATGTAACCTCTATTCTTCTTAAAGGACTGTTTCCTCCTATTTCCTCAGTGATGGATTCTTCCAAGTGAAGAAATCCCTTAACACACAAAGCCGTATTCTCTACTAAAAGACAATGTAGGGTATTACAAGTCCTAGTTATGTTAGTGATGTCATGAAATCACGAGAGACAGTTACACTCAACATTAAATGAAACAGAGAAGTAGCTTTGGCTACCACTCTCCACAACACAGCATTTACCTAAACTTTCTTTTTACTGCAAGATGTATAGCAAATATAGGTCAGCCTATATTTCAACTTGTCTGCCATTTACAAATATTTTTTATTCCTTTTCAGCAGTTACCTATAAGTTTCAGACTTCACTACTTTTTTTTGGGTTTTTTTTTTTTTTTAAAAGCATGACCTTATTCTACTTCCCCATTTGTGTTACCCCCTCCAGAGTGGAAGCATTGGGTTGCATTCAAAGAGTTTTCCCTCGCAGTACCGTGTAGCCAACTGCCAGAGCTGCCTGACCAGGCACTAAGAAGCTGATTTTGCTTAAGCTGACAGTCTGTGGAATTCACAGAAGTCCCACTAAACTCATTGTAATTACCAAAATTATTCCAAATTTAATTTACTGTCAGTTTAGTAGTCTGTGTTTCTAAGCATCTATTTTCAAGTTACCATGGAAACAAATCCAGATCCTGCATTTCTGGCATAACCAACAATTTCAGATAAGCAACTTTAGTGAAAGCCGTTTAGTTTGACAGTGAAGAATTTCTAGTTTTCTTAAGATAACATTTAAATGGGGGCACGTCCAGGCACGCAGAGGTGGGAGGAAGATTTCATAAGCAAAAGCTCCCTCCAGTGGCAAGAGACGGTCCCGGTAACACCGGGATGGAAACCCAGGCGTAATCTCTCTGATTTACCTCTCAGCTCCTGTAATGTGAGATACAATAGAAGTCCTGGAGTTGCCTTCAGGATTGTGGAGTAATGCCTTTGATATGGTATCAAATGCTTATGAATTTGTGAATTCCAAGCAGCTCAATGGCTTTTACAGCCGCATATTGTGCGCACTCGGGCTTCATCTGTAGTCTGGCAGTTGTCCTCATCTGCTGCTGCCCCATCTTCTCTCGTGGGCAGCATTTATTTTAAATGTCTCGCTAGTGACTGGTCAGTAGGCAGCCCCTGTCAGATCCATCTAGGAGGAGGTAGAAAAACCTCCTTGGATAAACCTTATTTATTGTGATACTAAATGCAACCATTTGAGTGAATGGAAGAAGTGATGTGTGGAATAGGCTGTAAGGGACGTCAGTTATCTAAAGAAAAGTACTTAATCATTTGGAGGTTAGATGAAAATTAAATTGAGAAGGTTGGCTTCCTTTCCTTCTAGGGTGTCACCCACACCACTTGGTTTGGTGTCATCCGCAAACTTGCTGAGGGTGCACTCAATTCCATCATCGATGTCATTGATAAAGATGTTAAAGAGAACTGGTCCCAAGACAGACCCCTGGGGGACACCGCTTGTCACTGGCCTCCACCTGGACATAGACCCATTGACCACCACCCTTTGGCTACGGTCTGTTAATCAATTTCTTATCCACTGGATGGTCCACCCATCAAATCCACATCTCTCCAATTTAGAGATAATGATGTGGTGGGGGACTGTGTCCAAGGCCTTGCACAAGTCCAGGTAGATGACATCGGTTGCCTTCCCTTTATCTACTGATGCTGTCACTCCATCATAGAAAGTCACCAGATTGGTGAGGCACGACCTTCCCTTGGTGAAGCTGTGCTGGCTGTCCCAGATCACGTGCTCTTCCCTCATGTGCTCCAACATGCCATCCAGGAGGATCTGTTCCATGATCTTCCCAGGCACAGAGGTGAGGCTCACCGGCCTGTAATTCCCTGGGTCTTCCTTGCTCCCTTTCTTATAAATGGGAGTGACATGACCTTTTTTCAAGTCCCCAGGGACCTCTTCTGACAGCCATGACTTTTCAAATATGATGGAGAGCTGCTCAGCAACCACATCAGCCAGCTCCTTCAGGACCCTGGGATGCATGTCGTCTGGCCCCATAGACTTGTAGACATTCAGTCTCATGAGGCAGTCTCGGACTTGCTCTGCTCTTACAGTGTGGGGGGGGAAATGCTTCCCCAGTTCCCACCTAGAGGTCCAGGGATGCAAGGTTCTGGGATTTGAGAATTATGAGAATCCTGGCTGCCAGAAAAGACTGAGGCAAAGACCTCATTCAGTACCTCAGCCTTCTCCTCATCAGTTGCAGCCAATTTTCCCTTTTCATTTACCAAGGAGGGTACTTTCTCTTTGGCCTGTCTCTTCTGGCCAATGTACCTGTAAAATCCCTTCTTGTTGTTTTTAACATCCCTCACCAAGGTCAGTTCCATCTGCACCTTGGCTTTCCTGACCCCATCTCTACAAGTCCAAACAGCATCCCTGTATTCTTTACAGGCAACACACCCTTGCTTCCAGAGCTTGTATTTGCCTTTCTTTTCTCTCAGTTTGACCAGCAGGTCCTTGCTTAGCCATGCTGGCTTCCTGCCCCTCCTGTCCACTTTCTTATTCAGAGGGACAGGGAGCCCTTGAGCTCTCAGAAAGGCATCCTTAAAGAGTAGCCAGCTGTCCTCAACATTTCTGTTCTAGGTGCAGAATTTAAGCTGGCATGGGAAATAGGTCCTATCTTGAAATCAAAGCTTACAACCAACCATCTGTTGCACACAGGGCAGCTCGGTGACACTCGCTTCCTCTTGCTCTCTCTCAAGGAAAGACATCGGCGGCGGTGGCCTTGTCCAAATATTACGGTGCTGCCTGCTTGTCCATCGACGCGGTGGTGAGAGAAGCCATCTCAGAGAGGAGCAGCTGGGCAGCGCTCCAGGCCCGGGAGCTGTGCATGAGAGCTGCCATTGAGCAGAGGGAGACGGAGGAAGCCGGTAAGGAGAAACGCTGAACCCAGAGCAACTTCAGAAACTGGCCGTGATGACCATCGGCTTCTTCCTCTGGAGAAGTTTGGTGGCTCTCAGGTCTCTTAGGGACTGCAGGTGCCACGTGTAGAAATGCAAAACTATTTCCTAAAGCATCTCTGGCTATTTAAAAGTATAAAAATGGCTATTGTAAGGGCTCGGGCAGGGGGGTTCTACTGCCCCCGGGCATCTCGGCACGTGTGCCTCTGTGGAACACTCCCGTCTGTTTCTCAAAGGGCTTTTTAGATCTCCTCAAAGCCAAATCCAGCTTGCCCCTCACGGCCATCAGGCAGAACCGCTGCCCGCTTTAACGAGGAAAAAGCCCTCTGAAGCAGCTCATTAAGCTCTGGCCAACTTGACTTCTGAGTGTGGCTTCACAAACATGAGAGGAAGGGAAGAACAGCCTCCTGGGGGAGTTTCAGACAAGAGGGATGCTGCAGATGAGCTCTTCTCTCCAGAGCTTTTCTTGCGCGCCCTGTCGGGTCACACGGCTCGTGCGTGTTGCGTCGTTCTCCACGTGAGGTCGGAGAGGTTTAGGGAACTTTACTGGGCATTTGGTGTCCACAAAGTCTATTTGAGGAAATTCTGCATCTGATCAGGAGCCGGAGGAGGGAAGAGGGGCCTTGAGTTATCCAACACCGAGGGCTTAGCTCCAGTGGGGATGGGTGGCTGCAGCCAGGGTGTAAGACAGCAGGATGGGTGCAAGTTGTGGAAATGGGGGTCCTGGAGGTGAAGTCCTTGGCTTGATCCATAAGGAAGCTGTCTGTTCCTTCTGCTACACCAGAGCCTGGTGTGGGGGTGCCAGAGCCTGGTGTGGGGGTGCAGAGAGCCAGCGGGCATGGCCCAGGGTGGGAGCGAAACCCCTGGAGCTCAGTGCTGGCTGATGGGGTGCTGTGCAGGGTGGCTTGCAGGCTTGGGGGGCTGCTGGCCAAGGAATGGGCCTTCGCTAGGAGGTTATCCCTTGGAGCTGCTGGCCAGCAATTTTCTTCCCCCAATACAAGAGAGGTGTGGAACTGATGGAGAGGGTTCAGAGGAGGGCCACGAAGATGATTAGAGGACTGGAGCAGTTCCCCTGTGGAGAGAGGCTGAGGGTGCTGGGGTTGTTCAGCCTGGAGAAGAGATGGCTGCAGGGGGACTTCATTGCAGCCTTCCAGTCCCTGAAGGGAGCAGAGAAACAGAAGAGAATCAGTTTTTCTGAAGGGCAGCCACTGGCAGGACAAGGGGGATGGAGTGAAGCTGGAGGAGGGAAGGGTTAGATGAGATATTGGGGGAAGTTCTTTCCAGAGGGGGTGGTGAGGGGCTGGAACGGGCTGCCCAGAGAGGGGGTGGGTGCCCCATCCCTGGGGCTGTTGAAGGCCAGGTTGGATGGGGTCCTGGGCAACCTTGTGTAGCTCCAGGCCTGGATGTTGTTGGCCCTGCCTGTGGCAGGGGCTTGGAGCTCTGTGATCCTTGAGGTCCCTTCCAACCCAAACCAGTCTGTGATTCTAGTCTCCTGCTGGTGAGAAGCTCCAGCTCCAAGGAATGGTTTGGGTGTTTCCCAAGAGATTTATTTTTCTTGTTATGTTCAACATTGCAGGGCCTCTCCAGTTCTCTGCCCGTGACTCCCATTCCTTGCGTTCCTCCGCAGCGGTGGCTGAGCACCAGCACAAGGGGAGAGGTGGACTTTATGAGCTGCGTGCTGCCCGAGGACGTGCTGGTGGCCATCCTCTCTGAGAGGCTGCAGGTAGGTGGCAACTGATAGGTTCCTGCTCCGCAGGCATGGGCAGCGAGGTACGATTCGGAGAGGAGACCTGCATCTGCTCTTGGAGGGGTCTGGGGCTGCGTGCAGGGATCCTCTTGGGTGCCATATGTTGGCAGAGTGTGGGGAAAGACCGGAGCCATCGTGCTGGGGGCAGTGATGGCTGGTGTCCCTTGTTGTGTGGGTGACCTGGGCACCCAACGCGTTCCATGGCTCACTTGGCCTTTTTCCCTTCATTCCTAGTTGAGGGACTGCTTCCAGGGTGTGGTGTTTGATGGGCTGGAGACCCCCTTTGCTTGCAACATGGTGTCTGCTCTCCTCTGCCTCCTGAAGGCCATCCAAAATCGGCCTCATATCTATTTTGTGGACCTGTACCAGAACACTGACGCTTTGAAAACCAGGAAGGCAGCCCAAAAGGAGCAGGAAGGTGAGACTTTGCATCTCCATACCTCTCCCATCCTCTTCCTCAAGCCCTCAGCCTTACTTGTATGTACTGGAGTCATCAGCAGCGCTCATCCAAAATGTTTTTGTTAGTCCTCCTGCCTCGGTAAAGCCAGGACTCGGCTCCTGGTTCCTTCCAATAAGAATCGAGGCCGTAAGGCCGGCATCAGTCTGAAAGCTTGGGCACAAGTGCAGCTGCTGTGGTTCGGTATCTGACCACCGACCAGTGGTCCGTGATGCTGGCGCACGTGAGCCAGGCACGGCACGGGAGCTTGCTGACCGCTGAGAATTTGGGGGGATTATCTGAATTTTGGAGCAGGAAAAAGGGCTTCCCAGTTTGTCCTGGTGGGCTGGGCCGGGGTGGAGCTGTGAGCCCTCGCAGCGCACCCCGACCAGAAGCTCGGCTTGCAGCCGCTAATGGTTTCTCCTCTGGTCTGTGCTGAAGAGCGGGACTTGGAAGAAGCTGCCAAGAAGGAGAAAGAATGGTACAAGGAGATGGATGAGGAAGAGTACGAGGCCCTCACTGAGGAGGAGAAAGCGCAGTTTGATAATTACACACAAGTCAAGCGTGAGAAGAAGAGGTCTGTATGCCCTCCACGGGTCACTCCCAATATCCCTCCCTGCTCTGGAGACCTTGGTTGAGCTCAGAAGGGTTGCACAGCAAAGGCCCAGCATGCCAGTTGCCCCAGTCCTTGCTATGCTGGTGTTCCGGGGTGATGCTGACTGTAAAACTGGGTTTCTCCTAAGCACCCCATCAGCGGGTGAGCCAGGAAGCAGCTCTGATCCAGCCCGGCGGGGGGATGCGTGGGATGGGAGTGCAACTGGGAGAGGGATCTGCTGAGGGTTTCCATGGGAGGTCACCAGGGCTGTTTCGAATTGTGACTCCCAGGATGGACAGTGCAAGTTTCCCATGTTTGTCGTGTGTTCTGGCAGGGAATCTGGTTGTTCAGAGCCTGTTATGCAGAGCGGGGTTACCACAGCATTTCCTTCCTGATTGATGGGGTGATTTAATGAAGGAGCAGGTTGTACCCAGGGAGAGGGGCTGGGAGAGCCAAGAACCGGTGCAGGGATAAGTGGGTGCTGGTGATTTGTGAGCTGGTTTGCACTGGGAAGTCGGTGCAGGGAGACATGGTGGGTCAGTCTTCTTGGGCAGCATGCTGGAGGTGTCTGGGTGGATCTCACCAGAGAAACTGCATGATTGAGACCTTCTGAGAGCAAGGCTTAGATTCAGCTGGCCCCGAAGGTCCCCTCCCACCTCTCATCACTTTGGATGCTCCCAGCCTCCCCAGGTTGAGAGAAATCCATGGAGATGATCTAAGGCTTCTGCTTGGCCTCAGGGTCAATGAGCAAAGCACAGGAGCGGGTGGGATTGCAGCCTGGGTTGCTGGTGGTGACTCCCAGGGATGTTCTCTGTTTCCTGAAGGAAAATGGAGCAGCTGGAGGAGAAGCACCGGCAGGAGCTGGAACGCTTGTGGGAGGAAGAGCTGAAGAAGAAAAAGTGTGGGAGGAGCGAGCTTGGAAGAGATAGGGTTTCAGGGAAGAAAGGCCAGCCTGGAGTCAGGCAGGTGGGTGGTTGTGTTTATACAGAGAGATGATCAAACCCTGAGGACCTGCCCATGGAGCTGCACTGTTCCCTGAGAAGCCAGGAGCTGCACGTGGGGGCGAGAACCTGGCTGTGGGCAACATGCAGGGCCGCACTGGGAGACAGCAGCCGGTGTCTGAGCAGGCTGCTGCTTCACCAGGGGGATTTCCCATGGGCTGGTTGGGTAGAACTGCTCTGCTGGGATTGCAGCTTCATGTAACTTCCTACAGTCACTGGGCAGCACTGGGAAGTTGTAATCCAGTGTTTCTCCCCCTCTGCACATGACTTACAGCCCTGAACTGTGATCCGTCAGGGATGTGGCATCTGGCAGGAGGTACTGCTGGGCCTTAGGTGTTCCATTAGCAGCCAGGCTTGCCAAAGAGTCAGCCAGCCCTGGGGATTCCCAGCATGAGGGAAACGAGCCCGCAGGATGGCACAGGAGTACAAAGGTGTCTGAAGTTCCCCGTTTGGGTTGGGAAGCTGTTCCTGTTCTTGCTGTGTTTGCTGGGCTCCTCAAACACTGGAGAGTTTGATTGCAGTTGAGCTAAAGTGGGTACCAGTGCCATTGGGAATTGGGATTTGTGGAGCACCCAGGACGGGGCTCGGATGAGGCCGCGGGGCTGTTTTAAAGGCGATCACATTCCTGCAGCCTTTGAGTCAGCGCTTGGAAATGCTCACTGCTTTGTTTCTGCTCTTCCTGCCCAGAACACGAACACGTCCACCAGCAACGCGTCAGATGGCAAGGAGGGCTCTGTCAGGAAGGGATCTACAAAGGAGCAGCCAGACTCTGTTGCAAGTGACAGAGGAGAGAAGAAAAAGCAGAGCAAGAGTTCTTTGAGGGACGAGGGCCAAGTGGTGGTTGTGCAGCCCTTGGACACGGAACAGGGGCAGTCCAAAAGTGAGACCCTGAGTGACAGTAAGAAGAACTTGGCCCTGAGGTTGAAGATCTACGAGGCGCTGCGGAAAAATATCGCACATACTCTGTCATTCTGGGACAGGGTTCAGGGTGCCCTGCAGTCCCCTGCGAGCCAAGAGGAGGCAGAGCACTCCATAGAGCAGCTCCACTTTTTATCCCGCTGCAAGATCCAATGGCAAGCTGCCAGCAGCAGAGCAGGTAAAGCCCTACCAGGCTCCGATGCTGAGCCTGCCATTGTCCGGGCCACAGTGCGTTGTGTCCCAGCCGGTGACGAGCACAGAACCTTGTCCAGGCCACTGATGATGCTCCACGGTGGTCACGTGGCTGGGGAAGGTCCTCAGCATCCCTAGGATGGGTGGAAAGAGGGTGTTGAGGTATCGTGTCTGTTCAGAGAGGTTCCCAGCTTGGGAATCATTAGAAACGGTCCCAGAGTAGTGCAGTTCATGGCCATTGTTCCCTTCATCTGAGCCCTACATGTGGCCCTGGTGCTGAGAAATGACTCGGTCCCAAACACGATTTGAACCAAATGGAACAATTTCTCAAGCAAATAAGAGCAAGTGAACAGCTCTGCTGTGCACAGACAGAGCTGGGTGGGCCAGGAGTCTCCATTCCATCAAGACGCACGCCTCTCAGTTCAGTTCCGTGCTTATATCCTTGTTGGAAGGAGACACTTCTTCCTGTGATTGGCCTGTGTTCTCCCGCCGGCACCTCTCACAGGCTCGTTCAGGTAAAGCTCGCCTAGCAACAGCAACTGCGCATGCGCCTTCCGCAGGCGGCTCCGTGCCAATGAAGGCGAAAGCTAGAATCAGACAAATATTTTGAAAAATTAGACAGAATCATTATATTAAGATGTAGTAAAAGAATTTACTAACTTTATAGAAAAGGGGGAGATTGAGACGGGGCTTTCTAAGAAGATGCTTAAAGGGTTAAAAGGTGCTTGCTAATAAAATGCTTGCAAAGGGGGGGGCTTATGCTTGTTAAGGGGGGCTTACTAACAGGATGGTTTGAAGTGCCATGGTGGGTAGGTCAGAGATGACCTTGCATAAACAATGCGACTCTTGAGGTAATTTCAAGCGGACTCGGGACTGAGGAAAAGGAAATTTCCCAACTATATTTGTGCTGCCTGGAACAGTCACAGCTACGCATGTGCCAGGGGAAGGAGGTGAAAAGTTTAACCTGATGAAGACTTCGAGCCTTCATCGCCGAGACCCCTGAGTACCATCACCACGAGACACGGCGCAGACGCAGTTGGGAGGAGTTTATGGAAATCACCTCTTGGGACTCGTTTTACTACGAAGGGACAGGTGATGAATATGTGTAGGTGTATTGTGTTAGAATAAGACAAGTTACCTTTTTTTCCTGATTCATTTTGCTCATTGTTAAGAGTTACAGTTAAGATTAAATGGTTGTGTGTTGTTACTTTATGTTCGTTGTTGTTTTGCTTAATGTTCGTTATTGTTCAAACGATTGTTTACTCAATGTTCAAACGATTGTTTACTCAATGTTCAAACGATTGTTTACTCAATGTTCAAACGATTGTTTACTCAATTGCTCAAACGATTGTCAGTTCAACCAAGCGTGAAAAGTTTTAAGGGACTTGTATGAGGAGACCTGCCTAAAGGGGGGGAAACCAATCAACGGAGGGCTACGGACCTTCATTGCAACAATCACCGGGAGTCAGAAGTTCCAAGCACACACCCCCCTTAGCAACAACTGGCAGAAGTTTCGGGAGACCCCTGGCAATCGCTCACACATGCGCAGAATAACAGTAGGTTCGAGAACATGATGAAGGCAAGACTATAAAAGAGGGGGCCGAGAAGCACGAGGTGTGGCAGTTGGTAGCAGCGGACCCTCCCCTCCGCTCCCCTGTCACCCAGCACTGAAATTTTGCCTATACCTTGCTTGCTAGAATTAATGAAAGTCTGATTGGTTAAATCTTAACGAGTCTCGACTTATTACAATTTGGTGCCGTGACTCGGATGCAACCTGGACGACAGGATTTTTGGCACTACCGAGGGGGCGTCCCGCCTGTTAATTTAGGCGGCCTTGGTGGTCCGACTCCTGCCTCGGTTGCACCGACGAACCTAAATTCAAGGTATAGGGCAAAGGAAGGCCGGTCGACCCTTTAAACTTTGTGCACAAAGGTCCGGACGAAGACGCAGGACGCGTGAGTATTCGTGAAAAGGGATCCGTTCGGTCGGGGTCGGGGATCCTGGAGGCGTGTGTGTGAGAGGGGGACTGCTAGTCCGGATTCCCCAAGCGAGTGCGGACCCTCAGTAGTGTGGTTCTCATTGCCCGCGAGGGCGTGAGCCACGAACCAGGGGAAGCGTTTGGATAAAGTGTCGTGTGAGGGCGCTCCAGAAGATGGGACAGAGAAAAAGCAAGCCTCAAGTTCCATATAGACTCCCGCGGGTGCCTAAAAATAGCCCGCTGGGATTTATGTTAGATAACTGGGAGCTGTACCCTAGTAGAGGGGACAAGGATAAGTCAAAAATGATTTTTTATTGTATAGTTGCAGCGCAGACGCAGTTGGAGGAGTTTATGGAAATCACCTCTTGGGACTCGTTTTACTACGAAGGGACAGGTGATGAGGATGTGTAGGTGTATGAGGTGACCTGATTGCGGACGGGGATGTGGTATAAAAACGCTACACACTCTGACCCAAAAGTGTGCCTACTTTGTTAGGTCACCCGCTCTGGGGGCTCTGGTGGTCTCCTGCCCCTGGCAGCGGGCGGCTGGCTCCCGGGTGTTCTACCTGCGGGGCATCCCCGCGGAGAAGTGACCGGGGGGGCGGCGCGCTAATGACCCGGGCTTCGTGAAATGCGGTTTCATTAGGCGCTGGGGTGCGGTGGTGATAGCGGCAGGGGGCGCTGCGGAGCGGGGAGGGGTGGGGAGGGGAGGGACGCTCGGTGCGATCACCTGGGGGGGGGGGCACCGGGGCGGGCGGCGTCACGTGACCGCCGGTGTCGGCGGCGGGGCCATGAACGCGGAGCGGGACCTGGCGCCCGGCGTGGTGCGGGCGCTGAACGACAAGCTCTACGAGAAGAGGAAGGTGGCGGCGCTCGCGATGGAGAAGTGAGCGGCGGGGGGGCTGGCGGAAACCGGAGGGGCACCGGGGCCGGGGTGGGGGAGAGTCCCGGGCGGGGCTGGGGCGGCGGGAGCCGGTTCTGGAGCCTGGGGCACAGAGAGGGGTCCGGCCTGGCTCCCGGCGGCGGCTGCTGCTTCTTTGGCTGCGGGTCCGGGGGAACGGGGCGCTCCCGGAGCACCGGGGGAAGGGGCCATCGCTGGGGCATCGGCACGGCCCTGGCGCGGGCATCGCCCGGGGTGACCTCGTCAGGCTGGGGCGGGGGACGGTGCCCGGGCAGGAGGGGCCCCCGGGTGCCGCCCATGTTCCTGTCCCACCGGTGACTGGTGCCCCTCTCCGAAGCCGGAGCTGCCCCTGGCCGGCAGTGGTGCCGAGAGCCCCTTGCAGAGCCCAGCCTGCCCCCAGACCCCCAGTGCTGTTACACCACGCTGGGTGCAAGAAATCCCTGGTAGGTGTTAATTGGGGAGCACCTAGTTGGGAGCAGCACCATCTCTTGGGGCCGGATGTCTCCATGCCCGGCCCTGACCGTGGCGCTGGACGTGAGAGTCCCACTGGACCGCGGTCGGGTCAGCACCCGTGCCCATCATCCCAAACCCATCATTCCTCACCCATCGTCCCACTTCAGTGCATCATCCTGCACCCATCATCATCCCAGGCCCATCATCCTGCCCAGGCTCGACCCCTGGCCTTTAGCCTTGATTTTGACCTTTCAGAGTATCCCAGGTCAAAGAGGCCCCTCGCCACAGCTGCATCCTCTCTATTGTCACCCCTATGTGCCCCCTGCACCTCTTCTTGCTGCATTGGCATGGGTCCTGCCTGCTGGTCGGGCCCCCAGCTTTGCCTGGGAAGGGCTTGTCCCCTCCATGGGCACTGCAGAGGTGCCCAGCATGGAGCTGGGAGCCATGGTGATCCCAGCTGGAGCGTGAGTTTGGGGTGGGAGATGTGGCCAAGGGGAGTAACTGCCGCTCAGGGCAGCCAGGGAAGGAGCTGCTGTGCTCAGGCATCGATGGGGGACGCGGGAGGGACATGGTGGGGGGTGGGAACTGTGTGCTCTGAACCTGGAGGGTGAAGCTGAGCAGCGGAGAAAGCCGGCTCTGGGAAGGGCTGAAGCGCTCGCTCGGGTACAAAGCCAACTTCTTCATGTGTCCAGCCCCTTCTTCCCATCAGCGTGTCTGGTTTTCTTCCAGATGAAGAGCCGGGGATGGGGATGAAGAGCCAGGAATCTTGGAGTGACTGTGCTGGCTGGAGCGGGCTTACGTGTCTGTGTGTGTTGGAGTGTGGCTTGTGTGTTAAATAGCTCCAGTAATGAGCTCTGAGTTTCTGGGAAGGGGCGAGTATCCTGCACGGAAGCCTCCTGGGCTGTTCCGTGAAGCCTCGCGCTGCCTTAGAGGGTGTTTTCTAAACGAAGTGGCGTGCGAAGGGGCTGCGGGGGTCTGAAATATTGGTGCTGGGGGTGTATGCGCTTGGCACCCATTCCCCACCAAATCACTAGCCCATGCCAAGGGGCTCTCTGCCATCGTCCTGCGCCGTGTCGGGGCTGAACTCCTAGGCTGGGAGTTTGTGGGTGGTGTAGGAGGTGTCCGGAGGGCAGCTATCCACCGTTGACATGAGCAGTGGGAAGCTTTGGTTTGGCTTTTAGGGGCTTTTGGGTGTTCCTCGTTTCAGTTTTGCTTTCTCTGGTGTCTGAAAAATCCCTGTTCCAACAGCTGTGGGGTGCCGGGTGTTCATACGGGCAGGACCTAAAGCCCCTGTGTGCTTTCCTGTTCTCTCCACAGGCTGGTACAAGAGTTCATGGCTCCGAACAATGTGTCTCAGATCAAGCACGTGATCCAGATCCTGTCGCAGGAGTTTGTGCTCTCCCAGCACCCCCAGAGCCACAAAGGGGACTCATTGGCCTGGCCGCTCGCTCCATCCCCCTGGGCAAGGGAGGTGCAGCTGGCGGGTTGCGGTGGAGAACTGGTGGCTCCTCCTGGGTCGGTGCAATGGTTGCTTAGTTGAGGTAAGCGAGCAGTGCGAGGTGTTGGGCTTGGCAGATGTTTTGCTTGCTGAGCGCCCAGCTTGCTCAGTCCCATTCTGGAGGTGTTTATATCAGTGCCCCTTGCACGGGAAGCCGGATGCTTTCTGCCCCGGTTGAGGCCTTTCCCTCTAATTTCCCTCTCCTAACCAAGAACAGGCTCAGTTAGCTGCCCCCAGGGCTACGCTAGAGCGTAGCGTGCGGCTGTATGTTGTTGCTCTCCTCGTGGAAGAGGCCGTAGGGTGAGAGTCTGTTGCACAATGTGGCCGTCCCCATGGCGCAGGGCGAGTCTTGCCTGGGGGTTTCCTGTCACCAGGAGCATGAGGCGCTGCTGCCACCGATGGCCATGCTCTTCGCAGGTCTAGTTAGCGAGGCAGGAGCCGTTGAGGGGACATATGGAGAAGATGAATGGGTGGCGTGTTCTGTTGGGTGATTACCTTGTACTTTGCAGTCCCAGGGCACAGAGTTTGAGGTGTCCTGGGCTGATTCTTACTGAAATACCAGCGATGCTTCTTGTGAAGCAGGGTTTCATCTCCAGGGACCAGATTTGGAAGGGCTGTTACTTGCCATCTCATGCAGAGGCAGTTTTCCACTCAGGGAGAAAAATGGGTTCTGTTTCCTACTGACAGAAGCGTCTGGGGCCTTGGAAACGACTGTGAGGGATTTGAGCAGAACTCGGGGAGTGCCAAGCAACAGAGCCTGTTGCTTAGGGGGCCTGCTGTGGTTTGCATGTGGGTGCCAGCCTGTACAGAGAGCCAGGCTGGGGGGCAGGAGATGCCAGCAAGGCAGTGAGGTGGTTGAACTGGGCTCTGAGCTATCATCAAGTGAGCAGAGGAGAGAGGATGGTCCCTTCCGAGGGCAGCGCTGGCACTGCTATGGGCCTTGATTTACTGGGGAGTTTTTAGGGTATGTTGATGTCTACTGGGTGCTGTGACGTGTTGCTAAAAAAAAGTATCATGGTCCCGATGTCCAAAAAAGAGTGAACAGGCTGGGGGGGGGAAAGGGTTGATGCAAGTCGGGAAGCCCAAGGTAGCAGAGATGAGGTGCTGGGGGAGGGAAAATAGTGCTCGAAGTGCTTACAGCAGGAGCTGCGGTTGTAAATCCACAGCGCATGGAGCTCTGGCAGAGCCTTGGAAGGGAGCTTGGTCCACCTCGCCTTCAGCTGAGAGCTGGAGTTTATTAAAAGAAGGAAGGGGAAGGTGTAACATGAGGCTCCTGTTACTTCTCTCTGCTGTGGTGGAGCTTTTGTAATAAATGGTGGGATGGCAGTACCGAAGTGATAAAATACAGAGGGGCGGTATAAATAAAGGTGCCGGGTGAGGCTTCCTGGGGAGCAAGGCTTGATTTAGAAAACGCTCAGCCACCTAGCGGCGGGCTGGAGGGGCAAGAGATTAGGCCTGGAGATAGTTCTTCTCCTTTCCTGGCTTCCGTGAGATGCCGTTCCTATGGAAGTTACAGCTAAGCTCCGGGCCGGCAGGCGGGGCTGGCTGGGCGTTGCCACCCGGGGCGTTGCCCGCGTCCCGCCGTTGCCATGGGAACGTGTGTGCCCATGGTCCATGGAAACGTGTGTGTCCGTTGCTTCATTGCCAACGGCAGCAGCCCGGCTGGTGGCCGCGTTCCGGCGTGTGAGTGTCCCCATGCCCCCCCGGGAGAGGGAGGGGGGAGATACTGGTGCCCAAACCCGCGTTCTGGGGCCGGTGGCTGCGTCCCGTCCCCCCGGGCTGAGCTCCGGAGGTGCGGCCTCGGGAGGGGCGGGGGCGGGCGGAGCGCCGGGGCTGGGGGGTGGAGCGGTTTGGGGTGACTGGCACAGCGTGCCCGGGGGAGGGTGAGCTGGGTCCTGCCCGAACTCTGTCCGGCCGTGGTGCTCCCCCTCGTGCCGGGTAGGCTTCCCTGCAAGGAGGCGCTCTGTTTGGGAGGGAAGGAGGGGGGGAGGCTGCCGAAGGAGCAAAGCGGGGCTCTCATGCCGGGCTAGAGGAGCCCGGAGGCGGCAGCATTTTGTGTCGGGGCCAACCCCCTCCACCTGTCCCCCCCAGCTGCCCGGTTCTGCTCCCATCAGAGCAGACTTCCCAGCCCAAGGTCTCCCCCCCGCCGTGGGATGCAGGTGTGGAGGGGCTGGAGGCTGCTGGTCCTGCCCTCCTCTTCTTGTTCACGGGGTTTTGGGTGTTTGTGCCTTAAAGCTCAGTGTTGCCACGTGTAAATGAGGGTTTTGGTGCCTGAAGGGTGGGGAGTAACTGGGTGAAGTATCTGTGACACCTCAGGGTTACCACAGTGCTGGAGTAGGACAGCAGTAACCCAGGAAATAGGGCCGGTTGTCTGTTCTGGCAGCCAGTAATGTGTGTGTGCGCTGGATAACTGGGTATGAGGCTGGAGCCTGCCGAGGTGAGGCTGGGGGTGATGCTCCTGCTTTTGGCTGTTTGCCTGTCTCCAGTTTGGCATCTTTTAAATTCAACTGCTGTTTGTTTTGCCAGAGGTTCAAACTCCTTAGTGAGAACTGGGCAGAGATGCGCGGAACTCTTGTTGAGAAGGTTTTGAAGGTTGAGATTAAAAGAGTTTGACTTGCACTGGGGTTTGCGGGAACATTTTGGGTGAGCGGGCTGATACCAGAGCTCTGTGAGTGACAGCAGTGTTCAGGATGTGGACGTAGCGTAGCTGTGGGCTGTGAATTGATGCCACAGAAGCTGGGATGTGGTTCAGAAAGGGAGAGAGGATGGCTTTTAGAGATGCTGGTGGTGCCCCGTGTTCCAGCTTAGGTGTGCGGTTAAAGGGGAGATAATCAAATCCTTGTGTGGCAGCAGAGCCGTGGCTGCTGTGCACACGCCTGAAGCCCCTGGGCAGTGCAGAATTGTTCGCTTCGTGCTTTTAGCTGTGGGCTGCTGTGGGCCCAAGCGTTTACTCTGGGCTAGGGTAAGATACCACCCCTGGAAACAGTCTGATAGCCTGTGTCTGCCTATGAGTTCCATGAGCTTTGGCTCTAGTCTAGACAGAGGCCACTACAGAATGGCAGCGCTTCGCTAACACGCTCCTCGGCCCGACAGAGCCAGCTCTGAGCCCGCTCAGGCCACTTGGTCCCAAGCTGGGGATCCTGTAATAGTCCTTTCGGCTCCTGTTTTTCCACTCCGAGGTCTCTCGCTGTGTGGAAGCTTTGGTGTGTTGCCAACCAAAATGAAACGTGGTCCCGATGCCCAAAAAAGAGTAAACAGGCTGGGGGGGGGGAAAGGGTTGATGCAAGTTGGGAAGCCCAAGGTAGCAGAGATGAGGTGCTGGGGGAGGGAAAATAGTGCTCGAAGTGCTTACAGCAGGAGCTGCGGTTGTAAATCCACAGCGCATGGAGCTCTGGCAGAGCCTTGGAAGGGTGCTTGGTCCACCTAGCCTTCAGCTGAGAGCTGGAGTTTATTAAAAGAAGGAAGGAGAAGGTGTAACATGAGGTTCCTGTTACTTCTCTCTGCTGTGGTGGAGCTTTTGTAATAAATGGTGGGATGGCAGTACCGAAGTGATAAAATACAGAGGGGCTGTATAAATAAAGGTGCCGGGTGAGGCTTCCTGGGGAGCAAGGCTTGATTTAGAAAACGCTCAGCCACCTAGCGGCGGGCTGGAGGGGCAAGAGATTAGGCCTGGAGATAGTTCTTCTCCTTTCCTGGCTTCCGTGAGATGCCGTTCCTATGGAAGTTACAGCTAAGCTCCGGGCCGGCAGGCGGGGCTGGCTGGGCGTTGCCACCCGGGGCGTTGCCCGCGTCCCGCCGTTGCCATGGGAACGTGTGTGCCCATGGTCACGTGTGTGTCCGTTGCTTCATTGCCAACGGCAGCAGCCCGGCTGGTGGCCGCGTTCCGGCGTGTGAGTGTCCCCATGCCCCCCCGGGAGAGGGAGGGGGGAGATACTGGTGCCCAAACCCGCGTTCTGGGGCCGGTGGCTGCGTCCCGTCCCCCCGGGCTGAGCTCCGGAGGTGCGGCCTCGGGAGGGGCGGGGGCGGGCGGAGCGCCGGGGCTGGGGGGTGGAGCGGTTTGGGGTGACTGGCACAGCGTGCCCGGGGGAGGGTGAGCTGGGTCCTGCCCGAACTCCGAGAGAGACTCCGAGGTCTCTCACTGTGTGGAAGCTTTGGTGTGTTGCCAACCAAAATGAAACGTGGTCCCGATGCCCAAAAAAGTGTAAATAAGGGGGGGAGAAGGTCCTTGCGTGGAGAGTGGGCGTTGGGTTGATGAAGCAGGAAGGGGTCTGGTCTGATCTTGTTCATGCTTGGGGCAGCCGTGGTCCTTGGGCTGGAGGTTGGTGTAATAACCATGAGCAGGTGTCAAGGTCGGGCACAAAGTCGTGTGGGGTCAGCTGCTCTTCCTGGATTTTCAAATCCCATTGTTGCTCCTTCCAGATTAGCTGAAACATGGCTACCAACAGCATTTATCGAACCAATGTGATTTCCGGATGGTCTGGTCACCTCCAGAGCAGAGTGGTAACACCTCCTAATAGAAAGATCGACCACAAGCCAAAGGAGTGTGTAAGTGTAAGTACCTGCTGTGGCCAGATAGGAGCTGTGGTAAGGCTGGAAACCTTCCCTGTGTCCTTCCTCTGCCTGCCCCTCCTGTGTAACCGCACTGTGAAGATACACACCACCACCCCATCTCTTTGCTGTCATGCTTCTGTTGGAGGTGGCCATCAAGGTGCAGTGGGAGATGGACTGTGGGCTGAAAGTCCAGAGTCTTGTCTGAATGCGCTGCCGGAACCCGGTTAACGGGATGTCCCAGGCAGTGCACTGGAGGAGCTGAAGCACTGGGGTGCTTCTACCCATCTTCTTGGTGAGGGCAGCAATATCTTCTGCCACGGAAGCATACTTGCAGGTGCTGCTCCGACCATACCTGTCCTCCCAGCAGCTGGGGTTGTGGCGGGGCTGCTCAAACTCTGCCTGAAGACTTGAGAGACGTGTCCAGTCCCACCTAGAATGGGGTGCAAACCACTTCTGTCACGAGTGTCATCCTGGGTGGAGCGCAGATCCAGCCCTTGAAACAGCTGTGGAGTTGGGGCAGTTCCTCCTTCCCATCCGTGACCGTGGGCCAGTTCCTCCTTCCCATCCATGAATGTGCCTTTTGCTGACCAGGGCTCACTTTAGTGGAGATAACCTCGTCGTGGAGGTATCTCTGTATGCTTCTGTGGAGGGGGCTGTGAGGCCAGAACAGAGAGAAAAGAAGGGCTAATTGAAAAGATAACTAAAGCTTGGACCTAGCCAGCTCCACCTCAGTCTTGGCACAGCGCTGCTTTTCTGCTGTCCTCTGATTCACCTGGCAGTGACATCTCCACACGCCAGTCGGTTGTGAGCATTGTGCAAGGATGCAGTTAGGGGGTTTCTGATGACTCCTCCCCACTCCTTTCAAAGGCCACTGCCTGAATCCTGCAAAGCGAAAGGGGAAACAAATGCCTGAAGAGGAGAAATCCTCAAACATGTCACATCAGATGATGAAGACGCGCAGGGGACAGAGCTGCTTGGTCAGAGCGCGTGTGTTCCGCTCCACATCGTTCATTGACCGATGTTAAATATTTCAGCGGGGAACTTTGGGGACTTCCAGAACTATCCTAGTGGCTGTGGTGACAAATGATTTATCAGTGGTGCTTGAACAAGAAAAGCCTTTCTGAACAGAGGTGTTTCTGCAGCTCTTGTTGGTGTTTTGTGTTTCAGCAGACTCTCTCTGCCCTCCGGAAGGAGATCTCTCTCACCCCGGCGCAGAGGCTGACCAGGACCAGGGAGACGAGGCGGACCCCGATTCTTCCGCCTCTGGACACGAGCAAAAGCTCATGTCATAAGGTAGACCTTTTCCTGCCCTTTTCCTTGCTGTTTGATGAGATGCTTGAAGATGGTGCATGCTGGTGGCAGGCTTGCCTCCAGCTTCTCTAAATACCTCGGTGACAAGGACCGCTCGGTATGACACTGCCCGGACGGGGTTACTGAGGGGGTCTGTGGAGCTGAAAATTGCCAGCGAGAGACCCGTAACGAATGGGTTAGGGATTGCCTGGGACAGCATGGGAGGCTGAGAACGTGTCAGATGAGTGCAGGCAGAACTGGCAGCGTGCTGCAGCTACCGGCTGCAGCGTGACCGTGACGTCTGGGGACAAGTGGGAGACCTGCCTCTGTCTTTTGGGTGGGTGCAGTGCAGCTGGAAGAGGGGAGACAAGGCAGGGAGGACTTATCTCTGAGGAATGCCTCCGCTCCCTAAGGGTTTGCTGCTCATGCATGTTCTCAGCCATGCTTCTGCAGCGGGATTAAATAATGCTGTACTAGCAGAAGAATAGGGTGAAGAATCCGTTTAAACTCCTGGAGGAAGGAAATACCCAGTGGAGTCTTGCTCAAAGCGCTCAGTAATGCTGAGAACAAAGCAGAAGCTCGTCACCATCCAGCACTTGTATCGCTTGGCTCTTCTCTAACTGCTGTTACTTGCCTTTCAGCCTGTTCTTCTCACTGGTTTCTAGGTTCTGCATCAAAGATGATGTTTGGGGATGTGTGGGACACGGAGTACAGATCATCCCAAAATTGTTTCCTGTGGTGTCTCATGTAAATTCTCAGGTTTCCCTTGCTCTGTGGGTGCTGGTGGCTCTCACAGGGCGTGCTCTGGAGCTGTGTGACCACACTAGCCACAGGGTTCTGCTGGAGATCAGCACTGCCTTGCGTTTTAGAGAAGGAAACGTGGAGAAACACCCAAAAGAGCTTCTTAGCTTGAGCCTGTTCAGCGTGGGGCTCTCCTCTGTGAATCTTTGTCCCAGCCCCTGAACCTCTCTCTGCTCTCTTTCATCTCCAGTTCTCAGCAGTGGACGTGGACCGGAACTTGTTGCAGCCTTTTCCATCAGAGGTTGTATTTCGGAGCTACGTCCCCCACAAGGTCTTCAAAGCGCCACTGGTTCTGAAGAACAATGACAAGGTGAGCGCTGGGACACGGAGCTTTAGGGCTATGCTGGAAGACACCAGTGTAATTCCCGTGGTGTAGAGCATAGTGGGTTAGGCAGCACCCCCAGAATCAGATGTCTCACAGCCTTTGTTTTACAAGATGGTGGAAACCTTCCCATTGCTCCTCAGAGTCTGGTGGGACCTGACCCAAAGGAGCTTTCCTAGTCAGCATCCTTCCTCCTGGGAGCTCTGGACTGATGGCTGTACAGTCCTTACCTTACAGACCTCAGGATGGACAAGGTCCTGGTAGGTCTTTGGTTACCCTTGGTTTCTGGCTGGGCATCTCCACCTCTTGCAGCCTGTTTCACTGCCTTTGTGCAGCTTGCTGTCAAAGCGCAGGGGCTGAGCCTTCTCTGCTTGATGCCTGAATAAGTTACAATTAGTGGCATTAGCACGCCAGGAAAGGGGCTGTGAAACAGCAGCAGAAAGGCACTGGCTTAGCAGAAGCGGTGGGAGGCCTTTGGGTGCTGCTTGGAGCTCCTGCTAAGCTTAATTTGGGTCCGACGTGGCGCTCTGCTTTCCCTTTGGAGAGCCCCAGCGCATCCAGTGCTAGGTGCTCCTGAATGTCTCTGCCTTTCCTTGAATACAGACCCCAGGAAGTTGGGAAGGGAAAAGTTGAGAAGTGTCAGGAGTTTCGTTCCGCTGTAAAGAGGCACCCTGAGACCTTTGGGATTTCAGCAGGGGACACATGTGCTCGAAGGAGGCGTGTGCCAAGCTTAGGCTGGTGGGAAGAGACAGGAGGGAGGAAAGGAGCCCAGTGTGGAAGGGCTTTTGGAGAGAGCGTTGGACGAGCAAGGGTTGCTCTTGACGCCAAGTACACTGGAAGCAGGGGAAGGTCAGAAACAGAAAGGTGTAATTAAAGGCTCTGCTTTGTAACAAAGGGTCGTCTGGCTTTCCGTCACTTTGGCAAGTTGACTGCTCTCATCTTCTGCATCAGCCCTTCCTTGTAGAGTATAGTGCTTCTCCTCTGCTTCTTCACAGCCCCCTTTGAATTCTCTCAGCCTTCTCCTTGTGTCTTGGGGTGTGTCTGCCCTCCTGTGTTTCCCCTTTGGCTCTTCAGGTTTGCTTTTATTCCCAGTAAGGCTAGAGTGTTTGTGGTCTCCTCTTGCTGGTCTGTCCACGTGACTCTGTAGCACCGCAGCACGACCACCCCTCTCAAACCCAGTATGTTAGAAGTGAATTTCTTCCTTCTCCCGGTATAACACATCCTGGTTTGCCTCTAGATAACGTATTCTCCTCTAGAGATGTGACGGCATGGATGTGTGCAGGCAGGTTCCTTGGGACTGTGGTCCCTTCACAGCGGGATGTTGTCCTACTACCTCAGGCCTGGAGCAATTCAAGCTCAGCCTCGTGTGCCTTTGGAGCTAAAAGTGCTTTGGAAAGGTGGTTAAGGAAGGATGTCAGCAGGGCATGGCCAAGGCTGCTCTTCCCGTGCTTCCATGCGTGCCTAGATCACAGTTTCATGTCTTTCCCACAGGTTCCTCGGCTGGTGAAGGTCGCTTTGGAGAGCTCCCCTTATTTCAAGTTGGCCAGGCCCAAGTGTGAGCCCTACAAGTTAGCACCTGGACTGGCTTTGACTTACCATATCATTTTCACCCCTGAGGAGAACAAGGTGAGACTGGAGGTCCCAGGAGGTTGATGCCTTCAGGGGAACGTACAGGGCTGGGTTCAGAACAGGGCATCGGGTGGGGGTTTGGAGGAACTGTTGTTTTCACAGGCTTGTGCTGGATTTAGAACTATGGGAAGTGCTTTTTTCCCATGGGGAAGGTCATAGGCTGGAGGCTCTTAGACATTTCAGACTGTTTTTATCCTTCAGTGTTGGCATGTTTAACATCTGCTGACTCCAGGATGGAGTCTGCAACAAGGACTATTGAAACCTGGTGTCACCTTTGTGTGTGTCATGTTGGACACAGTAGTGAGACAGCTGAACGTCATCTCCTGCAGTGCTCTAGGCTGTGGTCAGGCAGTCTGCAGCTACTCACGGCGAGGTACTTCTGTAGATGACAGAGACATCGGCCTGAAAGAGCGTGTGCAGTCAAAGCTAGGGCATCTAACTCAGAGGCAGCTGGTGGTTCTGCACCAGGCCGGAGCTGTGAGATCTCTTTGGGCATAGCTGTCTTCTTGTTGTCTTCTTGCTGCTTGGGTTTAGTTCAACGGTTTGTCTACAGCATGGCTGTAGAAAGCTGGAGGGGAGCGGGCCCCTGGTCGCTTGCTTCCCATGCTGGTGAAATAAGCTGTTCCTTTGTAGAGACTGAGAAATGATTTCACTTGGATCATATTTAGAGCAAGGATTGCGTTAGCCTAGGGCAGTTCTGCAAACTGCTCCGGTGAGGCAAGAGCCTGATCTCCCCAAGGAAAGCTTTGTGAAGCACACCGGTGCCTTTTAAAATGTGATTTATTAGTATTAATTAGCATTTGGTTTTGGGGTGGAAGAGGTAAATTGCTGCCCGTGAAGGGCCAAGTGCTGCTCTTCAAGCCCAGCGAGGCGGCAGAGCACCCCCTGAGCATCACTGCAGGTAGAAGTGGGGTGAGCGATCCCCTGAGAGCCCCCATGGCCGCTGCCAGGTCCTTTGTCTTGCTCCCAAACCGGTGAGCATGTGGCACTGGGAGCTCTGTCCTCGCACAGCTTCTGTGGAATCCAGGTGGTTTCGTGCCCCTTGCTGGGGGGTTGTGCAGGGCATTAGGAGAGGGACATGTGCTGGTCGCTGAGCAGAGTTCGGATCCTGCCCAGCAGCACCTGGGCATTTACATGGCAGGATCAGAACTTAGTACAAGTGGAGCGGTTTGTCTTGTGCTGGATGGGGGGGGTGAGTCAGGTACCGGGGGCATCACTGGCACGATCTGTCAAAATCCTTGGCAGAGAGGTGGGCTCAGGGAAATGGCTCTGTAAAACCACCTGCGTTGGGCTTGTGGTTACTGGCGTGCAGGATTACTTGCTGGTTAGCAGTTGTAAGCCTTCCACAACTGCCTTTGAGCATCCTCTGCCTCTCTGCTGCTTGCGATCCACAGGCAATTGTGGATAACCTGGCGAATGGGAGATGCAGGTGCATTCTCTGACCTGCTGTCAGGGTTGGCGAGGGCTCCTGGTGCAGACTTGGCTTACCTAATTCTCTCGGTTTTGGTCTTCCCTGGAGAAAGTCTGACTTGAGCCAAGTAATTCCTGATTCCCCAGAGTAAAACTACCAGGAGCAGGTGAGGTGGTGGTGGCTGAGATGCCGTGTGCCACAGAGCCCTTTTGTGAAAAATGAGCAGTCTCTCTGTTGTCCCTCGGTCGTTTGGGAACGTGCCTGGACTGTCAGAGAGGAAATAAACAGCTGCCACATCTCTACGTTTATTGGCACTTGCTGCATAAATATGACATGCTAATTTTTCTGCTGGGCAATGTTTCCAGTGAGTTGGAAATTGCTGCTTCTGATTGACATGGTTCTGGTTTCTGGCTCCAGCTGTACAGTGTGGGTGTTCCCGTGCCACTCCGCGGGTCCTTCGCATCCTGGTCTGACAGCCTCTGCCTAATTGGAAACCAGTGTGGAACTGGGAAGCAAACATTTGGGCAGGAATGCGTAGGTTTGTCCATCCTTCAGGCTTATTAATGATCTTAAAGGGCAGAGGATGCAAGGAGCTTTATCAGATCATGGCACAGCTTACTCAGTTGTCTCTCTGTGCTCTTCCCACTGTGGCGATTCAGGCCAGACAGATGCAGCCTGTGAGGTTTGCACAATTCATTCCCGACGCTGAGCAGAGGCTGAATTAATGCTCTTTGATTAATATGGGATGTGACAGGCCGGCGGGTTATTGCATGACAGAAATGAACTGCTTGAAAATAGAGCCCGGCCCCGCTAGATGCTTTGTAGCACAGAGAAACTGTTCCAGAGAGTCTTTTACAGTGACTCTGGAGGGGTGGGAAAGGGGCAGAAGATGGAGGCGAATGGTCCTGTGCAAAAGGAACTCGCGGTGAAGTATTTGGGATGGGTTCTACGGTGGTCGCCTGAGTGTCACTGGGTGTGAACTGGAAGGCCGGTGGTGATGCTGGGAAGGCCAGAGCTGGTTTGAACCAGTCCGAGGGTTTGCGGTTGTGAAGTACGAGGCTGTAAGCTGGTCCCAGCCGTCCCCGTAGGTTGGGAGCTTTGCTGAGCTGAGCTTTGCACAGGAAGTGATGTCCCAGGGCGTCCCGGGAGAAGGGGGCTCAGCCGGTGGCAGGAGGCAGCTTTCTCAAGGTCATTGTCTCTGAGGCCAAATCTGTGTTCCTTAGCCTTGCCTCCATGTATGTGGAGAAGTTGTAGAGCCCCTTCCTGCGCCTCAAGTGGCTCCAGGAGAGCTGGAGAGGGTCTGGTGCGCAGGGCAGGGAGGGCCAGGCCCGGGGGAATGGCCTTTTGCTGCAGGAGGGCAGCTGGAGAGGGGCTGGGAGGCAGAAATCCTTCCTGGGGATGGGGGAGGCACTGGCACAGGGTGCCTGGAGAAGCTGGGGCTGCCCCTGGATCCCTGGCAGGGTTCAAGACTGGGTTGGATCGGGCTTGGGGCACCCTGGACTGGTGGGGGGTGTCCCTGCCCATGGCAGGGGGCACTGGGGGGCTCTGAGGGCCCTTCCAACCCACACCAATCTGGCGTTCTCTGATGTCCCCATCCTTGATCACTGCTATCCCAGTGCCCCTCGCCGGGGAAGGCTGCCTGTGTGGGCTTCTGGTGGATTTATTCCTCAGGCTCTTCCCTGCAGATCCCTTTGCTCCTCAGCAATGACAATGACTTGAAAATTATTTCCTTTTATTTCCTTCAAATACCTCCAATTGTTGGAAGGGTTTTTTTTTTCCTTTATCCCCCTGCTGCTCTGAATTCTGGGCATCCTCCTCTGTCCCCCTGGCATCTGGCAGGGAGGGATCAGTAAATAGGCCGTGCTGAGGCATGGTAAGGCACGCAGCTCTCCTTGGGTTTCCAGTGCCTTTGGTGTGGCCAAAATACCAACAAAGAAATTAGGAAATAGGGTTCTTGGCTGGCTATAATGCAGTTTGTGAGTCTCTGAACAGGCCAGGACGTGAAGTACCTGGACAACTGGTGCTTTAAATTCACATAGGCTGCCCACAGCTTTTATTTTAGAGGGCTTAGGCTGCCAGATTGAGGACAGCATTGTTAATTCAGAAGGACTTGCTGGAGATGAAACGGTCCCCTGATATGTGATGCTCAATCCTGCAGTTCCCTTCCTGGTGTTTTACCTTCCAAACATGAGACTTGAAAGCCCTTCTGGAGTTGCCAGTGTGGATATTTGGGGTGTCTAGGGGAATGAAATGGATCATTTCCTTCTTTGTTCTTTTTACACCTCGGGTGTGCCCCTGTATGTTTCTGGAACCTTCAACCCCGGCTGGGCAAGCAGCGAGGAGGCACTGTGTTGTAGCTCTATGTCTGTGCCTTGCCTGCCTGCCTGAAGTCCCTTCGAGGCTCAAAGAGGACAGGGATGGGAGTAGGAAATCCCAAGCACAGAGGAATCTGAATGGGCTCTGGTGAGGGCCTAGGACAAGGCTGCCAAGGAGGGGGTTGAGTCACCGCCCCTGGGTGTGTTTAAAAGAAGGGCAGATCAGGTACTTAGGGCTATGGATTAGCACAGGACAGGAACAGTTAGACTTGATGATCTTAAAGGTCTTTTCCAACCTTGTGATTCTGTGATTTCACCAATGGCTGGTGGCAAAGTCCATCCAAAACTGTACCTGAGCATCCCCCACCAAGCTTCAGCGGGGTCACTGGGATGGAGTTAGTGCCGTGGCACAAGCGGGTGTGGAGCGGTGCTGGAAGCAGGTCCTTGTCTCTGCTGCAATACCTTCTGTGGGATTACTGTGTTCCGGTGCCTCGGCAGCAACATATCAGGTGACTTGGTCTGGTTCTGCCAGCTCTCTGAGGAGGCAGCTGGATCTGTGGGGCCCTCTCCTCTCTGCAGGGTACCAGTCCTGTCCCAGTCGTGCTGCTGGAGGGAAAGGTCGTTACAGAAAGAAGTGCTGTTATGTTATCGAAGGGTCCTGTTAGTGGTGGGAAGCAGCGGTTTTCCTTCTGCCAGGGACTGAACGTACCATGATTTGTTCCTTCCCCTCAGGATTACTCCCACCAGATCACCTGTGTCACAGACAGGGAACAGTTCATTGTGCCGATCCGAGCTATCGGTGCCCGAGCGATCCTGGACTTCCCCTACCAGCTGAACTTCTCCACCTGTCCGGTCAAGTACAGCACCCCGAAGACTCTGCTGGTTCGTAATATTGGTAACCGGGAGGCCCGCTACTCCATCAGCACTCAGAGGTAAGGGGCCTCACTTTATTTGCTCAACAAAATGTGTGTGAGTGTTTTTCTTCCAGAGCTCTAGAGCAGCAAATTTTGCTGCCCGGAGCTTGCTCTGACACGGGCTTCCCGCAGCGTCCTTCAGGTGTCTCCTCCCACTCCAGTGGATCCCTTCACAAGCGAGGGTCGCCAGTCATATTTCTGGGCCCCTGTGTTCTGGGTTGCTGCTGCTGGCCGCTGTTTGCTCCTTGTACAAGTGAGCGGCCGGGAACTAGACTGCAAAAGAGCCCCAGATCTCCCGCCACAGTCCTGACGCATGTGTGTCTCTGTTGCAGCCCTTTCTCTGTTGATCGCTCCGTCGGGACGCTTGGCATCGGTGACACCATGCAAGTAACGGTGGACTTCCACCCGCTGAAGACTGGGGATCATTACGGTTCCCTGCTTGTTCACTACGACACGGGTGAGTGTCCTGTCTGTGGGTCTGTGTCCTTCAAAGCAGAGCAAGGCAGAACTTCCTTTGCAAACTACTTCTAAACCCTTTTATTTCAAACCCTCTGTGTAGTTTGGTGCTTAGAAGGGCAAAGGCTGAGTCCGTCCTTATTCTGTCTGTCCGGTGTCCTGCCCATCCGTGGGTGTTGCCTGCTGTCAGGATGGTGGCCACCACCCTACACCCCTGTGACAGTCATTTGCCATCATTCCCTGTTGTCCCAACCACCCAAATTCCCTCGCTGGGTGATATCTCCCAGCTTGACCACCAAGAAAAGTGAGAAATAGCTGGTGTTTAGGAGTTGTTAGAGTGCATCCCCCTCAACAGGAAGGAGAATGCTTTGGGAATCTTGTTTTCCTGGGAGCTGCTGGGGTGGAGGAAGGATGAACCTTGAATCTCCATGATGACGTGCGTACGCGTTGGGTGAAGTTCCATTCTGCCCCAGTGCTGTATTTGGTTCTGTAAGCGTAACGTGGGGGGTTCCCTATGGGACGCTGTCCCATGCCCACTGTCTCTTACACACACTGTACTGGGTAAGCACTTGTATTGGTTTGGAAGGGTTCTGCCCAAGGCTGGTGGGGGGTGAGCTTCGCTTGGGGCTGCGTGACTAAGGGGATGTGTAAGGGGTTCCCAGAGCTGGGCTGGAGGTGCAGAAGCAACTCAGATCCCATAGAAGGAAAGGAAGCCATCCAGAGAGATGTTGACAGGCTTGAAAGGTGTGCCTGGGTGAGCCTAATGAGGTTCAATGCATCAAAGTGAGAGGTACTTGGGCTGGAGGAATCCCAGACACCTAGAGACTGGGAGAGGAGCTCCTGGGGAGCAACCCTGCTGAGAAGGACCTGGGGGTTCTGGTGGGGGAGAAACTTCCCATGAGCTGGCAGTGTGCTCCTGGGGGTGTTCAAGGCCGGGCTGGATGGGCCCTGGGCAACCTTGTGTAGCTCCAGGCCTGGAGGTTGTTGGCCCTGCCTGTGGCAGGGGCTTGGAGCTCTGTGATCCTTGAGGTCCCTTCCAATCCAGACCATTTGATGATTCCATTCTATGCTAGCACCCAGAAACAGTAACATCCCCAGCAGATGCTCCATGCTGGTAAAGGAGGTGGTGGATTGATGCTGGGAATTGTGGAAGGAGAGTCACTTCTCTGCTCAGAGCTCCCGAAATCCTCCCTCATGCTACGCTCCTGTCTCCCAGAAGTACCCGGTACAATAGGATGGGTGGGCTTCAAGAGCTGGGACCTGATGCTGTGCTTGTCTGGGGGAGCTTGCTGTGCCCGCTGGACCTTGCAGCAAGGTGCTGCAGCATGTTTCTAGTCCCGGAGATCTGTCGTGTGGTGCTGAAATTCCTCTGTACTTTGTGTTTTTACCCTCCCCCCCTCAGTCACCGCATCCCTTGGGGTCTATTTGTCAGCACAGGAAACTTCAGTAATTAGCAAAGCCCCCGGAGCCTGTGCGTGGCTGCTGGGCTCGGTGCAGTGAGATGCTTTTATTGCTGCCAGGAATAAGAGCCGTTCTGCAGCTCATTTTCTGTCGGTGGCTCGGTGAGGCCATAACGCAGGAGCAAAAGCCTGGGGGCAGGATCTCGCTGTCTGTGAGGGCAGAGATCAGTCAGGACTCTGCTGTGAAGTTTAGGAGATGAGTATCCAAGCCGAGCCAGCCCTGGAGCAGGAATGTCCACTCCATTACCGTTCTGTCTCCCCTCGATGCGGAGCCCCAGAAAGCAGCTTCCCCGGACCAGAGGTGGCATGTGGCTCAGGAGTCCTCCTCGGTGGGTTTGGTCCTGCTGGAAGCCCCCAGCCTCGTGCTAAGAGCCCGATGAGGATCCGTCTGGGTGTCTGACAGATGAATACCCCCTTTTCCCTCAACAGAGCATACGGGAGGGCTGATAGATCCCTAGCAGGAGCTCTCCTAAAGCTCTCTGCTGGTTTGCCGAGGCTCAGAGCATCCTCTGTGGCTCTGCACAGCCAGGGCGAGGGAGGAGGGAGAGCTCAGCCTCAGCTCCTCTGTTGATTACTTCAAGAGCAGGCAGAAGATGCAGGCAGCGCCTGCCTCCAGCTCCATGCTTGTCAATCAGATGGAATTTTCCTGGACTGGGTTAATTGCTGTCCCTGTAGGAAGTGGATGAAGTAATGTCTCCCCTCCTGAGCCCTAGGGAGCAAAACTTGTTCTCTGCCCCATTGGGGTTCTTCCTGCACAGGAGGAAAGAGAGCGGCTGCAGACGGGTCTCCAGTGCGGTGCTCGGAGCGCCGGAGAGCTGCCATGATGTGTGGGTTGGGCTGAGCAGTGTCTGTCTGCGGGAACAGTCTCTACAGCTGCTGCCTGCTCCAGGCTGAAGGAGTGGGCTTGCAGGACAGTGGTGGGCAGGCTGGTGTGGGCCGTGCCCCGCCAGGTTCATTTTGGTGTACCTTCACGGACCCACAGGAAGCGAGGGCACTGCTTCTATAAAACAGGGAAGCTCTTGTCTGCATCCCATCCTGCCATGGGCTGTCGCTTTGCTCCTTCCTCTGCCACCTCCTTTTCTGGCCCACACCCTCCAGGCATCTTTGGCGGGGATCAGTGAGGGATTGGGAGAGACTTGACACTGGTGGTGGTCCTGGAGGAGATGCTGGGTGAGCTGTGGCTGAGGCGGGACTCCCCTGGGAATGAGGTGTAATAAAAGCTGTACCCCTTTCTTCTGTGACCTGAGGCTCGCGGTGTTCCTCATACTTCCATCGGTAAGTGAGAGGAGTAAAGACTCCCCTTTGCTTTCTTCCAGGTGAAAATACTAACACAGCCCTTTATGGAGTGGCTGTAGATGGCAACATCAGGCTAGACAAGAAGTCTGTGACCTTTGAGAACACCTACATCACGCTGTCGAACCGCAGATCTGTGGTCATCCACAACCGCAGTGCCATCATAGCCCACTTCCAGTGGAAGGCTTTTGCCACGCAGGAGGCGGAGGATCAGCGGAAGAAAAGGTTCGTTTCAAAGGTTCCTTTTGTTAGGTACACTGCCCAAGGGGAACGCTACCGTATGGCCTTGAGGGGGGTTGGTGCTTTTAGGACAAGTCAGCCATCCATGGCATCAGGGTGGGTGTCCCTGGGCTTTAGGGTAAGTGCTGGTGAAGTGCTGTGCTGGTGCTTCTCATCCTCCTCTGCCTCCCCCAAGCATCTTTGTGGTAGGAGAAGCCAGTTGAAGATGGAGATGGATTTCCCATTGGTTGTGTGCAGCAGCTTTGAGCCGGGTCGCTCTCCTGAGGGCTGCTGACTTGCATAAGACCCCTCTTAGCTTACAAGCGTGGAGTAAAACTACCTGCAGTATGATGATCTGTTCCGTTTGAGGTGCCATGCCTGGGGCCAGCCCTTTGCCCAGCCACCCCTGTTCCTTCCCAAGCACTGCTGCCCCTGTGCTCGCACACCAGTCCCTGCAAAGATGCTGCTTGATTAAAGGAGCTGTTTGGTTTGTCTCTCCCCGTGGCTGCAGGCTGTGTTACAGGCTGCAGAGGCAAGGACGGTGCACGCTGGACCCCATGAGTCAAGATTGCCTTTCCCTCCTCTCCTCCACCTTCCCCGACCGGAGCACCAAGGTGCAAGGAAAATCCCTGTTTTCCTCCAACGGGATCTTCAGCATTGAGCCAGCGGTAAGCGATAGCTGTGAAACCTCCCTTTCTCTTCTTCCTCCTCCTCTTCCTCCCTGAATGAGATCGCTCAGCAGATCCCTGCTTGATGTGCCGGGAGGAAACGTCAGGTTTCTGGTGAGGCCAGGAGAGCTGGTGGCAAAAAGCGTTTCCCAACTCATGACAGGCACAGAGAGCCTGCCTAAAGGTGGGCTTTGCTCCCAGGGCAATAAATGAAGAGCTGCCTAAGCGTCCTGACCGCGTTCAGAGGGATGGAGCCTTATATGTAAAGGCACACCTTCCAGGGGGTTAACGAAGGGTGTGGGACCATGTCAGTTGAGATGCTGACTGGAAGAGTGGTGCCCTCTGTGGGAAGGAGGGCAAATTCAGTCCCCCTTTAATCACAGAAATACCAGTCCTCACCTACCCTGGGCTTGTACCAGCCCTGAACCTCCCTTCTGGTGCCATCAGGAGCCTGCATGCGAGACCGGCAGGTTCAGGTGGGCTTTTTGAGCTCAGTCACACCTGGGTACAGCAGCTTGCTTAGTTATCTTGCTCTTCCATTTACGCGAGCCAAAGCTCGTGGTTTAATCCCTCAGAGCCCCAACTCTGAGTTTGTGCCTGGTCTGGCATGAGAAAAGGTGAACCTGCTTTGTTTTAGGGAAGGGGATGGTGTTTTCTTATCACCCATGTAGGGTTGAGAGCCACCAATGTAGAGCTGCGGTTTCACACCACTGCAGCTGGGGGCAGCATGATGTGACCAAGAGGTCATGTCAGAGCAGTAGGAAGCTTGTAGAGAGCGGGACCTGATCAGCGGAGCGTTCGGAGCATCCTGCGGTGCACCAGAGCTGGTTGTGGGGTGTCACCCAGGGCTCCTGCTTAGTGACAGTTGGACTAGGTCACCACAATGTGCTCAACGCGCTCCTGTGGGGCGTTTAAGGTGAGGTCCAGAAATCCATCTGCCCACAGAACCGAGTCCTGGTTCTTCCCGTAGTGACATATGGATGTGAAGAGTAGCCAGGTTCTTTTGAGTGGACACCTCTCCTAAATGACTATGTTGATGTTATGGCATTTGCTCCAGGGCTCACTACAAGTGGGCTACTGCACAAATCTCTTCCCCTTGTGTCTCTGCCAGCATCAGCAACCTTTTGGTTTCCATGAATTCTGTTATGGAAGAATCAGTTTTGCTCCAGAGTTTTGCTCATGTCTGTCTTCTTCCCCGAGATGGGGCTGTCTGGACGTCAAACCATAGTTAAGATTTTTTCCTCTTTGAGAATCTAAAACTCCACTGACTTCCATGAGCCTTCTCTCCGGTGATGGGCCCCCGTAGCCTTCTCTCCGGTGATGGGCCCCCGTAGCCTTCTCTCCGGTGATGGGCCCCCGTAGCCTTCTCTCCGGTGATGGGCCCATAACCTGTAGCTCAGGCAGAGGCATTTCTTGCTACCTGAATCTGCTGGAGAGGGTCCCTGAAAGCTGGGATAGACCTTTCAGGCCAAAAGTGGCTTCTCTCTTCCCACCTATCGCCCGTGGTGCCTGAGAGCACCCTGCAGAAATAATCAAACCCTTGTGACGGGTGGCTAGAGGGAATACTTGCTTGCAGGGGTTAGGAAGCTGATGGAAGGATGTTAGTCTGGGAGAGGCTTTGTGGGGTTTGGGCAGGCATCTAGGGAAGAACAACCCCAGGTACCAGTACAGGTTGGGGACTGGCCTGTTGGGGACCAGTGTAGGCGAGAGGGACCTGAGGGTCCTGGGGGACAGCAGGATGACCGTGACCAACAATGTGCCCTCGTGGCTAAGAAGGCCTATGGCATCCTGGGGTGTATTAGAACGGGGTGGTTAGGAGGTCAAGAGAGGTCCTTCTCCCCCTCTACTCTGCCCTGGTGAGACCCCACCTGGAATACTGTGTCCAGTTCTGGGCCCCTCAGCTCAAGAAGGAGATAGAACTCCTTGGAAGGTCCCAGCACAGAGCCACAGAGATGATGGGGTGGAACATCTTCCTTATGAGGAGAGGCTGAGGAAGCTGGGCCTCTTTAGCCTGGAGAAGAGGAGACTGAGGGGTGACCTCAATGTCTATAAATATGTAAAGGGCGAGAGCCGGGAGACTGGAGCCAGGCACCTCTCAGTGATGGCAGCGACAGGACAAGGGGCAGTGGGTGCCAGCTGGAGCACAGGGGGTTCCATGTGAATGTCAGGAGGAACTTTGTCACTGTGAGTGTGACGGAGCCCTGTGACAGGCTGTCCAGAGAGGTTGAGGCGTCTCCTTCTCTGGAGACATTGAAACCCCCCTGGATGCGTTCCTGGGGGATTTAGTCTGGGTGACCCTGCTCTGGCGGGGGGGGGACTGGATGAGCTTTCGAGGTGCCTTGTAACTCCTAAGGGTCTGTGAGTCTGTGACTGCCCGGCACCTCCGAAGCGATCCTGCTGGACTCGCTGGAGTGTGAGCTAGGCTGGTTGCTTTGTTATAGCCCTAATTTAACAACATGCCTCTCCCAGGTGCCAGGAAAGGTCAGGGACTTGGGAAGTTTTTCGTAGCTGCTTCCAAACTCCCTTATAAATATTGTTGATCAGTGTTACTCGCTCTTTGCTCTTCCCTGGTGCTCTGAATATCGTCTTATGGGGCCACAGTTGGAACGAAGAGATGTGACGTTTGAAGGTAAATGGTTTGCTGTCTGTTTCTGTTTTAGGAGGGAGAGATTTGGCCAAATTGTTCAGCTGAAATTAGTGTGACCTTTAAGCCTCAAGAAGCCAAAGTCTATCAACAAGCGTTCTTCTGCGACATCTCAGGTATGGCTCCTCTCTCCTCCTGCTCTTGCCTGTGGTGGGGAGGAGCCTGGTTGAGCGATGGCTCAATTAGAAAGCAGCCCAAGGGGCTGGTCAGAAAGGAGAAACCAGCCCAAAGGCATATCTCCCAAGGGAAGGGTTCTGTATCTTCCTCTGGATCTTCTTGGACTGATCCCTGCCAGCCCCAAGTCGGAGACTAGAGCCTGGAAAATCTGGGCTCAGAGGGAATTGCTGTACTGACATTGAATTCTCTCCCCAGGCTGTGAGAGCAGGCTGCCCCTGTGCGTCAAAGGGGAAGGCATAGGGCCTCGACTGCGCTTCAGCTTGGAGCAGCTGGACATAGGGAAGGTTTTCATTGGAGCAGCGCACAACTACGAGGTGAGCTGTGTGAGCTAGCAGGGCTTGGGCTGGTGCCTGATGGCTCCTTGTGGGATTTCTGGCAGCTCAGGAGTTGTGAGCAGGGGGTATTTGATGTACAAGTCAGCTCCTGGGGGTTCCACGAAGTCCAGATACTTCTGGTGGGGTCGGAAAGGTGAGCATGTTGCTCAGGGAGCCCTCATCTCTGCTTTTGGGCAACTGCCTTGAGAGCAGGTGGGAGGTGTCATACAAACCCCCCGCCAACCCTGCGACACCTGAAAGCAACGCTGGGCCAAAGGGAGAAGTACTGGGAGGCTCCTGTTTGTGCCCTGGATGTGACATGTCTTGGTACTCCAGCTGCTGAGAAGTAGCTGGAACAAACTTCTGGTGTTTGAACTGGAGCCCGTTGCCAAAGGGATTCGGTTGGGCACGATGGAAAGCTGGATCGCCTCCTGGCCCAGAGCTGGCCTGAGTCAAGCAAACAGGGAGCATTTCCCCTTTGCCAAGCTGTCTCACACGATTCAGACGTGATGCGTGTCTCTTAAGAGCTAAGTGCTTCTTGAAATGAGGCAAGGGAACTTTCTACATCTATATATATGCCTCCCCCTGGCTGCTGTCAAGCCTTCTACAAAAAAATAAAGCAGAGCAAGTGAGAGAGGCAGCAAACGAGGCAATCCATCATGCCAGACACTTCTGAATGCTGGACTCTGGGCAGGGAATGACACATGAAGGTGTTTTCTTACCAAATCTTGTGCGCTGTCAGCACTTTCAGTGCTGATACTTTATTCATTCTCTACACATCAATTTGTTGTTCTCCTTACTTGAGAAGGTGGGACTAAGTACAGGGTGCTTTTAGTGCTGTCCTAAGCAGCTAGACCAGATGTAAACCCCAGCTCAGTGTTCGATCCCTATGTACGAGGTGTAACCAAGGTGTAAAACACATGAGAGGAGGAAGGTTTCAGGTTACCACCGTGGAGTTTGGGTACATGGATGTTTTCAGCGGCAGCTGCAAAGTTCAGGAGATCAAGGATGCTTCTGTGCTTCTGTCTGGGTTTTGTGATGGGTTCTGCAAGGACAAGTCCCAGCTCTGTGCCAGCGGGACAAAGCCAGAGGTTCTGTGGTGTTATCGCCACTTTGCCAGGAAAAAACCCAAGGCAGAACTTGTCCCGTTGTGTTACCTTTGACTTCTGCCTTCCAGGTGTTCATTGTTTAGTTAGAAAGCAAATGGGTCTTCTCTAACAAAGGAAATGTCCTTATGCGTTTCCATTGGTTCCTTCTCACTGGTGCAGGTGGTCCTGTATAACAAAGGACTCATCCATGGTGTCTTCAGCTTGGTTCCTGCAGCTACAGCTCTGGGCTCTTGCTTCACCTTTCTCCCCAGTGAGGGTGAGATTTTGCCAGACAATCTCCAAGTCATCCAGATCTCCTTCAGTTCCACCATCCTGGGGACCTTCATAGAAGAATTCAAGTTCAATGTGAATGGATCCCCTGAGCCTGTGACCTTGACTATCAGGTGAGTGGGGAGGATACAGGAGCTTACTGGGCAGGTCTGGAATTATCTCTGGGCAGTCATCTGCCACCTGCCTCATTTTATGGCAAAGCAGAGAGAAAAAGGTGTTGTGGGAGGTCTTGACATGGGCATGCTTGGTTAAGAGCTGAGACTTTTTAACCTTGGCTTCAGTTTGAACCTTGCAACCCAAGGGAGATGACCTTCCCTCCTATGCCCTCAGTATACCCAGTTTAACTCTGAAAGTCTTGGATGCCTTTGGGAAGCACCTTGGCCTTCATGGTGGAGCTTTCCAGGATACTCTTTGCACGGAGTTTGGCTGTAACAGGTTCCTTTTGTGATCCTTCGACATCCCGGTGGGATGACCCTGGGGCTGTAAGTGACTACCCATGCTGGGAAATGTTTAACTGGAGCTTGTACAGGAAAGGTGTGGAGATGCCTGCTGCCCAGGGTGGGTAGCAGGAGCTGGTAGCTCCTTCCCCCTTGGGTTGCGGCAGGCGTGTGATGGGCTGTAGATGGGCCTGGGATGGGTCTGTGAAGTCCCATGTGAAGGCACAGCAAGGCTCAAAGCGCTTTGGAGACCCTTGAGCAAGGGGCCAGCCTGAGTGATTCTGTGTTTTAAAATCCTCTGTTAACAATGCACCCAACCCAGGTAGGAGCAGGCGCAATGTCATCCTTCGTGCTCCTACGTTGGGACAAGGTGTCCTCCCGGCTCCTCTGCGCTGCCTCCTTCCTGCAGCTGGAAAACCGCTGATGCAGGAGGCAGGGAGCTCTCTGAAGCAAGAACTCAGGCATCATCCCTTTGGCCGATGCTGTTGCAGAAGATAACCCTCACCGAGCTAAGGGGGGAAAGAGAAAAGGCTGATGATAAGAGAGTCAAAGCTCCTTTCTCAGGCCCGCAGCAGCATATAAACTTGTCCCAGTGAATCGTAACCATGGGCTGGTGGGATAGTGTGGTGTAGGCAGGCAAGCTGTGGGGCTGGCTGTGCCTCCTTGGCCAGCAGCCTTCTGCTAGATCAAGGTAGTCAAGAAATGAAGGGAATCTGCAGTGGGTTTTGCCAGTGAAGCAAGAGAAATGGGTAAAAAAGGAACAAGAAGGTTATTGCTTGAAGAGAGAGAGGGGAGCAGGTCTGACCTTGGTGGGGAAACGATTCCCTTGGCTCAGTGTTTGCAGGGAGAGCGCTGCTTTGTTTGGAAATGGAGAGGGAACATTTCACAATCAAATAATTCCTTCTCCTCTGTCCCTCCCTCAAATTGGTCACAGAATGTTATTGCATAAGCAGCTTTCTCCTTGATCAGGGGCAGGTTTTGCTTGTAAAGATGCGCTGATCTCAGGTAGGAAAGAGCTGTCACAGCGGGGTGGCTGTGTGCTGGCTACCCTGTGGCCAAATGAAAGGGTCCTGGTGTCCCCACTGGTGCCCTGGCTTGCCAACATATCCTTCTCTTCCCCGGGGCTGCCCTGCCCCATTCAGCCTGGCCCTGAGCTCCCTGCAGACCTCGAAAGAGGGTTGCTAGTTCTTTTTTGTTTCTTTGTTTGTTCTCCACTCTTGTGCTCCTCCCTTCCTGGATGGTGGGTCCGGTGCATCCCGTCTGATGGACCCCAGCATCCCTGCCTGCTCCCGCACCCCTGTCCCCCAGCATGATTGCCATTGCGGTCCAGTGCTCCCCGAGATGGCACCTGCCTCCTTGGTGGAGTCAGAGCTGGGCTCGGTTGTCATCAGCCATGAGATAAATTCATGAATGGTGTGTGGCTCCAAGGACCGATTTCAGGCAGCGTTGTTGAGTTTCAGAGTTTGGAGCTGATTTTAGGGATGGGAGAGGAGGTGTGGTGGGTTCAGGGCCCCATGTTTGGCTTAAGATATGTTGTTCTTGGCTGTGTCAGTGGTGACAAGCTGATACATTCCTCTGTGGAATTGTTGCTGATCTTGTGGTCAGTGGGTGTCCGGGTGCTGCCCTGGATTCTGATAATTGTGTGGATCCAGATCTCCCCAGAAGATGCTCATGCACTCAATGGAAATGCTGGCTCCAGCTGAGAAGGAGGGAACGTGAGGAGGTTTACTTCACTGAGTCCACTTTTGTGTGGGCATCTCTACCCCTGCGTTACAGATGGGGAAGCTGAGGCACAGAGCCATCGCTTGTTTGGGGCCCTTCATTGAGCCAAGTTGGGGGCATAGCCTTGCCCTACCCTGCCTGACACGGTGTCCTAAGCCACATCTGAGAGCTGCTGGCTGCCTCCTGTCCCCATGGATGAGGGCAAGGGTGTGAGGGGCTGGTTTGAAACCTACTGTGGTTCTGACACTGGCTCTTACCTGCCTGAGCATCAGGGAGAGCTGAAAGCTTTGTGGTTCTCTTTAACCCAGCCACTGCCTTGTCTGTCTGTCCTCACAGTGGCTGTGTCATCGGACCGACGTTCGACTTTGACGTGCCTTCCCTCTGCTTCGGTGACGTCTCCTTCGGTGAGTGCGCCCTGGGCTTGGACTGCGGGCCGAGAGGTCCGTGCGTTACCAGAATGGGGTGCTTGGAGCACCCAGAACGAATGTTCCTCTGCAGCAGCAGCCTTCAGGGTGTTAAAAGCAGGACTGGCACCCTTGGCAGCAGAACGGCTGCGAGGGTCCTCATCCCTGAAGGGCTCCAGGGATGGGAGGTGTGGTGGGGAGAAGGGTAACGCTGGGCATGGGGAGAAGGGTGATGGAGCTGTGAAGCAGCCTGGAACTGCTCTGGATAAATGTTGGGAGGACAGGAGCCATACATTCCCCTGCCCCTTAATGTGAAATGTTAATTAGTGCTGGGAGGGCACCTCATTATCACCTACCTCGTAATATGCCCAAGCCATAGCTCTGCGCAGGGCACTGATGTCCATGGGGACATGGGCTCCTTCCCTGTGTCCCCCCCACCCTGAAAGCCCCCCGCTGCTGTGACAGTGCTGTTGGCTGAGCATCCAGAGCTCCATTGAAATGCAGATTCTGGTTCTCCATCTCTGCTTCACAAAAGGCTTTTTACTGAGATGATCTGAAGTTTTAAATGGGAAATGATTTGTGGATTGATGGACGGGCTATTACGGTGCTGGGCCTGGGATGCCTCTGTGTTTTCATGCTGTTCATGGACTTTTAAAGAAAACTCATTACCTTTGGGGAGCGGCTTCCTCCCCGCCCTACAGCACCGCTCTGCCGCTGCTTTGTTCCTTCCCATCCCACCTGGTGGTATCGTTTTAATAAGGCAGCTGAAGGCAGCAACTAGGTTTTTGCTTCTTTCAGCCGTGCCGCTAACGGTTGTCTGCATCTGACGCCTTCGGTCTCATTTGGGACCGTGGAGTCTGTGTTGGTCCTTTTTGGGAACCTCCCTACTAGAGGTAGGCATGGCTGACTGACCCGCCGTGGCTGTGGTTGGGTTTCCTCCTGGTTGGTGTTGAAATAATGCTTGGAAGCGAGTCGTGGGAGATGGCTCCTCCTTAGAGAGCTGGCCAGCCAAACCAGATGTCTTCTCCTGAGCTGGTCTCCTGCCTCTGCAGAACATCTCCACTGCATGGGGTTATGCCGCTGGTGTCAGAGCTTTTTGAGCAGTCATCAAACGCCCCGTTCATTAGGGAAGGTGAGACACGGCTTCTGCTGATTTCTCAGCTGGCGTCAGGCTCAGCTGCTGCCAAGTGGCCTGTAAATCCTCACGGGCTCCGTCTGGTCGCCCCAAAACAGGAGATGCCGTAAGGACCCAGCTAGCGAAACTGCATCAGAGGGCTTTGCATTGGGCTGTAGTTCCCCATTTCATTCATCCTTTCTTTTACTGCAGCTCCTCCTCGGTGCCAACCTGCTCCTATGCAATGCAAGCCACGGGGGCTATTCATGAGAAGTTTTGTAGATCCGATTCTCAGAGTAAATGCTCTGTCTGGCTGCTCACTCCTACGTGAGACTTAACTGGTGCTGGTGTCAGGGCAGCTGAGAGAGAAAAACACGTGGCATTGGGCATCAGAGCTGCCAGGGAGGGATCTCCATCACCAGTCTGGCACAGAGCTTCCATGGCAATTAATTCCTTGCCAGGCTTCTCAATTAGCTGCAGTTCAGATTGAACAGAGCCAAAGTACAGGCACGGTTTTACCATGAAGGGCTGCTCACCCCAGGAATCGTGGGATAACAACAGGTACATAAATCCCTCTGTGTGTCTATTCCTCAGGCTTCCCTCGCACCTTGTCCTGTCGCCTCACCAACACCTCCTTGGTGCCCATGACTGTCCACCTTCGCATCCGCGGGGACGGCTCAGGAAAGCCCAGCGTTACCAGTGTTGCCTGGCTGTCGAACAACGATCCTCAGTCCTGGAGATGGGGAGTTCAAGGTTGCATCAGACCAACTGAATTTACGATAGAGCCTTGCAGCGGGACCATCCCCTCCCTGGGATTCATGGATATCCAGGTGTGGGGAGAATCTGTCCGGCCGTGCTTCAGCAGATGGAGCTGAAGCTTCACTCGTGGGGAGGGGCTGAGGTGGGGTTTAGTGATGGGAGGGAGTTGGATGCGCTTTTGTTGTCTGGGTTGGTCCAGGATGTTTGTGAAGGGGCATGGGTTTGTTTCCAGAATCATCCGCTGAGCATCCTGTGCCCTACAGTCAGGCGTGGAAGCCACGTGCGTGTTTGAGCGCTGCGTGGAGCCATGGCTTTGCCTTAACCGTGGGCAGAGGAAGGATGAGGACAGCGGGTGGCCGTTAGAGAGATGCCCTTGTGTAAAGCAATTTGCTTTTCTTCCCAGATTTGTTTTCCCTCTCCTGGTGAGCAGGAGGAGCTGCATTCACTGCAGCCATCCCCAGGGGGAGCTGAAGCAGCTCTGCCAGGCGTGACCTGCGCCCATCTTCTGGGGCCGTTTGCATTTGGTCCTGGCTGTAAAGCTGAACTCGCTCGGTTCGAGGCAGCGCATTGCACCAGGATTTACGCTGTTGTAGCTGAGATTAAAACCGAAATGAACTTTAATACAGTGGTGGGTAGAGCAGCTGTCTAATTAGGCTTTAATTCAGCTTACACATGCCTGGTTAACCACACGGGGTATTGAACCAAGCAGATGCTGTCAGGAGACCTTTATTTCTCTCAGACTGTGCTCTGCACATGGACCAGCAGAAGGATTAGGGCAAAATCCTCCTCCATACCATGGAACGAGAATCAGGGGATGCCACATACGGAACGATGGTTTTCAGGGGTGGTGAAGGTCTTTGACGCTCTTCTCTGTCACCAGGTCACCCTGTGCTCCAACACGGCAAAGAACTACGAGCTGGCGCTGGTGGTGGATGTGGACGGTGTCGGCAAGGAGGTGCGGGCGCTGCTCGTCACAGCCAGGTATCGGCGCGTCCTCTCTCCTGGTGCATCATCTGTCCTCCCCTCACGCTAAGGCCAGCTCCAAAGGAGAAACATTGCTTAATGAGTTGGTTAAGTAGGACTTTGAAAGCAGCCAGTGTTGAGGAGCATCTGTGCTCACCAGACAGGCATGGTCCCCAGCCTTTTCCTAATTCTATTAATTAGATTAATTATAGGTCTATTTCTTTGGCGTGTGAGGTGTAACAGACTTCCAAAGGGCTGTCTCTCTCCTCCTTCCTGCAAGCAGTGGGGGAGAACTCGTGCTGGGTTGCCACCAAAGCACAGTGTTCCTTTGGGATGTGATGAGTAGCCTGGTGTCTGGCTGGCTTAATGAAGGCAGGTGCTAACAAGGAAGGGGCTTAGGCCTGGACTGGTGCAGGAAAAATAACAGCAAGATCTTCCTAAGGAGAAAGAGGATCCTTGATGCTGAGGGAAGCTCAGGTTTTGCCGCTTCCCTCTGGTCCTTTTGAGCATTTAAGCCAGAAGTCCTTCCTGCTGCAGCCAGGCTGGATCCCGCTGTGCTGTGGGTGTCGGTGTCAGTACCAGTAGGATGCAGCTCACTGGTGCTTTTCTGCCGTCCGGTCAGTGCCTGGGCTGTGATTTTATTTCTAATAACCACCCACTGTGTAAGACAGGGGCTGGCTCTGACCTTCCATCACTGAGACAAGTGGTCGAGGCTCTTCAGGCTGCTTTTTTGGAGAGGAGGGAGTAATTTCTGCTGAGATATTGGGCCATGATGAGTGCTGGTCCTCAGTGGGAAGACTCCCCCAGAGCTCAGGGCTTGCTGTGGGACCGTCAGGAGGGTCTTTGTAGGCCTCCTGTGGCCAGAATCCCCCTCCCTGGGACAGGGCACAGCGCTGTGCTGGGGCACTTAACCATGCTGGCAAGGGTCTGCGGTGCTGAGCCCCCGAGTTTGCCCCTCCTTCACAAGAGGTGGATGAATCAAAGGGAATACAGGAAGCTGAAGGCAATTTATTGCTGTCGGAGTAATAAATGTCTGTCTGACCGTGACAAATGTGTTCCGCTCCGCTGCGCCCTATTCAAGAAGGAAACAAATTCTACGTTCTCTCAGTATCTCTAATTCCCTTTGGGACATCTCTTTGCCTAGATGCGTAGTTCCTCAGCTGGAAGTGCTGCAACCCACCGTGATGTTTGGCCGGTGCTTCCTAAACTTCCCGTACCAGCAGCCACTGACCCTTGTGAACAAGAGCCACCTTCCAGGCTGCTACAGGCTCCTTCCTCAGGTTTGGCATGGCATCTGCCCTCAAAAGTTATCCAGGGGTTTATTAAGGGGGTGGAAAATAATAACAAGGGGCAGGGGGTAAGACCTTGCTGGTTTATATTCAGATGGGTTCTTGTTTTTGGCCAACCTTGGGGTGTAGAGGAATGCCCTCTCCTCCCGAATATAGACTTTGGGAAGCAGTTTGTATTTTAGACTTTGGGTTGATTTTCTGCAGGGTGATGAAAAGCTGCTGTGAGGAGGCTGCTGGCATGGGAGTGGGTGTCTGTGGGTGCAGCAGCTTTTGGACCCCCTTGGGATGCGAAGCCCATCCCGGTCTCCCAGCTGGGTTCCGATGGTAGATGTTAAGGAGTTCAAGTTTCCTCGGAGGTTGCTCTGAAGTTGGGTTTGATTCTGTCCCTTACAGGAGCATAAGCAGGGTGATGCTGTGCTGTACTACAGCCCCGCGCCCTCTGGGATCATCAAACCTCGCAGCTCTGTCAGTATCCCATTGGAGCTGGAAGCCCAGAAGTTGGGACGTCAGTCTGCTTCTGCTTTGCTCGCTGTGCTTGGGAACAAGAAATCCCCATTGGTGAGTCTTTGGGGTTCCTAATTCCTGGGATCCTTCCCGGGGCTGCAGAATGCAGCCAGGGTGGACAAGGAAAGAAGGGATTCGTGGTACAAGCAACAGCCAAGGTCTAGAAGGGAGGAAGGGTGGTGGGACTTCTTGGGCAGGTGACAGTCTGAGAGTCTGATGTGGCACATAATTACGGATATGAGAGACAGGATAATGAGCGCAGTCTGCAAGCCGGCACGGTCCCTGCGGCTCAGACTCTGCTGCCTGATGAGGTGAGCAAGCTGAGTGAGAAACCACGCTGAGAGCTTGGCCCATCACATTGAGAAGTATCCGTCATATCTCTGCGTAAAGCCCTGTGCGTCTCCACACCCCTGGCATCTGCAGCGCAGGGACTCTTCCTTTTTCCAGCCAAGCTTGCCTTAAGTATTTGCCTTTGGAAGTGAACGTCACCTTCATTTTCCTTGTGCTTCAGCTGGAGGAGCCCAGCTCTCCCTTGAGGCCCGTGAAGTCAGTCTTTAACATGCAGCCTTTACATTCCCTCACTGCGAGCGCGTGTAGACGCTTCCCTGGATGTACTGACCGCAGGGATGGGAGTTTCTAGCCATGGGGCTGTGTTCTCCCTGTTTCTTATAGCCTAAGCACAGTAGTGGATCATCTGGTTTTTAGTGCTGTGAGAAGGTAGCTCAGCACAGGAACCCGCGTTCCTCCTCCCACGGCCTCTGTGAGAAGAAAACTTGGGGGTCTCAGGCTCTGGAGAGAAAATCCTGCTTGAGGGACGGAATGAATAACGAATCTCTTGTTCCTGTAGTACTGGGAGTGCGCAGAGGCAGCACCGAGAGGCAGCCAACGGATGAGATCTGTGCTCCAAAGAGCCTGCCTTGCTGGGGGCTCACACTGGTTTTCAGGGGGCAGCTTTGTGGGGGATGCGAAAGAAGTTACTAGCCAAGTGCAGCTGTCTGGAAGTTATAGAGGACAGTTTGGCGCAAGATCCTGCGGGAAAAGGAGCAGGAGCAGGCATGGGGTAGAGGGGGGAGAGCTGAGCGAGGGGGAAAAAGCAAGTGTGGGAAGCTGGTTTTCTTTATCCCCCAGTAATGGGAGCCTGTGGCTTCCTGATGGGATCACTCTGGATCCCATGCTTGCTCCGGGCCTTCTGCATTGCTGTTACAAGACTGCAAACTTCTGACAGCCGTAAACATCCCCTAGTCTAGGGGTACCCTGAGAGCCATCTCATCTTTAAACTTTCCCTTGTCTTTGTTTTTTTTTAATCTTCCCTACCTGGAGCAGGACATCAACTTGGTGGCCACCGGAGCAGGACCAGTTGTCCATGTGCATCCCAGCGAGATCAATTTTGGCAATATCCAAGTTCTGGAAGACGCTTCCCGCACTTTCTGCCTCTCCAACCAGAGTGTTATCCCTGCGTCCTTCCGGGCAGAGGTGGTAAGTATCTGTGGGGATATTTCCTAAGAAAAATGATGGGACTTGATTTTTGAACGTGATGTTTCCATGTCGCTGTCTGAGAGAGCGAGTGAGGCATTCCACTGCAGCGCAGCAAGAGGAGCCCAGAGCTGGGGGACCCCTCACTAAGCCAGGGAGTTTTCCTGGATGGTTGAGCAGAAATGGATCCCAGGTCCTTTTCCCAAGTTCTGCCTTTAGATTGTGTGAGGTATTTTGCTCTGAGCTGTATTTTTGGAGCTCTGAGATGAAGAGAACCTCGCAGCCTTTTTCTCCTGAAAGGAGCATGGGTTTCCTGACCATCTCCCTGTTCTCTCTGCATTTGTATCAAGCTCCTTCTGGTGATGAAGACCATTGCTCTGCTGCCAGCTTGCTCCCTGTGAATGTGGTTTTAGGGGGACCGGGGGGTTCAGCGCCCTGATTGCCCCATCTGTAAAGGGCAATCTAGGAAAAATGAGAGGAAGAGAGTGCTTGGGAAGCCGGGGCCGTGCCCACAGGGCACAGCTGGCAGGTTTCTTCCTGCTTGTTTCTTCACCGCCCCAATGTAAATGTTCAGAGCTGGGTTTTCCAAAGCAGAGGGTGTCGGGGCACCTTGCTGCCGCTGAAGATCAGTGGGAACGGAGTGCTTCAGTCTTGGGGGGGCTGTTGGGAAGCACTGCCCAACTCTTGGGGAAAGAAGACTTTGGGCATCAGGATTTTGCTCAACCCATTTGGCAGAGTTTATCCTTCAGGCTCTCGGCCGTATCTGCTGGCTGCGTGGCTGCTGCGGTGGGGTTTGAGCAGTCCTGGCCTTGAGCCTTTGCTCAAACCTGGCTGTGGTTTGCCTTGGTGTGCTCTCCCAAGGGGAGGTTGGAGGGGAATAAAGCTTCTCCCGAGGATGAGCATCTCTTGGGCTGGGCAAAACCAGGTTAAGGAAGTGGGTCTGTTAAAGGAGGGTGCAATATAAGCTCCTGCGTAGTTGCTGTTTCCAGACGCTTGGATTTAGGGAAACGAAGCCTTTATGTATTTACCCTCATGTCTTTAGTCCTTTCTCCTGCACCCCAGAAGAGATTAGGGTCTGTGGTGTCCGTGCTCACTTAGTGTCTGCCGTGTCTTACAGGCTGGCAAACCCTCGTGCTACAGGATTGAGCCCAGTAAAGGAGTGATCCCCCCCGAGACCAAGGTGGCTGTGACTGTCATAGCAAACTTGGATGACAATGAAAAATTCAAGGACAAGGTGATCGTGTCCATAGAGAACAGCCCCAGCTGCAACGTCCTTATCCAGGCTTTTGGCATTGGCACCACCATCATCACGGACAAACCGCTTGCTCCAGAGCTCAACTTGGGCCCCCACTTAAGGTAAGTTATCTCTCTGCTCTGGGCTCTGCCCTGGGTCCAGCACAGAGAGAGGAGTTCTGCTGAAATCCTTCGGGCTGGTTCTCCTCCAGCACTCCCAAAACCTGGCTCAGTGCCACTGAAGCCCCAGGAACTCCTTTAGAAACATTCTCTGGGTGGTTTTCAAGTCTTTAGATACCCTGAGAAAGTCACCGAGCCGGACACCAGTTGGGAAATCGGAGGCTGTGGAGTATTGTCTGGCAGCAGCAGAGAACCTTGGCAGTAGCTTGTTAGCAACTCATCGCTTAAATTTCCGGTGCTGTTTGGTTTCCCTTCTGCCGCAGGGAGTCCTGGAGGAGCAGCAGAATTTGTCTTTGCCCTCTATCATCTGCGAGCTCGCTATCTCTCTCCTCTCCCCTGCCAGGCTGCTCTTTATTAGATGTAGATGCTCTTTCCTCCCTTCTCCTGCCTGTTTTCCTCGCTGTCTCCTCTGCCAGCTGCCGCAGCTCGGAGCAGCCGTGGTGAGACCTCAGGGTCTCCTGAGGTTGGGTTGGGGCATTCCTTGGAGAAGGAATCACCTTCTACCGGTGCCTGTTCCCTTCCCTGCCCAAAGAGGGTCCACACTTCTCCCATACCGTAACCTTTAGTTAGAGCCAGCAGGTTAATCCTACCTTAAGCATTTAGAATAGAATTTAGGGGTACAAATACGCACCCACAAGACATCCACATCAGCAGGGATGCTTGTGCAGCGTGTCCTGTGCTCCATGTGGCCACAATTGAGCTGCACAACACAGAGGACAAGGCTACTGAGGTTCATGTCCTCTGCCCCCACTTCACCTCCTGGCCTGCGGGTTGTGGAGCTGCTGGGCTGTGACCGAGTGAGCTGAGGTGGGACCGGGGAGCATGGCAGATGAGTTGGGCTTTCCCAGAGCTGCGAGTTCTGCTCTGAGCTTTCCCCCGCTGCTGTCCGCAGCATAAACCGTTTCCTGCCCAGCTCGGGCCCGTCGTTGTTGAGCAGCCTGTGGCCAGGGCTGGTCTGTTCTCTGCTGTTGCTGCTGCATTTACCTTCCGCTGCGTGCAGCAGACACGCGGTTTGCAAGCTCATCCTTCATCCCGCGGAGAGACACCAACTGTTCCAGGAGCTGCTCGTTTCCTGGCCGTGCTCAGATTTATAGAGGGTAAAATAATTCCTCCAACCTGGCCTGCAGTTAGTGTTCCTTGATGTGAAGGAATCAGTCTCCGTGGAGTATCCATTTGGCTTTCTATCGAGCTTGAGTTCTTCTTCTCTTGTCGCTCTGGTTCCTCAGCCGTTCCATATGGTCTTACTGCTGTGCTCGTGTTGGGGAAACATTGCTTGATCCCATGTTCTCCAAGCGCATCTGGCTTCCCACAATACAAAACGAGCTTCAGTGTTCAGCTCAAAGCTGATACGTTGGGGGCGAGGAGTCAGGTGCTCCCTAAGGGATGGGAGGGACGGGGGGGAATGACTGAGATGCTGATGTCCTTTGTGAAGCTTTTCCTTGCACTACGCAAACAGACTGGCTGCTGATAAACTTAGGGGCAACTAGGGTCTGGCTCTTGGTGTAGCTTTGAGCTGGGTCAGCGGTTTTGGAGGTGGCTTTGTTGCTGGGTGAGCGGTCAGATAAGGCTAGCGGGGCACTGAAGCCAGGTGGGTGCTGGGAAGAGGCAGTTCTTGAGCCATTTTCCATCTCTGCTTCTCTTTTAGCCTGGATCCCTGTTGTTACTTCTTCAACATAACGAACAAAGGACGACGCATGCATCGGCTCTATTGGAGTACTGAAGGTTTCCCCACATTTCCCCGTCGTGATCGTCTCTCCGCCATCCAAACCAAGGGCAAGGGTTCCTCCCGGAACCCCAAACCTGCCAGTCCCGTGTTTAAGCTTCAACCCCTGACAATGGAGCTGATGCCGGGCCAGACTGTGGAGATGACTTTGGAAGGCTTCTCCAGCACTCCCCAGGTGAGGTCCCCCACGGGTGCTGAGCTTTCCCCATGGGGTCACCTCCACTGGGGCTTCTCCTGCAGCCCCTTGACTTCTCCCTGAGAAGATGAACCAGTGCTTTCAAGAAAATATCTCAACGCCTCGAGTTACCATGGCAGCACCGGTTGCTCTCCTTGCTGGCCACCATCAGTTACCAAGGCTTTTTTTTGGGGTGTTTCTATAGCTACCATCAAGCCAACTCGCCCATACTGAAATAAGGGCTGAAGGAAGGGCAGAGAAAATAAGTCAGGCTTTAGCCTAGGAGCAGAGGCAGGGAGTCGATTGAGAAACTCAAGATAATTTCTTTGGGGGAAGCAGGGAGTGAAGCAAACGCCCTGGGAAGGGAGGGGAGCGTCTAGGAGCAGCGTTATTTTTCCTCTGTAGACAAACATTGGCAGAGGGCTTGCTTAGAGCCCAGTCTTGCAGGAGAACAACGAGCGCAGTGTGGCAGCCGGAATGATGGGAGTGATGTTCCCCATGGGGGAAGCTGCTCCCAGGGATCATCAGAATTGACAGCTTGACTTGTATCAGTATTTCCATAACAGCTCACCCCAGGCTCTCAGCTGGCCCCGTGTCCCAAGGGCAATCAGGTCCGTCAGCGCCCTTGGATAGCAGCTCAGAGCGGGGGTAACTCAGCAGGATCCTTGGGTCTTCTTCTTCCTGGTCCCTTATTTCCAGGGAAAACTCGGTAGAGGAGCTCACAGCTAAGCGTGGGGTGCATTCTCTGGCTCCAGGCCCACTGGGCACAGTTGTTTAGACGAATGTGGGAATGGGTTACCCAGCAAGGCTGTGGAAGCCCCTGGATTTCTGGCAGGGTTGAAGGCCAGGTTGGATGGGGCTTTGGGCAGCCTGGTCTAAGGGAGGGTGTCCCTGCCCATGGCAGGGGTTTGGAACTAGATGATCTTTGAGGTCCCTTCCAACCCAAAGCCTTCTGTGAGTCTATGAATGCCAGCACATCACAGCTAAAGCAGGGGATTCTCATGTGAACTGCCAGCCCTTCTTTCCTGGGAAGATTTCTCTAGAACCAGCTCTAGGAGAGCCCAGTCCATTCTAGGCATGAGCGAGCGAGCCCCTCTTCACCTACGGGCAGGCTGGCTGTTGGGGATATTTTTCAGGCATCATGCTGAGCAGCAGGGCACATGGAGGCGATAACCGTTTGCGGGGGTGATTATTCCAGTTCCACCTGACTTTGTGGTTGTCTTTTGTGGACATTGGGGTGTGTAGCACTAAGGATTTGGGGAGAGCAGAATAAGTAGGATGCAGCAGGAAGAGAAGACTAGCAAGGAGACCAGTGACTGTAGCTTTATGGCAGTGTAATACTTGTGGAGGGTTGATGGCCAAGATCCCATGGCATGGGCTTTATCCAGGCTGTCAAACTCCTTCTATTTCCACGGCTTGCAAATTCGTGTTTTCTGGGCACCCTGCTGTCACTGGGTGGGTGACGTGTGACTCTTGCCCACAGGTAGTGAAGGAGCGGCTGCTGTGTCATGCCGTCGTGGGGAACGAGGTGAAGAAGAGACAGATAATGCAGGTGGATGTCATGTGCGAGTTCATTGCTCCCATCCTGCAAGTGTCCTCCAGAGCAATCGCTTTCCGAGTGGAGAAGGTAGGTCTCTGGGCTGGGTCCTGGTGTTTAATAGCGTGGCTGAGGACTGAAAGCCCACCGAGGGGTGTGATGGCCTTCAAGGAAGGAAGTTTAACAACATCTCCAAGTCCTCGGGGCTTTGTTGTTGGTTTGAGCGGGACCAAGCTATTGCCATCAACACTGAGATCATTATTTCTCCCCTGTGGGGTTGGGGACTGTCTCTCCAGCTTTGTCTCTCCTTACTTGAGCTGGAGGCAGAATCGAGCTGCTGAGTCCAGGGCCAGGTGTGTGGGTCCCCCAAGAACAGCATGTGCCTCGCACAGCCATCCTCCTGTGTTGGGACTGGGGCGGGAGAACAGGTTGCTGTAGCCGAGCGATGCCAAATGCCCTCCTCGCCCCCCCAGCCCCCCGTGAGGTGCTCTGTGAGCAAAGGGACCGTGTTTTTAGAGGTGGGACTGCTTAACTTCACCGAAGTACAGTTGAGTTGCCAGATATTTTGCCTGGGACACTGAGGTCGCTTCTCGAGAGATACCGGTTTCTGTACTGGGTGTGAAGTCAGGTTTGGGGTGATCCTCCAAGGCACGGTGATATCTGAATGGGGAAGCTGAGAAAACCTGAGATTGCTGTCAGCTCCTCAGGCTGATGAGGAAAACCCGCTGTCTGTCATCTGTGTTTGCCTTCTCTGCTGCTGGCGTGGGTGCTCTTGGCATTTCCCCAAGCCTCACCTTCTTCAGAGGGCCTGCAGACATCCTTCAGCTGCAGCGATGGTCCCACCACTGTGGAGCAGGCGCCTTTAGTCTCTGGATCCTGACTCTTGCATCACTTTCCCCCTCCCCAAGGTGTCTGAAAAAGAGAAGCTACTTCATTCTTCAGTCTCTGTGTTCTCAGATCTCTCCTCTGCTCCCCCAGCTTCCAGAGAAGCACAACATCCTCTGAGCAGGCGGTTCGGATTTAATGAGGAGCTTTTCAGTTCTCTCTGATGTCTGCCTGTGGTCTGCTTGATGCCACGTGCTCTGATTTCTCAGGTGCTGTGGCACTGCAGCCGTCTGCCATCAATCCCTCCCAAAGTCCCTGCCCAGGCCCGCTCCGGTTTCCAGAAACCTCGCGGGAAGCTCGGAGCAGTGCGGAAACGGGGAGGAACAGCTTGGGCTGGAGCTAAGCTTGGAGGCTGCAGACACTTTGTCATGGTAGCAGGGACAGCAGGAGACACGTTGCAACCTGACTGTTGAGGTTTCTAGCTGGCTTTATGTCCGCATAGATATTCAAAGCGCACAGAATCCCAGGGTTGGAAAAGACCTTTGAGATCGAGTCCAACTGTACCTGTCCTCTACTAAGCCATACCCCTGAGCACCTCATCTACCTGTCTGTTAAACACACCCAGGGGCGGTGACTCACCCCCCCCCCGTCCCGGTTTTTCCCCTTGTCTTTAGCAACCCAGTGATGTCCTGAGCCTTCAGTACAAGCCTCTGTCTTTAAAAAACACCTCCTCCCTGCCGCTCAGCATCGTCCTGATGGTAGAGCAACCCTTCTGGGTCTGCAGTGCATCCCAGCAGCCCCTGCCAGGCCAGGTGAGCAGCCCTGCACCTTTCTGCTGGTGGGGTTTGAAGAGGGAGGAGGGTGGGGGTGTGTTTCGGTTGGGAAGCCCTCCAGGAGAGGTGGTTATTCCTTTGAATTGGCAGTCAGTTGGCCTGAACAGCATCAGGTTTGAAAAGGAGAGAAAAGACCTTCTCAATTGGGGAAATAGCTCCTGGCTCTAAGACAACTAGGAGCAGGCAACTAGGTGTGGGCCAACCATGTGGTGAAGGTGTCTCTTGGAAGCCCTCCTTGGGTGACCTCAAGAGCTGCTTGCTCTTTTTGAGGGCAGCTCTGCCCTTGGGAAGGCCGAGGAGCTTGGCACCTGCACTGTTGGCAGTGGGAGGTGTCGGACATGGGCTCTGCTAGAGATGAGTTGGAGGCACGGCCACCGCTGCCATGCAGGTGATCAGCCCTTGCGTGGCTGAGGGCACAGTGCCGTTGGGCTCGTGTTGAGTGTGAAGACAAGGGTGTTCCTGTAGAGTCAGGGCACAAGAGGATTTATTTCCCTCTTGCATTATGGGTGCGGAGCACAAGGGGGTGAGCCTGAGAGTCTCAGAGAAGAAAGTTGTGGTGCACGGTCAGGGGCACGTTGTAAAGAAAAGGAAGCCTGAACCGAGAAGCCCACGTTGGGGTTGCGCTTTGAACACTGAGGTGTTTTGTGCCACCAGACCTCAGGACTTCATCCCACCGGTGGATAATACTCTTCATCTTCTTGCAGCCCGTGGAGCTGGGGATCGGGAAGGAACTTAATCTCTCCATCGGGTTTAACCCTGCTTATGGTGAGGGTTGGAATAGCTGGGAAGCAGAGAAGACTCTGAAGATACAGTTTCTTGAGCACCCTCATGAGGAGCAAGTCACCATTCGGGGAGAAGTCTTCTTCCCGAATCTCTGTATCCAGACCACAAGCTTGGACTTTGGCTGCGTCTTGAATGACACTGAACACGTGCGCTACATCCAGATGACCAACTGCAGCCCGCTACCCGTCCAGTACCACTGGCTGTTCCTGGTGGACAACTCCACAAGCCACCTGAGGTACGTGCACCTCTGCCCTGTCCTTGAAGCTCTTTGTCCAATGTCCCGTTTGTCCTTTGCAAAGCCCGAGATGGTTTGTATAGCATCCGACAAATCCCTTTCCCTTGTGGAAATAGCACCTCCCAGCTTCAGGCAGGGAAGGTGCCCAGGGAATGGGGCTTCTCCAGAGCTTGAAGTGGGGATTTCCGTGGCTCGAGGCAAACGCCACCTTGACAAACTGAGTTCTCATGTGTTTTGCTGCACATGGCATCCACAGAGCAGCTGTTGCCTGTGTTCCGGCGCTTGTTGTGTGTTCCGGCAGGTTCTGCTGCAGCTTTGGGTGCAGCCGTAGGTGTCAGTAGGAGGACTTGTCCCAGTGTTCCTGGGCACCAGGGCCACCCAGTGCTGGCCTGTGCTGTGCAAGCCCTAGAGCAATCTCTCAGTCCTGCTGTAGTGCATCTATAGAGGCGTTTTTGAGCGGTTCTTCCTGCTGTGGCCTCTCTTGCGTAGGTCAGAAGTTGAGTCTGGGCAGTTTTAATTCCAGCAGCCAATGGTTTTTCCATACCACTCCAGGAAACGGAGCGAAGTTACCCATTGAGGGGCTGCTCTTACAAGTCATAGAACTCATGGATAAAGGGTTTGGCTTGGGGAATTGGCATCTGGTTCAGAGGAGATGACCTATTGGGAACTGGAAATTAGCTGGTGCCATGGGGAGGGCTCTGGGGGAGCAGACCTGGGTGCTGGGGCAGCCTGCTCGCAGCCGGGTCTTGCCAAGGAACAGCAAGACCTCAGAGTGGCCCATCATGATGCACGGCACCTTCGGGAACATTCAGGACCCTAAAATGCTGAGGAAAGCCTGCAAAAAGCAGGTGGAGGGAGGTGGGCAGGGCTTTAAGCTCTGCTTGGAGAGGCTCCTGTCATCTCCTGGTAAATTAGTGTAGGGTTTAATCACAAGCTAAAGGGAAAATCTCATTTTGCTGATAGAACAATGCGTATGTTTTGTATACCAAAAGAAACAGGCGTGTTCCAGCAAAGCCTGTGTGGAATGAATTTCCTCTGGGGCCACTTGTTGGCTGGTTGCCTGTTTATCTTTCAGTTTTCTTTAGAACCAATTTAGGGTTTGGAAATGTGGATGCTGGATCAATTTACAGCTTTTAATTACCCCGTCTTCCCTTAAATTGGCTTTGCTGGATGCGAGCCCACAGGTGCTGGTTCTTCCAGCGGATGCAGAGCCACCCAGCTCTGCTGTCTGACCGTCCTGGCAGGATCCTCTGCTCCAGCATTGCCCCTTTGCTGGCTCCTTAGCGCTGTGGCAATTAGGACAGCTCCCTTTTCTGCTCCACATGTTAATTTAGCGGTAATGTGTTCTCTCAGGGTCCCTCAGGAGACACAATGTGATCCTCCTGGCAGAGCTGGAAATGAAGAGGGTCTCCAAGCTATTAACACCTCAAATTGCTATTAAGAGCCCAGCAGAAGGGCAGCATGTCAGATTTCTGGTCCACGTTAAGCACTGTTGAGATTCTAAACTATCAGATGAAACTAACTGGGTCTGACATGGAGGGAATCAACCGTCAGGGCTCGTGACGGTGAGATGGATAGAATGGAGCCATCCAGACGTCCAGCCTTGCTGGAGCCCAGCAGGGAGACTCCCAGCATCACACACGCATTGAGTCCCACAGGACCTCTGCTTGGGAGTGAAAAATAGTATTGTTGCCTAGGCCCCATGGTCCTGTGGAGGTCCCTCAAACCATCCCATAAAGGTAATTGAGTAAATGAGTATGGATTTTCCAGCCCGGGGCTCTGCTTCTCCTTGGGGTGGTAGTTACCCCACAGTTATTTACCACCACCAGCTCTAAGAGCTGTGGTCTCCTTTCCTCGCTGGGAGGATCCGCAGCTCCCAGTTTTGGGGTGACGATGGCCAGACAGGTTTGTGGCTGGAGAGTTTCCAGACACTCCCGGTGTGTGTGCCACGCAGGCGGAGGCACCTCCCGTGTCACCCAGGAGAAGTCGGGCTGCCCGAAGGCAGCTGAGGTACCTGGGTGCCCTGTGCGGTGCTGGGCTCTGTCCGGTTGAGGCACAGCAGGCTGGGGGCTCCATCCCATCCCAGCCCTGGCTCCATCCTGCCTTGTCACACGTAGAGAAAGCCACCAGCGTTGCTGCTTGCTCGTACTGACCCACGGCTGTGGGTCACTCTTGGGGAGATGTTCTGCATCAGTGTGTGGCTGAGCCACAGAAGTACTCACAGTGGCCCTGCAGGTGGGGAAGGCACGGTCTGGGGCAGCGGGTGCTTTTGGGAGGGTGCTGCTGGGTCTGTACCAGCCCATGGCTGCCTGGCTCTGTCCCTTTGCGCCCCAGTCTTGGCTCGCTGCAGGGTTTGTGTGTGTCTCCCTTTCCTGCCACGCTCCCCACCCCTGCGAGCTGTTCACCCCTGTCCCCTTCTGCTGCTCCTTGCACCCGGCTGCCGGCACCGCTGCTACACCAGCATTGTCCCCAAGCACTGACCTGCTCTGTCCCACTTGTGGAGCTGCTGAGCTCCCACCCCTGGGGCCGCATCCTGCCCAGGAGCTGCTCCTGCTGCCTTCCCTCCTTCCCACTGCAGCTCCATGATCAGAGCTTTGTTGTTTTCCAGGTTAACCCCTCCAACACCGAAATTTTTCACAAAAGCCAAACCACCAAAGGTGGAGGAAGCTCAGCCGGAGTGCTCAGCCCCTGCAGAAAGCATGCTCGGGGACGGGAGCGTGGAGGAACTAGTCGAAGCCCTGGCAGCGGTGGGGGATTCTGTCCCACAGCCACCTGATGCAGATGACACCCTGGAAAGAGAGGTAGATGTTTTTCTACACCTCCCACCTGCGTTGCCTCCCCCAGCTTGTTGCAGAGGGCCTGTGCTCGTGCCAGCCTTCCTTCTGCTGCCCAGAGGGCGGGCTTGGCAGCAGAGCCAGTGGCTGGACGCGGGGCTGTGGGGAGGGAGAAGTTGGAATCACAGAAGGCTTTGGGTTGGAAGGGACTGTAAAGATCAAGTCCCACCCCTGGTCGTGGGCAGGGACACCCTCACTACCCCAGGCTGCCCAAAGCCGCATCCAACCTAGCCTCGAACCCTGCCAGGGATGGGGCTTCCACAGCCCCTTGGGCACCCTGTGCCAGGTCCTCCCCACCCTCGGAGTAACGCACGCACAAATAACTGGGGAAATTCTGGTGGCTAAGTAGGATTGAAAATTGCTTCGGAGGATACATCTGGGTTGCAGTTTCATCTTCTGCTTGTGTCACTGTGCCAAGGCAATGTCCATGTAACCTCTGTGGGACACCACAGGCCTAGGAAAGGTGCTGTCAGTATTTTTGGGAACATGTGCGTGGTGAAGCTTTGCTGGGTTTGGAAAAGTAGAGACCACAAAAAGCATTGAAAGATGAGAAGACTCTGCCCTCCCCGGTGCCTTATCTCCTGGGGACATGCCCCATCAATCTTTGTAGTAGATTCTGCTGAGGCCAAGGCCATAGCACAAAGCATGTCTTCACCTCTTAAACTTCCAGAGCAACCACAAAGCCCTCATATATAAACAGAGGGTCAGAAGCCCAGGGACAAGGTTCCTTTTGGACAGTGGCACCTCTGAGGTTAAACACCAGCTCCTCGGTGCTGGAAGACAGAAAAACCTCTCGTCTGCCTTCTTTAGGAAGGTGCCTGTGAGAAGAGTGTCCCGGCTGAGATCCTCAGCTGATGAGTGCAGGAGATGAAACTATGCACCACCTAGAACAGGAGAGTTGTGCCGAGCACTTCCCAATTTCCTGTTGAAGTTTTGCTTGCAGCTGCATTCCTTGTTTGTCTCAGAGAACCTGCCCTGTCCCAGGCATCAGGCTTCTGGCACGTTCCTCAGGCAGGAGCGAGCAGGCACAGGCTGGCACCAGGCTGCACAATGGAGGTCTCTGCCAGACTTGAGCGCCTGCTGTACCCCGCTTCCTCCTGCATGCTGGCGTGTAGGATGTACAGTTGGAGCCTGTGTCTCATCTGCGGGTGGGCTTGGCAGGGACATACCCATACTTGGTTTGCGCTGCCAGGAGACCTTCCATATTACTCTTAACGTGGTTTATTAATTAACGTATTCATTACTAAGTATGGGAGAAGATTTTTCCCATGGTCCTTCCACTGGTAAGTGGGATGGCTGCAGGATGAGACTGGGTTTGAGGAAGAGGCTCTGCAGCCATGTCTGTCCCTTGCTTCAAGCCATGGCTCCTCTCCTGCACCCATTTCCACACCCGATGTCTCAGTGTCTCTTCCCCTTCCTCCAGGTTTTCAACATCCTGCCAGTGTTAGGTGTGCTGCAGCCGGGCCAGAGCGAGCAGGTCATGGTCACCTTCTTTGGCCATGCAAACATCATCGCCCGCGTCACGGCGCTGTGCTGTGTGGAGGGAGGCCCCACCTATGAGGTTGCGCTGCGTGGGGAGGCCTCGCTCATCCACTACCTCCTGGACAGCAAGGAGATAGACTGCAGGCTGCAGGTACCACACGCTTCTCTTGGCAGGGACCCTTGAGACCACCCCTGGCAGGTGGCTGCCCATCGAGGTCCGGGACTCTCTCACTGGCTTCTTTGGTTGATTTGTCTTGGAGGTGCAGTTTTGGGGTGACAGGTCCTGTGTCCAAGCTGGTTTTAATGGTCATCTCCATTCCCCTCCCTGAAGCTGGGAATCCCTCCTCTTCAGTGGATGCTGGTTCCCATGGCAGGCGGTGATCTCTAGGGGGATGTGCCCTGAGGCATCCGTCTGCAGATCCGCTCCCGGATCCTGGGGTCCAAGGAGATGGTCTCTTTCAGTGCTCTCCATTGACCAACAAAACAAACCAGGAACAATGTTACCATGGGCTTCAGTCACCATGTGAGAGAATGTCCCAGAACAATCCCCATTTTACCTCTTTTCAGACAGCCCCTCCCCCCAACATTAACAGCTGTTGGCCCTGTACGTCTTGCCCCGTGCCCTTGGTTTGCTGCCCCTGGAAGCTCTGCAAATCCTTTTCCTTCTGAAATGCCTCCTCAGAGTCTCTCTGTCAGTGACAGCAGAATCCAGGCATCCCAGCACGTATGTGGCTGTCTCATAAAGACAAGTGATGCCCTACAAGTGGGTCAAGGGACAGTGACTGAGAGCACGGTGGGCTGGCCATGCTGGATGGGGCGGTTGCCTTGATCTGTCCTGAATTTCCTTGGAGCCTTTGCAGAGGCTCTGCTCCATCCAGGGCTCCATCAATCCGAGAACCAGGGAAAGTCTGAGGGAACTATGCTCACTGGAGATGGATCAGGGGCTGAAGAGGGGCTTGGCCAAGCAGGTCCTTGGCACTAGTTATGGGTCGCTCTCCCGACCACTGAGCACCCCCTGCCCAAGGGGGCTGGTTACAGAAGAAGCTTCCTGGTGGGAGCAGTGTTCTTCCTTTGTGTTTCAGCTGGCTGTCAGATGACGCCTTCAAGTGCAGAGGACTTAAATCATAAAATCATAGAATGGTTTGGGTTGGAAGGGACCTTAGAGGTCATCTCATCCACCTTCACTGAGCAGGGACATCTTTGACTAGGTCAGGTTGCTCAGAGCCTCATCCAGCCTGACCAGATGTTTCCAGCAGTGGGGCATCCCCCAGTTTATTACTGACCTTTTTGTGGTGGTTACTGCACCTCTGCGTGCTGCCATAAATATCTACGTGGGATCCTCAGGTTAACCTGGGAGAGGTGGGATCCTCAGGTTAGCCTGGGAGAGTCAGGTCACATCCCAGTGTCAGCAGGAGGAGATTGCCAACAGCCAGCTGTGTGTCCTCAGCTTCCTACCCCTCTGTCTTCTCTCCAGCTGTTTACCAACGTCACCAAATCAGAGGTCACGCTGCGGAACAGCGGGAGGGTGGGATTCACCTATGTGGTGCTGAGCCCCAGCACGGCCACCGCGGACAGTCCTCAGCCTGGCGTGCCCCTGGTCCTGCCCAGCACTGTGAGTAGCACGCAGGGTTAACGCTGGCTCCACATCAGGCTGCCCAGGAGAGTGTTATGGGTAGGGAACAAAAGGTTGGGCAAGTAGGATGGTGCAAGGTCTCCTGAGTGTCTCCTTCCCCTCAAGGTTGTGTGGTGGGACTTACTGCAGGTCCCTGCCTGCCCACTCCCACCAGCACTAAGGACGTAGATAGTCCCTCCCTTGGGCACGCAGCTCCTGTGTCTGAACTCACTCCTCGCTCCTCCAGCTCGTAGCATCCCCCGTCCCAGCACCTGGGTTCTGTCTGGATCCCTCAGCTGAAGCAGCAATCCTATCCCTGTCCCTCCTGGCAGTGGGAAGAGGGGTCCAAATGGCTTTCACGTGTCCTCGTGCTGGTCTCCTGCAAGGGGTGACACTGTTCCAGAGGACACGGCTCTGCTTGGCCCTGTGCAGTTGCTGCTGGGCAGATGCTGTGTTGGGAGCTGGAGTCCAGTGCTCCAGGGACCAAGAGGTAGGACGTGTCCCGCTCAGCAGCTTCTCCCTGTGGCGTGGTGGGGAGCAGGGACCTGAGGGCTGAGCCCAGCGAGCTGAGAAGAGCTGTGACTGTGCCCTGTCCCCTTAGCAGTGTTGCCACCTGTTTGCATTAGCTCTCAACCTGGTTGGCATGAGCCTAACTCCAGGCTCAGACAGCTCTTCTGTGGTGGGAGCCCAGTGAGGAGGGGATCTTCTGGGGAACCCCTTCATCCCTGGACCTCATCCTAGCCTCTGCCTCTGCTTTTCCAGGGGTGTAAGTTTGCAGGTCACTGTGAGTCTAGATAGTGCTGTGCGCCCTCGGTGTAACCACCCAGGCAGGAGCTGTTGACTCTCGGACACCAGCCTGGGTGCCACTGCCGTGCTGCAACAGGAGCTGCTGGCCCTGCTGAGAGTGTGGGCACGCCGCTCCTCCTCCACAGCAGTTGGCAGAAGGGCTTTTCTTTGCTGCTTGGGTCAGGCGGAGGGTGGGCAGTGTTGGCAGGAGGACAAACCACACCCTGGTGTAGGAGACCTGAGCTTTTGGATCCAGGGAAGCTGGAAGGCAATGTTGTGTGAGAACCTGCCTTCTCATCTGAGCGTAAGGGTGGTCCGAGCCCCAGCTCCGCCAAGCCCTCTGGTTGAATTCCCCTCCTCTTCTCCCACACCTCCAGGGTTACATTGGACCTGGCAGAGAGCAAGTGCTCACTGTCTATTACCTGCCGGGAGTGCCTGGAGTCTTCTGCAGGACCTTCCAGATCCAAGTGGGTCATCTGGAGCCAGAAGAGATCACCCTGAAAGGAGAGGGGAGTTTTCCCAGGATTTATTTGGACCTTCCTAGGAGAATCAAAGGTGAGCACTGTCTGTCTGCTCCTCATGAAGGTCCTCTGGGGGTCTTTTTCTGCCCCCCTGTGTCATCATGGCCATAGGGCAGCTCACACCCACGTCCACCAAGCCTGGAGGTTTCAGGGCTGTTGTTCTTCTGATTGCTTTCTAGAAGCACGTGGGCTTCGCTCCAGGGAGCCGTCCTGGCCAGTGTCATCTTTTGGTGGCCTGGATAAAGAGGACAGCTAGAAAGTAGTGTTGGGGAAAGCTGTAACGCGGGCTGGCAGGGATTTGGGCAGGGGTCGGGGGGGATGAGATGCTCTGATGTGGGGAGGAAGGTGAGTGGGAGAGAACATAGAAGAAAAGCAGCATCCTCTTTCCATGCGTTGCTCGAGGAATGTGTTTGTGGGAAGGGCCAGCGCTGGGGGTGTGGAGCTTCCCAGCTTTAACGGGGACGCCGCTGCGCTCACGCTTCTATTTGTGGCTGTTTTCTTCCTTCAGGAAACGAAAACTATGAGGAGATCCTCAAAGAGGCAAAAGAAAAGCCAGGAGAAGACAGCCAGAGAGACAAAGCAGTGGTTGTCAGGGAGGCCATGGCCACCGAGCCACCCATGGACGACTCTGGCACTATGGTGAGACCAGCTGCTGCCCTGTTTGGCACGGGCCACCCTCTCCCTGTGTCACTTGTCCCCCCTTCCAGGCCACAGCTGGCTCCCCTGGGCTGCCCACAAACATGGGGCTCCTCTGGTTGTGGTCCTTCCCATGGGTGCCTGAGCTTCCTGAGTGCCCAAGGGGGAGGTTCTGAAGACAGTGCTCAAGCGACTGAGATAGAGAGAGCTTTTGTCTGAGCTGCCCTGGCAGCGGCTGGGGGCAGGCAGATACTTGGAGCTCTGGAAGGTTCTTGACTTGTTTGGTCAGATCAGCTTTTATTAGGGTGGCTGAGCAGGCAAAGATATGGTCCTGGCAGACTCTGAGTAGCGGGACAGAAGGACTGCCATCATAGACTGTGTTGGGTTGGCAGGGACATCCAAAGGCCATCTACCCCCTGCAGTGAGTAGGGACACCTTTAAGTAGATCAGGTTGCTCAGAGCTTCTTCCTTGAATGTCTTCAGCGATGGGGCCTCCACCACCTCTCTGGGCAACCTGTGCCAGGGCCTCGCCACCCTCAGAGTGAAGGACTTCTTCCTGCTTCTCAGCAAGATCAGAGTGGGATTAACTTCCCTTTGCTAACCAGCCACTGTCTTTGTTTTCCTCAGCTGGACATTCGGCTGCAGATGGAGAACATGCTGATAGAGCAGCACGCCCTGGAGCAGCAGAAAGCTCTCTCCTCCTTTGACCAGAGTGCTCGTCGGAGGCTTCTCAAGTTAGTAGGGCCCCTGTGCCCTGCTGGCAGTGCACAGCAGTGCACCCCTGCTCCTGGGAGCTCCTTGTCTCTGGGAATAGCTGGGGACTTGAGAAGGGGGTTGGTCCTGATGGTTTGGACATGCTACTAGTGAGCAGCCTGAGGACTTTTCTCCAGTGGCTTTTCATAGCAGAGGAGCTGTGCCCAGTGTCTGTTTTAAAGTACTTTTATTTAAAGATCCTGTTAGTAGCTGATAAAACCTCGGGCCTGGGTGCCCCGTGACGTACCAAAGTCTTCTTAGCAGAAGATCAGACCTTGGGTTTCATGGGCCAGAGTTTCTCCAGCAGTGACCTTAAGGACTCTCCTTGCTTCTTGTTCCAGAGTGGAGCTGCCCGAGTACATCCTGGACTTCGGCCACGTCATCCTTGGTGACGTCCAGATGCGCGTCGTGAAGATCACCAACCCCGGGCAGCTCCCCGTGTCCTTCTACGCCAACGGACAGGCTTTGTGTGGCACCGGTAACCCATGCTGGAGAGACTTCCTGGGGGCTTGAAGGACTTGTCTCTGACAGATGAGCTGGGACCACAGGGAGGGGTTCTGAGTGCTCTTTTGCATCATTTTCTCTTCCCCCCCCTGTTCGGTGCTCTGCAGCCAGAACTCTCCTGGCCCGCAGTGTCCAGGCACCTGGGCCGCCCTGATGCTTCCATTGCGGGGGCTTCATGGGCTGATCACCTTGGTCACCTCTCAGCATCTTCTGCTTTTAGCTACCAGGAGCATCTCCTGAGTGTCTTTGTGTGCTCCATGAGCTTGTGCTGGGAGCAGACGGGACCCTTGGTGGTTTGGAAGCGTTTTGTTTAGAGTTCGTAACGGCACAGCGCTTCTTTAGCCTCTATTGAGACAGCAGCCTGTGAGGTCAAAACAGGCTCTCCAAACAGGTCCCTGAGGACCATCAGATGGTGACTTGCTGCATCTGAAGGGTGGTCAGGTGTCTCCTCTAAATTGTCTTCCTAGCAACACCACGGCAGAGGGGAATCTCCCCTGGAACTTCTCCTTTGGAGATGTCTGCGCATCCTTCCTGGGGGCCTGGTGAAGGAATTGCTGGTGCTCCTCAGCTGATGGGTTTCCGTTTTGCCCCGTGGGCCTTGAATTCAGGCTGTGAAATTCCTTTCTCTTTGAGTGGTGACAAGAGAGAATGAGTGGCGGTCTTCTACGGAGACACAAAGGGTCCTTCTGCCTGACAGTCCTGTGGACGCCCGTGCGGTCTGAAGGCACTTGTGCCCAATTTCACGTTGCTGGTGTGTATCAGCTGCTTTATTTTCACCCATTCAAGGTTTCAGTGTGGATCTGGACCGCGTGAAGAACCTGCCCTTCTGCAAGACAGAGACACTGGAAGTGCGATTTGATCCACAGAGTGCCAACCTGCCAGTGGGAGAGGTGAATGTGGACCTGCCCATCAAGGTACTGTATCCTTCCTCACCACCCTGTGCCAGCATAGCCTTTCAGGGCAGCTGGCAGGTTGGGGACAGCAGCAGATGTTGTCTGGACCTTCAGAGCTGGATGCTATAACCCCTCACTAGGCAGAAGAAGGCCCCACGTTTCCCATCCGCCTCCGTGCCAACGTGACTGTGCCATCCCTCCGCGTCTCCAGAGACAGACTGGAGTTTGCTGCTGTCCAGTGTGGACAGTGTCAGGAAGAAACCATCCAGCTCCACAACCAACTCCAGGTCCCCTGTAAATGGTTCATCACCATGAATGAGCCCGTTGTGAAGGTGAGGCAGGAATGATGCATGACACGTAACTTCTCGGTTGGGTTTTCTGTGCCTCTCATGCCTTTTCTGCCACTGTGGGTCCCTGACCACGTGAGGATGGCTCATGGGAGGGAGATTGGAGGGTACGGAGCAAGGCTGGTTCACCTGGACTTGTTAACCAGCTGATGCTTTGCTCCTCTGCCACCTTCACCCATTCCTCCTCCTCCAAGGACAGTACCTCCCCGTCGGCCTGCCCTGTCTACACGTTTTCCCTCCAGTTCTAGGCTGTGGTGGCCACATCTGGCCTGGATGTGGGTGCTCTCGGCACCGTGCCGGTGTCTCGGAGCACTTGTGGTAACTCGAGGGTCTGTCCTCACAGACCAAAGAGACCTCACAAGGTTCCTTCCTGTGCCCAGGTGGACAAGCATTTGCCACCGTACTTTAAACAAAAGCTGCTTCGGGAGTGGAAGAACAAGCCCTGTGTGTTCGAGGTGCTGCCCTTGGCCGGGACCCTGACTCCAGGACAGCGATTCAACGTGCGAGTCAGGTTTACACCCAGGGAAGAGGTAAGATGGGCGGGCCTCACACCCAGGAGCAAGGCCATGTGGCAATGGGAGCCCGGTGCGGGGAGGGGGAGATGAGGTTTGCCTCCGCATGGAGCTTTCTGCTCTTAATTAGTGCCAGGACTCTGCCTGGGCAGTGTAACCCTGAAGGAGGAGGAGAAGCAGCTCCTGAGCCCACCCGTGTGGACCTTTACGAGCGCTGCACTCCCCCAGGGCGAGCTGAAACCCCCGTCAGCCCATTTAAATCCATGGGATACCCAGTTCCACCTGACGCCAGGATCCATCCCGGTTCCTCAGAGCCAGCGTGCCGGGGCCCCAGTCCCTGCTGCACATCAATAGCCGCTTCCCATTCCCCCAGCGGTACTGGTGACATCCCAGACCTTGAGGCAAGGCATAAATCTGAGGCTCTGTCCCCTGGGACTTTGTGGAGAACCTTTCTGTGCCTCTCTGTTTTCAGAAGTCCTACAGAAGCGAACTAAAGATTAACATCTGCCAGAGCACCCAGCACCTCCAGCTGCAGGTCTCGGGGCGTGGGCTGGAGCCACGGCTGGAATTCAGCCCCCCGGTATTGGAGATGGGACCATTGCTGCCATTCAGTCCTGGAGTGGAGGGGACGGTGGTGGTGAAGAACCCATGCGAGTTCCCCATTGAGTTCTACTCGCTGGAGTTTGACCAGCAGTACCTTATGGAGGAGCAGGTGAGAGGGAAGCTCTGGTCCCCATGGGCACATTCACATAGTATGGTGGTGCTCCAGCATTCCCAGGCTTGTGCTGGGGAGATGGAAGCAGTCTCCAGGACAAAGCCTGGTGGCATTTCAGAGTTAGCCAGCTCTGCTGGAGGGCTGGGGAGGGGCTTGGTGTGGTGTTGGGAGGAGGGAATGAGGGAGAAGGTAGGATATGATGGAGATCAAGAAACACCTCCTGTGTATGGTTTCTTTTCCCGGTGCACACAGGTCCTGCGGATGCTGAAGGACTACGATTGCCACAACACCTTATTGCTGCCGCCGCGCGCCCCCGGTGAGACGCTGCCTCCAGAGGTGCTGGAGTACTACGAAGAGCAGAAACGGCTGCAGGATGAGCAGGCAGAGTCCAAGAATGAGGAACAAGCAAGCCAGGACAATGGTGAGGGTTTGGGGCTGGGGCAGAGCTGGGAGCTCTGTACAAAAGGTGTTTTGGTGAACTCAAAGCCCAGCCAGATGATCTGGTCTAATGTTTGTAACGCACCCGGTTCCATGGTGCAGGAACCTGGAGGAGAGGTGCTGGGTTGGGTCAGCCCCAGGGTGAAATGTCCAGCTGTGTGTCTGTCCCCGTTTGTGGAACCTGGGACCGAAGTCCCATGAGGACCATGTAGGCAGTTTGTGTTGAGGACCTCGGTTTCAGCAGAGTGTCCTCTCCCAGGATGCCGAGGGGTGGGGAGGATGCTCAGGATCCCAAGTACGGAGCCAGCTGACTTTTGTACCCGGTTCTGCCCGGCAGAGCATCGGCATGGCACCCCTGCCAGCAAGGACCCCATGGGAGAGCTGGATGACAGCCCAGTCTCTAGGGCCATCGCCCGCCACCTGGGCATCGATACCTCCCCAGAAGGGCGCGCGGCCCAAAGCCGCAGAGGGATCGTCGTCATCGTCCACGGGACCCCCCTGACAGGTATGTGAGCTGCTGGCCACATGGATGGGGGAAGAGGGAGAGACACATGCCAGCAGACCTTGGTTGACCAGTTGAAGTGAAGCAAGGTAGGTCAGAGCTCTGCTGGCTCATGGAACGGTCCCAGGTCTTTGCCTGGCTGTCACAAGTGGTGTGGCTCATCTTGTGTGGACACACGTGGTGAGCATGTTGCCTCGTGTCCATGCTGCCTTGTGGGAGCAGACCCTAGCCCAAACTCAACCCCAAACTGTGCCCAGATGTTGCCTGAGACAACGCTGACCGATGCAGGCTGGGAAATTATCTGAGTGGGGGCACGGGGCTCAAATCAACGTGCCCCCTCAAATCAGGGTTGGGGCCACCACAAGAGACTCAGTCTTCAGCTGGAGATGACCCACCTGGCTCTGGAGAACAACCCTTCTAACCAAGCTGCCTCACTCATGGTTTCCCCAAAAGGGCCACTCGCTTTCAGACTGCCCCTGAGGCTTTGAGATTCTGCCCGGTGGCTTTCCAGACCCTGTCCCTGAAAAGCTTCACAGGGCAGCTTGGTGACGCTCGCTTCCTCTTGCTCTCTCTCAAGGAAAGACATCGGCGGCGGTGGCCTTGTCCAAATATTACGGTGCTGCCTGCTTGTCCATCGACGCGGTGGTGAGAGAAGCCATCTCAGAGAGGAGCAGCTGGGCAGCGCTCCAGGCCCGGGAGCTGTGCATGAGAGCTGCCATTGAGCAGAGGGAGACGGAGGAAGCCGGTAAGGAGAAACGCTGAACCCAGAGCAACTTCAGAAACCGGCCGTGATGACCATCGGCTTCTTCCTCTGGAGAAGTTTGGTGGCTCTCAGGTCTCTTAGGGACTGCAGGTGCCACGTGTAGAAATGCAAAACTATTTCCTAAAGCATCTCTGGCTATTTAAAAGTATAAAAATGGCTATTGTAAGGGCTCGGGCAGGGGGGTTCTACTGCCCCCGGGCATCTCGGCACGTGTGCCTCTGTGGAACACTCCCGTCTGTTTCTCAAAGGGCTTTTTAGATCTCCTCAAAGCCAAATCCAGCTTGCCCCTCACGGCCATCAGGCAGAACCGCTGCCCGCTTTAACGAGGAAAAAGCCCTCTGAAGCAGCTCATTAAGCTCTGGCCAACTTGACTACCGAGTGTGGCTTCACAAACATGCAAGGAAGGGAAGAACAGCCTCCTGGGGGAGTTTCAGACAAGAGGGATGCTGCAGATGAGCTCTTCTCTCCAGAGCTTTTCTTGCGCGCCCTGTCGGGTCACACGGCTCATGCGTATTGTGTCGTTCTCCACGTGAGGTCGGAGAGGTTTAGGGAACTTTATTGGGCAGTTGGTGTCCAAAAAATCTATTTGAGGAAATTCTGCATCTGATCAGGAGCCGGAGGAGGGAAGAGGGGCCTTGAGTTATCCAACACCGAGGGCTTAGCTCCGGCGGGGGTGGGTGGCTGCAGCCAGGGTGTGAGCCAGCAGGATGGGTGCAAGTTATGGAAATGGTGGTCCTGGAGGTGAAATCCTTGGCTTGATCCATAAGGAAGCTGTCTGTCCCTTCTGCAGGGCCACATGCGGATGTGTCCCTCCGCCAGCAGTTCAGCCCTGATCCCAAGCGCAGCCCGAACATGAGCCAGTCCAGCTCCAGGAGCAAAGGCCGCAGGCTCCCCGTCAGCTCCCAGAGACGGCAGAACGAGTCCAGCATGGGCAGCCACACACCCTTGGGCCAGAAACAGCATGGAAAGGATCCCTCAGGCTGCCAGGTAAAGCATGATCAGAGCTGGTTAATGCCTTGGGTCTTTCCATTCCCTCCTAGGAGTGAAGAGCGGAGGCTCCATGTGATCCAGAGCCTGGTGTGGGGGTGCAGAGAGCCAGTGGGCATGGCCCAGGGTGGGAGCGAAACCCCTGGAGCGCAGTGCTGGCTGATGTGGCTGTGGGGTGCTGTGCAGGGGGCTTTGCAAGCCTGGGGGGCTGCTGGCCAAGGAATGGGCCCTCACTAGGAGGTTGTCCCTTGGAGCTGCTGGCCAGCAATTTTCTCATCACCGGCTGGGTGGATGGAGGGAGAGCAGTGGATGTCATCTACCTTAGGCTTTCGATACTGTCTCCAACGACATCGTGATAGAAAAGCTGAGAGAGTGTGGGATTGATGAGTGGACAGTGAGGTGGGTCAAGAACTGGCTGTCGGACCAGGCTCAGAGGGTCGTGATAAGTGGAGCAGAATCTGAGTGGAGGCCTGTGACTAGCGGTGTTCCCCAGGGCTCGGTGTTGGGTCCAGTCCTGTTTAATATCTTCATTGACGACTTTGATGAGGGAATAGCATCCACCCTCAGCAAGTACGCCGATGATACAAAGCTGGGAGGGGTGGCTGACACGCAGGACACTGCGCTGCCATCCAGAGACCTGGACAGGCTGGAGAGCTGGGCAGGGAGAAACCAGATGAAATTCAACAAAAGCAAGTGTAGAGTCTTGCACCTGGGGAGGAACAACCGCATATATCAGTACAGGTTGGGGGTTGACCTGCTGGAGAAGAGCTCTGTGGAGAAGGACCTGGGGGTCCTGGTTGAGGATAGGTTGGCTATGAGCCAGCAGTGTGCCCTGGTGGCTAAGAGAGCCAGTGGGATCCTGGGGTGGTCTAAGGTGGTGATCCTCCCCCTCTACTCTGCCCTGTTCTTTCCAGAGGGGGTGGTGAGGGGCTGGAACGGGCTGCCCAGAGAGGGGGTGGGTGCCCCGTGTCTGGGGGTGTTCAAGGCCGGGTTGGATGGGCCCTGGGCAACCTTGTGTAGCTCCAGGCCTGGAGGTTGTTGGCCCTGCCTGTGGCAGGGGCTTGGAGCGCTGTGATCCTTGAGGTCCCTTCCATCCCAAACCAGTCTGTGATTCTAGTCTTCTGCTGGTGAGAAGCTCCAGCTCCAAGGAATGGTTTGGGTGTTTCCCAAGAGATTTATTTTTCTTGTTCTGTTCAACATTGCAGGGCCTCTCCAGTTCTCTGCCCGTGACTCCCATTCCTTGCGTTCCTCCGCAGCGGTGGCTGAGCACCAGCACAAGGGGAGAGGTGGACTTTATGAGCTGCGTGCTGCCCGAGGACGTGCTGGTGGCCATCCTCTCTGAGAGGCTGCAGGTAGGTGGCAACTGATAGGTTCCTGCTCCGCAGGCATGGGCAGCGAGGTACGATTCGGAGAGGAGACCTGCATCTGCTCTTGGAGGAGTCTGGGGCTGTGTGCAGGGATCCTCTTGGGTGCCATATGTTGGCAGAGCGTGGGGGAAGGCCGGAGCCAACGTGCTGGGGGCAGTGATGGCTGGTGTCCCTTGATGTGTGGGTGACCTGGGCACCCAACGCGTTCCATGGCTCACTTGGCCTTTTTCCCTTCATTCCTAGTTGAGGGACTGCTTCCAGGGAGTGGTGTTTGATGGGCTGGAGACCCCCTTTGCTTGCAACACGGTGTCTGCTCTCCTCTGCCTCCTGAAGGCCATCCAAAATCGGCCTCATATCTATTTTGTGGACCTGTACCAGAACACTGACGCTTTGAAAACCAGGAAGGCAGCCCAAAAGGAGCAGGAAGGTGAGACTTTGCATCTCCATACCTCTCCCATCCTCTTCCTCAAGCCCTCAGCCTTACTTGTATGTACTGGAGTCATCAGCAGCGCTCATCCAAAATGTTTTTGTTAGTCCTCCTGCCTCGGTAAAGCCAGGACTCGGCTCCTGGTTCCTTCCAATAAGAATCGAGGCCGTAAGGCCGGCATCAGTCTGAAAGCTTGGGCACAAGTGCAGCTGCTGTGGTTCGGTATCTGACCACCGACCAGTGGTCCGTGATGCTGGCGCACGTGAGCCAGGCACGGCACGGGAGCTTGCTGACCGCTGAGAATTTGGGGGGATTATCTGAATTTTGGAGCAGGAAAAAGGGCTTCCCAGTTTGTCCTGGTGGGCTGGGCCGGGGTGGAGCTGTGAGCCCTCGCAGCGCACCCCGACCAGAAGCTCGGCTTGCAGCCGCTAATGGTTTCTCCTCTGGTCTGTGCTGAAGAGCGGGACTTGGAAGAAGCTGCCAAGAAGGAGAAAGAATGGTACAAGGAGATGGATGAGGAAGAGTACGAGGCCCTCACTGAGGAGCAGAAAGCTCGGTTTGATAACTACACACGACAAGTCAAGCATGAGAAGAAGAGGTCTGTATGCCCTCCACGGGTCACTCCCAGTGTCCCTCCCTGCTCTGAAGATCTTGGTTGAGCTCAGAAGGGTTGCACAGCAAAGGCCCAGCATGCCAGTTGCCCCAGTCCTTGCTACGCTGATGTCTTGGGGTGACGCTGACTGTAAAACTGGGTTTCTCCTAAGCACCCCATCAGCGGGTGAGCCAGGAAGCAGCTCTGATCCAGCCTGGCAAGGGGATGCGTGGGATGGGAGTGCAACTGGGAGAGGGATCTGCTGAAGGCAGGATTGTTCTGCTGAGGGTTTGTTTCCATGGGAGGTCACCAGGGCTGCTTCGAATTGTGACTCCCAGGATGGACAGTGCAAGTTTCCCATGGTTGTCGTGTGTTCCGGCTGGGAATCTGGTTGTTCAGAGCCTGTTTTGCAGAGGGGGGTTACCACGGCCTTTCCTTCCTGATTGATGGGGTGATTTAACGAAGGAGCAAGTTGTGCCTGGGGAGGGGGGCTGGGAGAGCCAAGAACCGGTGCAGGGATAAGTGGGTGTTGGTGATTTGTGAGCTGGTTTGCACTGGGAAGTCGGTGCAGGGAGACACGGTGGCAGCATGCTGGAGGTGTCCGGGTGGATCTCACCAGAGAAGCTGCACGATTGAGACCTTCTGAGAGCAAGGCTTAGATTCAGCTGGCCCCGAAGGTCCCCTCCCACCTCTCATCACTTTGGATGCTCCCAGCCTCCCCAGGTTGAGAGAAATCCATGGAGATGATCTAAGGCTTCTGCTTGGCCTCAGGGTCAATGAGCAAAGCGCAGGAGCAGGTGGGATTGGAGTGAGCCTGGATTGCTGATGATGACTCCCAGGGATGTTCTCTGTTTCCTGAAGGAAAATGGAGCAGCTGGAGGAGAAGCACCGGCAGGAGCTGGAACGCTTGAGGGAGGAAGAGCTGAAGAAGAAAAAGCGTGGGAGGAGCGAGCTTGGAAGAGACAGAGTTTCAGGGAAGAAAGGCCAGCCTGGAGTCAGGCAGGTGGGTGGTTGTGTTTATACAGAGAGATGATCAAACCCTGAGGACCTGCCCACAGAGCTGCACAGTTCCCTGAGAAGCCAGGAGCTGCACGTGGGGGCGAGAAGCTGGCTGTGGGCAACATGCAGGGCCGCACTGGGAGACAGCAGCCGGTGTCTGAGCAGGCTGCTGCTTCACCGGGGGGATTTCCCATGGGCTGGTTGGGTAGAGCTGCTCTGCTGGGATTGCAGCTTCATGTAACTTCCTACAGTCACTGGGCAGCACTGGGAAGTTGTAATCCAGTGTTTCTCCCCCTCTGCACATGACTTACAGCCCTGAACTGTGATCCGTCAGGGATGTGGCATCTGGCAGGAGGTACTGCTGGGCCTTAGGTGTTCCATTAGCAGCCAGGCTTGCCAAAGAGTCAGCCAGCCCTGGGGATTCCCAGCATGAGGGAAACGAGCCCGCAGGATGGCACAGGAGTACGAAGGTGTCTGAAGTTCCCCGTTTGGGTTGGGAAGCTGTTCCTGTTCTTGGCGTGTTTGCTGGGCTCCTCAAACACTGGAGAGTTTGATTGCAGTTGAGCTAAAGTGGGTACCAGTGCCATTGGGAATTGGGATTTGTGGAGCACCCAGGACGGGGCTCGGATGAGGCCGCGGGGCTGTTTTAAAGGCGATCACATTCCTGCAGCCTTTGAGTCAGCGCTTGGAAATGCTCACTGCTTTGTTTCTGCTCCTCCTGCCCAGAACACGAACACGTCCACCAGCAACGCGTCAGGTGGCAAGGAGGGCTCCGTCAGGAATGGATCTACAAAGGAGCAGCCAGACTCTGTTGCAAGGGACAGGGGAGAGAAGAAAAAGCAGAGCAAGAGTTCTTTGAGGGATGAAGGCCAAGTGGTGGTTGTGCAGCCCTTGGACACGGAACAGGGGCAGTCCAAAAGTGAGACCCTGAGTGACAGTGAGAAGAACTTGGCCCTGAGGTTGAAGATCTACGAGGCGCTGCGGAAAAATATCGCACATACTCTGTCATTCTGGGACAGGGTTCAGGGTGCCCTGCAGTCCCCTGCGAGCCAAGAGGAGGCAGAGCACTCCATAGAGCAGCTCCACTTTTTATCCAGCTGCAAGATCCAGAAGGAGGGAGAGAAGGAGCAGCTGGAAATGCTGAAGGCTCTTGAGAATGACAGGTTATCTCAGCCAGAAGAGGAAAGCGCAGAAGGATCTGCCAGAAGCCAGGGTGTTGGGGTGCCCTGCTTGGACATCCAGGTGCTGAGCTCAGAGGATGTGACTAAGAAGATCCTGGAGAGCGGCAAGCTGCCAGCAGCAGAGCAGGTAAAGCCCTACTAGGCTCCGATGCTGAGCCTGCCATGGTCCGGGCCACAGTGCGTTGTGTCCCAGCAGGTGACGAGCACAGAACCTTGTCCAGGCCACTGATGATGCTCCACGGTGGTCACGTGGCTGGGGAAGGTCCTCAGCATCCCTAGGATGGGTGGAAAGAGGGTGTTGAGGTATCGTGTCTGTTCAGAGAGGTTCCCAGCTTGGGAATCATTAGAAACGGTCCCAGAGTAGTGCAGTTCATGGCCATTGTTCCCTTCATCTGAGCCCTACATGTGGCCCTGGTGCTGAGAAATGACTCGGTCCCAAACACGATTTGAACCAAATGGAACAATTTCTCAAGCAAATAAGAGCAAGTGAACAGCTCTGCTGTGCACAGACAGAGCTGGGTGGGCCAGGAGTCTCCATTCCATCAAGACGCACGCCTCTCAGTTCAGTTCCGTGCTTATATCCTTGTTGGAAGGAGACACTTCTTCCTGTGATTGGCCTGTGTTCTCCCGCCGGCGCCTCTCACAGGCTCGTTCAGGTAAAGCTCGCCTAGCAACAGCAACTGCGCATGCGCCTTCCGCAGGCGGCTCCGTGCGGGACTGCTCGGCCCCGCCCCCCGCTTCTTTTTCTTTTCCCGCCGTAAGCGATTTACAGGGCCCCGGCCCTACGAATTGAAAAGGGTTATTGTATTATTTTTACTGACTGGAGAGGTGAAAGACTCTTCGTAAATCCTTTGTAGAGTGAGTGAGTTGGAGGAGGGGTTTCTCTCTAGGTCGCAGCTGTAGGTCCCAGCACTGCTCTGGAGCCTGCCCACGTCGCTGGGTATAAAACCCCCCACTGTTGGCAGTGCTGTAGGGAAGGAGCACGAGGATGAAGGTGAGGGGACTACAAACAGGGTTTTCTCTTACACTTTAGATCCTAGATGAACTGGGGCTGGGTCCCTCAGGGCCTCCCATTCCTGCCACCGTATTTTACTCTGTGATCCACTACCCGGCCAAGCGAGCGGTCCCTGCAGCAGAAGACGACCTCGAGCGCTTCACCTTTGTTGTGCCAGAAGATGCCACTGTGGAAGAAGGAAAGAGTGAAGCGTCCATGGGTGTCATCGCCTTGCCCACAGTGAAGGTGCTGGGGAGGGGACTGAGCTGGGTGGCATGTGGTGGGGCAGGCGGGATGGAGAAGGGTCGCTGTGGAAGGGTGGTGAAGACAGGTCGGGGCACTGTGTCTGTCCCCTCTGTGTGTCCGAGAGAGACGGCTCTGCTGGAAAAATAGTGTGGGGAAAAGTAGGCAAGAGGGGAAAGAAACCACCTAAAGCCCTCAACTTCCCTTGAGGAGAGGGTCCTGGGTGAGGAGAGCAGAACATATCCCAGGAAGGGAGACCCAAGTTCCCAGCACACATGAAAGTAGTAGATGCTGTTTGCTCCTGTCTCTCTTGGTTGTTAACAAGCTTGTGGCTTATCTCCAGGGTGGGGATGTCTCGAGGCAGAGCTCAAGTCTCTCTCTTACTCCCTCTCCCCTTGGTGGGAAGACATCAGAGGAGCTGCTCACCCCCACCAGAGCCCAATCAAAGAAAAGGAGAGCCTCAGGCAAGCAGGCGAAGCGGAGCCCTGGCCGCAGCAGGGAACGTCGCAAGGGATCAGCCATGACAACGCCTGCACGTAGCCCCGAGGTGTGCCAGAGCAGCATGGACATCGTCCCGACCCCAGTCAGACCAGCCAGGTGAGCTGTGAGGGACGAGGTGATCCCTCTGCTTCACTGCCATCTTGCCAAAGAAGGTCCATCATCCCCAGCTCCACAGGGATGCTGCCGGTGCCTCCACGGGATGGCAGGTCCACGACCACCCCCCTCCTTGTCATTAGCAAGGTCTAATTGCCTCTCTAATTGCCAGGCTGAGCAGCTGCCGGTGGATAGTGCCTGCCCATGGTGAGGTGAAACTGAAGATCTTCTTCACCTCCATGGAGCTGGGCCAGTTTGACCGGATGCTGCATTTTGAGGTGCTGGGAACCAACCGTCTGTTCCAGCTGCAATGCAGGGGCACCTGCCTGTATCCCACCATCAGCCGGGACCCACGGTAAGGCTGGCCCCTGAGAACCTCCCATGCTGCCTCCCCCTAAACGTGGAGTCATGGCTGTCCCTTGTACCCCTGGGCTTGAGCAGAACGTGGTGGCTGAGCAACCCAGTGGCAATTCCCATGCTTGGCACTGGGAACCAGTACTGGTACCTCAGCCACCAATAAGGGTTATGGCTTCCTGACCAGGTTTTCTTCTCAGAGCATCTCTCAGCTCCTCCTTGCCCATTTTTCTCTCCCCAGGGTGGTGTTTCCTCATTGGAGGAATAGTAAGGCGGATGATGAAATCGTCTTCAAGCAATATGTCATGAATACGGGTGTATTTCACTTTGGACCATTGTTGTGTGGGAAGTCAAGAAACTGGTATGTGCTCCTCACCCCGAGCTGGGATGGAATGGGATGGGATGGGATGGGATGGATCTCCAAGGCCTTGTGTTCCTCGGCCAGTGGCATGGTTCAGGACAGACCCAGGCAGAGACCTGGGAGATACGTAAGGTTGGAGGGCCCCACACTTGTGAACCTGAGCAGGTAACAGGTATGTGAGTCTTGGAGAGATGGAGATGATCTTCCAACTCAGCAGGTGCCTTGGTGGCTGGAGCCGCATGCTGCATCCAGCCTGATAGTGACTTGCCCCCTCTCCACTCTCCACATCTCATCTTCAGCACGTTAGAAAAGTGCCAGCTTTTATCTCAGGAGGTCCACCGAACGGGTGGTTCTTCTGCCGGTGGCTTTGTGACCCGCTGGTTAATCTGCTCTCAGGGAGGGTTTGATTTGACCTGCCCAGTGTGTGTGGTGGGGGGATCCTGCAGAGCAATAAAAATGGGAGTGATGTTTTCCTGATCTTCACCCTGGATCACGTCAGTCAAACAAAGCTGTGGGTGTCGCTGCTGGCATGTTTCTGGCTCTGACGTGGTAGCCACCTTTAGGTGGCCTCTGGGCTGGAGGCTGGAGGCACTGGGTACAGTGCAGACATCAAAGTAACCCAAGGATGGAGGACATAGCGTGCCCCAGAAAGCGATCCTTAGCCCCCTCCCAGCTTGGACACGGTGCTTTCCTCCATGTTTGGGGCAGGTGATGGTTCCGGCGTCTCCTCTGCAGCCTCTTCCCCTTTTGTGCACCCAGGTACAAGGCTTTGCACTGTCCAGGCAACTGTGAGAAGATAACCATCCTCAACATCACCCTCCTGGAAGCAGAGGTGCATTTCTCCTTTGAGCATGACATCAAAGGCAACACGTTTCTCTTAGAGCCCAGCAGCATGAAGCTGAAACCCAACGAGAAGCAGGTAGGAGACGGGCAGGCAGGGCGAGTGCTGGTGGAAGAGCCCCAGAGCTGTTCCTCTAGCTCACCCAACGCTCTGCTGTGGTTCTCTTTGTGGGGACGGGGTTAGGAGCTGAGCATTTGGGCATACCCCACTTCAGCTGGCCTCATGGAAGACAACCTCATCTGCCGCATCCAGGAGAACCCAGAGCCTGTGGTTTTCCACCTCTGCTGCCAGGGGGTGAAGGTGAAGCTGGGGGTCAGCCCCAAGCAGGTGAACTTCAGCAAGATGCTTCTGCACAGGTCAGTCATGGCTCTTTCTCTCAGCAGTTCCCAGTCACCAGCTCGCCATTCCTTGAATCGATTGGTATCCTGTAACACCACGAGTGCTGTAGCCCCCCAGCAACACCATGTGATGGGCACCTCAACATTTAAGGCCCTTTCCAATTCGAACCACACCATGATTTCCATCTTGTCTGCTGGTCCAAAGTAGTCCAGCAGCTCCTCCTCATGGAGATGCTGGTATCCTGGGCTCCATTAGAAGAGGGGTGGCCAGAAGGGACAGGGAGGTGATTGTCCCTCTCTACTCTGCCCTCCTGAGGCCCCACCTGGAGTACTGTGTCCAAAGCTGGGGCCCGCAATACAAGAAAGATGTGGAACTGTTGGAGAGGGTTCAGAGGAGGGCCACAAAGACGATTAGAGGGCTGGAGCACCTGCCCTACAACGAGAGGCTGAGGGAGCTGGGCTTGTTCAGCCTGGAGAAGAGAAGGCTGCGGGGGGACCTCATTGCAGCCTGCCAGTCCCTGAAGGGAGCATACAAACAGGAGGGGAATCAACTTTTTACAAGGATAGACAATGGCAGGGCAAGGGGGAATGGATTAAAACTAAAGGGAGGAAGGTTTAGATTGGGTATTAGGGGGAAGTTTTTTACAGAAAGAGTGGTGAGGTGCTGGAACAGGCTGCCCAGAGAAGTAGTGAATGCCCTGTCCCTGGAAGTGTTCAAGGCCAGGTTGGATGGGGCTCTGGGCAACCTTGTGTAGATACAGACCTGAGGTTGGTGGCCTTGCCTGTGGCAGGGGGTTTGGAGCTCTATAATCCTTGGGGTCCGTTCCAACCCATGCCATTCTGTGATTCTATGCTTGTAATGCCCAGCTTCATGACCCCAGGACCTCACCTCTCAGGCTTCTGCCACTGAAACCACAGCTAAATGTTATGTGGTTAGCGCAACTATTGAGCTGAGCGTCTTCCTGTCTCTGCAGAAGGGAACACAGGACCCTGGTGCTGCAGAACAGCACCCCGCTTCCCATGAACTGGCAGCTCAGTGGGCTGGAAAACCTCGACACGGACTTCTCCGTGTCCCAAGTCAAGGGCACCATCGAGCCCCATGCGGAATCGGAAGTGTATGTGTATTTCAAGGCCACGAAGACACTCAGCATTAAGAAGACAATCCAACTGGAGGTGAGGGGGTAGAGCCGGGCAGAGGGACCAGTCCAGGGATGGGGAATGCTCGTGGGGTACCCTGCGGAGAGGGCAGAAGGGTTGAGGCATCATGAGGTGCCGCGCTGGCTGCCCCTGGAAGGGGGCGATGGTAGCTGAGCTTTCTCAGGTGTGTATGTTGTGGAGGCAGGAGATGTGCCTGATGGACGCAGGGGTGCTACCAGCCCAACTTCTGCTGCCTCCAGCTGGGGTTCCCCAGAACCCGGGGTGCATGCCTGAGCATCCACATCACCCCAGATGATCAGCTGCTGCCGGGCTTACACCTGCGTGCTGAGGCCATGTCCTGAGCCCGTGTGACAGCCGCTGCACGTGGTTGAATGCTCCATTGTCCGTGTGTCCGTGTGCTCCCTGCACCCATCTGGGAGTCTGGACGGGGCTCTTCATGTAGAGCACCGAACTCTTGCCCTGGGGTTGTGTTCTCCATGGTTTAGGGGCTGCGTTTCAGTGAGGGTGCTGGGGGTTTCAGGAGGAGCGGGTTGGTTGTTGATGCCACCCGCCCTGGGACACCTCCAGGCCTCTTGTGCCTCCCCCGGGTGCTGGAGCAGCTGCTGCCCGAGTGTGGAGCTGGGCTGACAGACAGGGTTTCGTACCGCAGCAGAATCTGGCTTGGTCAGCCCGGGAGATGAACGCGTTAGGAGAGCTTGAGGACCTGCAGAGACTGTCAAGCAGGGCAGGCTGGTGGCAGCCGCTGGCAGAGACTGGGATTTGTATATTATTTCCCAGAAGAGTTTAGGAGCACATTTGAAGCAGTGTTTGTTCTCTCTTGGCTCAGGTCTCAGATGCAGAAAACATCCTGGGAATTGCTCAGATTGAGAATATCCAGATCTGCGCGGAGGCCCACGACCTTAGTCTGACCATCAACATCTCTAAAGGTCAGTGGATGCCCCCAAACCCAAGTGCCTTGCCTTGCCAAGAAAACGAGATGGGATAGCGTGCAAGCGTGGCACGGGTCCTTAAAGCACGTGTCCTGCATGGGGTGAGGCTGAGACAGGCTTGAGTCTCCCGCCTCCAAACTTGGGCTTTGGAGGAACTTTGGCCAGGAAGGCCAACGGTACCCTGGCTTGTCAGACCCAGCGTGGCCAGCGGGTCCAGGGCAGGGATTGTGCCCTTGTGCTTGGTGTTGGTGACACTTCACCTTCAGTGCTGGGTTCAGGTTCGGGCCCCTCACTCCCAAGAAGGATATGGAGGTCCTGGAGTATGTCCAGAGAAGGGCAGCAGGGCTGGGAAAGGGGCTGGAGAGCAAACCTGAGGAGCAGCTGAGGGAGCTGGGGGTGTTCAGCCTGGAGAAGAGGAGGCTGAGGGGAAACCTTACCACTGCCTCCAGTGATCCAACAGGAGGGTGCAGAGAGGTGGGGCTTGGCCTCTTCAGCCAAGTGATGGGTGACAGGATGAGAGGAAATGGCCTCGAGCTGTGCCAGGCCAGGGTCGGATCAGATGTTAGGAAAAAGTTCTTCACTGAAAGAGTTGTCAGGGCCTGGCACAGGCTGCCCAGGGAGGGGGTCGAGTCACCAGCCCTGGGTGTGTTTAATAAACGGGTAGATGAGGTGCTCAGAGATACGTGCTAGCACAGGACAGGAACGGTTGGACTCAGTGATCTTAAAGGTCTCTTCCAACCCTGTGATTCTGTGATTCGAAGCATGTAACACCATGGGCAGGGTTGGTTTGAAACACCAGTGATGTGGACAGAGGTTGGCAACGCCTCAAGGCTCAGCATGGCAGACGAGCTCTTTGATCCGTGCTTGGAAGCATGGAAGCTGAGTTCCTCAGCTGCTAAACACTGCAGATACTCTCAGAGTAAGGAATGGGGCAGCGAGGGAGCTGGAGGAAGCTGCTGGTAAGGGACCCGTGCTGAGCAGGGTTTTGTGCTGCCTCAGAGCTCCAGTGTGGGTCAGCTTGCTGATAGTTTCTTACCCCGCTCCGCAGGTATAAACGGCGGCGTGGTTTTCGAGACCCTCAGAGTCATGGATGAGGCGAAGCAAGTGCTGACCCTGAAGAGCAAGGGGAAGTCCGACATTGGGTACAGGTGGGTTCCTCTGTCAGTGCATTGGGGGCACCATCCTCCTCCCACCTGGGGCTAGAACCTCTTCCCACACTTGGCTATCTCATGCTTTGGGTAAATACGATGCCTGGCCTCCTCAGTCTGAGATGGAGAGACCAGCCATCCCCAGCAGTCCTTCACGCCCCAGTAGAAGGAGACACCCTCACCTTTCAGCCACTCACTGCTGAGCTTCGTTTTCTTCCTTTGAGGGTCAGTTCATTTCTGTTTAGGAGCCTCTCCAGAGGAGGGATTGAAAGCATTTGGAGCCAAGGTTAGCTTGGAGCCCTCCTGGCTGCACTCAGGGTCTGGCACTCCCCAAGCAGAGCTGGGTTCTGTCTGGTTTATTGGTCTCTTTTTTTGTTCTTCCTGGTTTATTCTTCCCCTCTTGTGCAAAGTCCTGTCTGTGCTGGTGGCACCGACACTTGAACTGATGAGTTCTCTGTTCCTTCCCTTTCCCATCCCAGTTTCAGCCTGGAAAGCGCAGATACCAACATAGCCGACTTGGCATCCCACTTCACTGTCCAGCCACAGAAGGGCGTGCTGGCTGCCTCCGAGCACCCTGTGCAAGTCCAGCTGCTCTTCCACCCCAAGATGGAGCTGAATATTGAGGACAAACCCATCCTGCTCTGCCAGGTGAGCGGCCTGGACCAGGCAATGTCGACACACCGTGTCTCGGGAGTGCAAGCGGGACATGTGTCTTCTGGCAGGAAGGTCAGTCAGGGAATCTTCTCTCATATGTGTGCAAGAAGGTTTTTCAGAAGTGATGATTCGTAAGCGGAGCTGAAAACCTGCCTCTGGAGGAGGCGTTTGAACAGGGAGGGTGAGCTGGTGGCTGGTGCTGGGACCTGGGGTGGAAGTAGAGGCTGGCTGCCACTGTGCTTACCAACTCCTCCTCCGACTGCAGGTGTTTGAGCCCAGTATTTCTGAAGGCGACAGGACCATCACCATCATCCCGGTGAGGGTGTCGGCAAAAGCAGTGTTCAGCCATTACAGCATCTACCCCGCCTCGCTCAACTTCGGCACCATGACGAGTGGCACCAGGAAAACCTGCATCTTCACACTGGAGAACAATGGTGACCTCGACTTCAAATTCCTCATCTGCAGACCAGAGCAGGATCCAGTGCAAAGTAAAAGGTGAAGAACTTGGGTTCTTGTCCATCCGCATCACCGGCATGTGAAAAATGCCTCGGTATCCCCGTGTGTCGGGGGATAAAGCTGATCTGTCTGTCAGCTGCAGCAGAACGTGGTGCGGGCAGCTTTCTGGGAGCAGGAGGACTTTCCCCCATAGGGAGGGAGGCTGTCTTTGGCCTTGGAGAAAGGCAAGGGGAGCTCAGCATGATGGCTGCTTTCTGCTTTCTCCTCAGTGCACAACTCCCAAAATCTGCCTGCCCTCCCGAGAATGTAAACACGAGGAAAACATCTACCTCATCTACCCTGCTGAACAGACTCTTGCCGCGGAAGGGCACCAACGCCTGCATACAGGTGGGTGACTTTGCTCCCTGACGTGTGCTGCTGGAGCCTGGGCTGGGGTCTCATCACCATGGGAGGGGACATGAGCTTGCGTGTGCCTGGCAGCTCGAGGCTCCATCATCTCCCAGCCAGAGCAGAGGCAGGAGCTGCTCAGTCCTGCTGAGGGTGCTCTGTCTCAGAGCTGGAGTTGTGGGGTGGCGAGAGAGGAGCAGGTGCGGTGTTTGGTAGCCACAAGCCAAAAGACATCTGGGAAAACCCCAGAGGCCCAACATCCCTGTTTCAGCTCCCCGTCTGTTGATTGGAGACGACCTTGGTCGCTGCTCCTTCTGAGGCTGAAGGATCTCAGCTCCCACCTTTGCCCTTTACACCCTAGCTTCGTTCTTTGTGCCGCTTGAGACAAACCTCCCCCTCCTCCCGGCATGTTCATGTTGGCCTGGGGCTCCCTGTGGGCTGTGGTGTTGTCCCTGCCCTGGGATTGGGGGTCAGAGCTGGCGGGAGGCCGGGCAGCAGCAGCATCGTCCTTGCTGGGGATCTCGAGGTACGGCTGTCGGGTATCAGTCTCTGCTGGGACTCTCTCTGCAGACTTGCCTCACTGTGGGCATGTTCTCGGTGTACCCTGGCATCGGCTCCATCCCGCCTGGAGGCCAGCAGATTATCACAGTGGATTGCTACGCCAAGCTGCTGGGGACGTACAAGGAGAGCCTGTCCATCAATATCAACAACAGAGACCCCAAGGACCATCCCTCCGGCATCCCCTACACCCTGTTTGCGGAGTCCTGCCTCCCAGGTACGCCCCACCCACAGCTTCCCTGGCCGTCAGCACCCAGACTTACTCCTGGGACACATGCCCTGACCCTAAAGTCCCACCTTGAAGCCCTCAGAGGTTCCAGTTCTCCAGTCAGCTACTGGGGAGAGGCTGGGAGGAATATGTGGAAGGATGAAGGGAAAGCAGTGCCCTTTAAGACTGGGAGTGACCAAGCTCCATCCTCACGCCTAACCCAGTTGGGTTTTGCAGTGACCTGGGCAGCTTCTGAGTGGCCAGCAGGGTCCAGATAAATTCAGCGGGAAGGCTTCTCTGTCCTCACCCTCCCTTTGATCTCCTCGTAGCATTTGTGGTTGATGACATAGAGTCCATCTTTGAGGAGCACCAAATCTGCAGCAACATCAACCTCTGCCACGTCCTCCAGACAGTGGAAGACAAGGGTGTGTTCATCAAAGATGAGAACAAATTTATTTTCACCAATGTCCTGGTCGGGCACCGGGCCACAGCTCGCTTCAAGATCTGCAACGTGGGCAAAGTCCCCTTTGATGTGGTCTTCTCCATCAAACCCATCCCTGGAAAGGTAAGAACATGGAGCCTTGGGGACTGTTTCTCCTCTGTGTGGTGGCCTTCCTTGTTTTCCAGATCCATTGCAGCTTCTTGCCCAGACTGGCCTGGCTCTGGGCAGGTGGCACTACATGGCAGAGAGGCAGGTTGACAGTTGGGTTGAGTTCAGCCTGTCTCAAGCGAGGTTTTGATTCACCCCTCTGGCTCTTTGGTGGGAGACCTGAACCCTTCTCAGTGTCTCTAGGGGTCATGCTTGGGGCCAGGGAGGGCTATTCTGCTGGGCTGATGTGCCAGGGCTTCAGCACATCACTTCCTCAGGCTCCCTGGTCTTTTCCTTCTCTTTAAGGGCCAGTTCTAGATCATTTGGAGGGTTTCCCACACAGTCCCACCTCCCTCATGTGCTGGGCTGGCCGCTCAGTGCTCAGAACAAGCTTTTGCCCTCCTGGGCTTTACAGGAGCTCCCTGGGCAAGGTTGGCACCACTCTGGAGTCACCCCTGGAGATTGAGGGGCCTGTTTGGGACTGTTCCCCATGATGCATCGATGAATAAGGCTGCATTGCCTTGAAGGGTGTTTCCTCCTAACACCTCTCTGTGTTGGGTTCCTCCAAGCTTGACAGCTACGTGAGCAACATATTCAAGGTGGATCCTGTCCAGATGCGTGTTCCCAGCTGTTCCCACATCTTTGCTACGGTGACCTTCACTCCACAAACCATGCAGAACTACCAGTGTGCTTTTGAGGCTTCCCTCGATGCCCAGGCAAGGTAATTCACCCGGGGGGATCTTGTGGGCAACCTTTTCTGACAGCTGCCTCCCCTCTGGGAGCACATAGACCTAATTCCAGTAACTCAGAGCCGTTTGGAAGCCCCAGGTTTGGGTCCTTAGCTTTAGATAACACAAGAAGCAGTAACAGAATCACAGAATCTGTAGGGGTTGGAAGGGACCTCAAGAGATCCTCAAGTCCCTAATGACAAGATAGAGCCTTCTTGTTTATGTTAACGCGAGAAGATCCATTGTGATTCCCTGGGGGTATGTTGAGGTCTGTCCTGGCCGTGTTTCCACCCAGGCTCTGACCTGCTCTTCTCCAACCCTTGGGCTGCTTGAGGTGGGACATGCTAACAGCTTTCTGCCCTGATGAGCAATTCTTGCTCTTGTGGTCTTGGCAATATCCTTTCCTGACACATTATTTACTCCTCCCTTCTTGCCTTGATACTACGTGGGTGCCTTTTGTGTGTCTCTCATGTCACCACAGCCAGGGTGCTGCTGTGCCTTGTCTCTGTTCTTGTTATTTCCCCGCTGTACCGCCTGATTCCATGGAGGGAAACGACTTGTTTAGCTCTTATTCCAGAGGGCTTCAGGTCTTGAGAGCAGATTGCTCTCGTGAGTGACCCTCATCAGACTGGAATGAGGTGGAACCTGTGTCCTGGGGTTACGGGAGCAGTAGCCAGGGAAGTGGGAAAGGGGTTGGTCCCAAGCATCATGATGTCTCCTCTGCCTCTCCTGCAGCCCTGCGGCAGCTGAAGCACAGAGGCTGACCTTTGAGATCAGCGGAGATGGGAATCTGCCTCAGGTGACGGTCCTGCACCCAGTCCTTCAGAACAGGAGAGGGAACCCCCTGCTCCTCTTCAAGAAGCTGTTGGTGGGTGACTTGGAAAAACTCCCTCTGGTCCTTCGTAACGACGGCATCGTCCCCGTGCAGGTGAGGGCCCGCTCAGGAAATGCTCTGGTCTCGTCCCACCAAGGAGAGGTCCTAGCAAACGCCAAAGGAAACCCTTCCCTTCTGCTCAGTGCCCCTCTGTCGCAGGACAGTGACCCCTCTGACACTCTCAAAGATGCTTTGGGTCGTGTCTGGGCCAGCTTGCCCCGGGGCAGTTCCATCCGCCCTTAGGCTTTGTCCGCACCTCCCTTGCAACCACAGCTGCTGTGTCCAGGCTCAGCCCACCCTCGGGTTTTGGGCTGTGTACTCTCTCTCTACTCTTCACCTTGGTGAACTGCACGGAGGGAAACAGGTCTCAAACTCTTTTGTAGCACGTCACCGCCTCATGCTTCCCAGGAAGGGTGTTCCTGCTGGAGATGGGGCTTTCTGGCCAGTCTGTGCTTTGCAGTTACGTGCAGCACAAGGATTGGAATTTCCCCATCTCTCTTCTCAGGCTTTGGTTCTCCATGGAACGTGCCATGTCCTGGTCACAGCAGATTCATTTGATGGCACTTCACTGCCTTGTAATTAAACTTGGTTGTAGTTTCACAGAATCCCAGAGCATTAGGAGTTGGAAGGGGCCTCAAAAGCTCATCTAGTCCCATCCCCTGCCAGAGCAGGGTCACCCAGAGTAAATCCCACAGGAACACATCCAGGTGGAGTTTGAATGTCTCCAGAGAAGGAGAGTCCACAGCCTCTCTGGACAGCCTGTCCCAGGGCTGCCTCACCCTCACAGGGAAAGAGTTCCTCCTTAGAGGTTAATTACATCCTGCTCCTTACTCGTGGCATTTCCTGTCCTGTTTGGTGTCCTGATGCCTCCAGACGCTTTTGGGCTTTGCACTGAGCTGTGTTTGAAGCGGGCTGAGCCAGCAGCAGGACAGCGTTGATCTGCTGGACTGCCCTGTACCCACACCAGTGCGGTCATGCTCTGTGTTCCCTTCCCTCAGCTGATGATAGACCTCTTGGACGAAGAAGGAGTTTTCTCCTTGAAAGCCAAGCCCACCACACGGTGCATCTACCAAGCTGCGGGCATGCAGGACTCTCATGGAGAAGGTAAATTCATTAGTGGTGAAGTGTGTCTGTCTGCATGGGGAAAATGTCTGTCCAACTCTTGGCTTGGCCCAGCAGCAGGCAGATGTTGATAGTTTGGTCCCTGGGGCTCTCTGTAACCCCGGTTTTACACATCGATTCTGCAAGGTTTCCTCCTAGCAAATGGTAGGAAGTTCTTCTGGACATGGTGGGTTGAGTTGTGGGGCACTGTCAGCACTTGAATGGACGGTCTGAAGTTCTTTGCTATGAGTGGGGAGTTACCACCCTGACCAGAGACAGCCCTCAAGCCCACAGCCAGCCAGCAGAAGCCAAACCCGCTGCTTAACTCAGCTTTACTATGGCAGGGGCTGGCTGGGTGCGGTCTGAGGGAGAGATGGGTGTTTACCTGAGGTTAAGATACTTAAGGAGTGGTGTGCATGGTGGTATGAATGTCAGAAGAGGGTCTGGAACCCTGACTTGTGGGAGAACCGGTGCTTAGAGGCAGCTGGATTCACCCTCTTAAGCATCTCAGACGCCATGGCAAGGTTTTCTCTGTGGAGCTGTTTGACTTTTCTCTGGCTTCCATCGCTGTGTAGAGAGGAAGGCACACACCGCTTCCCTGGTCCTGCACCACAAGGAGTTAGCAGAGTTTGACGTGCTCTTCAAACCCAACCTGGCCCAACGTGTGGAAGCAAAGATCCATATGTCTCTGGTGGACAACCCGTATAGAGAGATTGACATTCAGCTGGTGGGTGAAGGCTACGAGGATGACTTCACTCTAGATAACATCCATGGACTAGCTGCAGACAGCAAGGAGGAGGACACTAAGGACAATCTGGAGGAAGATATGAGTGAAGGTGAGAGAGGAGAGGCTGCCAAGCCAGAGCAGGGAACAGGGAAGCATGGTGCTGCTCACCCTGTGCCGGGACAGGGGTGCTGTGGGCTTAGCGCACAGATCCTGCTGCCTTTCGTAGCCTGCAGAGCAGCCACGCTTGGGAAGACAAGGGGACATCCTCTGTCCAGGGAAGAGCTTGCGGGCTGGCAAGGAAGGGTCAGAGATACCAGCATTCAGCTGAGTATCCCAGAAAGGGGGTCTGCCAGCCTGTGGTGTGCTGTGGAGGTGAGGAGGGCCACGTGTGATAATTTGTGGCCTCTATGTAACGAGGTCTGTGCTGTCGCCCGCCGGACGTGGGGTTCTGTGAGCGTGCCAGCTCTGCACGTCCCTCCGCATGCCACCACACGCCAAGGGACGTGGTAGGGTGGGAAACGGCATCTCCCAGAGGGAGGAAGGCTTGGGGAGAGGAGAGAGGCTGGACATGTGTGTCTGTGTGTGTAAGAGGGGTGGATGGACCTCACCAGTCACTGAGGTCCCTTCCTCTTGTTCTTAACAGCTGTCAGAGTGGATCACATCCAGTTTGGGGACTGTCGCATTGGGACCCCCTACCCCGTGACCTTCACCATCACCAACCGCAGCAAGGTGGAGGCGATGCGGTTCGAGTGGCTGGCAGAACCCCCCTTTCACTTCTCCCCCCAGGTGAGCTCAGGTGGCTCTGCCTTTCCCGCTGCACGGCCCTGCCTGTCACATTCCTGGGAGCTCCCCCCTGTCAGCAGGAACCTGCATCAGTACCATGTAGGAGCAATCCCAAATGACTCCGCGTAGGAGCTTTGCTCCATGCAGGAGTTGCCGTCCCTCATCCCTGGCTTTGCCGGCGCCAGGCTCTCAGTCCTGCAGCAAAGGCTCTGTGTTACGGGAGGTGGCATCTTCTGGGCTTTATCAAACCTCAGAGAAAAGCGCAGGAAGATGGAGGTTGCTGGCATGGCTGCTCACCACATCGCTCCCTTTGCTGGCAGTGCCGCCCTGGCCGGGGACTGGAGTTGGATCTGCTCTCTGGTTCTTCCTAGGTGGGACACCTCCATGCTGGCTGCGCTAAGGACATCACAGTCACCTTGAAATCGGACGTGGCGGTGGCCTTCAGAAAGCACCCTGTGAAGTGCACGGTGGCGAGAATCGCCTTCCAGCTGCCGCCGGAGCACATTCCCGATTGGGACGACCGCCTGCGCACCATCAAGTGGGTGGATGCCACAGAGGTCCCAGGAGCCAGGTGGCCTCTCAAGAAGAAGGTAAGCAGCACAAATGCAACAGTAACGAACGCTTGTGTAACGAGAGCTGCTGATGGCGCCAGAGCGACTTCTCCACTGGCCGAGGGGCTCCAGCCTCCTCCTGACGTTTAATCTGTACGTGAGGTTGACCCGGAGCCGTGGTGTGTGGGAGAGGTGGATGCTGAAGCCTTGCGGCCCGTGTTGAAAGGGAGGTCACATGCTATACGTTGCGGTGGTTGCATCTCTCCTTCTCCCCAAGGAGGAGTTAAACGCCGTGCTCTCCAGCGTGTGTGAGACGTGGGGCGCAGCACTAGCGCTGGGTGTGGGTGAGCTCTGCGCTGACACCAGAGATGTCGGCTGTGGTCTCTGTGTCATGGGCTATCTCGTTATGGAGGCACTGTGTGGCCATCGTGCAGGAGTCCGGAGAAGCATCATCTCCAGAAGCTCCTCCTTTTGCTCTCATTGCTGCCAAACACACCTCTCCTGGGTGATGGTTCTTCCCTAGTTTCTCAAGCATTGCAAGACCTGCTTCCCCATCAGAGCATCAGTGCTCAGACTTCCCCAGTGACTTTGTTCGCACACCAAAATGCCGTTCCCCAGCCCTACACGAGACATCTGGAAGCAACAGTGTGCTGCTGTTGCCCTACATGAAACATCTGGAAAGGAAGAGGTGTGTCCCCATTTAGGGGTCTGCTGCATTTACAGAGGGCCAGGAGAAGGGTCAGACACTCTACAGGGTTGAAACACAGGGACTGATACCCGGTTGTTATCCCCCTGGGTGTATTCATGGCCACAGTGGTGATTGCTTTGATCAGGAGGTAGAAACAGATAGTACAGCAGAAAGGTCACCTACCTTTGTCACCTTTCCGGGGAAGGAAATGGGGATGGTGTGTCCCAGCCCCTGTATGGGGCTGGTTTGGCTGGGTCTGGATTTCCGGGCTCTGCTCAGTGATTCTGCTCTCTCGTTGGAGGTGATCGAGACGGATCCAGAACCAGCTCACACTGTCCTGGAGAAGAACAGCCGTGAGGTGGAGCTTCACCTCAGCGCTGTCGTTGACTACGCCCAGTTCAGGATGGATATGGACACAATTCAGTTCAAGGAGACCTTGCTCTTCCAGACGAGGACGTTCTCGTGAGTCCCTCTTCCCGCTTTACGTTCAGTCTCAGCTGCTCTTCATCCTTTTACACAAACCCTCTGTGGTTTCATCCTTCCCAAGCCCTGGCTGGGTGCTGGAGCCTGTCTACCTGCACGCAGAGCCAAGCAGGAGATGGTGGCTGCCGTCCTGCTCAGATGTGCCAGGAGAAGTTCAGTTCCGCTGTGCCTTTCTGCCAGGAGCAGCTGTGGTTTCGCTTTCCTTGCGTGTCTCCTGTCCCCATCTGCTCCAGGATGAGTTTGCAACCAAAATAACGTCAGGCTGAGACCTGAGAGCCTTAATCCAAGACCTTAATTTAAGAAGCCCCTTTGATTAAGCCTCTAGGGCACCACATCTGCCGTTTTCTCTTTAACTTCCAAACTTTGGAATACTTTCTCTTGGGGCACATCAGGGCCACAAGCTGGACAGGGCAGAGCTGTCCAGGGAAGAAGATGCTCCTCAGCCTGAAGAGAAGGCTGCCAGGAGCCCACAGACCGTGTCATTTCTCGACTCGGTATTTATTGGGCTTTTTCCTTTCCCCCTCCTTGCTTCTCAGTTTCCAGCTGTCCAACACAGGGAATGTAGCCCTGGATTATACCTGGCTGGAGGATGTGGAGGATGAAAGCAAAGTGAGCTTTAGCACCAGCACCATGGAGCAGCTCCTGCCCAGTCTGGACGGTAAGGGGCTGTCTGGGGGTGCCCGGGTTGTCTTGATGGGTAGCTAAGGGCTTGGGGAGAAGACACACCAACCCCAAACAGGAATTGCTTTTCCATCCCCATCCAGTCATCCACTTTTATCAGCATCTCCCTTCTCCTTGCCCTCTCCCCGCGTTTCACACCTCCCCGCGTTTCACACCTGCTGGCACCGTCTGGGCGCAATTCCCAAAAGTCACCGTCTAAAATGAACCCTCCTGGCTCGGGCAGGGGAGTGTTTGGTGCAGGCAGGGACCCTGCTCGCAGCAGCCGTGGAGCTCGATGGGGCGTCAGTGACTCGTTAACCCCCAGGGATGATGTCAGAGTGCACAGTCTCCTTGGGAGCAGTGGGGAGACTGGGCTGAGAGAGGAGAGCTGCCAGCTCCGGCGCTTCCCAGCACGAGCAGCCCGTCTGGCCCAGAGCCTGGTGCCAGCCTTGCTGCTGGGAACGTGCCTGTCTCCCTCCTGTGTGCTACCTGGTGCTGGCTCTTCCCGGCACAGGCACGCTCCTGCTGAAGCTGGGCTGTGCTGTGCTGAGCTCTCTGGCTATGTGTTGGGAAAACCTGGCAGAGAGGAGGAAGGAAGAAAGGAGAGGGTGTGAAGGACGGAGCAGCACCGTCCCCCACAGCCACCGCACCCAAACCAGCACCCGGAAACCTTCCCAGGTGCCATAACACAGCCGTGTCTCCGGTTGGCTGCCAGGTCTGGTTTGGGAACGAATGCTGGCCAGGAACCGCTCTGCGGGAGAGGTTTGCCTCAAGTGACTCGGCCGTGGAGATGGAGCCAGTGTAGTCCTGGCCCCATTGAACCCCCCATCCGTCACCCCAGTGCCGTTACGGCGTGATGCTCGGAATTGCAGTGCGCTCCAGGCAGTTCTCGGGGCCTTTTTGTTGTGCTTGTTGCCTCCAACAAGCTCTCGCTTTCATACGGGTCCCCCAGGACTCCCCTGCACTTCACGGGGTGTCCTCCCGATGAAAGCCCCTGGCTGGAGATGCTCCAAGCGCATCCCAGCTCCCGCCTGCCCTCCTGCACCAGGAGGCAGAGTTGCTGGGAGGGCTGTTTCCTTGACAGATGTCTTGCTATATAACCCCTTCCTTACCACAGGGGATTTCCTCTCCTCCGCTTCTGGTACCTCTGTGAAGCTCCAGTCCAGCCATTCGAGCCATCTGGACCACACTGTGGAGCAGGCCTCTTCTTCTTCGAGCTGGTCTTTGAACAGTGCCCGTGCCCCCACTCTGCCCTTCTCCATCGAGCCCAACAGTGGCACCGTCCTTGCTGGCCAGGAACAGTGTTTCCAGATGAAGTTCTCCCCAACATACGTGGGGGACTTTGAGAGCCGTATGCTCTGCAGGTAGGAGACGTCCAGGCTTCGCTCGCTTCTGTAGTTGTGGTTATACCTCGGATCGGGGCGCGTGGGAGTGCAGATCTGGTGGCAGCCAGCCCCAGAGAGACAGAGAAACAGCCCATGTACAGGAGAAAAGCAAGATGAGCATCCAGCCTTGGTAGCAGGAGGTTTGGAGACAGGGGGAAGAGATGTTGTATGAAATACTAAGCTCCTAGAGGGTTGCAAAACCTGGAATGAGAGATCCAGAAGGGGGAGAGACAGGTCACCAGTTAGCCTGGCTACCACCAGTCCCTTTCTTCCTAGAATTCCTAACCTGAAACCTGATCAGAAGGGCCCAGAGGTGGCTGTGAAGGGGAGAAGCCTCATGCCCATCTGCCACTTTGAGCTGGAAGACTCCAACTGCATGACGGCAAAGAGACGCAACCCAGAGTTGCAGGGATCAGAGGAGCCAGAGCTCGATCTCAACGTGAAAGCCATTGAGATTGCGGCAGTGGGACTGGGCAGCAGGAACAGAAGGTAGGTGTGGGCATGGCTTCTGCTGGTGGTCTCCTGGTCACGCCCCCTTAGCCAGAGGCTCTTCCAAGCCCTAAGGCACATCTGTACCTTGCCTGTGATCTGCTGGTGCTTGGCCAGTGGTCTGCTTGGTACCATCTTCCAAAGGAGCTTTGTTGGACCTCACTTTTCTATTTTGCCTTCACCTTGCCATGCTACCATGCAAGAGTTAGGCCATTGAATCCTGGACTGTGTTGGGTGTGCAGGGACCTCCAAAGGCCATCTGCCTCCTTCAGTGAGCAGGGCCACCTTTAACTAGATCAGGTTGCTCAGAGCTTCATCTGCCGTGACCTTGAATGTCTCCAGGGATGGGGCATCCATCACCTCTCTGGGCAATCTGTGTCAGGGTCTCAGCACCTTCAGAATGTATCCCTGCTAATTTCTTAATCGATAGCCACTAATTGATAGCTGCGATTCGATAGCCACCTGGGAAACAAGGCAGGTGAAATGTTTCTAGGTTAAACACCTCAAAAGCAAGGAGAAATGTTCATGCTCCCAGTGTCGTGCCCCTGCACCAAGTAACTCCTTCTAGATGGTGTCCAGGACTGGCAGCGCCTGATGTCCATTATTGCACGGCGTCGTTAACCACCCAGCAGCTCATTAGTCTGTTTTGCTTTGTGTGCCCAGGACCATCACGGCCATGAACCCGACCAGTTCTGCGTATTCCTTCCAGTGGACTTGCCAGGACCCTGCAGAGCCACAAGAACAGGTGGCTTTCTTCTGCCGCACAGAGAGAGGTGACATCCAGCCAGGGAAGAAAGGAGAGGTAGGTGCAGAAGGACGAAGCGGGTGGGTCCTGTACAGGTGTGTGCCAGTTTGATGCTGGCTGCGTCTACACTTACAGGGGGTGTCCCACCTCACTGGGAGCTTTAGCCAAGGCCATGGAGAGACCAAACGAGCCGTCAGACAAATGTGTTCTCACACTGCCCTCGTCTGCCACACTTTGGGGTGCAAGCGGCACATGGGCTTCTCCGAGCTGGTGGCTTCCAGCAGGCACAGCCCGCATCCCGCTCCCCTTACCCTGCCCAGTGCAGCAACTCTCCTTCATTTCCCTCTTTCTCTCCCAGATCACGTTTGAGTTCATCCCACGGCACCTGGGCATCACTGAATCCTCCTGGCTCTTTACAATCCCCGAGCAGAGCTTTTCGGTCCCGTTCCTGTTGGTGGGCAACGCCACCGACCCATTGGTGAACCTGGACAGAGCCCACCTGAACTTCCCTTCCGTGTTAATTGGTGAGCACCACAGTTACACCTTGCGCGCTTGGACACGTACCTCTCCAGGGGCCCAGCAGGCCCGTTCTTCCAGCCAGCTTCCATGAGGAAGCTGAGAAAGGGGCTAATGTGAGCAGAGCATCCAGCTTCTGGCACCCAAGTGTATGAGGAAGCAGGAGGAAGGCATGTGTCAGGGGGCAGGGTTGTTTGGGGACGATGTGGGGAGCCCGGGAGGGTCAGAAGGATGTTTCCAGATGGGCATCACGAGCGTGCAGTGCTGCAGGCAGTGCTTTTCACTGGGAAGTGCCGGGGTTGGTGCTGGTGTGGTGGGACAGGACAGAGGAACTGGAGGTTTTCAGCAGTCACTTTGTGCTCCCCAGGGCATGAGATACACCAGACTATCTACATCGTCAACAGTGAGAAGAAAGCCTTCAGCTTTGCTTTCAGAGAAAGTTCTCTCCTCTCAGAGGGAGGCAAGACCTCTGTGAAAATAAAGCCCCTGGAAGGCTCCATTGCTCCCCTTTCCAGGTAACACGGCTCACTGGCCAAATCCCCTGTTGCGCTGTCAGAGCAGTTTTGAGGCTCGTTCCCCCCTCAGTCACTCTCAGTGATAGCACACCTCTGCCTCTTTTGTCCGTTCCAAGGGGGACCTGTGAAACTGCAGGTTTCTCCTGCAGTGGTTGTGTCGGGGTCCTCTAGGCCCCACTTCCCAGAGAGATTCAGTCTTCAGGTCTTCTACCACAACTCGGTTGGGGGATGATGTAAATCCCTGAGCCAGCAGCCTTGTGCATGTAAGGTCCCCTCTCTTCCCTGCGTTCCTTTAGCGACAGAGCCCCCGCGCCCGGGCTGTGCAGAGCCACCGAGAGCGGTGGAGCACAGGAGCAGCACTGCAGGCAGTGATTCAGCCCGTGCTGGTGGCTTCCATGACTGGCTGCATTTTCCAGGATCGCCCATCCGAGAGAGAAACCGGGTTTGGGGTTCTTTTATCCTTGGAAACTGCGGCCATGACTTGCGCTCAGGCATGATGTTCAAGCGGTGTAACTGGTCACTTGCTCACCAGCAGAGCCAGTGAGGGTGTCCTCGTGATGGGTGTAAGGGGATGTCTTCGCTCCAGGCAGCTTTGCTGTGGCTTGAAAGATGCTGAACTTTGGTTTGTTGCTGGGTGCAGGGTGAGGGAGCACCCTGCTTTGGTTCCTGGGGCTCCCCGGAGGAGTGGTAGGTCCGTAAGTCTCTCTAGTTGGGTTGGTTTTGATGACATTCCTGGGAATTACATTGAAATCACCCATCCCATCATAATTACATCGAGGCAGTTTGGTGGCACCCATGTTGTTACACTGCTGTCGCAGGAGGTGGATGATTCCTCCTTGGAAAGGTGATGTTCACCCAGATGGGAATGATGAGGCATCTCTGGGAGTGGCCTCCTTTGAGTGTGGGACAGGAGCTTCAAGCCAAGCCTCTCCTGTGAGCAGTGAGGTCAGCATTACCTCCGGGCTTGCCCTGTCATCGTATCCTCTGCCCTCTCGCTGCATGGGGTCGTCGTGCCCCAAAAGGTTCTCACCAGCACTGGAAGGACAGATAGCTGTTCCTGGTTTCTCCCAGGATTCGGGTCCCTCCACAGCCATTCTCTCATAGGGCAGGAAATGTCTGAGAAAGCCGAGAGAGAGCAAACGGAGCAATAAAAGGGTCTTCTCTCTCCAGGCTTCCTATCACAATCTCTTTGACACCGATGGTAGAAGGAGAGGTGGTCTACAACCTCAAGTGTAATGTGAAGAGGAAGATCCAGCCCCTCTCTTTGAATATCAAGGTCACCGGCTATCGCATGAATGTGTCTGTGAGGTGCGAGGACAGCGATGGCTGCACCACTGAGCTCAGCACACAGGAGGTCAACATCATTGATTTCAAGGAGGTGAGAAGCTCCCCGAGACGTCTGCCCCACGAAAGCCCTGTGAGATGGGGCCCTAACCCGGAGCTTTGCAGATACATGTGAACAAGAGGGGGTGGGGTGGGGTTTTTTCTTCTTTCATGGGTCTCTGGAGGGAGGGGAATCCATCTTTCACGCAGGTCATTGGCTGAATGCGGGAGGTACCGGTGCTCGTTGAGAAGGGGCGTTTGCTTGCCCAGGTGATGCTTTGCATCTGCACCAACCGCTGGTCCTTGCCGCCTTCTCCCCACAGGTCCATCTAAACGAGAACATCAGCCGCATCTTCACCATCTGCAATACCAGCAAGTTCAACGTCACCTTCTCATGGGAGTTGAGTGGTGCCACAGACCGTAAACAGGTCCTCACCATCGCCCCTCGGACGGGCACTGTGCAGGCGGAGGGGGAGGCACAGACCCATCTGGCTTTTCACCCGCAGAAGATGTGCTCTCTAAAGGATGTGAAGCTGATTCTGCAGGTGAGGGAGGCATCAGCGTTGAACCTGGGACCTTGGCTTTGCCTACGCTGGCAGGAGGAGCTCTGCACCAGGATGAGCTCTGTGGTTGCAGAGGCTGATGGAGGCCAAGAGGCTCCTGCTGCTGCAGCAGAGATGGGCAGTTTCCAAGTGGAACATTTTCCGCTTTGGGAAGTGCTGTCCTGGCAGGACAGATCCCCCAGCCTCTCTCTGCCCCGAATTTGCAGGGGCCCCAGGTGTACATGGGGATGGAGATGTTTCTCCTTGCCTGGTCCCACAGCTTGGCAAGGTCTTGCCAGCGCGTGGCTGTGCAGAGCAGGTCTGGGACTCCAAAACCCCTCTCAGCCCAAGCCTTCCATCTTCCATTTCCAACCTGGGGTCCTTTGGCACCTCCTTTTCCTTCTTTCACCACCCCGTCCTTCTTTTTAGCCATCTCTGGTGTCATTCCCACCTCTTCAGCTGGCTCACGCTCTCTTTCCCTTCACCAGATCGACAGGGGTCCCACGTTCACCTGCGTGTTCCGTGCCACCGTGGTGGTGCCCACTGTCCACTTCTCCACCAAAAAACTCAACTTTGGAACCTGCTTCACCTACCAGGCTGGGATGCCACCGGCCCAGCAGACCTTTGTCATCACAAACAAGGCAGACAAGGATGTGAGGTAGGGAGAGGAGACGGGAAAGCCCTGAGTGGCCCCAATGATGTCACCCGCGGTCTTATGACACCTCTCTGCTGTGCTTTCCACCAGACTGAATTGCTTGTTCACCAACACCGCACACCTGAAGGTGGACTTCCCAGGGTCCATCCTCCGCCCGGGAGGGACAGTAGAGGTGCCCGTCACTTTCTGTCCCCGAGAGGTCACGTCTTACCACGAGCTCATCCCTTTTGAGATCAATGGTCTTTGCCGCCAGACTGTTGAGGTGCGAGGAAGGGGCACGGAAATTAAGGTGAGGTGAAGCCCAAGCCCTGGAAGCCCACGTGGCAGCCAGCCCGCCTGGCTTTTTGTCCTGTTTCCATCATCACTCTGCCCCGGCCTACCACAGCTTGGTTTTCTGCTGCGAGGGTGGTAGCAAAACCTTTTCTCCTTCTTCCTTTTAACTTTCTGTTAATCCTTCCTGCCTCACGTTGAGGTTGTGGAACCACGAGGAAAGGTGGTGGAGCTGGGAGCCCTCTCCATCGGACAGACGGTGAAGAAGACTGTCACCATAGCAAACAGGAGCACTGTTCCTCTGGATTTCAAGCTCAGATTCAGGCCCAGCAAGCCAGAGCTGCAGGAGGCTGGGGTAAGGTCCTTTCCTTTGCTGGAGAACACTTTGGTGTTCTCCCTGCGGGGTTGCAGGTAGCTGCGAGCTGCTCTGGGTGGGAGCTGGTGCCCAATTAGTACAGCTAATTAAAACTGTGTGCTGTCTAGTCCTCCCTGCTGGGACTGCTCCGCCTTCCAATAATTGGGGTGCACATGCCTCATCTGAGCGAGGAGTCAGGAGTCACTTAGCAGTCCAAAGTGAGGAGAAGGGACAATTCTTCTCACCCGTCTTGCTCCTTAGGATGTGGCCGTGTAGGTTAGATATGGAAAGGTAATCTTTAAGGACCAAGAGTCAGCAGCTCTCTTGGAGCTCAGGTGAGACTACTTGGGGAGACGTAGTCCAGCTCACCACAGCCAGGCAGAGGTGGCATGGGGAATACCTTTGGTATCTAGGGGTATGTAGTTGGGAGCGAGTGGGATTGGGACAATGCTGATGGGGACAGAGCAGGATTGGAAGACTCTGTGGAGGGTTCACAGCTCAGTCGCCGAATGAACTAGTCTCCACTCATTTCTTTTGGATAGGTTATCTGCTTGAATGCCATCAGTGAACAAAGCATGAAACCCAAAGGAGGTATCTCTAAAGTGGAGGTGACCTTCTCCCCAAAGTGCCGCATCCAGCCATTCACCGAAGAAGTGATGATGGAATGCAACGGTGTGGTGCGCTCCCTCTTCATGCTGCGGGGCTCCTGCCGGGGCATCTGTGTGAGCTTGAACCAGGACCACCTCAGCTTCAACGTGGTGGTGGAGCAGAGCTACACGTCCCAGCGCATCGTCATGCAGAACACGGGCGACATCGGAGTCAAGTAATGCAAAACTCTGTGGTCTCTGAGGGCTGGGAGCTTGGGCGAGGGTTGGATGGGGCCGTAGCTTGCCTGGACAGTTCCCTTCTGCTCTTCCATCCCAGAAAGGGTCCTGGAGCCAAGGAAGCTAGTAAGGGATACCACTAAATGCTTGTTTGTGGCCGGGTGCAGCTGAGTCCTGCCTAGCCCGAAGCCTTGTTGCCAGGTGTCTCAGCACCGTGCCTGAGATCCCACAGAAAAGCCCACAAGAAGCTCGGAACCAGCACGCTGTGTTTACAGCGCCCACCCCCCCCCCCCCCCCCCCCAACTTCCTAATCCTTTGCTCCAGTCCTTGTGCTTTCCTTGGCCAGGTTCAAGTGGGACGTTGAGAGCTTCAAGCCAGATTTCTCCATCAGCCCCACAGAGGGTTACATCAGCCCTGGCATGGACATCCCCTTGGTTGTGACCTTCCACCCCTCGAAGCAGAGCCCTGCTTTCCAGAACAAGGGTCTGCAGTGCTTCATCCAGGGCAGTCAGCCACTCTGGCTTATGCTGGCGGGATGCTGCGTGGAGACCCCTGGAATCAGAGAGGTAACCCGAGCAGAATCAGGATGGATCTCCACCTTACCCCCCACCCGTTTCACCATGTCTCTCCCAGGGCGGGGACTTGAGGCCGCTTCCTGCTGCCTGTTGCCATGCCTCAGTATCCCAGAGCAGAGAAATCTGCTGGGTGGGATTCCCAATGTTTCTGAGCCCCGAAATTGCTTTCCTTCCCCTGTTAAAGGCACTGCTCCTCCAGCAAGCACCTCGGGGACACCCTGGGGGGCTTTTCTGAGAGACCCCAGCTATGCTATAGCGTTAGGAGTGGGAAGAGAATCTGCACCCAGCTCCTGGGGCACAGGGGTGCAGCGTGCCGGGCTCCTGGCCCTCGGGGACGCTGCAGGAGGGCACAGCTGCCTCTTGCTCCCAAATCATGGCTTCCAGCCAAGGGGGAGCGAAGGGGCAGGCGCTGCTCTCCTTTCTTTGGAGACCAGGGACAGAACCCGATGGAACACCATGCAGCTGCACCAGGGGAGGGTTAGGCTGGGTGTCAGGAAGAGGTTCTGTACTGAGAGGGGGGTTGGGCACTGGCACAGGCTCCCCAGGGAAGGGGTCACAGCCCCGAGCTGGGCTGAGGGCAAGAAGGGGTCTGGATGATACCCTCAGTCCCATGCTTTTGACTTGGCTGGGCCAGTGTGGAGCCAGGAGCTGGACTTGATGGGCCTTACACGTCCCCCCTAACTCAGGAGATGCTGGGATTCTATGATTAGAACCCAGAGCTGCTCTTCAGGCTGCCCGTGGGCCGCACAGCCTGTGCAGCTGCAGGGCTTGTCCTTGCAGAGGGGAGTTTCCTGACGTTTTCTCTCTCCCCTCCTTGGGATGCAGCAGAGGCCCCTTCAGATGCAGCAGAGGCCCCTTCAGCCAGCACAGCCAAGACTCATTCCTCTCCTTTCTTTAAGGACAAACAACTTGATTTACTCCAAAAGCTGTGACCCGACAAGCAAAGCAGCTCCCTGTGCTCCAGGGGCTGGCGTAGAGCTTGTCAGGAGTCCGAGACGAGTGGAAGGGGTTCCTCGGTCCCACCAAGCAGCTTCTGTGTCCCTCTGTTGCAGACGCTGACTTTCATGTGCAACGTGCGTGAGGAGCACAGCCAGAGCCTCCTCCTGTCCAACCCAAGCAACAAGGCCTGCACCGTGCGGCCCATCCTGGAAGGGGAACACTGGAAGGGCCCTGAAGTTTTCCATCTAGAAGCCAATCAACAGAACAAGCCCTACAAGATCACTTACAGCCCCCTAACCATGAGCTCGGAGAACAAGAAGCACCAGGTCCGTGCCACCACGCTGACTCTCATAGTGACCCTGGTAGCTGGCCCAGGTTTGGGCAGGAGGTTGGATGAGGTGACCTTCAGAGGTCCTATCCAAGCAGAAATCATCCTGTGGTCTGTGTTTGGAGCTGGGCGGCTTGGGGGCTGGAGGCCAGGTGTGGGTAAAGTTAAAGTAGGATGCCTGGGCCACCACTTCTCCAGCACGCAGGGAACTAGGGAGCCTGAGCTGCCCTGCTGTTCCTCAGTGCCCCCCTCGCCACGAGCAGTCAGGTGGGAAATGAGACCCAGAGCCACTCTGTCACCCCCCTCCTTGGCTGGGTGGGGGAGAGAAAATGCAGCAAAAGGCTTGTGGGCTGAGGCAAGGACAGGTGTCCCCATGCCAGCAAGGCAGGTAAAGGGGTGTTGGGGTGCGCAGAGGGCCTCTGCTGCGGGGCTGGCGTTCCCTCACTTTGCCCAGACACGCTGCCTCAGCGTTCTGTAGCTGCCCCAGCCTGGGTAGGTACAACGTTGTCATCTCCACCTGCACAGGGGACAGGGCTGCGGTCACGGCTCTGCCAGCCGGACCCGCTTGGAGGTGGTGGCCTGAGACCTGGGACTGTGGGCACGCCTGGAAGCCAGGAATGGGGCTGGACAGAGCGGGAGAGCTCACTCACTTATTGCTTGTCTCTAGGGCTCCATCTTCTTCCCGCTGCCGGATGGGACAGGCTTGTACTACCTCCTGCACGGCAGTACTGAGGCCCCAAAGTGTTCGGGGAACATTTACCGGCAGGTTCCGTGTAGGACTTCCTATACGGAGCTCATCCCCGTCTCCAACTGGCTGAACAGAGCACAGAGGTGAGTCTGGCCTGGGAACTCCCATCTCATCAGCGATCCCTGCATCAGCACAGGGAGGGGCATCCTGCTGCCTGTGGAAGCTCCTTCCTGAGAGCTTTTTGCTCTCCTTGGGCCCTTGATGGTTGTCGGCATCTGGGAGGGCTTTCCTCCAAGCACTGGTTCCCTCTGCCCGAGGCATTGAGGATGAGAGGGTCTGTGTTGTACCCCAATAATGGGCATCCTACAGAGTCCTTCCCCCTTGACCTTCGCTGTGTCCTTCTTGCCCGCAGGTTCCTCGTGATAGTGGACAGAACCAAACCGGACAACAGGGATAAGAGTTCTGTCCTGGAGGGGCTGAAATACATCGATGTGCCAGCCTCCTCCAAGGAGAACTACAAGCTCACTTTCCTCTCCTACAAGGAAGGAGTCTTCAACATGAAGGTAAGCATGGGCAGCAGGCCGTGGGGCCCGTCAGGGAGCCATCTGCTCACTGAGAAGCCGCACACATGTTCTTCATGCCTCCACGTGCCTGGCGGTGGGACCTGTCGGTGTGTTGGGTGGGTACTGAGCCCCTCTGCGCACCCCGGTTCTGGGTCAGTCTCTCTGCAGGGTGCCACTAAGCACGGGTGGGTCAGGACACTGGTGAGCTGGAAGCAACGGGCAGTGGGGAGAGAACAACATGGAAATGCCACACGTGCTTTCTCTGGCCTTGGCACTCTTCCTCGGTGGCTGCTCGTGGCCGTTCTGTGGAGCTTGGGGGGTTCAGCCCATCTGGTGTGGGTTTTCTGTGCAGATTGACCACACTTCTCCTACTTCCTCCGATTCAGGTGACCTTCCTCAACGAGGCAACCAAGGAGTACTTGTTCTACATGGTGACTTTCAAGGCCACCGCTTCGGGACCCATCAGCGCTGTCGAAATGACCACCCCCATTCGGCAGAGGCTCTCTTCCACCGTCAAGGTGGACAACCCCCTGCCTGTTCCGGTGACTTTTGCCGTAGACTGCAACGTGCCCGATGTCAGCGCCCCCTCGCACTTCACTGTGCCTGCGCAGACACAGGTAGGCAGGAAGCTCATCCGACAGGCGCTCCTGGCCCCGCAGCCTTTCTTGATGGCATGAACCATGCAGGGCTTCCTTCCGCGGGTGAGAGCTCCTCCTGCTGATTATCTGAAGGAGAAGCAGGGAGGGAGACTATCCCTGATGGGAATCGCCCTCTGCCGCTGGGGTCTGCTGTGTCACCCCTTGCAATCATAGAATCAATAGGGGTTGGAAGGGACCTCGAGAGATCATCGGGTCCAACCCCCCTGCCAAAGCAGGCTCCCTAGCTCATATTGCACGTATAGGCGTCCAGACAGGTCCTGAGTATCTTCACCCCCTTGGGCAGCCTGTCCCAGGGCTCTGTCACCCTCACTGTGAAAAAGTTCTTCTGCATGTTGGTGCAGAACTTCCTGTGCTCCAACTTGCAGCCACTGCCCCTTGTCCTGTCTCCACAGACCACTGAAAAGGGGCTGGCCATTTCCCCCTGCACCCCATACTTAAGATATTTATAGACATTAATTAGGTCCCCCCTCAGTCTTCTTTTCTCCAGGCTGAACAGTCCCAGCTTACCTTTCCTCATAGGGGAGATGCTCCAGGCCCTTAATCTTTGTAGCTCTTCTCTGGACTCTCTCCAGGAGATCCCTGTCTTTTTTGCAGCCTGGGTGGGGGGGGATATGGGGGCGTTTTAGGGTGGGAAGCTTCTGGGATAGTGTTGGAGGGCTGCAGGCAGCAGGGCTCTGAGCCAGAGGGGGAGTTGGAGCGAGGGAGGGTGCCAGGCTGCCTTCCAGCACTGCGTGAGCACAGCAGGGATTGATTTCCCCATCTATGCCTGACCCAGTGGCTTCTTCCTTTCATTCTTCCCAGGCTGATCTTGCCTTTGAGTACCTGCCCCTGCAAATGGGGGAGACCACCGGGGAGCTGGTGCTCCAGTGCAGTGAACTGGGCTCTTGCTACTACAACCTGCACCTGAAAGCGACTGCGAGCAAGCCGGAGAAGCCCCTCAACTTTTGCACCACACTGGGCTCTAGTCACACCATCACCACCAAAATCATGAATTACGCCCAGCAGAAGACAGCCTACCTTCTGCAGGTGAGCAGGGGCCACCTCCTCTAGCCAGCATCATCCCTTTCCGGCGAGGGATCCTTCCCCTTGAGCTTGGGGTGGCCGTGTGAGCCTGGGGAGTGGGGTGGGTCTTCCCACCAGTGCTGAGACATAGGCCCCTCTCTGCTGCCCTTATCGGAGCTGCTGTAGGAGGTCCATGGTGCCTGGGCTTCCACGTCCCTCCCAGCACTGGGGTTTCAGGTCTACCAGGGTTGCTCATTGTGGGCACTCCCTGAGGGTGTGGGGGGCCAGGGGTGCAGCAGTAGGTGAAGGAAAGGGCCCCTGTTACAGTGGCAGCCACTGGTTTCTTCCCAAGGTGCTGACTGTGACACCTCACCCCACTGTTCTCTCTTCTCTCCCTGTACAGACCAACTCCCCGTACTTCCAAACAAAGAAAACCATCACCGCAGCTGCCGCCGGCCCCAGGGGCTCGGAGGTCAGCGTGGATGTGACCTTCGAGCCCTGCCAGCTGGGCGAAACCAGGGCCGTGCTGCAGCTCTCCTCACCCCTGGGCGGCGAGTACTGCATCCCCCTGGTCGGGCTGGCCCTGCCACCCAAGCCCCAGGGCCCTTTCCTCATCGAGGCCGGCTCTTCAATCTCCATCCCCTTCAAGAACATCTTCCACCAGGCTACAGCCTTCCAGTACTCTTTGCAGCACCCGGCCTTCAGTGTGAGTGGCCCCAAGAGCTTGGAGCCTAAGAAGAGCTCTGCCCTGGCCGTGTCCTACAAGGGGGAAATGGCCCCCACAGCCAGCCGGCTGGTGGTCTCTTGCCCCGCGACAGCGGGCAGGCAGGGGGCGGCTGTCTCCTGGGAGTTCTACCTGCGGGGCATCCCTGCTCAGAAGTGACGGGGTGACACGGTTTTGCACAGCTGGGTGCTGGGAGAGAAATTGTCAAAGCGCATTGTCAAAGCGCCTCTACGAATCACATATAGGAGAAAAAAAACTTGGAAGCAGCTGCACTACCTATTTGGAAAATTAAAAGTGGATAACAGTCCGTATGCCTGACCAAGGTTGGGACTCGCCTTGTTAACTCCATAAATCGTAGCATGGCGGGGGCCAGGGACTGGGAAATGGGGGCTTGGGTCAGTTCCTTGCAAGTTATGCACTGATCCTTATGGGGGACTTCCAACTATCCAGATATTTGCTGGGCAAGCAACACGGCCAGTCGTATGCAGTCCAGGCAATTTCTGCAGTGTGTTGAAGACCGTTTCCTGCTACAGATTGTGCAGGAGCCTGCAAGGGGAGGGTGGGTGCTGGACTTTGTTTTCACTAACAAGGACGGACTCGTTAGGGAAGTGAAGGTCGGGGGCAGCTTAGGACAAAGCGACCATGAAATGGTTGAGTTCAAGATCCTGGGTGGAAGAAACAAGCCAACAAGTAGGATAGCTACCCTGAATTTTGGAAGAGCTAACTTTGAGCTCCTCCGCAACTTAATAGGGGCTATCCCGTGGGCTACGCTGTTTGAAGGAATGGGAGCCTGTGAGAGCTGGCTAGCATTTAAACAGCACTTCTTCCAAGCACAGGAACGATGCATCCCTTTGAGTAAAACATCAGGAAAGAGAGGCAGTAGACCTGCATGGATGAACACAGAGCTACTGAGTAAACTGAAAGAGAAGCAGAAGATCTATGAATTGTGGAAAAAAGGTCTGAGCACCTGGGGAGAATACAGCAATGTGGTCAGGGCCTGTAGGGATGCAACTAGGAAGGCTCAAGCCCTCTTGGAAATGAAGCTGGCAAGGGACATAAAGGATAATAAAAAGGGTTTTTTTAGATATGTGAATAGTAAGAGGATGACCAGGGATAATGTAGGCCCCTTACTGAATGAGGAGGGTGTCCTGGTAACAGGGGATGCTGAGAAGGTGCAGATACTGAACGCTGCCTTTGCTTCGGTCTTCACTTCAAAGGCCCCTCGGGACCCACAGATCCTGTATGAAAGTTGGAGTGTTTGGGAAACGAAGAATTTGCCACTGGTTGAGGTAGGGGAGGTTCAAGAGTGGCTCAAAGGCATTGATGCACACAAATCTGTGGGCCCTGATGGGCTGCATCCACGTGTGCTGAGGGAGCTGGCGGAGGTGATTGCTGAGCCGCTCTCTATTATCTTCAACGGGTCTTGGAGGACAGTTGAAGTGCCTGAAGACTGGAGGATAGCCAATGTCACTCCAGTCTTCAAAAAGGGCAAGAAAGAGGAACCTAGTAACTATAGGCCAGTCAGCCTCACCTCTGTCCCGGGAAAGGTAATGGAACAGCTTGTTCTGGACGCCATCTCCAAGCAATTGGAAGAGAAGAAGGTCATGAGGAGTAGTCAGCATGGATTCACCAAGGGGAAATCGTGCTTGACCAATCTCATAGCCTTCTACGATCTCATAACAGGCTGGGTAGATGGAGGGAGAGCAGTGGATGTCATCTACCTTGACTTCAGCAGGGCCTTTGATACTGTCTCCTATGACACCCTGATAGCAAAGCTGAGAAAGCATGGGGTAGATGAGTGGACAGTGAGGTGGGTTGAGAATTGGCTGTCGGACTGAGCCCAGAGGGTTGTGATTTGAGGAGCAGAATCTGAGTGGAGGCCTGTGACTAGTGGTGTTCCCCAGGGCTCGGTGTTGGGTCCAGTCCTGTTTAATATCTTCATTGACGACCTTGATGAGGGAACAGCATCCACCCTCAGCAAGGACGCCGATGATACAAAGCTGGGAGGGGTGGCTGACACGCAGGACACTGCGCTGCCATCCAGAGACCTGGACAGGCTGGAAAGCTGGGCAGTTAGAAACCGGATGAAATTCAACAAAAGCAAGTGTAGAGTCTTGCACCTGGGAAGGAACAACCGCATATATCAGTACAGGTTGGGGGATGACCTGCTGGAGAAGAGCTCAGTGGAGAAGGACCTGGGGGTCCTGGTAGATGACAGGTTGGCCATGAGCCAGCAGTGTGCCCTGGTGGCTAAGAGAGCCAGTGGGATCCTGGGGTGCATCCGGAGGAGTGTAGCCAGCAGGTCAAAGGAGGTGATCCTCCTCCTCTACTCTGCCCAGGTCAGGCCCCACCTGGAGTATTGTGTCCAGTTCTGGGCTCCTTGGTTTAAAAAGGACAGGGATCTCCTGGAGAGAGCCCAGAGAAGGGCTACGAAGATGATTAGGGGCCTGGAGCATCTCCCCTATGAGGATAGGCTGAGTAAGTTGGGACTCTTCAGCCTTGAGAAGAGAAGACTAAGGGGGGATCTAATTAATGTCTATAATTATCTGAAGCAGGGGGTGCAGGGGGAATCAGCCAGCCCCTTTTCAGTGGTCAGTGGAGACAGGACAAGGGGCAATGGCTGCAAGTTGGAGCATAGGAAGTTCCGCACCAACATGCGGAAGAACTTTTTCACAGTGAGGGTGACAGAGCCCTGGGACAGGCTGCCCAAGGAGGTGGTGGAGTCTCCTTCTCTGGAGATAATCTGGACGGCTATCTGAGTGATATGTCCTAGGGAGCCTGCTTTGGCAGGGGGGTTGGATCCGATGATCTCTTGAGGTCCCTTCCAATCCCTACTATTCCCTCCTCTCCCTCCTCTCCCTCCTCTCCCTCCTCTCCCTCCTCTCCCTCCTCTCCCTCCTCTCCCTCCTCTCCCTCCTCTCCCTCCTCTCCCTCCTCTCCCTCCTCTCCCTCCTCTCCCTCCTCTCCCTCCTCTCCCTCCTCTCCCTCCTCTCCCTCCTCTCCCTCCTCTCCCTCCTCTCCCTCCTCTCCCTCCTCTCCCTCCTCTCCCTCCTCTCCCTCCTCTCCCTCCGATTCTCTCCTCTCCCTCCGATTCTCTCTCCTCTCTCTCCTCTCTCTCCGATTCTCTCTCCTCTCTCTCCGATTCTCTCTCCGATTCTCTCTTCTCTGATTCTCTCCCAGCACCCAGCTACACAAAACTGCGACACCGGTGAGATGGGGCTTTCTAACAAGTTGCTTGCAAAGGGTTAAAGGGCGCTTGCTAACAAAATGCTTGTTAAGGGCGGCTTAGTAACAGGATGGTTTGTGTCAGAAATGACCTTGCATAAACAATGCCTACTATGAGCTCTGTGAAAATAAAATTATTTCTTTGACGAGGTCCAGTCCCCCCTCATTGGTCTAACAAACTCCTTACCTGTTCATGAATTCCTTGCTTGTCTCATAATTGGTCATAA